>CM061043.1:81899425-82536623 GCA_030762985.1 Adelphocoris suturalis | reverse complement strand
ATCTTGCGCCCAACTCAATCCCGTGGAGAACGCCTTTTCAAAAAAATCACGGTTTATGGTATACCTGCACCGCATAAACGTACATGAAGACCCACAATGCCAAAACTCGTAAACGAGTTCCACTATCTGCTTTACAAGCAGATACCATGTTACATGGATATGTCTACGAGACCTTCTCGAACGATCAAGTTTGTCCCCCACCCCGGCAACTACTTGGAACCGTTCCCTACAAGAAGAACTGTGAGTTCTTCAATTCCGTTCAACCTGTTTCATTGAGAGCAGTTGTCAATCCCTTAGTGAAAATGCAGATTAGTGGACATGTAGGTCAGAATGGAGTGTATAGTTTGGTGATCTGGATGCTCGCAAGCTCGCATCTCAAAAATACATAACATCAAGTAGTCAATCCCTTAGTAAAAATGCAGATTAGTTGGATATGTAGATCAGAATGAAGTGTATAGTTTAGTGGTCTGGATGCTCGCAAGCTCGCATCTCATAACACGATCACATAACAGTTTAGAAACGTAAATGTGACTTTTCATTTGTGACTCATGAGCTGCTCCGCGTTGAACGGAATTGAAGAACTCACAGTTCTTCTTGTAGGGAACGGTTCCAAGTAGTTGCCGGGGTGGGGGACAAACTTGATCGTTCGAGAAGGTCTCGTCATGGATATGTCTTTGATTGGGGATTTCATAACGGTTGTCCTCGAGAGTTGTAAACAAATCCTTTAACTTTAAACAAATCCCTGGGCCGCATCCCGACTAATTCCAACAAAACAACCGTTAAGGTACTTATAGAAATGTTGAAAATATCTGTGGAGAGAAGCCACTACAATGAGTTGTTGTTAACACTGTTAACAGTCGACTGTTGTCAAGAGGATGAAAATGCCTATGGAGTGGAGTAAATGATGCTATTGCTTTACGTTAAGAATATTGTAACCGGCTTATTAAAATTGTTTATAGTCCAATCAACTTAGTTTAGGAATGTAGCCAGGTACGTAAGGAGGGGGAAATCGGTAGCTTGAGATGTGAACATTTATCACAAAAATCAAGCTCGCTTTCCAACGAGTGGCGAACGATTTCTGTACGATGAAAACTGCGAAAGTTCCATTCCCCTAGCAACGGCTGGGTTGTACGTGAATAACACTGAAATTGTGACACAAAATTTGCGTGACGGAAATTTTTGGTTGACCCCCCAGAGCAAAGACATATCCATGTCAATAAAGTCCATAGTTCGAAGCACTCTAAGTGAACAGGGAAACCATGTGTGATTACCAGAGCAGTTGCTGCGATTAATACTGATGATTGTCGGAACTACGTAATGAACACCTCTGTCAACCTAATATCAGCAGCTGCGGGTGAAGCAATTCATTAAACTTACAGTTTGTGGTTTTCGTTGGTTGAATATTGTTAAAGAAATATTTATGTTTATAGTCTGCACATTGTAAAAGATGGAGGTTCATTTTGATTGTCTTAATGTTAATAAAAAAAAGTGTTTATTTTGGTTGGGAAAGTGTTTATTTTGATCGGGAAAATGTTTATTTTGATCGGGAAATGCTATATATGTTGACCAGTTTCCTCTATTACAGGCCTCTTCAGGACATCAATTTTGTTCTGGTGGTTGATACACTAGAAGTTGATTGCAATGAAAGAATTGCCATTCTCATGTGCTGAGTATATCACAGCTTCCTGATTTACATTGTTTACATATAAAAATAACAAGCAATGTATTATTACATAGTGCAGTTTTGTATTCAACTTCAACTCAACTCAGTTTTGTATTCAACTCACAAATTTTGATTTTCAAAACAACTCATAACTTTAAACTCGATTTTCAACAAAAAAGAAAACTGTAAGTAAGTAGATATTTTACACTTTCGAATATTAATCTCTTTGAAGAAGCCCCAGTTCTTGGGATAAACGTTGGAGTTTATTTTTAAAAACCAATTAAAGGCAGAAAGCCTTTTTTATAAAGCTTAACGGGGTAAGTCATAAAAGGGCCGGATTGAATCAAGTTTTTGATCCGAGTTCAAGACGCGGTATGAGTATAGCACACCGTCCGCAATTTCGGATTTCACTAAGGAAGTTCAAGGCCGATCTCCGATCAACCGGGTGTAAACTCGGATCAATTGATGCTCGACTCCTCACTCACCAAACCACCTGATATAAGTTTGGCTAAAATTTTCGTGACGCGTTCTTTATCTAAATTATTATTTTGTCGTGTGTTTATAATTTATCACGTGATAATGGAAAGAGCTCTTGCTCGGGTTTTCTCGTTATTTTTTCCTTTTCTTTTTGCCACCTCCGTCAACAGAAATACAGTATTAACAACTTTATTCGATTTCATATGTCGGCGATAATGTTTGTTGGAGTAGACGAGATAAAAGAAAAAGTATATTCAACTTTACTCATCGGTGAGGTAAAGAATATCCACCGCTTCAACAAAAGCTCCTTTTGCACGGTTTTTTAGGATTCCCCAAAGTGTTTTAAATGTTTACCAATCTCAATATTGTTAAGGAGTGGAATTGAATTCCTCAAGCCAATTTTTCCCATATTTCGTTTTTAGTGTGGACCGAATGGGCGTCAATTTCTTTAGATTTGAGAATATCAAAATGATTATGTATGAGGTCTAGGAGGTACTCTTTCTCCGAGTGGTATAACGCCGGTTCTCTACGCTTCTTCCTTGATTCCATCAATAAATATAAATAATCACACAATCTCATCAATCAACACAAAAATCACAAACCGAATGTGCATTCGCGAAACCAAGCAAATGGTGTGTGGGGAACGAAAACGCCAACCTTTCCGCTCCCGAGATAAGGAATCTCTTTTCGATGTCACTGGAACACAAAGTTCAACAAGGGATCTTGTATCAACGGTGGTTCAACTCGAGTTTTCAATGACCCGACTTCAGTCAAAAATCGTTCCTTAGAACTTGGTTAAACTTAGTGAAACCTAAATGAATTCAAACTGAGATCAATTCATGGTTTACATTGAACTTGGATCCTGACTAGCCGAGTTTTTTTTTTTTTTTTTTTGTGAAAGTGGCCCTAAATGTATTTTTCCAGCATCTTTTTCCCACCTTCACACTCTTGCAGGATTAAATCCTGGAAAATATTCTTGGGGCCTTTCTCACGCCTCCTACTGATTTGGCTGCCAGCCATTCAGCAATCCCCTCCTGACACCACTACCAGTCTTCTCTCTGAACTGAAGACTGAGGTATTCAGGCTACTGGAGCTGGTAGGGAATATTAATGGTTATGAGATTGCCTACTAGGAGGATCTGGCGGATCAGGGAGGGGGGGGGGTTTAGTTGAGAGGCCAGCAGCTTGGATTGAGCTTGAAGAGTTAGGTGGCCACCAATGTAAAGAGGGTTTTTCCTCAGGTTGAAATGGAGTAGTTACTCCTTCAAAGAAGAGAGGCGATTAACCTGCCTCACCCAGAGGATATCCTCCGAAGGTTGAATAACCTTAGCAATATCCCCAGTAGCAGGGTTTTCAAGAATGAAGAAGGAGGAACTACTCCTATCCATCACAAACTTCAGTGATTCATGGAGGTCAAAGAGCAGCAAAACAAGCAAAGAAGCAGGAATACCAGCGAGTTCAGAAGTTGTGGTCAAAGCATAGTCTCCTGTAGCTGTAAAAGTAAGGAGGGAGAGGGGGATGAACAAGTCCTGCCCCTACTCCAGAAGTTTGTGGACCCTTCTTGAGTGATCTCAGCCTTGACCCTGGCGAGCTGGTGCCTCCACCTGGGATTCCGGATTTGCGGTTTGGATAATGGATGAAGGGGGTTATTTACCAATTCAATAAACCACTGCCCAAGCTACAATTCTCCACCGATTTTGGTGATTCCTTTTTTGTTCAATTAATAATTTGGTCTAGTTTTGGAACGTGTAGCAACGAGAGGTGATGGAAAGAGGGTTGTTTACTCCTTCCAAGCGGAGAGGCGATTAACCTGCTACACCCAGAGGATATCCTGTAAGCCAAGAGCCCAGAAAATTTCCCCTTAGATGTACATAACATTTGTAATAATCTAGACGGAGGAACTACTTCTATGCATCATGAACATATGCCAGGAGTTTCAAATTTCATCATCGAAGGGGGTGAATGAGGGGGTAGTAGTTATAAATCAAGATGTGTACACTATTCTCATCTAATTTTCATAATTTCTTTTTTTTTTTTATCTGGATTTTAGCCCCGTTATCCAACAAATCTTGGACGGTTACCGGTATATCGTAATATTATCAACCAATTTGTAAAAGCAGTTCATACTTTATTATGGTTGTGAATGTAAGTTTGTGTGTGTGTGGGGGGGGGGGGGGGGGGGGGGGAGTTGCTCCTCGCAGCACATTCATGTTAGATTATAATGGAGGAGGAACCAGATATAGGGACATCCCGTCTTGCACGCATTACATTCCGATATGCTGTTAATTTTCCAGCCCTCCAATTCCACCCAAGGGGTTGATCGAAAGTGATGCCTGGAATTCAGAACCAACCAGATACCATAGATGATTTTTGATCCGTTTCACAAACTCTGGCCCAGAAGTTTGTGAGAAAACCTCCAGATGGCGAACGGACGATTTTGGACTCTACACCTCCTAAATAGTAAACCAAGAATTTTTGTGAGGGGGAGGGGCTATCATTATTTTAGCGAATTTTTTTTTTTTTTTTGGATGTGAAACTATTTCAATGGCTCCAAAATTTTTAAAATCAAAATTTCCGAAAAATTTCTTCATTGAAATCCATTCTTAGTCATTTTGAAACGAATCCTAGAGTTTAAAGCTTTTTCATATGTATATTTTATCATTTTCTTTATTAATTTTTTTTCCTTCGATTACAAACTCTCAGTATTGAACCTGAGCATGAATATCCAAGAACCACAAACAGGGTGTAGCACAATTTATTGTGAAGTTAGATACAAAATTTCGGTGAAATTTCCGGGGAATATATGGTTTAGCCTGTAAAACTGTACGTGGTTCTTAATGAATGAACTTCATCACTCTTGACTCACTAGCGGCTTTTGCGCATGCTTAATTTGCTAATTTAATTTCACTCCCCCAACCATAGGTAAATCTGCTAAGGAATCTCCTAAGACAATTTAAAACATTTTTTTGAATGGCCTATACATTCATGTTTTGTGACGGTTCCCAT
Source organism: Adelphocoris suturalis (assembly GCA_030762985.1). Lineage (NCBI taxonomy): Eukaryota > Metazoa > Arthropoda > Insecta > Hemiptera > Miridae > Adelphocoris > Adelphocoris suturalis. Next base: position 82,531,478 of record CM061043.1, on the reverse strand, counting down.
TTCAACTGGGAACTACAGGACTAACCTTCCCTGGTATAGGCGCGAGAGGATGAATGTGCATTGAGTGTGAATATGTGTGTTTCTAGTGGAACCGAAGGCGACCAAACGTTACCGGCTAACTTCGAGTCCATCCGGCTTACTCTCAATAAGGTCCACACTTGCTTTTATTTACAAAATCCACATTTCCGTTTTGTTGACTAGGTGATTTTACTAACTCTCCGTGGGGTTGTACATTTTCCAAGCCACTTTGACCTAACACACTCGAACCTTATGAGGATTTCTTGGTTTTTATGTGAGTCTCAAGGAACCGTAGTAGCATAGAAGATTCAGAAATTATATTCTCCAATTATTGAAGGTGATAGGTACTGACGTTAGAAGCGTAAAATAATTAATAACTGTATCCATGCAACATCCGTTTCAAGCTTAACTTCTGCATCCTCTATTATTCATGAAGGGGCTGGGCCTAATCTACCCCTCCACAAACTACACCACTTCTCGGAGCACTCTACAACCAGCCGATTGCACTCCACAAAGGGGTTTTAGACTATAAGAAAATCGTCAACACGACTGTTACTGGGCACGTGTTTGATACACAAGAGTAGGATGAAGTTCTGATCCGCTGGAATATAAAATAATTGTATAGCAATTTGTTGCATTTTCGTATTAGTAGTGTTTTGAACTTGATAACGGAATATTTTTAATGTAACATTCATCTTTTAAAAAATTCTCTCTTTATTAAAATTTTATTTGTAAAATTTAGTATTTTGTTCGTACTTTAAATAAATGACCTTTATGTTTTGTGTGTTTCAGGGACAGTCCTGGGCTCATCACTTTGGAGCTTCAATCAAACCCTTTGGAAGAGGTAACAGGGCCGTTCTTGATATCCAAATCCCTGTTGAATCTCGACCTAAGTGCCTGCACTTTGAGGAGCCTCAACCAAAATTTCTTCACCGATGTCCCCCATCTCAACAGCCTCGATCTGTCCCAAAATCCGCTCCAAGAGTTGACCCCGGGAGTATTCGACCCTTTAATTTCTCTGCAAGAACTCAAACTCAACGGCTGCAATTTGACGAACATAGACGGAAATATTTTTGAGAAGCTCCAAGACCTCAAGAAATTGGAGCTGTCGGGGAACAATTTGTTCAATCCTATGGATTGGGCAGCAGTTTTAACCCCGTTGGTTCGTTTGGAGTATTTGGATATCAGTCGATCTCACATTAGGACTCTGCCAGACGATGTATTCGAGCATAACCAGTGGTTGAGAAGCCTCATCCTCGCAAATAACCAGCTCATTGATCTCGACGTAGCGACGACCCTAGGGCAAAATTTAAAGCATTTGGATTTCTTGGATCTGACCAATTGCAACATCATAGGGCCACTATCAGATGGGGCTTTCGCAAATGCAACAAAACTTAGAACATTGTATCTAACAGGTAATGCAATGTCTGCCACAGACTTGGCTGTCGCTTTGTCACCTCTTACAAAACTGCAAAAATTGTCACTTCGGAATTGTACTCTAACGAGACTCCCACCAAATACATTCCACAGGTTTCCAAATTTGCAGGAGTTGGATATATCCCATAACCCACTTAACGACGCATTTACTGCTCTATTGAATCCTCTTTCTAATTTGAAACATCTGGACATGGGATTCAGTAATCTTGGCTCAATTTCCAGAAACACGTTTCACAAAATGAAGTCTTTGAAGACTTTAATTTTATCCGGGAATCCATTGCAAAGCATTGAGTCTGGATTATTTCAGAATTTGACGGACCTGGAGACTTTGGAGTTGAAGAATTGTGGCTTGTCAAGGCTCAATGGATCTGTGTTCCATGAGAGCTCAACATACCCTGATTTGACAGAACTAAATTTAGCTGGTAATCCGCTTGAGATCCCACTGAAGGGATCTTTCTTGCCAAGACAGCTCACAAGGCTGAAGAAACTACATATGAGTGATTGTGGGGTGTCGTACATTCCACCCAATGCCTTACACTCCTTTGGTAATATTACTGAACTGTTCCTTAATAACAATAAGTTGACATTCAAAAACCAAGACGAATTCGAGTTCCTTAACAACCTACCAGATTTGGAGAAACTTGATATGAGTTATAATAATATCGTCTCGATATCTCCTGTGATTTTTAGAAACAACCCGAACCTGACGTGGGTCAAGTTGGTTGGGAACCCGTGGAAATGCGCTTGCTATGTTGCAGATATGTGGGAGTGGGCGGAAGTTGCTAAAGGTGATCTTGGAATTCTCGTTGGCTCCACTGTGTCATCTGAAGAAATCATCAGAACGAACCCGAAAAAGAGGAACACTTTGTACTGCCGATTCGATCTCAGGTCGTCACCGATCAAACTCCCAACGTCGAGAAGACAGAAGTACATCACAGCTGCGAACCGCACGTGGGCGAGATACGTCAGGGAATCTGCCTGTGACGCCGGACAGAGAGTTTTACCTACTAAACTTCTCCCGTCGCCTCAGGCTCTCGAAGCCATTCGAATTGAAACCGAATCACGGGCGGTACCAGCCTGGGCGTGGTCAACCTCCGTTGCTGTCATTTCTGCTCTTCTGGTGGCAGGAGCAGTTTTCATCGTTTTCCTCACGAAACCCAAGAGGAATAAAACACCTACTGTGAACGAAGAGGGCGCTGAAAACCAGGTAGCTAGTCAGGAGCCTGTGAGTTCCCAATGAGTGACATTGAACTGATTGTTTTTACAAAGAGCGTTATCCCAAAATAATTTTCTAAACAGGAAATGTTTTCCTACAAACTTAGTTTAAATGATCGAGTTGTCGACCGTATATAATATAAGTTATTTATAAGTAGTCTTAATTTACGATTATTAGGTACCTAATGCATAGTTCCTTAAGTAAATTTTCATCTCATTTTTTAAGAATTCTGTTGTGCATTTCAATTATTCAGCCTTCTACCTATTACCTTCATTTACACACACATACTGAACGAGTCGCATGTAGATTTCCCAGCATAATGAAATCATTTCGTCATGAATGCATGCGATTGATTTTTGCTATTTGCTTCCGAGTCCACACCTATAGCATTGTAATCACTTTTGGGATGTAAAAATTTTTTAGCATGGAACACGTTTTTACCGGGACCTAAAAAGTGAAAATGTCACGAATAAACGAGACTATAGTAGTGATGGATCTAATTTGTTGTTTGCTATTCGACCTATGAAGCTAAAATTTTTAATGGAGCATCCCACGTTCCTCCATTGTTTAGCCAGGGCTCAAGCTGAAAGCGAAATGGGATCTGAGGTCTCCCCGGTGGGGTTAAGGCGCCGAGTTTTCCTCAAAATCAAAAGTTCCGCTCGTATTTTACGTTTAAGACCATTCTGAATAACTTTGGTTTAATTTTGGTCTGCGTGTCTGTCTTGCGTTCGCCAATCCTTGTAAAACTCATAACGTCTACAGTTTTCATCAAATTTTGAAGACATGTTTAGAGAATGTTCGAGTTAAGATGCAGATACTCCCCTATCAATTTAATTGCTTGCAAATCAATAATTCACACTGTGCATTCACAAACCTAAATTTCGTCAAGCATATTTTTTCGCATTTTAGACATTCGATTTCCCTCAAATTCGGAGATTTGTTAGGAAAATACGAGTGAAGAATTCCATATTCAAATTTATCAAATTATTAGTAGATACTGCGCATGAGCGAATGGGAAATCGTTGTTAAAGGCATAACTTCCAGTTTCCATTTGATGTCAATGAAATATTCTGGGAATGAGTGGATTGCGTTGAATTTTTACCCACGTTAACAATATTTTAGAATAAAAGATTTCATGAACTTTCAGAACACGACTGTTTTATTTTTCATATAACTCAATATGTTTAAAACACATTGTTTACAAACACAACCGAGACTTGTTAATTTATATTATGAGGCCGAATGTTTAATTTTGAGTAGGTAGAATTGGAAACACAACAATGCCAATTTCAACACTTTCCCTCATTGGCAGCTGTCTTCCTGTTCTCCTCATCTTCTGGTGCCATGCCCAACTCTTCCCGAATCATCTTCAGTCTTGGTTTGGCAAGCGGCTTGGTAAAAACATCGGCTAGTTGAAACTCAGTTGGAATTTTCTTAATTTCAATTTCTTTGTTGCATACTAGCTCTCTTACGAAGAAATGATGAGTGCTTATGTGTTTCGTTCGTCGATGAAACTCCGGATTCTGTGACAAACGTATTGCAGCCTCATTATCGACATACAGCTCCGGTTTGGCTCCAAGCTCGATGATCTCGCTGAGTAGACGTTTCAGCCATACAAGCTCTCTTGAGGCTTCGCTTGCTGCTACTATCTCAGCTTCGGTTGTAGAGATTGCTACTGAAGGCTGACGCTGGCTCATCCAGGATATTGCACCTCCAGCATGCAAACACACAACTCCGGTTGTCGAACGTCCAGTTGTCGTATCTCCAGCATGATCTGCATCGCTGTAGGTTTCGATTACACCATGCTTGAAATTTCGACGATACACTATGCCCAGTCGTGCTGTCCCTTTCAAGTAGCGAAATATTCTCTTCACTTTGACCCAATCTTCCTTGGATGGGTTCTCCAAAGTCCTTGAAGCAACTCCGACAGCATAAGCAATGTCCGGTCTAGTGGCAATCATGATATACATCAATGCTCCCACTGCTTGGCGGTAAGGGACATTGCAGTTTTCTTTTTCCTCTTCAACTTTCCCTGTTTTTAAACTCTCCTTTATCATAGGTGTTGGTGCGGGACGACAATCAAGCATTCCAAATCTTTCTAGGATCCTCTTCACGTAGCCCTGTTGATGAATTTTGATTGAACCATCCTTCCTTTGTTCCAGTTCAATACCCAGATAATAGGATGCAGGCATGACTGTTATTTTAAATTCTTCTTCAAGTTCAGAAATTAATTTTTCTTGTTGTTTTGGATCAGATGTTGCAATGATCCCATCATCTACATACAACGCAACCAGAATTTTGTTAGTGTTCTCCCACCTGATGAATAGGCAAGGATCTGCCTCACTCACATTAAACCCAATGGACACCAGGTACCCTGCAAAACGCTTGTTCCAACATCGTGGTGCCTGCTTTAGTCCATACAGACTGCGGTGGAGACGGCATACCTTGTCTGTTCCATCACTGTAACCTTCTGGTTGGAAAACGTATATCTCCTCCTCGAGTTCACCATATAAAAAGGCTGTTGACACATCAAATTGAGACAGTATCAATCCTTCACTTGCAGCAACACTTAGAACGGCTCTGATCGTACCACTTCTTGCGACAGGACTGAAGGTCTGATCATAGTCAACGTACTTCTTCTGAGTGAAGCCCTTGACTACCAGCCTCGCTTTATACTTGTCAATAGACCCATCTGCGTTAGTTTTGACTTTGAAGACCGACTTTGTATGAATAGCTTTCTTTCCAGGTGGTAACGTTTTATTTCCTTTTAATGAGTTCATTTCACTATCCATTGCGTTGATCCACTGTTCCTTCTGGGCACTTCTCATAGCTTCAGTGTAAGTAGAAGGCTTGGGAACGGGAATATCAGAAGCAATTGCTGACATGATGAAGTCATGGAACCACTGTGGTTTTTTCAACGTTGTTCTGTCTTTCAAAACTCGTTCATAATTGTCGTGTTGTTGTTGATTTTCACTTGGTTTATTTTCCGGAGATTGTTCAAGTTGTTGATATTCACACGGTTCGTGTTCTAGACAAGGTTGATGCATTCTTTTTTCTTCACAAATCGAAGGAGCTTCAGCTGTTACTTTCCCTGATGTAGAAGGCTCTGACCTCACACGCCTTGAGAGACTTGACTCATCTGTCTCAGGCTCATCAGTGTTCAGTTTGATTGTAGTTCCTCCTTCTTTTTGTTGAAGTGGCTTTTCATCAAATATAACATCCCTTGAACGTATTAGACTATTATCTTCTTGTCGCCAAATTCGGTATCCATCTACGCCATCATATCCAACGAGCACGCCTTTCATTGCTTTTGCGTCAAATTTCTTCCGTTTTTGTTTAGGAATATGAACGTAGCAGGTGCTCCCTATGATGCGCAAATGTTTCAATGTTGGTTTCTTGCCATTCATTAATTCGCTCGGTGATTTTCCAGGAATATTCGAATTTCCACTGACGTTCAGGATATATTTTGCTGTGTTAATCATTTCAGCCCACAGTCCTTGAGGTATGTTTCCATGAGCATACATTATTGAACGTGCGGTTTCATGTAGAGTGCGATGTTCCCTTTCTGCGCAGCCATTTTGTTCTGGCGTGTAGGGCATGGTAAAACGCTGGATTATACCATTTTTCGCAAGAATTTGTTTAACTGAAGCGCAATTAAACTCTCCACCGTTGTCGCTCAAGAGCTGTTTCACTGTATGCCCTGCTGTTTTCATCAAAGCTAGCATCTCTTCTAACTTGGAAGACACCTCAGACTTGGCCTTCATGAAGAAAACTTCCCTATATCGGCTATAGTCATCTTTGAAGACGACATAGTACTTATAACCAGATATAGAAGAGTAAAATGGTCCACAGACGTCTGCATGTATGAGTTCTCCCACCATAGAAGTTCGTTTTCTTTTACCAAACTTCTTCCGATGAGATACAACAACCTTCACACACTTCGCTGTCAAGCACTAACTTTTCACCAAACTCGTTTTCAACAATCTTTTTTACGTGTTGGTTGTTTTGGTGACCAAGTCGTTCATGGTAAAGTTGTAATTTGTTTTCCTTGGTTACTATGTTTACTTCGTTACCAGCAAGATTTCTCAATTTCATTCTGTAAAGGCCACCGTTTTGTTTTCTTGAGCCTTCAACCCGTACTCTCCCACCGATTTTTAAGTAGCACGATTCAGTTGTTGAGATGAAAACGCTGTCCCTGAGTCTATCTTGTGTCGCTAGAACCGAGAATAGATTTTTATTGATTTGTGGAACATACCAGACATCACTCTAAATGAATTTTTCTTTACTGCCATTCACATCTGCTTCAACATGAATGTTCCCTTTCCCTACAGCTACTACGGCATCTCCGCCGGCAGTAGTGACAGATTTTGGTGTTGAGAAAGGTGTGAAATTTTGAAATAGTTCCTTCTGTGATGATACATGGTTTGTTGCTCCATTGTCAGCGTACCAACAACTGCCGTTGTATTCAATGTTCAGGAGTTCGTCTTCCGAAGCAAGAAGAGTAGGTTCAGGTGCTCGTTCCACAGTTTTGGCTTGTGGCTTTGGTGGTCTGCCTGCTGCTATCCACTTTGAACATTCCCGGACTCTGTGCCCTTTAGATGAACAAAAGCCACATACAAAATCTTTCTTCTTGAACGATCGTTTCCCTTTGGAGTTGGACGAAGAAACTACTAACGCTTGCTCAGTCGTGCCTTTTTCTTTCAGCGTTAGCTGTCTTTCAAAGGTACATAGCTGATCTGTCAGATTGTCTATGGTTCTTTCCTTTTTGGACATCAGAAGCCAACTACTTTTGAAAGAAAAATAATCTTCAGGCAACGTTCCTAATATTTTGCAGATCAGGAATATTTCTGGCAATCCGCATTTATTTTCTTCTCCTTTATTTATTTCCAACTTCAAGGAATTCCAAAGGTTTTTAAGCTTTGACATGTGACAGCTCATGTCATCTGCGGATTCTCTCTCATAACTGAAGAATTTCATGCAGAGATTGTAAGCTTTGTCTTCAGATACTCCTTCATAAAGTCTGTGGAGTTCAACCCAAATCTCTCTTTCTGAGGTGAACCGCATGACCTTTTTTAAAGTCTCTTCAGTCATATTCGTTGTGAGTATTAGAAATACTGTTGCGTGGAGTTTATTGAAGGTTTCTAGTTCCTTGTTGTATTTGGCTAAATCTTCAGGATTTGCCGTGCCCTCTAACGGAGCAGGAGCCTTCATAGTACCTTCAATAATTTGTTCAGCACCAGTGATCCCTCTTATAAGAGCTATCGCTTTGAACCTCCATGTACTCCAGTTGGATTTTCCCTCCAATAGTCCGATTTTGACTTTGGTCAGCTCCATGAACAAAAACTTCACTAGCTAATAAAGGGAATTTTGACCTAACTGTTTTTGAAGAGTGACACAATGGTTTTTATTACGAACTGGATCCCATAACCCGTTGAATTTTTACCCACGTTAACAATATTTTAGAATAAAAGATTTCATGAACTTTCAGAACACGTCTGTTTTATTTTTCATATAACTCAATATGTTTAAAACACATTGTTTACAAACACAACCGAGACTTGTTAATTTATATTATGAGGCCGAATGTTTAATTTTGAGTAGGTAGAATTGGAAACACAACAATGCCAATTTCAACAGATTGGTCGAGGATGGTCCTCTCTCATTTTCATCATTCAGAAATTGGCAGTTTTTACTGCGCAAACGTAGAATTGATTAAGCGTTGTTTTATCATCTCCTAATTGTCTGATCTCCCTCAAATTTGTAGCGTAGTTGGGAAATGAAGTTTCGATTGTCCCATATGAGTTTCAACACAATCATATAATTTAAGAATCTAGTAAAATTCTCACTACAACTATTATAACAGTGGAATCAATTACTCTTGATAAATTCGTAATAAACTATATTCTTGAATAGAATCACAATATTTTCAGAAAACAACTATTGAATTTCAAGTGTATACCAACAGTTTGGAAAATATCACATGTGTCACAACAATAATACATAATAGTCACTGCCGGTGATCAATTTCGTTTCAATACTCCCCCTCAAGCTGGATGTTGGCTCCTAACTCCCAAGCTTGAAGTTAATGTCTGATGCCTTGGACCCGGCAGAGATTTCGTCATTATATCTGCTACCATTTCTTCTGTGGGCTTATAGTTTAGGGTAATTTTCCCAGATATTACTGCCTCTCGAACAAAATGGTGCCTGATATCAATATGTTTAGTTCGAGGGTGATGTACTGGATTATGCGCTAGTTCTCGAGCCCCACGATTATCAATATAAAGTACTACTGGTTCTTCAACTATCTTTGGGTTCAGTTCCATCAGTAATAGTTTCAGGCTTATTGATTCTTTTGCGGCTTCAGTCGCTGCCATGTATTCCGCTTCTGTAGTAGAAAGTGCGACGGTCCGCTGTTTCCGAGCTTCCCAGCTTATTGCACCACCAGCAAGTAGAAACGTGTAGCCAGTGTAGGACTTCCGATCGTCCACTGATGAAGCCCAATCAGCATCGACATATCCGGTCAGCTCTCCCCCTGAACTTGAGAACGTTAGAGCATGGTCTTGTGTCCCTTTTAGGTATCGCAACACCCGTTTTGCAGCAAGGAAATGTTCTCGTTGGAAACATGTGTTGAACTGGCTAAGCATGCTTATAGTGTGTGCCAAGTCAGGTCTCGTGCATGTGGCCAAATACATCAAAGATCCCACTAAATTTTGGTATGGATACTCGTTAATCTCGTGATGTATCAGACTTTTAGGTTTTTCTAATTTAACGTTTAAGTCAGCTGGCGAGATGACTGGATTAGAGTGATCCATTCCGAATTTTTCAAGAATCCTCTTTATATATTTCGTCTGTGACATCTTCAGTATTCCGACTTCCGTAGTTATCTCAATTCCGAGAATATAGTGAATTTCCCCCATGTCCTTCATGTCGAAATTTGCTTTCAATTTTGCCTTAATTTCATTCATAGCTCGCTTTGAAGAAGTAGCACACACTAAATCGTCGACGTAAACTCCGATTATAGCAAAATCTGAGCCTATCGTTCCGGTGTATACACATGGATCAGCATTCGTTGGTTTGAATCCACTTGATTTCAGCTGTTGATCGAGTTTTTGATACCATAATCTTCCCGATTGTCGAAGTCCGTAGAGAGCTTTTCTTATTTGGCATACTACTTCATTTCCTTCCTCCAATTTCTTTAAGTGAGCTAGCGCTTTTTCCTTAATTTCACTTCCGATTTCTTCTTTCTCTATAATTTTATGTAGGATTTCGCCATACGATTCAGGAATTGCCATCACTATGTCAGTGTCAATGTCCCCGTTGAGGTATGCAGTTTTTACATCCAACTGGTGAATTAGCATCCCTTTCTGAACTGCTACTGCCATTATCATTCTGAGCGAGCTCATCCTCATCACTGGGTTATACGTTTCAAAAAAATCTATTCCTGGTCTCTGCGTATATCCTTTTGCTACTAGCCGGGCTTTTCGCCGTTCTAGTCCTCCATCCTTTTTGAATTTATTTACCAAAATTAATCGGCTTCCCACAATGTTTTTGTTTGCAGGTTTATCTACGACTTCCCAAACGTTGTTCTTTAACATGGCAATGTACTCTTCCTTTATCGCGTCCATCCATGCCTCTGCATTTGGTCCAGATAACGCGTCTTTTACTTTAATTTCGCCCAATGGTTCTGTAGTGATTGGTATTTGTCTATCCTCGTCAACTTTGCATTCACAGCAGTCCCACTTCTTTGGTTTCGGTATTCTGCTTGATCTTCTATGTATTCTTTCTTGCGTTCTTTCTTCGTGTAGTATTTCTTGAGGATTTGGTTCAACTTCCATTTCAGAATTAGTTTCAAACCAAATTTCACCGTTTTCAACAGAATTTTCTGGATTGTTTGAATTAATTGACTGGATATTGTCTTGACGATCAGCCTGTACCTCCAAGTTACTGCTTGGTTTCGTCCTTGGTATTTGTTTACAAATATCAATTTCAATTACTTTCCCATATTCTCCTTTCGTTGTCAATGTTTGAGAATCTTCGAGAATCCCATAAAATTCATCAAAATTTTCAATTTCATTGTCATATTCATTTAGAAATTTAACATCTCTAGTAAATGCAATTCTTCGATCTTTCAAAATCCATATTTTATACCCCTTCACTTCTTCTGAGTATCCCAGGAATATGCATTTGTCAGTTTTTCGTTCAAATTTTCCTCTTCCTATTCGTTTGTGCAGTGCATATCCCACACATCCAAATGTCTTGAAATACGACACATTTATTTTCCGACCATTCCACAATTCGTAAGGTATTTTTCCTCCTATGCTGCTTGATCTGCATCGGTTCCTGATATAATTTGCCGTGTTGACAGCTTCTGCCCAGAATGATGGGCCTAAATTAGCTTCAATCATCATGCATCGGGCAGTTTCAACAAGAGTTCTGTTTTTCCTTTCACTGACTCCGTTTTGTTGGGGAGTGTCCGGAACTGTCAACCGCCTAGCTATCCCTTCTTTTTCCAGATACGAATCAAACTCATTATTCTTATATTCCAAACCATTGTCAGTTTGCAAACATTTGATGCGCTTGCCTGTTTGTTTCTCAACTTTACTCTTGTATTTCTTGAAACTTTCCAGTGCTTCCGACTTTCTTGAGATAAATTGAACCTCACACCACCTCGTGGCGTCGTCAATGAAAGTGATAAAATATTTTTTTCCTCCAATCGAATTCACCCTCATAGGGCCGCAAATGTCTGAATGAACTAAGTCCAACACCTCAGACTTCCTGTGTGATTTCTTTGGGAATGGGGTTTGTGTCATTTTTCCTTGCAAACAAGTCTTACATGGTCCCAACTTTGAATTTTTCGCAATATTCATTCCGTACACATTTTTGCTCATCTTCTTAAGATCTTCTTCGTTCAGGTGTCCTAATCTTTTATGCCATACATCAATTTGACTTCCCCCATTTTCTTCTTTCCGGAATAAGACATTATTAACTGTAGGCTTCGAATTTCCTTTCATATAGTATAGATCTCCCATTCTTTCTGCTCTGAATAGGATTTCACCATTTTTAGATATAATTGCTTCGTCACTATTAAAAACTACACTGTACCCTTTATCCGTTATTTTCCCCACTGACATTAGGTTCGTTCTCAGATCTGGTACAAGGAGAGTTTCCTCGAGCATAAGTTTTAGTGGCTTTGCATTGTTTTCCACTAAAAGGGGGACTGTTCCTTTTCCTTCCACTGGAATGGTATGCTTACTAGCTAATTTCACACAGTTCTGCCTAGTTTCACTTATGTTCCTGAATGCACTTTCATCCCTACACATGTGGGTTGAACATCCACTGTCTAGAATCCATTTCTCACTACCACCGGATTGTCCAGTCATCAGGGCTACTGTTGCGATTCCATCATTTTCATCACTATCATCACCATTTTCTGCTAAATTGCTTTTAAATTTTCTTCTTTGTGGACAATTGAAAGATTTATGTCCAAATTTCTTGCAAGAGTAACATTTAACGTCTTCATATTCACAGTAATACTTGTTCGTGGGTTGTCCTTTGCACTCTATCTGCTTCTTACGAAATTTTCGTGCTGCAAGAGCATCACTTGTCCTAGAGATTTGATGATTTTGAATCCTAGCTTCACTTTCTTCAATTATCTTTAGTCTAAGTGCCTCTGGTGTCGGAAGATCATCTCTAGTTTCAATGGCCACTCTAAAATTTTCATACGACTCTCCCAGACTGTAGAGCATTATTATTGTCAGCAGATCTTTATGAATTTCTACTCCCATATCTTGCAATTTATCAACTGCTTCCATGAATTGACTAAGATGTTCATGAATATCTTGGCCCTCTTCCATCTTGCAAGTTATCAGCTTCTTTAACAGTGTAGCCTTTCTTGCTGGTCCGGAGGACTGATGAACCTCCTTCAACCGTAACCATACATCATGTGCTGTCTTACAATGCTTTATGTGTTTCAATTCTGACGGTGCCAGCGTAAGGATTAGATCTGCCTTTGCTTCCTGGTCTTCTATGTCCCACTGTTCAGCAGCAGCGGTGGTCAAAGGATCTTCAGTGACTGTGGGTCTTCTGCTGTCCCCATTTACAAATTTCCATGTTCTATTTTTGAGCAATAAAGCGGAACATGTATTGCCCATGTATCATAATTATTTTTCTCCAGCGATTCTATTCTTACTGAACCACCCATCCTGAATTCACTGTTGCGCTGAGCCATAACCTATTATAACAGTGGAATCAATTACTCTTGATAAATTCGTAATAAACTATATTCTTGAATAGAATCACAATATTTCCAGAAAACAACTATTGAATTTCAAGTGTATATCAACAGGTTGGAAAATATAACATGTGTCACAACAATAATACGTAATAATCACTGCCGGTGATCAATTTCGTTTCAATAACAACTGACTTTTTGGGTAAGGTAGAAAAGATCACATCAAAATCTGAGACCCTAAACAGTGAAAAACCATACACATCAAACCAAAATTTGAAACCATACACCCCATACAGTATAGAATGATACTTAAGACACCGTTTGATATCAAAAAGGCACCTCAGAATCTACAATCCTGTACAATGAGGGAGGAAGGGTATGGAGAATATGGTGAAGTCACCGACCGTCGCACAGTGGCACATGAACCCAATCTAGCTAGACTAAATTAATTTTCGAAATGAAATGTATAGCCTCAGCAGGTCTTGACGTGCATTCTAATAGGTCTGAAATAGTGGAGCTCGATGCCGTTATCAAATGTTTCCTGAAAAATGCGGAAAAACGACGATTAATAACAACTTGCTACCAGTTCCCTTCAACTGATCAACGAGTGAACTTGCTATTCAATCTGGCTTGGGACACAAGGCTATAGGAATAGAGGTAAGCAAGACATTATATTGATTAGGTAGGTGGGTATTACTTTTAGCATGAAAATGAGTAAATTTTTGGATGTTTATTAGTATAAAATCCTAGTAACTCAGATCTGTAACCAGGAATACATAGGGCCCAAAAAAAGAATCAGATCAAAATCGTTTGCCTCTTTTTGCGTTCAGTCAGGTTATGCGTTGTTTCGTTGGAGAAGAAAACACGACTTCATAATTTGTTTAAAACGTATCTTCGCGAAACGTGTGTTTTCCATTACCTAAAAAACGAAGTACTGAGCTGTGCTAGGTGTCATATAAAGCCTATTTTCATATAGTATCCACTACTGTTTGTTCTCATTCCCGCCTGATTTAGTTATCTCAGAATTTAAAAGAAGCCGTCCTATATTTTGAAAAGGGGAAAAAACAAGTTTTTTTTTAAGTATGAAGGCTTCATTTGTGATCCATCATGTGGCATAGATTTGTTCAGCGTTAAATATCCTTCATGATTAGGTAACTTATTTTATATATATATATATATATATATATATATATATATATATATTGAGCGATTTTTCCACAATCCAAACGTGTATATCTCAAAAACTACAGCTGATACTGAAAAACGAGTTTCAGACTTGAATTCAGCACCCTCGAAAACCCCCAGAATTTCTAGTATTTAAAATGCAAATTTTAATAAATGGGAGGGTCACTTTTTTAATTTTTTTAAATTAATTTTATTATTATTATTTTAATATTTTTTTTAAGGTGGGGAAGTACCATAGTATCGGGCAATAATGCCACCTGATGAATACAGCTAATTCTTGTAGTTAACACGACAGTATTATGTGACATTACATGTTATGTGGTATGGCAATATGTACATAATGAGATAAAACTAAATCTAAAAGTAATGCTACCTTTTACAACGTAAATAAACAAAACAATTACAATACGCCTAAATAACCAATAAATAGGTCAAAACAAATAAAGTTCTTCTGAGCGATAACAATCTGGAGAAATTTCACGGTCATGCCCCATCACAGGATTTGGAGGATCCTCTGGTGTTCCATAACCTACCTATATGAAGTTTTGACTTGGTTCAGAACTTCTACTTCAAATGTATGTTATTAGGTAATCGGACTTAGAAGAACCAGATAAAATTCATGAAATACTCGAAAATTTTTGAAAGTAAATTTGTAAAAACATTTGATGATATTTGAATATGATAACAGTTTGTATTTCACGATTTTATCAGATATTTAAAAAATAAGTTTGTAGTTATTTCAATATTTAAAACTTGAAAGTTGTTATTTCCTAATCCGTTCTTTATTGAAATATTCATAGAATGATTTTGTGATTTGTAACGATCAACTTGGTTTTCAAGTTTTATTGGTGGAACTGTGAACCCCAAGTTCGAGTTTATAATAGAAGGTATGAATTATAAAATTAGTTCGTACAATAGCTCAAACTTTCATTCGTAGAATGAATGAGGAAATTGGCACTAAATATACAGTATTTAGCGAATACACAGCTGTTATACACCAAGGCCCTACAACTGTACGTGGATTTCAGACGCCGCCTAACGCAAATTGAAGAGAGCATTGGCGGACATATTCGGGTCAACTTCACTCGCCCTTTTTGAATTGTAAGGCTAGCTAGTTTGCGTATAAGTGTTCGTAGAAAACATATTTTGTATTATCTTGATGAAAACTAGTCTAAAATCATTAAAAACGTCAATTATTATGATGACAACACAGTTTGTAAATGAATTTTATGCAATATTTTCAACAGAGACAAACTGTGGGAGCTGCTTGTCTTTGGAATATCTAACCAAATATGACGATTTACAAACTTATTTAGGCCACAATTCTCGTCCGATTTTCGTGATTCTTTTTTTGTTCAACTATGAATTTGGTCTAGTTTTGGATCTTATATCAGGAATTTCAAATTTGATTATGAGAAAGGGTGAATGGAGGGGGTAACAGTAAAATATCATGATGTTTTAACTAATATCGTCAGATTTTTGTGATTCTTTTTTGTTCAACTAAGAATTTTGTCTAGTTTTGGAAGGTATATCATGAGTTTCAAATTTCATTATGAACGAGGAAGATTGGAGGAGGTAATGGTAATAAATCATGATGTTTTAACTATTCAAGTCAGATTTTCGAGATCATTTTTTAAATTCGATTATAAATTCGGTCTAGGTTATAAAAATATGTCAGGAGCTTCAAATTTCATACTGGAAGTTTTATCATTTGAATTTGCTGTCGGTGGAGAGAGTTAATAGGGGTGGGGTTAAGTTCGAGAAGTCATGGTATATTTGTTTTTTCTTTTATTTTAACTCTCACCAAATATATATAAAATCCATTCATAGGGACGTCCATGTAATGTATGCATTACTTACCAATATGATTTCATGTAGTTTTGAGTAGTGGCGATATTGTACTTTACATACCTACCATAGTTACCTATAATAGTTAGGGCATAAGTTAGTTAGGTATTTTAAAGTGAGAGATCCTTCCATTATTCAAAAGCAATTATCTCAGAACCATCGCTCCAAAGTAACAGAAGAATCGCTCTGCATTTCAATATTGAGACAATATCTTGTACATAAGACACAGTTTTACAAACACCATGGGTTCACCTGGATGGGGCAAGGAGTATGATCAGAGGAGCTGAACAATTGAATAAATTAATAACTACTTCATGGCACTTTCTATGTTATTATATTATTTTCATTTTACATACGATTTCATGCAATTCTGTCAATACAATACAATACAGTACAATATACAATATACAATAGTACAATACAATGTCAATACAAAAAACCATTTCATACAATTCTCTCAATTTCTTGTTTAAAGGAAATCAGTGGAAAAAAAAAAAAAAAAATTTAGAACTTTGTAGCTCATGCATATTGATAAGTTAGTAAAAAGAAAATTAATATCAACTACAATGTCTTCAGTTTTGCGATTTATGCAGTTAAATGCCGCACAGTTTACTATTACAATGTCTTTGTTATACACAGACATTTTAGCGAATTATCTACTGGTTGGCGGTATTTCCCATAATTCCTACCTGGAAATAATAAACCAATACGAAAACCGAATAAACAAGTTGGTATCTACCTAATGTTTTTAAGTCGTTCCGATTCTTTGAACTTTGAGAAAATAAATAAGTGAGCATCACATTGTAACATCTGGCGTTTATTATACATTGAATTGCATAAGTTCGAATCGCATGAAGTAGAGATTGTGCAAACGTTGGGGAAGGCAGAGTATGCACAATACGGTTAAGGATTAGGCACAGCAAACCCCCTGAAAACAAGACATCTTAGTTTCGCAACTGCTTGGAAGCCCCAAATTGACTAATGTATATTCAGGTAAGGTTTCCAAGAGAAGGCTGCATATTCATAGTAAAGGCAGCAAATTGGACGGCGGAAACCGGTCTATGATAATGAGCACCACCTGGGGCAGGCGGCCCGAGCTCACCCATAGGATCTTAACCAAAGCTAATCCGCCAATCTCCTTCCCGTTCAACTGAACTCCCGAGCCTGGGTCTATTTCATTAACCAAATTGAATTGTTCCATCCAGATCAATTTGCAAGCACTGCCATTGTCCTATCAAAGTGGGGCTCCCGTCGCCAAGAATAATAGAATCGCCGCGGTCTGCTGCTCTCGTGTGTTGGTCTTGCGATCACCCCCTGACTCGGTCAAATTTCCATTGAATATCTTTCGTTGTCGGGGGAATCATTTGTGGTGCTTCTGTAGAAGCTGTTCTAGTGGGGAAAATGAAAACCCCTCGTTTTACTAACTAAATCACTCGCGACGAAATTGTGGAAACCCATGTCAAAACTGAAGTTAGTGAAAAACGTTCTCTATTTCCACGAAAAGGTAAAGAGTTATAATGTTAAATCAATAACTGTTATTGTTGTTGTTGTTGTTATAATTAAGTTATTGTTGTTACTGATGATGGCCTAACCGTCGAAATCGATTTAACATTGTAACTCTTTCGTGGAAATTGACAACGTTTTTCACTAACTTCCGTTTTGCCCTCGTTCTACTTAACATTCTAATAGCTTATATCTAGCTAGACTTCTAACCTAATATAGGGTAAACGTTTGGTCGGTGTTACAACGCAATAACACCACAATATCACCGTTGAAATCTTTTTTGATTATACAAGAGTTAGAATCTGATTTGAGATAACAGCTTTTGGTACCACATCTTCCTTAGTATTTTGATAGATACGTACATTGGAAAACACAATATTTTAATTTATTTATTTTATGGATTTATTAATAAGCACGGCTTTTTCCAATCTCATAGGGAGTAGAGTACAGAGTAGGTAAGAAAAAAATCTTCAACTTGGAATGAAATGAAAAAATACAGAATGGAAAAAATGGAAATAAATGCATCATTTGTATGCATTAAATGCAATTCATGACTAATTTACAAAGCTACTAACACTGACATAAAACACCTGTCACTGCGAATGGCGGTAAGAGTCTAGGCTCCTCTTGAGATGCGGAAGACCATCGAAGAAAAAGTCAAAATCCACAGTCTGAAGGAGGGCATTAGTTTCACGAGGTATCCGATACATAGCCTTTGCAGTTGGTAATTGTATGCAGCAAATGGTACATAAAACAATGAGTTGGAACGGGTGGTGTAGCTAGGAACGTGGAAATTCACTCTTGAGAGAAGGAATGGGTTATCCCCCGTGAAGAGATGGGGGATAGCCCCACCATTAAGAAGTTTGTGGAAAAATAAGACATCCGCCATGACACGCCGGTCTCTCAACTCAGGTAGATTGTACCTTGCAGCTAGAGTGGGGTTGCCATATCTTTTCGACGTAAGTAGGGACAGCGTAAGCTAAAAGTCGGGATATAACGGGACGGCCTAAAGTAGAAAATCGGGACGAAAATCGGGACAAGATATACTTCAAGTCACTGACAAAATACAACGACTAAGTTTTATTTTTGGGAAAAAAAAACAAAAGGTAATGAAAAGTTGGAGTAACATCATTATTGAAAAATTGAAGATTGAAAAAAAAAATATATATAAATATCACATAGGTAGGTAAGTACTGAAAAACGAAATATCACATAGGTACTGAAAAACGAAATATATCACGCAAAAATCAGTCTGCGTATTTTTCTTTGCCGCCAACTGAGCGAAGGACATTTTTCTGCATTTTTATGTAGTTAAAAAACTCCGGAGATTCAACTACCTACTTTTAAAATCGGGACGAAGTCGGGACAGCAAAAAAAAATAATCGGGATGCTTCAAAAATCATGACGGGACGCCCGGGACACCTCGAAAATCGGGACATGTCCCAATAAATTGGGACGGATGGCAGCCCTAAGCTAGAGTGGCAAACTGATCTTGGCTAGCCGGAACTCCCAGTTTGTAGCAGAAGAACCTGAAAAACTTGCGCTGTACACGCTCCAAACGATGTAATCGACTAGATTGAAAAATTGAGCTCAATTTCGTACTTTGAAGCTTTCCAAATAATAGTAAAATTACCACAAATTCACTGCCCAACAAAAAAATTAAAGTCGTGCCCTCGCGAATCTGGTACTGGTCCTGGGGGTTTTCGACGGTACCCTGAAGCCCGTTTTTCATGTAGACGTCCAAATTTTGAGGTAAGGCACCTGCATTTTTGAAAAAATCACTGAAATTCTAGGATAATTTATGTTCTATTAATAATTGCTATTTATATTTGAAATTTATCGCTGAACACGCCTACACCACTCATGATGGGTCTGAAATGCTTTCTTAACGGGCCTTCTGCCTAAAAACTACCAAAAAAAGTTGTTTTTCTCCGATTTTTGACGATTTTTTACAAATGTTTTTGAAAATTTTTGTACCTATTGAAGCATTTGGCCACCTGAAAAAAAAAATTTTGCTTATACTTGTACTGTTTCTACGTCAAATGAGACCAACAGCGGTCTAGAGGTGTGATAATTGGTTTTTTGCGATTTTTCAACTGCCGAAAAACGTGTTTTCTTGTTGGTTTTTTGACAATTTATTTTTTCTCGGTATATTCCCAAAACACGTTTTTCTGTAGTTGAAAAATCGCAAAAATTAATCATTACATCTCCACAACAGAGATAGAGAGAGATATACACCGTATTTTGTCGGGTGATAGCTACATAATAATTGAAATACACATTAGCCTTATTTCGAAACTGTCTGACCCTCGCCCTCGGAACAAAGAACAGAGTGTGCTGTACTGTTATGTATTCTATGCTTCTGACTGGACAATAGTGCAGCTGAGAACACCTGAACAGATCTGTGCTGGATGGTGTCCCAAAAAGTCATCTAACTATAGTGACACATTGTGAGCTTTCCGACAATGCCTGTTTCTTCCCGTGTCCGTTTTTGTGTCCGTACAAATTTATTCAGCGAGCGTGACTCATGCGAGTCTTCATTTCACAGTCGTTCGGGCAAACAACTACCGGAACTCCTACGCCTTCTGGTCATCCTGTTTGCCTAAACCACTTGCCGCTATTCCCCGAATGACCGTCAGACCTATTTCACCATTTAACGAATTTCAGCTTTGACCTTTCAACAATTCTTCGGCACCCATTGTGGTTTATTATTTTTAACATAGAACCTTCGTAATCAATCAATAAAACTAATTTTTACCTCCACTCAAAATTTGTTGGTATCAACCAATTGATTTAATACAAAAATCTATAAAAAATTCACACAAACATTGTTAGAACAGCATAATGTTGCATGGTTTCTTTATTTGGACAGTTCAAATTTATTACAATAAACGAACTAAATCACTCGCGACGAAGTTGTGGAAACCCATTTCAAAACGGAAGTTAGTGAAAAACGTTGTCTATTTCCACGAAAAATGTTTATAAAATGCTAAATCGATTTCGACGGTTTGGCCATCATCAGTAACAAAAGTCCAGTTCAGTTATTGTTTGTTACTGATGATGGCCTAGCCGTCGAAATCGATTTAGCATTGTAACTCTTTATTTTTTCGTGGAAATAGACTTTTTTTACTAACTTCCGTTTTTATTACAAGACTTCACAAAAAAGGCCTTTCTGTCCTTGAATTGGTTTTTTGTTATCTCCAACGTTCCTTCCCAGAACATACGGAAAAATGTTGTTACCTACATGGAGATAATCAATTTTAAATTTGATTCTCATAAACTGTTAAGTTTAAATTCGATTTTTATCACATGAAGAATGCAGTGGATATTTGCAATTTTAAATTTGATATATATTTTTCATTCAATTTTCATCTCCCTGAAGAAGCCCCAGTTCCTGGGGAAAAATGTTGGAGATCAATAAAAAACCAATTTAAGGACAGAAAGTCCTTTTTTTGTAAATTCCAGCATATTGTAAATTCCAGCAACTGCATTGTTATAAAATGTGCCAGGCTAAAGATTTTAAGTAATAAGAGCAGTGTCCTTACGACTCCGAGGGGCCAGAAAAAATGTGAGGAGTTACAGAGTAAGGGATAATGAATCAATGGGACTCGGGATGGAGGAAATGCCTTTGCCTCTTCTCCGCGACTAGAAAAAAAGACCCTGTTTTCTTTTAATTGTTGTCATTTTGTTGGTTTTAGTTACGTCGAATTTTTGTTTTTGTTTTATGTGTCGCAAGTTGACATTGTTTGTTTATGTTAACCAATTAGGGTTTTAATAAATTATTGTTGATTACTTTTTTAACGTAGGATACATTTTTATGGAGACCTTCTAACCCAAAAATGTCATAAAACAACGTATCGAAAATAGAAACGAAACAACGTCATGTAACAAACAAAGGCATTTACAGGAAGGCTTGTGTTACCGTACCTTGTGATATTCAAAGCAAATGTTTTTGCTATTCGAGCTATGAAGCTCATTTCATGAACCCTTGGAACATCTATTAACGAATCATAAAGTCTGGACCCTCCTGCCCCCTCCCTGATCAGCTAAGGAAGGTCCGGATTGTCTGCTATTCATCCAATGATGTTTAAATTTGTAATGGAGGCCTCTTGGAGAACATCTAGAAACGAATTACTAATTCCGATCTTGATTCTGATGGTGAGTAAGCTGAAGGAGCTAATTTATTTGTTATTCAACCTATGAAGCTGAATATGGTATTAAATCTAAGGGGTTATTTCTGCTAGTAGTAATAGTAAAATTGTCATTACATACCTTTCGGATGAGTCCGTAGTCACTAGCAAGTCGAGTATCGGGGGCGAGCGCTTTCAATGTAATTACATCATCATCAAAGAATGCTATGTAAATGATCATTTTGAAGCTGAAATTTGAAAACGAGGCTACTTGGAACATCCAGGAATTAATCATAAAGTCTGAAGCTCCCTAGAGTACATGACAAATACAACTCCAGAGAGATTTCTTTGCTATTCAACCTAAGAAACTGAAATTTGAATCAGGAGGCCCTTCGGGACATTTAGAAACGAATCATAAGGTGTGATGCCCCTTAAAGTAGCAAGGTGAGCTCTGGAGCTAATTTTTGCAATGCAACCTATGAATAGAAAATGTTTACGTATAAAACGTAAAAACTAGTTCTACGCTCATAACTTTTGTCAATAAATACTTTTTTCAAACAGTATCCAGATTTTCAATAATTTTACATGAATATAGTATACGATAATTTACAAAAATTTTGTCATACTATCATGCTACATATGAGTATGACTTATATTTTTCTTTACTATTGGTTTTTGAGCCGTGCATGTATCATGAATTATTCACTGAAGTTTATGAATAAGTATTATCATCGCGATAGAGCGTGAGAAATCATCTCGGAAGTCTTCCTTGAAGCAAAATTAGCTTGATTATTTTATGAAGGAATAAATGAAATAAAGTCAGGGGGGAATTCAGGGAAGTTACCCCGTCAAGAGCTTGAGGTGGCCCAAGAAAGTGGTGACGACGGGAGTATGGTTCATTAACTATTGATGGGGTTCCTAAAGGGACTTGAAGTACTTCTCATATCTGAAACGAGGATGTGGAAGAAGGAAAGGGGGGTTCATGAAGCTGGATTGTCTTCAAAGTCTTTCCTTTGTCGGAGAAAGGGGGGATTTGCAAGTCAGAGCAGTTTGAGGAGAGGGTGCCAGGTGAAGATACCCCCACGAGGCCTTAGGCGAACCGAACGGCACATCCGAGAACGTCCAATCGAGCATTTGCTTCGGCTTTTCTGGGGGCAGATCAGCATTTTTTTCCTTTTTTTCCCAGGGAATCGCTGCCGACAAATAGGATTGCGGAGAAAGGGGAAAATCACCTTCTCTCCGTTCCCTATCTCGGTATAGAAATTGCTTGTAGCTCTGATCTCTTGTAAAGTGGGGGTGTCCATACAACCCTGGAAAGTATGCCCTCAGGCGAGACAGCGTTATACGCGGTTTCCTATACCACGCGATCCGGTGTGTCCAATATTTGCCACTTTTTTTCTGATATCTCACTCCCTGCCGCCTTTAGACGTTGTCTGGCTCGGGCTGTTTCTCCGGGATAAATACAGGAGGTGAAGAGGATATTTTTTCAACGTTATATCCATTCACTGTACGTGACTTTATCCTGATAGCCGACCCATAAAGATATTTGTGAAAACTAGCTGGTTTCCTCTCACGTTGCCCAGGACGGCTTTTGTAGGAAATATAGTCAACAGTAAAAGAATTTCTACAAATGTGCGGCTTATCAATTTTCTGTCATTTTTAGAATGACCTTATCAAATATTGAAATGTATAAAATTAAAATAAATTAGAAAAATATTTGGTATAAAATTACATGAGGTGCGTGCCAAAGGAAGGTCAGGAGATTCAGCGGGAGGAGTTACTTGCATATATATATATATACCTGGAAGAATTCCTACCCGCCATTTTTTTATCTGAATCTGCCCCTTGGCACAGACGTCATCCATGTAAGTCGCAGACACACTTATTTGTAATGGTTATATTCCCTTGGTATATTTTACTTTTTTCGAGAAGCACTGATGAATGTCCCAATAATTTACCTTGAGACCCCCATTCGTTTCATGCATAGAAGCCGAACAACTGGGACCATAAAATCTTTTCCCTTACGATAATTTTCGTTGCCAAAACTGTATTTTAATTATGTGTGATTTCCCCTAAAAATAGATTAATTATTTGTTGCAATTACAAAGGCTCAACCATTTAGTCTAGCTTATAAACAATTGACGATTGAATGCATTTTTTGAAGGAACGAACAATTGTTATGATTAGGAAAATGTAGGAAAAATAAAAGAGGTAAAATTACTCACAAGATCTTACCTCTAACGTCCAGATGAAGTTCTAACTAAAACCCCCTATTTTTTCTATCATTCCCCGGAATACCTCTTGCATGATTTAATCATCAGCTACGCTCTCAAGGTGGATTAACGGGATAGAGCTTTATCAAAACATGATGATATCCAAAGCATAAATGCATTTTTAATTCAGAACGAAACAAGATGGAAAGCAGAACTATAATATACCTTCCTCATACACTGTAACGTGGTCGTAGAATAAGTTGGAGAACAAAGTACGAGTAGAAATGATTGAATGTCAAATAGAATGGTAATATCTGTACATACATGGTTATAGACGAAATAGGACTATAATTCATGTTTGTGCATGCGCATACCGTAACATCACCAACGGGATTCTCCGTCTGAAGGATAAATTAAAGGCTTTGGAAATGTTAGGAGATTGTCTGAAGGTTAACTCGCAAAAATCTTGAAAAATGCATCTAAATTGGTCCATTAGTCTCGGAGTGCATGCGTAATGGTTATTACTCATCTAAACACGATAAAATACAAAGAGCATCATCTTGGAATAGAGTCAGCAGAATCGGACTGATAGATCATGAGAAATTGACGTTATAAGAAATTCACGTTTGCGCATGCGCACACACTACTATTAATCCGACGGAAATAAAATATATAGAGGACTGACCAGGAGCAAACCCCCACAATCCCTTAAAATTTCATCGAAATTGGACTGAAACTTTGTATAAGTTTGGGCGTAACGAGGCTTTATCACATACAGACACAAAACCATATTTGATTAGCAAGCTCTAAAACACAAAATGCGTTTGGAAATTTCTTTATTGGTTGATAAATTTTTTTTTAATTTTTCGTTCGAACACAAAGCTTTCTACACAAACTATTCGGTAGTTGTGAAGCAAAAACATCAAGCCAGGCAAAATTTGGAAAGCTGCCTGAATCAGAAATTAGATTGCTATTCTTGTACAAGATCGAAGGATGTCAGACAAACCAAACCAGTTAGTCATAAAGACCGTATCGTGTCTTTGTGTAAAATTCGAAACTCAGAGCACTCGATATAAGTGCTATCAACATCTCCATTAACTAGAGAGGAGGCGTTTGCATCCCTGAGTCAAGGCCGCATTTAGTTTGTTGGTCTTGAGAACCCAACCACGACTGTAGCAGATAATAAATATTAATACCCGTTATAAGCAGCGTGAGCCGAACATAAATGTATCCTTTCCAAAATCCGATATCGTATTCCCCAACTACGAGGTTCCTACGAACAAGAGTATCTCAGTATGTGGAGGCCGCGCAACGCTTATCTTCCTACCAAATGTTATGTTAATACTCCCTCCTTCCCCTCCAACACTACTTCGTTATCGGCACCCCATCGCTACATATTACCGACCCTCTGCGGCTCCTGCCCCTTATACCCGTTTGTTTGCCCACCGGTGTAATTTGTACAAATTGTTGGGAGTCATACTCCTTCGGCATAAATACAGACTCGTTAAGAGATGTTAGGAGCCTATTTGCATTATTTGCTCATTAACCCTTTTGCTCCCTAACCGTAATTGATACGGAAACAAGATGTTATCGAGTTGTTCGTAAAACATTTCCCCGGCCGTTCAATTTTAGTTTACTTGCGTTGTTTAGATCATGGAATTGATAATTTTGCAATCAATTCTCAAGTACCTTGCAGGGATGGACATTAATACATTTTAGGCACTTACGAAAAATTTCAAATGTGTATTTTATCTAGTTAGCATGGCATTACATACCACTCGAGACCCCGTGGCGTTGAAGGTACATTTAAAATTGAGTAGCACATACAATACACATTTTAAAAGCCCTGCCATTTTACCATTCCCCTATCATATTTCTTAAGATCAACATGGTCACTGGAGTTTATTAGTTACGATACAGAAAGACGCTAGTCTCGCATTGCTAAGCCTTCAAAAAACTGAATAGCCGCCATTACTATGAAGAGACGCACTGAGATAAGTAACCAACAGATTACTTGTCCACTTCTAGCAATGCTCCTGAGCCAATTTTGATTAAATTTGAAACGTAGGCGAAATTAGTCTTGCGGAAGCGTCTTTCGGTAGTCCGAGCTGCTGCGACCAAGTGGTGGAGGTGGGGGGGGGGGGGGGGGGTAAGGGAAGAGTAAATATGAAATAGCAATCGCATCCACTTTCCCTTGTCTGATTTTGATGAAATTTGAAACGTAGGCTTAATTTGCTCTGCAGAAGTGCCTTTCGGAGGTTCGAGCCGCTATGACCAACTGGTGGGGGTAAGGAATGGGGTAAATATCAAACAGTAATCTCATTCAGCCTGTATAATCCAACTTTTCCTCCTAGGACACTAAAAATGTGTGGTATCCCCCCAAAAAGATATCAAGTCAATTTGGGGCAAGCCAATAGTCGGATGGCCATCTCCTAGTTAATTGCAGTCATTCTCTCACTCTTTTTGACTGCATGTCGGAGACGCTTCTTGAAGTCTGAAGTCTTTTGTACAAGGAGCGTCTTTTTGGGAGGAATTAAGTGTATAAAATATTGATGATTAATTGATATTGAATTTATATGGATTGTACAGGAAATCTTGAAAGAATTGGCAAAGCTCCAAGACTGAAAATTCTATGAGATAATCTTACAATTTGAGAGTTACTATTAATTTGAAGGCAGTTCAATGGTTTCTGTACTTAATATTAGAAGATAGTTCGCAAAATTTATAGTGACGGTTGTTGTAACGAAGAGGAGATGTTTACCCTATTTATTTTAGCCTTGTTGTCCTTCTTTACCTAGTGAGTTGAAACCTGAGAGGAATGTTGTATGAGACCTCACACTTGATGTTTTCCAATGTCCCAAATAAATTTCTTTTGGTAAGCATCAAGTCATTTTTATTGCCGATGTTTTGAATTATCAACGTTTGTCTATGAGTGTCCTTTTGTTATATTTGCATAAAAACATATACGGAAGAGACATCTTTTAGCCTGACAGTAACACGGTCAGAAAAATTATAACGGCACATGTCGCACTAATTCGCTTACTCTGAGTAAAGGCAGGTACCCAAAATTACCTTAGTTTTTTGAAAATCCTTTATTTTTAGGTGAGTTGAATGCATGTTAGAAAATTAGGATGAAGCTCCTCATCAGATATCTTTTTACATCGCAAATAAATGGATCAGTAGTCCTTACGAACTAAATCACTCGCGACGAAGTTATGGAAATCCATTTCAAAACGGAAGTTAGTGAAAAACGATGTCTATTTCCACGAAAAATAAAGAGTTACACTGTTAAATCGATTTTGACGGTTAGGCCATCATCAGTAACAAACAATAACTGAAGATACATTAGAAAGGACACAGCTTTTATAGTAACAGGTGAAGGGAGATTGAATCCCATTAGTCAAATCACCTTTTAGTCCATAAGCATGCAGCCTTCCATAGTATGATTAACCGATCACTGTCTATTCCAATGAGTGAACAAAATTTATCAAAAGAAAAATGCATTATCAAAAGCATAGCGGTTAGTAACGGATATGGAGGAGATCTCGTTGATACCATATGGGATAATGTTCTTAGGAAAAAGAGTAGGGAAAAAGTTTCCAATCTGGCCAGGGAATATGTAAATTTAGAAGAAAAGCAATGGATAAGTATACCTTATTATGGGAAAATTTCGGATAAAATCGGCAAAATTCTACCATCGAGAGGTTACAAAATAGGTTTTAAAGCTGAAAATAGTCTTAAAGCATTACTAGGATCCGTTAAGGATAAAATCAATGTTCAGGATAAAAGTGGGGTTTATAAACTAAAATGTTCTTGTGGCTACGAATATTGCGGTCAAACTGGTAGGAAATTCAGGGAAAGAATAGACGAGCATCAGGAGGATTTCAGGGAAAATAAGGGTAAGTCTGCATTTGCGAAACATCTTAAGGAATCCAATCATAGTTACAATTTTGATTTGACAGATAGACAGTTTGTAGAATTTCTTCATTTTTGTCCGAAGGGAGGTATGTTGAATATACTTGAAAAATTCGAAATTATCAAAAGTGGCAGATCTGATCAGTTATTAGCTATAATCCCCCGTTACCTTGTTTGCACTTAATTTATTGGTTGTACCTCCTGCCCCTTTCCTTTCTCTTGACCAATGGGATTCAATCTCCCGTCATCTGTTCTATAAAAGCTGTGTCCTTTCTAATGTATCTTCAGTTATTGTTTGTTACTGATGATGGCCTAACCGTCGAAATCTATTTAACAGTGTAACTCTTTATTTTTCGTGGAAATAGATAACGTTTTTCACTAACTTCCGTTTTCATTAGTCCTTATCTCTACGTAAAATAAAACTATTGTATGTATAAAATCTTTCGGTACCAAATTCAATTTTTAATAATTTTACTGTAACGACGACGTCTACGTTGTATTGTCGTCAAAGACAACTTTTACAGTGTTTATAGTGGTTTCAGTCGATTTTGTGTATCGAAAACTATTAAAAGCGATACCAAACTCAATTATCGGTTGATTTAACGACGATCGTCGTCGTCAACGACTAGTTCTTGTCGTTGGATCTTCACCAAAAACTATACAGCTAATTCCGGATGTCTAAAAAGTCTAGCCTCCGAATTTCATGTTGGTAACTCCAAAATGGCGGCCTTTATTTAGCACGGAACACAAGCTAACAATGGCTAGCCGAGTCAAAGTAGAGACTCACTTTATTCATCAATTACAGGCTAACAAAAGAATGCAAATATGTATAATTCAGGAATATTCATTAATATCGCCAAACTAACATGTATCCCAAACTATAAATATCATCCCATCTCCCCTATACCGTAATATCCAGCACCCCTACTCAGCCGGTCACTATGAACTCTCTCCTCACGCCCTCCTGGTCTCGCCGTAGAAAAGCAGATTTCTTTCTTGCTTCTATTACTGTAACTATTTTCAACCCAGATTCAACTCATAGTTAGTAGGTAAGTAGCTCCTTCGTAATCCAAAGTTTTTAATTCCAAGACTAATTTTACCAACACTCGTTAATTCTGTCGTAAGCAGTTTAACTTAAAGTACTAAGTTATAAATGACCTAGCAGGACGAAACTACTGAGATCAACCCCCACTCCGTCTCCACAAACAACCCCCATATTTCAAATTAAAACTATTCTTGAACGGTAACCCAAAAGAACGTTCTGACTAATCCAATTTCATTCGTCCGAACTTCAGATCAAGTTCGTTCGGTGATGACCAAATTATTCCATTAAATCACCCCCTCCCCCCCTTTTTTTCCTATGGTTGAGGTTTTAGTAGCCTGTGATTGAGGTTGACGTGAACAAAAATATTCAACTAATCAGATCCCCAGTTTGTTCAGTGATGTCAAAGATACACCTTGCCAAACCCCTTCCCCCAAAAACACCCCCTTTGGGTAAGATTTGAAAGATTTCAAGTAGCCTGTGATTTGGAATAGAGTAATTTAAACATATTTTAGCAATCAGGTCCTCAGTTTATTCAGTGATGTTCAAGATACCCCCAATTCCATCCCCACCCCTCTCTCGAAATACCCATTATTGCTCAGATTTGAAAATTTCAAGTAGTTTGTGATTCAAGTTAGAATAATCCAAACATATTCACTCTATCTACCAGATCCCCAGTTCTGTTCAGTGATGTCAAAGATATCCCTTTCCAAACCCCTCCCCCAAAAACACCCCTATGTGTCGGAATTGAAATTTTCTAAGTAGGCTGTGGTTCTTTAGTGTTAACCAAACATATTTAATCAATCAGGTCTTCAGTTTGTTCAGTGATGTCCAAGATACCGCATCCCCCCCCCCCCCACCTCTCTCCACTAAGAAAACATCCTCTTTGGGTGAGATCTGAAACATTTCAAGTAGCCTGTGGTTTGAATTAGTGTAATTCAAACTATTTTAGCAATCAGGTCTCCAGGTCAATCAGTGATGTCTACGATCCCCCCCCCCCCTCCCCCAAAACACCCCCTATGGTTTAGATTGGAAAACTTGAAGTAGTCTGCGATTCAAGTAAGAGTATTTCAAAACATTTCTTACCAATCAGCTTATGGTGGGGTTTGAAAATGTCAAGTATCTATTCTGCGATTCAAGTTGGAGTAACTCGAACATGTTTCAACAATCTTACGATTTGATCAATATAGATTAGAAAACCATCATGTTGTTAGTAACACGAGCAATAATCAAGGTGAATCTGGATCAACATTTTTGTCATTGCCTTTGTCAATGAAAACTAAGTATACCTACACCTTCCATAATTGTTCTGTGTGTTTCGTTTTGATTGACTACGGTGTTTCGTATTAAACGTAAAACCGCACAAGTAGTATAAATTTCCATATCCTCTCGCCTTGCATGTGGTGTAGCAGAGCCGGAGTCCCTTCTGTAATTATGGTAGCCTGAATATAAGGAGGAGGTTCCTAAGATTTATGGTGTACGGCGGATGGTGAAGGGGAAGGCTGCCTGCTCCCAAGAGGTCTTGAGATGACGAGTGCCCGGGCAGAGTGCGCCCTCTCGTGTTAGCTTGTCTAATTACTTTCCAAGTTCGGGGCCAACTTGCTCGTATGAAGCACGACCCCTCGCCCTCCAACAGGCCTTCTCTAATTGAGCTCTGCACTGTACCGGAGGCCCGCCCAACTGGGGAGGTTTCAGTCGTGTTCTAATGTTTGTTTACGTCCAAGTACCCACGTTATGAGGAGGAAATGAGGAGTTTGTGCCCCACTGTTAGGTGAGTGGTGTGAACACTCATCCACTGTCACACTTAACGAATGTCCTTGAGGAAGCTTTTTTTTACTTCCTTGACCACTCACGGTACAGAGAAATGTGATAAAATTGACCTGCAAAACTTTTTCTGCAACTCCTCCAGAAAATATTGTCGTATGGATCGGATCACAATATAGATCTTACATCATTGACCATGAATTGATTATCGTTTCGTCAAATATCTGAATGCCGCTTCACTAATTGGCAAGGACAGAATAGAGTGAGCCATCGTCTTTCCTATGGCTCTATAGATCATCGCTTCCCCCTAGTCATATGTGAAATTCTGCCTAAAATTTAATTTGCGATGTCTAATAAAGTTTTACTGTACCTATCTAATCACTGCTAAGTTGTCATTTCAGAGAAGGTAGAAAAATGTAACAATCTTTGTTACATTTTCATCTCATGTCTGGTTGAATATTTGTCAATCGCTGATTACGAGCTCCTGGTAGATAAATTACCGTAAACACATCAGTCTATTTTATCTCCGATCTCCCTGCCTGGCATAGTATAGTCCAAAGAACGAATCTATAGTATCAGTAGAAGCCAAATTACAGCCTTCTAGCGTTACTACGTCTATCAGTGTGCGTCTGTCTGTACCCTGAAGCAAAGGGATAACATGTCCAAGAACGACACAAAATAATCTCGTTGTAGCGTAAAGCTGAATTACCTACTCAGTGAGGCTCTGTTCCAAATATTAGCAGCGTTAGACGATTTGGAACGAAAATTGCATCAGAGCCTCACCCAACTGATCATGGCAAATGAGTTTTTTAAATGCATTAATTATACCTTCCCATGGCTTTTTAGAGCATCCACACCTTTAGGTAGATTTTAAAGCAGTATTCATGATTCAATGTTTTTCTATGAAATGAAGAAATTTTACGTATCAAATAATTTATACAGACGAACTATTCACATATGTATGGTAGCCTGCTGTGAATGTGTTAGAAATATTCGCACTGACGTATATAGTTCGGTTGCTATTAAAGTACCCGACAACCAGTGTTCCTCTTATTGAGATAATCACCTGAAGGAAACTCAGGTCACGGTAGACGGTTAAATTTATTTCAAGGGCCTTAAAAGATGTTCCGTCTCTTAATAAATTGCTTAGCCCAGGAAAGAAGATAATAACACTACAATGGTTCCAACCCTTAGGAGCTGTTCTCCTTTTTTCTGTCCCCGTCCGCGTCGTTACGGGTGACAACCGGCCTTTTAATTTGGGAATTAAAACAAATTTTTCGAGAGGGTCGAAACGGTACGTGAGTCAGGTGGACAGTGATGAGAAATAATAGGTCAAGTTTGTGGGAGGGGCCATTCATTAGTCCAATTAGCGTTTCCCTGTTTCTTGTTCCCACAACTGAGTGCATCTCCCGGTGCTTTTCAGGGGAATGCGAACGCCTCACGAAACCCAAGTTACTCCCGTTAGTGCGATGGCCATCCGTTAATCAATAGTATCCGACGTTAATAACCGTTTCGAAACGGAATTGCCCTTTTACCAGAAAGGATTTCATGAAAGCAGTCGGGAACATTTTTCTTTTTAATCCCCCGCCGATGGTCTAGGGTTTTGTACCATGGTACGTCTTATAGATCAAATACAATCTTGTGCAGTCTTATGTCATCAAGGTGAAGCAGCAACCAGGATTTCTAGTTAAACCCTCTACGCAAGTGGGAGTTCAAAAAATCGTATTACGTTATGGCTCTGAATAGGTACTTCATACGACTCTTGAGAAGGGATGTTGAAGGCATGAGATGCGGTTTTGTGTGTCTAACAATGATGCCCATTGCTTTCAATCAGATGACTGCCGTTGGACTTCATGAATCTTTTACTGAACAGAGGTTTTAAGCATGGTTTTTGCTGATTGATAGCTGTTGGGAGTTTCTTGCCCTAGCCAAAGAAGATTCCCATATGCCTGTGCCAGAAACAGGCATAAGGGAATCTTCTTTGGCTAGGGCAACAGCAAGGTCATTTCCCGTCTGTGATTGCTCAAATGGGAACATGCTAATAAGCTACAAACGAATCATGATAATGAATGACGAAGGCATTGAGGGATGCGGTTTTCTGCGTCTATAACATTGATACCCATGGCTTTCATTCAGCTGACTGCCATTTGATTTCAAGGATTTTCTCCTGGGCAGAGGTTTTCATCATGGTATTTGCTGCTTGAAAGCTGTTGGGACTTCATGGCATAGGCATCAGGGAGCCTGCAATGGCTACAGTATCAGCATACTCACTTCCGATGTGTGACAGGTCAAATGGGAACTTGCTAACTAGTTGACTAGAATTGGAATGCCTGGAAATCGATAGACAATCCGATATGACAGAGTTAGCAAAACGTTTCTTAGTCTTCACAAAGCTGAATTTGTGATTTACAGACTGAATACTGAACTGATCCACTTTACTGACTAGCGTCAGAAAAAAAATCCTGAAATGTGTGTTTGTGAAGAGAGAGAGAGAGAGAGAGAGAGAGAGAGAGAGAGAGAGAGAGAGATTATAGTACCAGTATGTTTGAATTTTTAATGGTCATAAACCGTGAATTCATGCACATACGAAAGTGAACATTATTTGTCAGCTCTACAACTGGTATTACCACTAGCTAATTAGTACACCAACCTGACAGATTTCTGGTGCATTTCTGTTTGTCTGTGGAACTTTCCCCGGAACATAACTCCCACACTTTCCAACAGGGTTTGATTCAAATTGCTGGGATTACAAGGGCCAGGGTCTGCATTAGAAGATTTCATGAATCAGTAAGAAACCAGGAAGTTTTTTTCCCCCCCAAATTCAAATCCTTTGAACTTTATTAAATTCAACAAATCCCGCTCAATCTTGATACGATTGTAATGTATTATGGAGGTCTGTGGAGGTCGATAGAACTTAAATTCTTAAGAATAGATAAATTTATGCCTCTTCTGTATATCAGTATTTTTCTTCGTCCATCAAGTTTTACATAAAGGCGCTCAGAATTTGAGGAGCTGAAGTTAGATCTCAGGACCGAAAAATCCTTCTTACCCCGTCGTGCCGGTTTGAATTCAGCTAACAAGTAGCCTACCGTTTTGATTATTTCGATACATAGAAATCGCCCAAAAGAGCTGTTCTGACTTATTTTAATAGTATCTTTTATAATGAGAACATTCTGATGTTGCTGGAAACCTAAATATTAAAAACCAGGCATGGCTCAAGTATATGCCTACATCATCCTCTTATATTGGACGGAAGTGGCATTTGATCTGTAGGAAATCCGTCGTATGGAAATGCTATAAATCCAAAAGATGTAATTTATGAAATTAATACGATATTTTTAATATACTCACCAGAATGATAACTTCACCGCAAAACGTCCTCAGGGCAGCGTGTTCCCAAGACACTACGGCTTTTCTTTTCGCAGTAAATTACTTTTTCCCTGCGGATTGCAGGAATCCACTGTATTCGCTAATTCTCATCACTTGAAAAAATAGCTCCTTTCGTTACATTTGAATATATAAAACATCTATCCAAAAAAGTACTTAGAAAGTAACGTTTTGAAAATAATGAAATAGTGGCAGAAAAAAGAGTGGACGTTCAAACATTTTCGGGCTAGAGGTTAGTGATCCAAGTAAATTTTGACAGCTCTTTTAGCTGAAAAGCTGTTTGTCCCGATCCCTGCTTTATAGCTAGATGCATTTAAATGCCATACCGTTACCTCCATCCCAGCGGCTGATATTCTCTTTAATAGAACCCAAGCCTCATCAGCCTATAGGTTGACATTCTTGAAAGTTTTCAGATGACGATGAATCTCAGAATTGCTTTTGGTAAAACTAATTGGTTGAAACTGCTAATGGTGATTAGCACTCTGTAAAATAGTTGACTTGGTTACGTATTTTTATGTAACCTCTGAAGAAGTATGTCATGCCCGACTTGCAAAAACTTTTAGTTTCTTCAAATAAACAAGATACGACCCTCCGACCGTGCTACACCTAGTAGAGATTGGAGAGCGCATACCCTAGAAAGGGAAGGTTCCAATGAGAAAGTGGATATGAAGAGGCAGCCTCTTGGTCAGAGGGATCATAATATACAACTTCTAGGTCATGTCTTCTATGCTTTCAAGCATAGCAATTCTTCTCTCTTAAACCAACTTAATCATTCTACTAGTTATTTCACATTTTCCCTTTTTATGCTACGATATGTTTGATTTGGCATTTGATTCTTCGTTTATTGTTTAGAGTTACTATTCCTGATTTAGTTTCTTTATTTGGATTATTTAGCCACAGCACATCTGCTGCTTAGATAGCTATGGAGCATCCGGCAAATTGTTAGTTGGTACTACGGTCTCAAAGTCCGGTGATTAGATTATTAGAGCTCCGTTGTAATTAGCAGCTATTAAGTTAGGAGAGCCACGGTGTAATTTCCGGCTATTTGATTAGGTAAGCTACGGTTCATGACCTTCTATTAGAGTGGAAGTCTACAATGCTGCAAAATCGGCCCGTTGAGTCAGGGCTTTATTGGTTCAGATGATCTAAAATTAATCCAACGCCGCAATCAAGTCAGATTCATTTTCATATCGCGTGCAACCACAACAAAGTAGGTACAGCGATGGGTATGGTTATGCTACAAATCACAGCACTGAATGAATTAATTCATTCCAATCACATACGATAGACCAGAGAAAGATAAGATTCAAGGTTGTGATGGGTATGAGTCCTTTTTGGTAGATTGGTTACGGAACCTATGTCACAGAGAGCGTGTCTAAAGCCAGTTCTTCATCTTGTTCTGTTCAACGACCTCTCTAAATGCATATATGTAGAACAATGCATTAATAAGATTGTGTTTAAGCAGTGTTTTTAGATTTCACTGAAGGTATTCTCCTACTACTGAGGAAAAACAATCATCTTCTCCTCACAACACAAGGTTCCAGAGAGGTATTAACAATCTTGACTCTGGCCAGTTGTGTTTATGAGATGAACAATTCGTCTAGATTACTATGTATAACATTTACATCAAATTAAACAGAAAGATTACACAGTGACAGATTTATTGATTACCTAAATCAATTTTGGACGTTTGATGTGTCATTTTCTCTCTACTTCAACCTACATAGGGGCAAAAATTTAACCAATCATTCAATGAATACTACAGATACCTGTAAAATCCCGCTACTTCTGATTACATTTCCGTGTAGTCAACATCGTTCTGGAGTCGTTATGAAACAGATTTTGAAAATTTTATCGATAAGGACGATTTCATAAGGCAGATATAAATTTATTCATGTTTTTGGGGGGAAAGAGGAAATAAAATAAGTATGTAGAAAGAATTGAAACATTCTGTATTCAAATTACATAATTTATCATTATTGTCATGGCACATAGAGTTAATTGTAATATTTAGCGACTCAACTTCTCAATATCAGGGAAATTCGTAATCTTGAAATCATGAGGATAATTTCACTAATAATAACGTGTTTGGACTTATATCAGTTGTGAAGTGTAAATTTTTTCTTAGAAGATATATTTTATTGGTACAAGAAACATATCATCTTCAAATTAACCATTATAATTATAATTATGAAAAATTATAATCATAAGTTAACATTATAATAATTTCCATGGCATATTTGTAATTATAGTATTATAATTGTCATGGCACCTTTATTTTAAAACTTAATAATAATTTATTTTGCAATTTAACCTCTCAATATCAATTATTTTCTTTATTTCTTTAATAAGATAAGGATTTTATTGTCAAGTTTATTATCAGTGAAATTCTAATTCGTTATAGAATTAGGATAGATATTCTAATAAATTTACAACGTCCTTACTTGTAACGTAGTCATGAAGGGGTCTATCTTACGATTTCCCATCATATAGGTTTGTGGTTATGGCAACATGTCAAGTCAGATAGTCTCAGAAGTGTTTGGATAATAATAAGGAACGAAATCCAAGGAACTATTTTACAGTCTTGATTCTCTCCCAAGTAATATAGTAGTATGATGAACTCAATCGCGTACTATGCGGCTTTATTAGCCGACGCGCTGGCTGATACGTGGTTATACTTCTCATAAGCGTTACCCAACGCCTTTAGGACAGGAGAAATATATTCGATGGATCTGAAATTTAGAATTATTCAACAATTTATTACATATAATTTATCAATGTTTAAATGAATAGCTAGCTATACATCCAGAACTTATGGTATGCATGTTTGAGTGACTAAGGGATAATGCTTTCTGAACAGCTACTGAGTAATACTACAATCCTACTACACAGTACTGAGTTAAATAGTAAACCGTTGGGTGATTGGTGGTTTTGGGACGTTCTAAAGTAATAAGGAGATGTATTAATTTTGATTTGAGTACCATGATGGCATCACTAAACCGTGAGAAAAAGGAACCAATTACGAGCGAGTTTAAGAACTTCGTTATTACTACGAGAAAAAACACATGTACATGTTGGTGACCATTTATGGCATTCATGTGTGATCATGGGTGTTTGTATGTATGTGTGAGTAAAATACAAGTTCAAGGTTTCAATCTTTCAACGACTTACCATATTTTATTTCCCTCGACTCGAGAAAATACCTTGTAGTCGAATACGTTTTATTTAAATTTTTGCATTTAGAAGACGTTTGGAAGTCATCAAAGTCAAAAATTGTGATCACTGTTCAGCTTTTCCAGCCTTTTCTCCATTCTCTTGTGGTCAGATTTTCTGTATGTAAGTTTAATTCCTACGTTTTGATAAATTATGGGGTAGTTCTTAACTACTGTTAAGGCTCATGCGCGGTATTTGTGGTTTCGAGCTCCGTGTTTTGTCGAATATTCCGTTTTCATTGAAGCGTCTTTTTCACGTCAAGGACTGTGGATCACCAAATTACTATATTTTCCATCAAAATTTGGTCCAATCACTACATTATTTTGCGTATGGAAAAATGTAACCAAGTTGGTCTTGGTTGGAATCCGGAATTTGTACGCCTGGATAATATAATATAATACCAAATTAATAAACCGTCGTGTAATAACTTGAAGCGCTGTCAACTAGTTGTTAGATTGTATACCTTTAATTTACAGATAGCACGTAGTTGATCGCATCTCCAAAAATGTTACACTTTGTTCTTATTCACTACCAAAATATCATGTCAGACTATTTCTTAACATGGTACAGGGCATAGGCGTGACGCCGAGGGAGGACGAGGGGGCACATAACCCCCCGTGGTCGAGAGAAGGCTCCCCCCATTGCGAGGCGAGCAGGTATTGTAAAAAGCGAGAGCCATTTCAAATATATATATATAATACCTTGCGAGCGAAGCGAGCAACATCCCCGAATAAACTTTTAGTGGTTCCACGTAGTTTTATAAGATTTTATTTGTTTGTAATAATTCCCAACTGAAAAAAAACGTCTGCCAAGTTGGGTGGGCAGTATGACTTCCTCAAGCGAGCGAAGCGAGCAGCATCCCCTACAGAAGTTAAACCTACCCTTAGAGATCTACCGTTTGCGAGCGAAGCGAGCAGCATCCCCTACAGAAGTTAAACCTACCCTTAGAGATCTACCGTTTGCGAGCGAACCGAGCAACATCCCCTAAATGCCATACTTTGCGAGCGAAGCCAACATTTTCCAGCGAAGCGAGCAACATATCCTACATGCCAGACTTTGCATTGTAAAAGCAAAATGGGGGGTCCGGGGGGCTTGCCCCCCGCTGGACGTGGAGGCGAGCGTAGCGAGCCGGAGCGGCTAGTTATTAATAAGAATGAAACTCCGTTTGTCTGTCTGTTTGTCTGTTTGTCTGTCGTGTCTATGCACGGCCAAACGGCTAAATGGGCCGGATCTACGAGTGGGGGGATCTTCTTGGGATTTTCCGATAGGGTGTAAAAGTGATTTTAAAATTTTCTAATCCCACCCGAAACATGGGCCGTAGGGCGGGAGGGGGGTAATAATTAATGTGCGCTTTATGGACTTCCCCGCTTCCCCAACCCCTCTAAACGGCCGTCGAAAATTCCGGAAAAATACCGGTTTCAATAGTTACGTTTTTTCCGATTGTGGAAAAAAGTGGCTGAGAAACTGAAATAATATAAACCTCTGGCACTAAACGTGGTACCGGAGACCTCAAAACAAATTTCTGTCATGGTAAAAAAAAAGCACTCTTCAGTACATATTTTTTGTCATGCAACTGCAATGGAAAGATCCTAATACCAAGTTCATGCATAAAAAATATTGAGAAGAGAAATAATAATAGGTTTTCCCTTCGACTCAGTTGATCAGAATAAAAAAGCGTTGAAGCGTGAGCAAATTTTCTTAGCTTGCCTATCTTTTTTTTTTGCCGTTTTTATAGATTTTTCAGCAAATATTAATGAAATTCAAGTATTTTTCAACATAATTTTGTTCAACAATTTTATAACGTCCTAGTTAATTGTAGATGGTTTTGTATTGACTGAAATCCGCTAAAAATTAAAAA
Source organism: Adelphocoris suturalis (assembly GCA_030762985.1). NCBI lineage: Eukaryota > Metazoa > Arthropoda > Insecta > Hemiptera > Miridae > Adelphocoris > Adelphocoris suturalis. Next base: position 82,492,518 of record CM061043.1, on the reverse strand, counting down.
TTCAACAATTTTTGGACTTTTTTGCCTTTTTTAGTGACTTTTTAGCACAGAAAGTTACCAATTTAATGTGCTCAAAAAGTGCTAGCCACCAAACTCATCCTGTCATTTGAAAAGCTTGATTTGTTTGGCGCAAGAACGGGATATTTATCTCAATCCTAAGGAGAGTTATCATCTGGAATGACGTATACATATTTATTTATACATACGAAAAAACGAAAACTTCAGGAATTGTTTCTGAATGCCTCAAAACGGATTTCAATGAAGACATTTTTCAAAAATATTGATTTTAAAATTTTCTGAACCATTGCAATAGCTTCACTATCTACGAAAACTCGCTAAAAGTTGGTCGTATGGTTGTAAGTACCTAGCTTACTTAAGGGCATTAAGTAGAGTAGTTCGTACTTTTGTACCAGTGCCCCCCTCCCCTCCCCATGGTACAGGATAATTAAAGGGCCAAATCGGGAATAAAAAAAACCACCAGACACTTGTTGTTTTCACCTTTTTTGATAATTGGTGGGATTGTTGAAAGTCTGTCCGTAACTTGCTTGGCCGTAGTCCGGTTGCTGGTACGCCGTGTTTGCGTAGCTTGAAGCTGGAACAGATGTGAATGCAATGCAAATCAACCGTCTACTCAACAAGGTACCGTCTGGCGGACATTGTACGTAATTACAACACTAATCTGAATTCTAATTAATCCATCAATTACACGCTATAATCATCACATCAACGTCAACCGAGGTTGTGATGTCAAAACATCAGCTTTCTGGTAATTACTACTTTTTGAAACTGTCCATTAATTATGGAGAGACACACCGGCAATCTATCCCATTCAGTTTTCCATTTTAGCGTTAGAACTTGTAATAATCAGCTATAATTAGTCGATAATTGAAAGAGTCCACTTAGCAGATGTTATGACGTTATGGTCGTAAAAGTTTATTTTACAAATTGGCTTCACACTGCATCATAACTAAGTTTTCAACATCCCCTTTCGAAACAATCCATAATGAACAAAAATAGGAAATAATTATACAGGACAGCAAAATAGATCTCACCATGTTAAACTGCGTGTTCTGAATAACAAACTATGGTACAAGTTGAAGTTAGTACAGAATCGAAATAGAACAAAATAGATAGTTTTTGAAGCAGCTTTTTCGAAGGATATAACACGCTGAACTGTACAGGTAATAAGGATTCAGAACAATACCTCCGGCAATCACTAAGCCTCAAATAAATAAAAATAACTAAGTGTAGTGTACCTCACTCCTCCTGCCTTGTGTCTCGTTTGAAGAGGGGTTAACGCCCCCCCCCCCCCCCCCCACGTTTCTGTATAAAAAGGTAGAATAATGACCTAATAAATAAATCAAACATCTGAAATCACCTTCTTCTAATTCGAACACATTTCCACTACACTAAGAAAATTAATAAAAGTAATGATTTAAAAAGATGATATAACGTAAATATAATGATTACAATATTGATTTTTTTGCCAACAAGTGTGCAATTTCCGTATTCAAAATTTTAATACTGAAATCAAATCAATCTTTTTTGTTTCAGGTCCTTGACCCATACAGTGTAATTTTACAAGTCTAATTTCATTATTAAAATCATTAATAAATTAAAAGTCCTTCAATAAAGAAGGCAGGTTGATAGAATTTAAAATTTCCAATTAGAATAGAGTTGAAGTCATTATCTATTAAAATTGTTGTTCACATTTTCGTACTCGTGTATCTGATTTGGCAATTTTGTGAATGGACCATCCTGGGCAAGAGAAAAGTTCGCATGTTAGTTTCTGATGAACTTGAACGAAAGCATTGATTAACATTTACAACCAACGACTAATCATGGCAAATCAGCTCAGCAGTATCTTCTAAAAAAATTTTTTGTTTTTTTTAATTAACCAAAAACAATTTATTTATCAAATATAAGGGCTATGCGCCAATTCGGGCATATGCTGGTGTTTCCTTCTAGCTTCTTCTTCTATAGAAAGTGTTGCCTTTTGTAATCGTTTCTCACACTCTTCTTCGCTCTTCTCGAAGACCAATCGCAGCACGAAATAATGAATCTTCTACAATTCATTATTACTGTTTATTCATTTATTTATTAAATAAGGTATTTCACAATTTTTATTTTTTCTCGTTTTATTATGCAAGTAATGGACTACACTAACCTGGATAGATTTCTCCGCAAGTCCCGAAAACGTGGCACATTTTGGTGGCGAGTACAGGCCACACCAATGTGGCAAGAGCGGTGAAGATCATGACCCCTGCTGCCACAGCACCACCGTTCAGCACCATCTTCACCAAGTTGCCCGGAATGATGATGTCTCCACCTATGTTCATCCCTACATGTTAGCAAATGTATTTTATAGACATGAACTACACAATAATGTTAGTGTGGTGACATTTTGGTTAAATTGTATTAGGATCTGATCCTGCGGAATATTAATCTATTCAGGTAAATAATATTTCGTTGAGTAATAATATATAATATCTTCGCCAATATTTATTTTTCATGTCCAGAAATCCATCCGCATGTCATATGTCATAACATATCCTTGGCATTAATTATTAAGCGCATCCCAAGAGGTCACAACGCTCTTCACAATTAGACACAAAATGACGAGTCGAGGAATAAGTACTTGTCTCGTGATCGTAAAGGTTTAGAGGTTAAGCTTAAACCAATGCTTGCATTTTTGATTATTCATAAATAATTTATTATTTGAGAAACTAAAGATAATGACGAATAAAAATTACAAAACACTATCACATTGGTTACATAATTAACCTAATTGTGGATATGCTATTCAATTTTAAGTTAATAAGGAGAAATAGAAAAAAAGAACAGTCTGTCAATTGCCATGTGTAATGAAATGCTCCATTGGTCTTTTAGGAGATAAGGACGCAAAAGCTAAAGTTGTGTTAATCCACAATGATATTTGTATCCCGAGAAAGACATAACATTGCCGTAAAGAGGTAGTTACAGTCTACAAATAATGGTAAGTAGAAAACAACTAGTGAACGGATAGAGCTACGAATTCCGAAATGTATCAGCATCCCTTCGTTATGTCTCCAAAGGTACGAATTGCCGGTTTTCATTATTTCAGGAATTTCAACAAAGTTCTAGGCCAATCCCAGAGATGTGTGAGAGAAATCTCAAGAATCGTCTCAATTTGATGGGTTGTATAGAAAGATAATCATAAAGCCTCACCTTATGACCTTTGTGGGGGTCGGGGTCGAGGGCAATACACCCTGCACATACTCAGATGCCGCTACAGATGGCGGACACACTCTTCTGTTCACCGATGGCTCAAAGGCATCTGATGGAGTTGGCCTTGCTCTACGGACTTCCTTCTAAGTCACTAGACGCTTATTGCCTGTCGCGTCTGTGTTCCCAGCAGAGCTGTGGGCAATGACACTGGCTGTCACCACTGCCAGTTGTTGGTAGTCGGGAATTATGTTATCTGTAGCCACTCACTAAGTACCATCGGAGGAATTAGGGACACATATTCTGATGGTCCCCTAATACAAAGCCTACATATACCGCTTCACCAAGCCACAGCATTTGTGATAACTCCACTGAGATGCTGCTTATACATTGAGGATCAAATCTCCTACATCCAACATAAAGTCAATCCCATCTGGCATGACCAATAACATAGTGAGGCCACTGGTCTGCGTGGTGTCCTTCAGCACTTGTGCTCGGTAGGCCCTTCCGTAACACAATTTCTAAGGAGGGACCGAGTAGTGGTCAATCGGGTTGCCATTGGACTCACGACACCTGCTAAGCGCAGAAGATGTTGTGTGTGAGAGGTGTGGGGGTGATTTATCTATCTGCCAAGTTCTGGAGGGCTGCCCAGGCCTTATGGACCTCTGAGACCAGCATAAGCTCCTTGAGTGGGTTGACGTTCTATCTGGACCAGACAAGGTCCCATCCCTGTTGTTTTACGATAGAGCTGCTAGACTCTATTACGAACTGTGATATCTGATCTATGATATATTTATGTGAATCTAGTCATAGTTTTATTTCACTTTGCTGATTATATATAGTAGCATGTATTTAGTTATGTTATCATAGAGCCTTAGATGTATTATTTTATCAGTGGGATTTGTTGTCCGGCATAGGGGCTACCAGTGGTCATCGCTGTATCCCTCGTTTTTCACTCTCCGATCCGCCAGTGAAGTCAATGATGGCACTCTGTTTAGTGACGGAGGGCAACATGGCTCCTCTTAGAATCATGCCACTTGCAGTGTCGCTTTAGACACCTTGTTAAATGTCCCTAGTGAACCTTTAGTTTAGGTAATGCTCAAATCATTTAAAAATAAATAAATAAAAATAAAATTTAATAAATAAATAATAACGTAGAATACTCATACTCTGTGATTGGCAAGGCCATAACGAAGCAACAGTGCGGTTGTACGTGAAGCTTGCAAACGTGAGTATGTTGGACGTTACATAAACAGGTAAGCATGAATAAGACGAATCCATGTCAAAAGACAGCTAAAGGGATTCAGAAGTCTCAAGCACACCCATTGCGTTACGAGAGACTTGACCTACTCGCACTTACTGCATTGTGTCATTTTGGTGTCGTCTCGGTGGTCAAACTCAAATCTCCAAAATCTTACTACCAGCGTCCTATTACTCCTATTCAGCTTCACACCACTCATCAGGTAATCGTGAGTGCGTGCTGCAGAAAACTGTTGAAGGACTGAAAGAGCACCGTATACCAAGAGTGTGCCACGTGCTGGACTGAAAGAGCACCATATACCAAGAGTTTGCCACGTGCAGTCTGCACAAATATTGTTTTCAACAGAACTACATACAAATTTTTCTGGCCGATTACATTTATGACCCTTCCCTTATTCCTTCGAGGCATTTGAAAAGCGAAAAATGGTCGCCTCTTCAATACTAGGAGAAGTTGCCAAGGCCGACAAAAACCATCCAAGGGTTTTTTCCAATCCCAAGAGTTTTGAAGGCGATAGTCTCCCTTCCCCTTTTCGATATTGTTCCATTCTGCGGGTGATAAAACGGCGCGGATGAGGGCCGTATCGCATCAAGTTGACGCGGAGGGTTCGAGCCTCCCACTTGTAATGTGACAACGGACTCGGCACAATGCTATCATTCCGACAGCTTCCACATGCTGGCCGTGCCTTTTTTTAACCAACATATATGTGTTTTCCAACCTCGACGGAAAAATTGTTCTCCCCCTAGATTTGCATAACCACAAAGAGCAACGATACGAGTAAAGTTTTCCCCAGGGGCTAGAGATTTTCAAAAAGCATTTTCAGTGAGTGCATGTATGTGAAAGAGAGAAAGAGAGAAGTGCGGCAGTGGAATCGTCAGTGAGTATATCTACCTGTATGCGTTTGCAGCCAGTATTTTTCAGATCCAACTAAAATGGAGACCGCTGCATCATAGGCGGGATTGAAACGAGCCCATAGGGGGTTTCAGGATAGGAGGCAAAGAGATAACTTTAAGAGATGGGTACCTGTTTTCCATAACTAGCTATCTTTCACATGGAAATCGAAATACATTAAGTAATAAACGTCTTCTCAACAAAAAATTAACGTTCGGAAAAAAAAGGAAACGTCCTGTTAATCATTATTACATGATAAAACAATTTATAATCATGATCTTTGATCCGTCAATTTTACTCGAATTTCATGAAAATGTGCATGGAAATGTGTGTTTTTGTGAAAGTTAGTAAAGGAAGTTTAAAAAGAAAATTTTTAATTCTAAAATCATTTTACATGGAGTACAAAGAAGTTCGTCATTACCGTATGAGCAAATTCCTGTTAATTATCGTTGTATATTTAAGTTCAATTGTTTTAATACTTGGGTACTTTATGGCAAAAAGAACTATTTAATAACGAAATATCTTTATCTAAATAACATTCATCAAAGGAGTGGTTAATTTTCAATTTTGCGATAAAAACTCGATCAACTCAAAGGTTTTTAATTTAAAGCATTTTAGTATTTTTATATCAATTTTTAGCGCGTATAATTGAAAATTTAGTACATTTGTCAGCAGAATATTGATCATTTTACCAATGCTGCCCAACGAACACTTCCTTTCTTTTGGAATGCTTGGTTTTCTGGTTAAAAAACGCTGCAAATGATTATACAGTGGTTTATTATTTCTGTGATAGACAGCCCTTCTACGTAGATCATTACAATACAAATACAAATCCCGTATGTAATATATGATCAGAACATGGCGCATCGTGCCACTGAGAAGGGTTCACACTTTTACAGTTTCAAGACCCCGCAATTTTACGCTTCACGGTAAAGATGTTTTAAAAAACAGGAAAATGATACTTGAAGTAATTTACGTTAGCGCATGCGCAGAATGGAGTAATGATTTTAGAAAAATGAAATTAATAGGGTAGGTACAATCTACAGCCTAACCCAGAAATTCCCAGAAAATGTAATCAAAATCTGATGAAAACTATACCTTGTTCTTGGAGTACACATTCACGCATGCACAGGAGCAATGATGCAATCATGTTGAAATTAACATGGAATAATGAAACCATTCTCCCCAACTATGCACGAAATTAGAGCGGGATTAGAAAACTAGAGCATAAAAAATTGTTCTTGAAGGAATTTACGTTTGCGCATGCGCAAAATGGAGTAATGATTTAAGAAGTTTGGAATTAATAGTGGACCACTTACAGCGTAATCCGCACATTCCCTGAAAATTTCATCAATATCAGATGAAAACTGTTGAAATTAGGCAGGTTTAAAAATGAATACATATTCGCTCATGCGCAATAGCTACTAATGATCGGATTAAGTTAAAATTGCTAGGGAATACTTAAATTAACCTCTTCTACCTATTTTCTAAATTTGAGCGGGATATGACAACGGGAGTGTGAGAAAATTGAATTTAGGTTTGCGTATGTGCCGAGTGAAGTTTTGATTAGGATCAACGAGACTCATAGGGGATTATCTTCGCACTTATCCGCACATACCATGAAAATTTTATAAGAACCGGTTGAATATTGTGGAAATTAAGCTTGTTACAAGGATTTGCGGACATACACAGACGTCCATATACAGAGATAGAGAGAGAAAGACACGGTACGAAAGTTGTTCAGAATAGTCCAAAACGTAAAATGCGAGTGTCATTTGATTTTTTTTTTTTTGTTTTCAATTTATTTGAGTTTATACAAGCTCAAATTTCATACGTATCTTGGTAGCGCATGAACAAACAAAACGATGGCGCTCAGAACCCCCCCCTCCCCCATCACACCCTCTCCATCCATTCGTGATTCCTGCAGGGTTGAATGTTGAAATGTTCAAGTAGATACCAAGATTTCGAAAACATTCAGTCGAAGGGTTCCGTTGGATTTCGTTGAATTCCGTTTCAATGAATATTCAATTATTTATTCATTCAATTTCACTCCGATCGATCTGTATTTGATCGAACATAACAAACACATTTACTTTTTATTCTATATTTCAGCGCATGCACCCTTATTAAAGGTTACGGATGCCTCATACCATTAGAAATTATTACAATAAATTGATAAAATACGCATGATGTATTCAGAAAGTCAAAGATCTTTTATAGTAGTGGGGATTGATTTCCCAATAACCGTTGGAGCACTTGAAAGTTTAGATGCGTGTGGAAAAACTCGGACATTCAGTTCAAGGTTCCACATGTAGAACTAACAGGAACTGAGGTTCGTTCCTTTGACATCGAGTAGCACTGAGTCAATCAAGAATGTGAGTCTGGTTCTCAGCCGTATCAAGATCTTCCTAGAGTGTTCTACTATGGTTCCGTTTCTTAGTAGTTTTCTTAGTCGACTGACCAATGGGCAATGGGAAACATATTGTATAACGTAGGAGGCCCTCTCCGGCCAAACGCAAGCTGCTGATGCGGACAGCTTATGCTATTATGGTGTATGGAGCCGAGGTTTGGGCAGAAGCCCTGAGGTTCCAAAAATGTCGAAACCGGATGGAGGCAATCCAAAGAAAAGGAGCTCTCAGGATATGCAGTGCATACAGGACAGCATCTTGCCCCGCTGCTCAGGTTATTGCGGGAGTGGTCTCAATAGATCTCCTTGCTGAAGAGCGAAGGAGGATCTACCTCCGGAAGGGAGAGAACCCAGTGCAGAATATCAAGAAAGAGTAAAGAGGGTAAACACTGAGAAAATGGCAGGTTAGGTGGGAGGATGAGACCCGAGGCCGCTGGAAATACCGGTTGATTCCCAGTCTGAACGTCTGAGTGAATAGGAAGCACGGTGAGGTGAATAATTACCTCACCCAGTTCCTCACTGGCCATGGTTACTTCCGTTCATTCCTCGCAAAGATAGGAAAGACGGAGGATCAAGGATGCAGCTACTGCCGACAGGGGAATGAAGATGTCCATCACATATTTTTTGTGTGGCCAAAGTGGGGAGGTGCTCGCCGAGTCCTGGAGGAGAGAGTAGGAGTGATTGCAATGGAGACCATAGTCAAGAAAATGGTAGCCGAGAACAATAACTGGGACGCGGTGGCAACATACATTTTTGCGGTCCTAAAAGCCAAGGAGCAGGATAAGTCCTGAGAATAAAGAATACATAAAGAGATGAGGAGCCAATATGGCCAAAAAAGGGAACCACCCCGAAGTAATACTAAATAAGTGGTTCTGGGGTAGTTCCGAGGTAGTTCTCTATACGTGGTTTTTAGTTGGTATGCCAAAAAAACCTACCAAAACAGGATAATTCAACACTGTTGAGGAGTACAGCCGTCTCGTACACTTCGTTCATAAAGAATTTTCCACACTCCAAAAATAAAATAAAATAAAATAAACTATGATACCGTTTCTCGGTAGTTTCCTTTGTCAACTATGGCTGCTGGACGATAGACAATTGGAAACATATTTCTTAATTTCCCACAGCTTTCACTAATCTTCATCTCATGAGTCCTACTTTTTTTTTTCTACGCACATCAGCTAGATAGAGAATAGAATAATTGTGAGTGACCATATTCGAATCCCGAATCCACCTAGTATATTACGATGATCCGAACTGCTGTTTTATTATAGATACAGAGACTCCCTCGCCATAAAATTTTGTTTATTATAACTTCAAGTTACCTATAGCAGACTGACTTGTAACGTTCATTTGTTATTTCATTGAATAGCATAGTGATTATGAATAATAATTTACCCTTGTTTTCGTTCATATCAAGCATTATTGTGTACGACACGTGTTCGGAAAACAGAGATTGAATCTACAGCTTATGAGCTGCCAAACTCGAACTCACCCGCTGGCAACATTGCCGGATATGCATAATTCCTTTCCATCCACAGCAACCCTTTTCCACAACCTCTTTATTGTCCCGTTACCTATCATAATTGCACCTCCTATTAAGTTCAACTCACTTTTTACATAATTTATAATTGAATAATTAATATTTTGTCTACACAATGTAAACAAAAAGCAGCATAGCATATTCACTGCTCTTTAGATTTAGAATTTCCAATGGTGCCAACATGACACCCCATAGATCCGTAGGTGTTTCAATTATTCTACAATAGTTAGAAAATGTTTGCTATATTGCAATCTATCAACCTTGTACAAATTAAATAACTTCTCAAAACCAATATTATTTATAACCTTCTATATTTATAGAGTGCAATTTAGTGCTGGTTTTGTGAACTGATCGTCAGCTGACTTTCAACCTAATTTTGCATCATGAACCAGCCAACCCTTTTAGGACAAAGAGGAAAGAAGCAACACTTTCAAGCCAGCCATTTTCCGTGTTCGACCACATTCTTTAGTTGAGCCTTTATATCCATAACCACCCGCGCGGTTTTAAAGTATTTTCACCTAATTCCGACACCAAATCAGGGGAACTAAGACATACTTTCCGGAAACCATCTGGGTCGCCATCAATTGGATATATCACGACTAATTCAAACTTGGTTGTTAGCACATTTCACAACCTTGTTTCTGCTGCTTGATCACCAGCTCAACGTAACTGTGTTGAGCTCTTACATATCTTTACCTACATCTGTAATTTCACCTTTGTCTTCTGGACTCTTTCTGACTACATATCAGCATCATTCTTCCTACCTATCTATCTGGATTTGGCTTTCACCTTCTACCCTCATCTATTTTGGGACTGAACTTTGGGAACAGGGTTATCATTTTACTTTATGTACCTGCTTTACTACTAGTCAGTTCATATATGTACCTACCTTCATTTATTCTTAAACAAAAAGTGGCCGCATAGGTAGGAAAACAAATATTTATATCTACACATACCTATCCAAAGTTACCTCACTCAATAAACTAGGCGAACTTATTTATCTTTATTTCATTTATCATTCCTAGTCAAAAATATCACCCATCTAGTCACTAATTTTCATGGTGCATTCATATTCTATTCCTATTTATCCATTCCATATTTTATTCATTTTATTTATCCATTAAAAATACAGTCCACTCAATATATATATTAGCTAACTGAGCTTTGTAAGGCGTGCTTGTTTATCAGCACTGCCATTGCTGAGGATAGCACGGTGCACAAATACTACCGAATAGCAGAGCTACCTGTATTGAACGGGAGCCTTCTCTTAGTCTTTAAGAAAACTGCTTGTTAATTTTGGTTTCTAGCTACGAAGATTTTCAACTGTTGTCATTTTTATTGAAATATCCTTTTATTACGCTATGCTCTCCTGATCATCTTAAGAAGAGGCTCCTACTATTTTATAATGCTCACTATAATTAAGTAATACATTAACTGTAGGAAAGTAAACCTCGACAAGGTTTACAGAAATCTCAACTTTACGTAATGAACATAGGTACGTAGAACATTTACGTAGAATATAAATGATATGGAAAATCTCTTTACAGTATTTGTATAAACACAGTGTAAGAAATGAAGACATTTCGAACTTTGAACATATGTCAGATAATCGAGAGACCAGTGCAAGATCCGATACAACAAAGCCAGGAAACTGTCAGTCATTATCAGTAGAATCTATGCCAGGTACGAAGCGACTCCCAAGTCGATAGGCAACGTTGGCGCCTTCGTATAATATATGTAGTCTGCTGTGTTTTTCAATTTAAATGTACATTTAAATTATTAATACCAACTTTAATACGACTCTGGTTGTAGCAAACCAGAGCCAATAATCGGTCTGATTTCAAGAAGAGCATAATCAATTGTGGAGGCATTCTTCACATCAGCCTCGAATTTTTTTCTTTTCGGCGGTTGTCCCCGGCCCTTTTCACGAAGTTTCCCGTGAGAAAGAATAATGGTCTTCTGCCCGTCAACCCGTTGTCTACTGAACAATTGAAGAGTCTGCTTAATTAACGACGCTTCGTCAAGGGAACGTGAAGGCGCATCAGTTGAGAAGGGATCGCATCATTTCTTCTCTACTTAAAACAAAACAAAAATATAAAAATATCCACCCACCCCTCAGGTAATAATTAAAAACCCCGCTCTTCAAAAAAACACTCCCTCAGCGCAGGGTACAGGGGATACCGCCTTTTCGAAACCATTGAAGAAGAGAGCGGTTTGTTTTGCACTCATTACAACTTTCGTGAATGACGCCGGAACAGGGGAAACCTCCAGGCAGGTGGTGGCGGTACCACGGAGCTCTCCGGCCGCTATATCCGCCTCTTGCTTTTTTAATGCGCGGGAAAACTCTCCCCTCCGTTTAATCATGCCCTTCGAGATGGTAGAAACATGAAAGAGGACCCTCCACCTATGTCTTCTGTGATTTCCTCGCAGAAACTTTTTTGTGTTCTTCTTTTTCGAGGTTCTCTCCCCCACTCCCGCAATTATTCCTCTTGCCTCCCCTTGTCGGCCTGCTCTTTTCAAATTACCCCGCCGCTCTGCCTCATCCATATTTCAAACATTCCCAGGGGGACAGGTAAGGGAAGATGGCGGTGAAAGAAGCGGATGGGAGATTGTGGCTTTCTGGTTATTATCTTCAAATGGGGAAATCCAGAGAAATACTCACACACGCTCTACCGTTTTTCCTTTGATCTTGAGTTTTCCGGACTAAACTGTTTCCTTTCACAAATTGAATCTTGTGTGTAGATGTACTTATTACATTCTGGTAAACATTCAAATTTAACATCCAAAGTTGGAGGCATGAACAAGTTTTTCGGAAGCCGTCTAGCCGATTCTAACTGAATCTGAATGAATACATACATGCTACACTATTCAACAATTGTTGTTTATCTTACTCCTCTATTTATTTGTATTACCTACACAACTATTAAATCTTATCAGGAATTTGATTTTGATTATATTTACCGCAATACCACGATTTAAAACAAATAAACAGAACTTGTTTTGACAATTCATGTTCTATACTCGACTATAATTTTATTACTTCACATTTACTATAGTAGTTTTTGCGGTTTTCTTCGCTTCTGACTTCCACACAGGTTGCGTAAATCAAGCAAATAGAAGCTTCGATGTTGACATGATCTCTTTGTCGCCCATTGCAATGTCAATTATTTAAGGTGGTTCATCGGTAGTTTTTATCTTCCATTCTAGTTTCCAGCTAACATTCTAAATGTAACAGGATGTATTGTTATGTTATGCTCCTCAACACCCGTTTAGAAAGAGCTGGGTGATCTCCGAGCTCTGAGTTGTGCAGCCCAACAGCTGCGTTCATAAGCCCATACTAGCTTGAGGATTTGGCTGTACAAGGCTTATTTGTTTCTACAGAACATTTAACCGCATGCCTATATATCAGGACGTTTTACTAAGTTTGAGAGACAGTTTTTTTCTCTACATTACGAGGGATTTCCATCTAAGCTTTACGTCATACTTTAACGCCATAGTTAACCTATACTTTAGTGACATCCGAAGATATTTCACTTCATTGGCATAAGGAATTACTTTGGCATTGAGGTAACCGGGCCTGTAGGTATCAAGGTACTAGTGTCAATGATTGCCGACTTTGCGTCATTCATTTTTATCTTCCATTTGGCTCTCCATTTTTGGATTAGTGAAATTGCCCCCCCTATTCGATACCTTCCTACAGCCGGCTTCGTAGTAGCATCTGCGGAGGTGGCGGTTACTTTTCCTATTAATTCACGGAGGGCAGTGGTTTATTAGCAGGTACCAGAGTGGGCCAACTACTCAACCCTGCGGTTCACATTTAAAACTGAAGTAGCGATCTGCAATTCCGTGTCTTAACATTGCGATGGAAGTGATTTTCTCCGTTTGTACTTCAGGCCATCATGCAAACTTTGTCGAACTCGTGATTTTACGTCAAGTAAGATGTGAAGCAGACTTCTTCTCTTCAAGTGCTTGTCCCATAATGCTGGTAATTCTGTGACCATGGTATATTGTGTGGTGGTTGGGTATTAAGTTGCCTTTCCCCAATGATCGGAATGAGCCTTTTATGTAGTAGATTTAATATAATTTGGGCTGGGACCGGGAGGGCGTGAAACGTCCTCAAGTGCCACGCTCGCGATATAATTATAAATGAACTTCACAAGTTCGTTTATTTCTCAATTATATCGCTCGGGGCACTTGAGGACGTTTCACATGTAGTTTGTTTACAGACACAACTGGGGCGGCGGTGAATGAAGAGGATGGAAAAGAAAAAAGTTTGAATTTTCCTTAAATCACACCAAGGAGGTGTGTGGAAGAAGCTGCTAGTTATCAAGTTCCCTGGACCCCTCGGTTTGCCCCCCCCCCCCCTCTCTTTCCAGGCGTCTGTCAAAGAGAGAGACCTGGGACAAGGGAGGCATCATTCATGGTGGATCTCTGAAATCAAGGAAAATGTAATACTTCTACCTTGGTATTACCTGGAAAAAACAACGACTTCCGTCAGTTGACTGAATGAATAAAGGATCAAACTGAATATGCATAAAATCTGTACAACCAACTAACTTAGCATAAAAGACCCATTGAGCAAAAGCCACAAATTTTTTCCCCATCATAAGTATAGTTTTATTTAAGAGTATGGTGTACAGCTGTCAATTAATATAAACATTTTAGGTTGTTGGTGGAGAGTTTTCCAATGCACTCATCACTGTTGAAGTCCAAAAACAAAAGCGGGTTTCATGTCTGAAACATTTCGTATCATATCATCAATAATTTATGATGAATAATCAGAACTCCCTGAAGGTTGCGGAAACACGTGGGGCAGAAGTGTTGTAGGGGACATCAAGGGTCTATTATAGAACTTGGCGAAAACTGAGGAGTTCTCTGTCCAACCCGCTGCCTTGAAAATTGTTTGTAAAGGGGCCCCTGCCCTACTAGCTGCAGATACAGTAGCATGTCTAGTCGAATAAGGCTTGAATACATCCGAAACTCCTGCCTTCTTTAGTATTTCACTCACCCATTTGGCTAGTGTTTGTTTAGATGCAGTTGAGTAAGGTTTCCTGCAGATCAGGAACAAAGCGGAGGTACCTGCTGGTCTGAGAGGGGTGGTCAACTCCAAGTAGGTATACAAGAGTGAAGCTACACACAAGTTAGGTCGTTGTGGAAAAAAGGGGAGTTCTAAACATGGTTGAACTTTATTAGGCCCAGAAGTTTTGAGACGATGGGAAACAAAAATTTTTGCTCCAAAATCTGGAAGGAAATTGATTTCAGATAGTTGAATAGAATGAATAGTTTGTAATCTCTGGCCTGTTGCAAGGAGGAGTAAAATCAACAGTTTGGCTGAAACATCCGGTAGTTTGAGCATTGGATGGTCCAAATAGCTTAACACCAACTGGGGGTCCCATGTTGAGTTATATTTTGGAGCTGGGGGACGAATATTTGAAACTCCTTTCAAGAATCTAACAACTGTACCATTCGCACCCACTGGGTCGTGAGATAATAAAGACAAAGCCGACCGATATGTGTTCAGGGTGGAGTACGACACCTTAGTAGAATCCAATATATGTTGAAAAAACTTTACAACTTGCATCGGTGTTGGTGACCAAGGCTCCAATAACTCGTTAGAACAAAAAACCCACCATTGTTTGTAACAGGAATGATATTGTGCGTAGGTAGAGTCAGATAGTGAAGCTAAAATCGTCTCCACAGCAGCCCCAGGACAACCCTTCCTCAAATACGCCTGCCTGACAACTTCCCGGCAATCAGTGATAGCGTTCCCGCTAATGGGTGGGTCATATTCCTGAAAGGCAGACATAATAAATTGTCGTTAGGTTCAAGATATAATGGTGGTGAACATAGTAATTGAAAGAACAACGGATACCATGGTTGTGATTTCCAGTCTGGCACCACCACTATTCCCACAGCTCTATCTGTCAATATTTTCCTAAGAACCTTTAAAATTAAAATGAAAGGAGGGAAGGCATAAAATGTCAGATCTGACCATGAAAATGTAAAAGAATCTATTCCCTCAGCTCTGGGATCGGGAAACCAGGAGAAAAACCGAGGGCACTTGGTATTAGCAGCTGAGGCAAATAAATCAATAGTGGGTGGTCCAAAGGCTTCAACTATCTCCAGAAAAGCTGTGTCATTGAGAGACCACTCCGTGTGGCCGGGGAGGAGCCTTGAGCAATTATCAGCCACTACATTCTCCCTCGACGCAATGTAAGAGGCAAAAATAAAATTATCCCGCTCCTCGCACCAAGACCAAATGCGTTTTGTTATAGCAAACAGGGGTGGTGACGCCATGGAGCCTTGCCGGTTGACACAACCAATGGCTGCTGTATTATCAGCCCTGATGAGGATGCGTACGCCAGAATCCTGGCCACAGAAATGAAGAAGGGCAAGTTCAATTGCTCGCAACTCCAGAGCATTAATATGCCAGGCAGATTCCTCTCTAGACCACCAACCATGCACATATTCAACTCCCCTGGAAGCCCCCCAACCTGATAATGAGGCATCTGTAGTGAGAGTAATGGTGTAGTTATCATTATATAATCGGTTGGACAGAGTACTTATGTTTTTCATCCACCACAGGATATCGGACCTCATAGCAGATGGAGGGGATATTTTGGCATCAAAGTTGTTGTGATTAGCTACTAGTGCCTTATTTTTCAAGAATTCGAGGTGCATAGTGTATAACTTTCCATAAGGGGTGGCTGGGCATGCTGCCACTAAGGTACCTATAATCGTTGCAAAATGACGAATTGAAAAACTTTTCAAAAGCGAAAATGAGGATAGCATCTGCCCAATTTGTAATCGTTTCGCCTCTGGGATGGAAATGGTCATATTGTTTGTGTTGAACAGAAAACCCAAAAATCTAAATTGCTGGGAAGGTGTGAACACACTTTTTGAATCATTGATAATGAAGCCCAAGTATTCTAATAAGGATCTCAACTTCCGAACATGAAGCTCACATTCAGATTGAGATGACCCCAGAATCCCGAAATCGTCCAAATAATTCACGCACTTAATCCCCTGAGACCGAAGCCATTCCATAATGGGGCGCATGAGTTTATGAAAAACGTATGGTGAAACCGACATTCCCATTGGTAAGCAGGTGAATTCCAACAAACGCCCCTGAAAAAGGAAACGTAGAAAAATTCTGGACGATTCATGCACAGGTACCATGTAGTAAGCATCTTTTAAGTCTATAGTTGCTCCATAGCATCCTGGTGATATGAGATCACGCATGGTGCGATAATCTTCCAATATGAAGTGGGGGCCTCTATAAATGAGTTGAGGTATCTGAGGTTTAAGATAAACCTTTTACCCCCTGAGGGTTTGTCAACCAAGAAGATTGGTGATAAAATTTGGTGGGGGTGTGAGACACAGTCCCTTATGACCCCTTCGTCTAACAGTTTCTCAATAATTGGGTAGATTTGTTCAAGAAAACCTGGGTCGGAGTTCTGTGGTAAAGGTTTTGAGCTTGGGATAGGAGGGGTGTGGAAAGGAATTTCGTATCCCCGCAACCAAGATAATATAGTGCAATTATCAGTAATGTAGAGCCAATTTTGAGAAAATGAATTTAATCTACCTCCCAAGGAAGGGATATTTACCTGAGGAATCGTGAGTACCGTTGATAAAGTGGCCTCTATTGGAGCGTCGATTGTGCTCCCTGCTGCATGTGCGCTGGACGACGCCCCGACCGTCCCCTGTATGCTTTGCGGGGTTTCGCCATTTTGTGGAGCTGCCCTCCCCGTTGGGCACCCTGGCTCTTGGCATTTCCCGAATGCTGGGAAGGCTTATTAATTGAGGCCTCCTGATGCAGACTTACTGCCGCCTTTGTTGGCTGCTGGGTTCGTGGAGGAGCTGGTAGAGGTCTCCGAAAGGATACTAATCCCTTAGCGCTTTGCCGAATACCTACATGTTCGCGGTAGCGGGCGGCCAGATCGTCGCCAAAGAGCCAGTTTGTAGGTGGAACACCATGAGAAATTTTTTCAAGAGTCTTATTGCATGCTCCTAACAAAATACGACGTCTGGTACGAGTGATATCGAAGTATAGAGCCGACATGGCTCGACCAGCATCACAAATATTTTTGTAGCTAGGCTGTAAGGCACTTGCCACTTCCCCTCCCTGATTTACCACCGAGGTGAGACCCATTCCTAAGGCAGCTATTGCCGTGGCACATTGTTTTTGAAAGGAAATATATTTAGCATCAACTGCCTTGTGATTTGCTCCAATAGAAGCTTCAATCTCAGGGTTAAGCAAGGGAGGACGGAGAGCAGGAAGATTTTGCGGAATAACATAGGTTGTCCTTAATTCATCAAAAATATCCGTCGGCAGGCCATGGAGTAGATGGTGATTCCATCGACCAGCAATGCTCTCATGAATGAGGGGTGGCCGGAGGAGGACGTAGGGGAGTTTCCCCTAAAGCTTGTAGTAATCCCGGATCCAGCCCGGCATCGGCCTCCCCTTGCCCCCCTACTGTCGGCGGAGTAAAGCCCACAAAATCCGAAGAGTGACCTGAGGATGGCAAAACGTTGAGAGGGTCAGTGGCAGACAAATTATTCGGTAGAACAACTGAGTTGGACACAACGGGGGGTCGCCAGAGAACAATCCTGCCCCCGATGATGGAGGCGTCATAAAACCGATAGGTTCTTCATAAGAACCAAGTCTGAAAACTAATCGTAACCCGAACCCCGAGACGTTGGTCATCCCAACTCGCAATTAGATCTACTGACCGTCACTGTATTAATTCACGATTAATATCCGATCGGGGTCGGGACAACGAACATTGTAGTTCCAATTCACGATTGAAATCGGAGGCGTCTTCATTGAAATTACGACGCCGACTACGCTGCCTAACCTCCCTAGAACCTCGCGGGGATCTAGATCGATTATCAAATCGCTCAGGTCCATAATTAAATCCTCTAAAGTCCCGATCAGAACCGAATCGAGAAAAGCGAGGTTCAAATTCTTCCTCACTGGATAACAATAGTAATAGAGATGATGTTCTGTACAATGTGCATTCCTCAGTAAATAACCCTGGTTTCGTTATCATAATAACGAAAGCTATCTTCCAAAGCCTTGACAAATATATGAGACCACGCGCAGCGTTAATTATTTTTGTAACTTTAATTACGGCCTTTCGCGAAACCTTGGTTTCGTTTTAGGATTTGATACTTTATTTTTATTAATCTAACTCTTTATTGTATTCCCAGCTCCTTGTTTATGACTGGTAGAATTTTGACAGAGGCAATACTAGAATCTTGTTCTTCAGTAGTTCACCTCCCAGAGAGGAGCCGTGGAGTGAGTGGGAGGTGGAAGTAGGTGTGAAAAGTTTTGATAGGTAAACTGCAAAATCAGCAGCCTTGCTCTGGATTTCTTTGACCAGAGTTCCGTTATGATCCTTGGTCAAAGATGTCTGTTTAAATATTTTATTGCGTTCCACTTCGAGTAGTCAGAGTTTCGGCCCCTGCATTACGCAAAGATACTGCTCACATGATTAATTTTCATTACTTTAGGAGTTCCATCGTTTCCTCACTCGCCGCTTTTAAGTTTTGATTTCTTCTATCTCGTAAAGACAGTTTATCCCTTTAATTCTTTTTCTCGTTTTATTTCATGCTGCAACCTTGAATAATCATAAGCATATAGAACACACAAAGTAGCATGAAAGTGAATATTTTTGGTAAGATGTACTTTGAAATTGTCTCATTCAGTTTTCTTACAAGATAAATTATTGAAATTGTTACAAATTAGAATCCTCTTTTTATTAAATAGATCCGCACTTATCTGTTCACTAAAGGTCAGTAGTAACGGGTAGTGGTCGAAGCCCAGATCTACATATTCTTTTACTAATAATAAGTTTGCTTACATGTTTTTGACTCTAGAAGTGTAATAAATCTATGATCTTTTTGGTGATCAGTCTTGAGTACTAAAAGGAGTGTTTTACATTGAAGCCTTAAAAAGCACACAACGATTGCCCAATTAACTTCCTTTATTCATCTGGCTCTTACAGATCAATTTGAAGAGAGCTATTTCTGTCTGGTTAAATTAAAATATTTATGCCTTCCAGATCCATTGCGTGATTTTGATAAGTTAATTCAATTCCGGAAATGAATAACATCGTTTAAATAAATAGAGGGCGGTCTTCCATTCATAGATGGTGCTTTCATGCATTGATTTGCTGAGTATTATTATCATAAGATAGACCAGCATTACCACTAGATATTTTTCACTCAGCTATTCTATGCCATTTCCTGTCTTCAACATCATACTCTGATTGTTCTTCGTCAATGTAATACTCGGAATTACTTATGAGGTAAGGGCGGACTGGTTGGTTGCTTGCGTTTTTACTCCCTCTCAAGTTCATGAGCTTCAACTTGTGATTTTCCTCAGTTAAGAGAGTATTTCCCTCCTGAAAAAACTTACAAAGGGAATTTACTGTGGCATATAACATATAACTCACCGGAAGCATTGTGCATTGAGGGATCTGAGAGAAGGCTGTTATCTGCTTTACGTTGCGCAACCTTCAACGTCGCGCTGGTAGCGATTTCAGCTTTGGTGAGCTCTACATCTTCTTGCTGTGAGGTCTTTGTGCCATCTAAATATACTCGTACATTCAGCCACTGTTCTCCGCACTTTTTACTTTTCACTAAGCTGTTCAATGTTAATTGTTTCCCCATCGTATTCTCACAATAAACTGAAATTATTATGCTAAGCTATTCAACTATAGGTGTTCAACATATTTATGAAAGTTTTTATTCATTTTATCTTGTCAACAATTATTCCTTCATGCTTAGGGTACAAATTGAAAAACGTATTCAAACTACAATACCTTAACATGGTGTAGACAAATGGCAGAAGATGGGGAAGCGATACTCGACCAGCAATTACTCCAATGTAATTGCAAAGACATATCCCTTGCCCTACCCTCTTTATTTAATTCAGGTAGCTACGCATCTAATTAATTTTTAATTTTTCTTGTAGTACTATATTATTATAACCATTTTACCATTATTTATTTATTCAAAATAATAGGGCATCGTACCCTAGTGTTCCATCAAATAGCTCGAGCTCTTTGCCGTTCCCCTCTCTATGGTAGCCAGTATAAAATCACTCTTTTGGATGATATTGGGATACAATATCCCGCTACAAGTACGTGTATTCAATGAAGATGTTTATCAGCGGCCGAATGAATATAAAATTATGTATCTGCATAAATAATATAGAACAATGCTGAGAAAACGATATTTGACAGAATCTTACTATTTTGTGAAACAGGAGCGACAGAACTTTTGTCAATCTCTTGGTCATCCACATTGTTGTTTTCCTCTGCAGCAGCCAGCAAGCAAACAGCCAAAAATACGAACAGTAGGGCTTTTCTGTTGAGATGCATTCTGAAATCAAACACATCAATAATTGAATAAGAAGGTCACAGTAATCTCGTTATAAACATTTAAGAGAGAAACACTAAAAACTGCATTTTGCTTTTAAGCCTACGAGACCGAAATTTGGAATAAAGCTTGTTTGGGACAGTCGGGTAAAGTCGCAAGGCTAGAGGCTTGAGTACGAAATTCCTCTTTGGAATTGCTAGTTAGGAATGATGCAAGTCGTCCTATACCAGCTGTTTGAAGGTAGCATGACCGATTTGAGAAATCTATACAAGGCAAAAACGAATGAAGAAAAGAAGGAACTATACGAGTATACCTCACTAGCAGACGTTCTCTTGCCAATACATAGAACACGACTGAGAAGGAAGGCACACACCCACCTTCAGGATATTTTTTATTTATTCAGTAATTCCCAATTGTTCTGGATAATCTTGATTCTTTACCGTTGAATAACATGTGGGAATAGAAGTCACATTGTATTGTTGATGCCAGTCTGTCGGAAGGGAATATCAAAACATTAAAAAAAAAACGGAAGTTAGTGAAAAACGTTGTCTATTTCCACGAAAAATAAAGAGTTACAATGTTAAATCGATTTCGACGGTTAGGCCATCATCAGTAACAAACAATAATATAATATTATAACTTATATAATTTATATAATAACTTATTATAATATATATAATATAATTATTGTTTGTTACTGATGATGGCCTAACCTTCGAAATCGATTTAACATTGTAACTCTATATTTTTCGTGGAAATAGACAACGTTTTTCACTAACTTCCGTTTTGAAATGGGTTTCCACAATTACGTCGCGAGTGATTTAGTTCGTATCAAAACATGAGTCTCATACTGAACAGCAGCTGACTTCACATACAAGAAGTTTATATGAAATTACTTATTCTTCGGTGGGCAACAGTACATATTTAATTTGTTTATTTATCTCATTTAATGTATTTAATTCTTTAATCCATTCCATTTTTTGGTATTTTTGTATTTATTACTTTATATTTATGTTGCCAATAAAGTGAATTGAATTGAATTGAATTGAAATACGTTCATTATAAAACTATTGAGCAAACAAAGTAAATTTAAATATTTCAAAGCTGTTAAGATGCATCGAAAAATGCACCTCAAGCTTAAGACTCATATCCTTGGTATGAAATTGGTCGCAAACTGGCTTTTAGATGGTCTAATTGTGTTACGATTCGCAGCCGTTCATGTATTCATCTTTATACAAGTCAATCAACGTCCATAATTTACATGTTATAGAATGAGTTATATAGAACTCAATGCTTCACAGTGTGGGATTCGGAAACGCAGTGCTAAAACATCTGTTTTCTACATATCCGAGCAAGTGAGATGTTCCCAGAAACTACTGTGGAACAGGACGTCAACCGTTAAGGAATCTCGTTAGAGTCAATTGAGGGCTTTTTCTATGCCAACTCGGTCCTCGTACTCGTATTGCCCTTGTGAGTTTGACTCAGTATACGAGTATACGTACATCGTCCTTTGTAACATTAGCGCCTCCACCAAGAGGGGTGAACTCAGTCGTTTCTCAATGGGAACCGCTTTATTCGAACGCCCTGAGACAAGATTAGTAAGGAAAGTGAGTAACGCTTTTCGCGAGATAAAGTGCTCCGGTTGCTTCTCCCTCGAGTTTGGAATTTCCGCGGCAGCACGAACCAAACTACTTAGCTTATCCCGTAACCGAAGGAGACGTATTTGCAAGGCAGTAGTATTGCGACAGAGAACAGAACCTACACTTTATTTAGCTGGCATAATCAACGCTTAAAAGATTACTTAAAAATACAAAAATCTCATACTTTATGTAGGATCTTCTATTGTTTTATTCTCGATTTTGAACCTGCTCTTTTGCAAACACATTCGATGTACCCATAATATGACGGCAACATTGAGACCATGTACTGAATCAAATTAACTATTCTTTTGTGATGCCCAGAATCGGTTAATACAAATTCGTTCGTAATATGCACATTTGGCCAAGATGGACAATTTTGCGAAACTCGAGAAAGAGAGAAGTATTTTTAGGGTAGTAATATCGCGTCAGAGAATAGAACCAACGCTGTATTTAGTTGGCATAATCAAACGCTGAATAGATCACTGAAAAATACAAAAATCCCTAACTTTATGTCGGATCTTCAATTGTTTTTTGTCGGTTTTGAACCTAATTTTTTGCAAATGTATTCTAATACCAACGATATGACGACATCATTGGGATCATGCAATGGTTCAAATTTACTAGTGGTTTGTGATGTCCTAAATCTCTTAACATGAATTCATTCGTAATATGTTGCATATTCGGCCAAGACAGACAATTTTGCGAAACTCGAGAAAGAGTTTCTGAAACGCTCAATATTTCAGTTCGTGTGGGTTCTCTATTGGAGAGTGTAGGGCCATAATTCATTTTCAGTGGCATTGCACATTAACTCTATTAAACGTACTTTATACTTTTGGTCTTTGGATAGGCGATAGGATGAAAACGTTCATTCTGACGGGGTTACGCGATTGATGCACATACGTGTACTATTTATGCTATAAATGATCATAAGTGAGCATGAGTGTTATTTGATTCAATCATCATAGAGTAATTCAAGTGGTACCTACTAAAAGTTTTGAACTATTGACATTCGTCAACTTCAGCCAGTCATGTTGAGAGAAACATGATGTCATATCCGAAATTTTTTGACCATTTTTGTTCCTTTAATGGAGGAAAAAAAGCGACGGACTACGCTGCGGATGGAGTTTATTTTTCCTTCAATTTTTAGAATAAATTTACCTACGTAGTTAAAACGGTAACCCACTACGCGGGCGGGGGTGGGGACTGAAGCTCTTTGTTCATGATAAAGTTTTCCGCCATTTCCCCGACCACCACAAAATTTCTGTCTCGAAAAACGGCACGAAATATTCTAACAAAAATTGGTTACGAAATGTTACAATAATCTATTACGAAATAGCGATACGGCAACATTAATTTTTTTTTTTTTTTTTTATTCTCCTACGATGCTGAATTTTGAAATGAAGCGTCTTTGGGATATCAATGATAGGATTACGTGGTACGGATGTGCACATATCAGCTGATTGCGTCATAATAAAGCGTTTTGTTGAGTGAGATTTACTGTATTGGGGGGTCAAGATAGTAAATATTAAAATCCTTCATCAACTTCAGGCCAATTGGCAAAAAACAGTGGAGGTTCGGCAGACAGAATCATTTCTCTTTTTTTTCTCGAAGAGTATTTTTTCAGACTAATTGACCAATTATTTCCGCGGCCATTAGGTCGTTTGAAAAGTAAACTTAGAAATCTCCTTGTTTTAGACATTGCCGTTTTTTACTATTACGTCCTTCTAGTCTCACAGATCTTAAGTAAGGTGACTTGACGCAAATGCAGGATGCACATCCTTGGTCCAACCGTGATTTGGAGAAAGACCAGCGATATCAAGCTCCGACTTGAGCCAAAACAGAGTGAATCGCTCTTCTTGATGGTTATCACTTTTAACCCGAGAACGGAATTAAATATCGCACTTCTGGCTTCACCATCGTGTTCAGCTCTAAAACACTCAGCTCTAAGTCACAAGGCTAAAAATGGAGAAAAAAAATTTCTAAGTATCCAATTACACCCCCCCCCCCTCCCCCTTGGGTATTCAAAAAAATTTGGATTTAATGTATATATATTAATTGCTATGCAATTCTTAGGCCGACCCCCAACTATTTTTTTGTAACGTCCGTGACGCGAAGCGCGAGTTCGTGGGTTCGAATCCCAGCCAGGCTTGAAAATTTTTGTATATCCAAATTTTTGTATATCCATTTTTTCGCATCCTGGGTTCGAATCCCAGCCAGTCTTGAACAGTTTTTTTTATTTCCATTTTTTAATGTAAAATGAACAAATAAAAATGTACAAAAGAGAAAAAAACGACTTTATTTTTTGAGCGTTTTCAGGCTAAGAATTGCATAGCAAATTATCCTCGTTTTCTACGCAGTACAAAAGAGAAAAGATCCGGGGGTCCAGGGGGGTGCGAAGCGCCGAGTTTATATATATATATATATATATATATATATATATATATGGATTTTATGTATATATATACCTATATATATTTTTTTCCCCCCTTTTTTTCTTAAAACTTAGTTTTAGGCACCCCATAAACTTAGATATCTAAATAGTTTCACTTCGATATCTCAAAAATTGTGGGGGAAATGTTATGGGGGAGGGGGTCACTTATCGAGAAAAATGCTAGGATTTCTTTCTGTTTTGCCTAAACTCGTAGATTTAGATCTCGCTGGTCTTTCGTAGAATTAAAAAAATAATAATAGGGTGCATCCCATCTCCATTAGGTTCCTAATCATGAAATATATTGTGAACTTTGTCCAATTGATCTGGGGTTTTTGACGTCTACAAGAAAAAGTGATCCCTTAATTCTTTTGAAGTGCATATAATAGTGAAAACAATTTACATAATGTAAAATTAGAAAAAGGTAAGTATTTACATGTTGAAGGTTAGAAAATGTATAATATTTCAATGATTAATTTCCTATGTATAACGTTTATTATTTTGAGTTCAATTCCCAGAATCCTGTTTTGTGCGAATGACAACAACGATCTTTAAATATTTAATAAAATTCTTAAAACGATCAACAGTATTATAATCTCCATTTAGATAGACCACAAATTCCGAAATATTCCATCGACGGAGAAATTTTGATACAATATTCATCAGATGCTACAAAGTTGATTTCAAGACAGCTGGGAACCCAACTCGACTTGTAACTCAATTCGGTCGTCTGACCCGATTATCGTTAATCACTCTTGTTTGCCCATCAAGCCAATTCATGAATCAACAGAATTAGCCTAACCCTTTTAAAACTACCGCAATTCAAACCGTAGATTTGCATGTTAAGTTGGTTGCCGTATTTTTAACATTTTTTTATGCGATTCTGATTGGTAATGATTTTCAGAAGTTAATTTGCATAAATGGATGAATTAAGTAATCATTCTTATTCATTCAGTATTTGTGGAGCGGGTTCAGTGCTTGTGGGAAGAGAAATCCAAATTCTTTTTAGTAGCATGTTTTACACAGAAATAGGGTACGAGACCCCTCATAACATCTGTACATAGGAATAACTGGATGGCACATATGTTAATTGAACCCATTACAAATGAAATTATTACTGAATGTATTTTATCGTAACAATGTTAACTTAAGGCCCGATTCACACATAAGAGGTGACAAGCGGAAGCGCGATGCAGGCCAGGTGAGAGGTACGCGCCGGTTCGATGCCTCTTCCCTTTGAACGTATTTTTAATTTTATTTTATTAATAATGGGCAAGCCCAATACAACATACGAAAAAAACCACTTATACAAATTTAGTAGGTACATTTAAGAAAATTGAGTTCATGGAATGATCTATATGCTGAAGTATAAAAGAGAAAAGTAAAATAAATCAAGACTAAGCGCTTTCATTTTAAAAGAAGACGGAGAATCGTGGAAGATGTCCAGATCAGAACACTTATGTATCATATGATTCAACAGTCCGGGTGATCTGCAGAGCGGGCGGTGATAAAGTAATTTTAAGAGGAAAACGGGATCCGAAATAAACTCTCCGATCGCAGTCCAGGGTGTGGAATCACAAAATTTACCTCAGTAATATAGGAGAGTTCGCCAGCCCCACCCACTACCTTGTGGAAAAAGAAGACATCTGCCACAGAACGGAGACACGTCGGACTACTCGAAATACCCAACCTCCTCTTCAAGGTATCAAAATCCACAGAGACCTGGGAAATTTGGAGCTTATAGGACGTATAACCTATGGTCCAATGTCCACATAAGAGGTGACGCAAGAGCCAAAGGGGTTTGGAGAAGCGCGCCTCTTACGCACCTCCCAGAATAATCAGGCAGAGCGATCCAGATTTTGATGACAACTTTTTGAATTCTATTGTATTCCATAAAAACATACATGTGACATCATCCCAAGTTCTGGAACCTTTCTGGATACATGTTTTGCTCTCTCATGACGTAAAATATCCCATTCCTGTTTTTTTTTCCTTCTTTTTTTCTTGCCACAAAGGGTTGCAAAACTTTCTATCGAGTATTAACGTTCGTTAACAACACAAGAACTAGGACATCACTCTCGTCGTCAGTGAACATTTTAGACACATGTACTTCAACAACTGCTTATATTCGAAGTTACAACGCCGCACCTCTGCCTCTTCTCCACACATGTGTGAATTACACTTACCTGCACCTCGCCTGCACCGTACCTCTGCTTTTCACCTCT
The DNA here is from genome assembly GCA_030762985.1 of Adelphocoris suturalis. Lineage (NCBI taxonomy): Eukaryota > Metazoa > Arthropoda > Insecta > Hemiptera > Miridae > Adelphocoris > Adelphocoris suturalis. Next base: position 82,465,537 of record CM061043.1, on the reverse strand, counting down.
TATGAATGCATCGGGCGTTGAGTATTGCATAATTTTACCCATCTATGGCTAGAACTCAAAATAATGAACAACACTCACTTGGAACTTGGAATGACACTAGAACTTGAAACAAGATTAGTCAGCCAAGTACGAATGGCGGAAACACTGCTCCCGAGTTGGAACATCCCCGATCACGATCGAGCATCCGAAAATCTTCACAGTTAAGCAAACGTGAATGTATCTAAACAACGCGATCATTCATTGTTTTAATTCTGTTCTGTCCGCCGAAAAAGTACAAGCGTGGACGTGGGCTCAACAGTATTCGTAACGGAAATCCTCAATGTATTTTATCCTGGTTGGAGACCCCAAACGCATGACCGATGTGTGTTGCGGGTAGGATCTACTCAGCCCCATAAAAGCCCTGGCGCTTTCAGTGTTGTGATGCCTACCCTCGCATTATATTTAGGGACAATGTTTTTCGAAGCAATTACAGGGTACATTGTACTCCAGTAACGATAGAAGGGATTCGGAGCACTTCGCAGTTGCTATTTAATGACGGGAAAGAAAATTATTCGTTATGATTCGTCACCATTAAACAGATTAATTCATGTGGATTGCGTCAAAATGATCAAACAAGGCAGCTGGCAAAAAAAATAAATGAATAAATAAAATTAAACAAGCTAGTTAGCAAAAAAAAATCGTTTCACATATCGTTTCTTTATATTGTTTCCAACTCTTTCTTAATAAGAATATTTTCAAGAGCAGCTTATATCTACATTTTCAACACTCCAGTAAGATTTGAAAAAAAGTAGAATCTACTTTTTACATCTTCTAGAAACCAATAAATATTTTAAGTATGTACCCATCTATTTCCCGATATTGCATAAGACGTGAAACGTGAGGAGGATAAGAACGCCGTGACTTATTGCCAAAAAACAAAGAACTAAAATCCAAATTGAGCGCTCGCTATGTTCAAAGAAATATTCAAAATCGTCAACCCCAAAATTGGTACCTAGTTGATCAATATTTTGAATAAGAATGAAGATTAAGCTTAAAACAGTGCTAATACATTCGATTCATAATCCCGAAAACAACAAAAACTTCTACAAATACGTATGTAAATTATTATTATGTATTTTTGAGATTCGTCATCCGATATCGTCGGCGTTTCATGGAATCGGATCGTTCTATAAGACGCCTTAATCGATTCAACACGTGGAAATCTATCTAAATCCATACCAAACACGTATTTTTGAGGTATTCCGTATGACATCGGGTCAGATCGGCATAGCATATACCGGGTGTCTAAAGAAGGTGTCAAATACCTATCAAATTTCAAGTAGATATCTCCAAAATTGCAGCCAGTATACACATACACACTGAGACCAATGCAGGCCTTGTCAAAGATCATTGTTCAACCAACTACTAAACTGCTTAGCTCACAAAGCTATAAGGAACTTAGATTTCTCAATACGAATGATTTAATAAACTCTCATTTAAATAATGGAAAAAGGAAGAAAAAAAAAAAACAGTTCCTTTGAGCCTGACGTCTAAAATTAAAAAACATGAATATGCTTTAGCCGTACACGACTCACTCCTCGTCGATTCTCTGAACCCGACCCCCCATCGGCCTCTGAACTCTGTTTATCATTCAAAACAAAAAAATGTTTTAGCTCCTCGCTCTCACTTTATTATAGAAATGATCACGACCATTGAGCTCTTGTGAGATGATGATCTCCTAATAGAAACTCGCGAGTAAACATTCACTTTATTATAGAAATGATCACGACGATTGAGCTCTTGTGAGATGATGATCTCCTTATAGAAACTCGCGAGTAAACATTCACTTTATTATAGAAAGAGGCTAAAGAGGCTACATACGAAATTACAGCTTCCTATAGTGTAAAGTATAGAAATTACCTATTAAAATAATTTAACCACCGCTTCACAAATCTAACCGTTCTCGCAATATTCGGATCACCTGCTATGAATCACATAATCGAAACACCAGCTCAATGAAATCATCAGAAATTAACAAGCGGTTGCAATCATGTTCACAATATCAATAATTGAGAATGATCACCAGTGTGTAAACAATTATTCATATAACCATGCTCATAACTCAGCTTGTTGGCCACGCACTTCGCAGTAGTTAATATAGTATGGTTGGATAAATCGAGAGCTTTCGAACGAATGGTCAACGAATTTTGTGGGATGAAAAACGACGAAGTATCATATCCCTAGCAACGACTCGGTTGTAAGCGGAAATCATCACAATTATTGGCGCTACTTTCGTTGCACTCTCGTGGGACATTTTTCGGTAGTTAGGTCACGGCTAAAGCATATTCATGCTAAAACTTTTTTAACACAGAATGTGTTTTAGCCATGGACTAACTAGGCAAAAAAGCTAACAAAATCTGGGACGAAATGTGGGACGAAATCTGTGACGACAACATTCTGATGATTTCCGCTTACAACCGAGTCGTTGCTAGGGAAATGGTACTTCGTCGTTTTTCATCCCACAAAATTCGTTGACCATTCGTTAGAAAGCTCTCCATTTATCCACCCATATTATGTTAGGAAGCTGAAATTTGGGAGGGAGGCTCAAGGGAGAATGCTGAAGACGCCAGGGTGATCACTGATCAGCTGAGTGAGTTCCAAAGCCGTTTTCTTTTCTATTCAAAGCAGGAAGCTGAAATTTGAGATGGAGGTTCAAGGGAGAATGCTGAAGGCGCCCAACTGATCACCAATCAGCTGAGTGAGCTCCAAAGCCATTTTCTCTCCTATTCAACGCAGGAAGCTGAAATTTGAGAGAGAGGGTCAATGGAGAATGCTGAAGACGCCTGAGTGACCACTGATCAGCTGAGTGAGCTCCCAAGCTATTTTCTTTCCTATTCAACGCAGGAAGCTGAAATTTGAGAGGGAGGGTCAAGGGAGAATGCTGAAGACGCCTGGGTGATCACTGATCAGCTGAGTGAGTTCCAAAGCCATGGAATGTGTTTTAGCCATGGACTAACTAGCCAAAAAAGCTAACGAAATTTCTTAATAAAATCTGGGACGAAATCTGGGACGGCAACATGGATACCGATCATACGGAACTAAGGACCGTGTAACCTATTCGATATTTTGTTATGACGCAGTTTATGAGTTATAAATATTCTAAGTTATTATCTCACTATTGGAAGTTTACCAATCTTCAACCTAAGATTGAAGACGGGTTCATGTGAAACGCGTGGGCTAAAACACATTCTGTGTTTCAATAATTTTATCCGAAGTATGTAAATAGAGGTAACCGGGGGTCCAGGGCGAGGCGCGGAGCGCCGCAGTTTTTTTTTTTTTTTTTTTTCCATTGTTAATTAGAAACATCTCAACAGTAGGTTTCCTACAGTACCTTTCAGTTTGAGTTTGTGTTACTTTTTTTTTTTTAAATGTAAAATCCGGCTTTGGCAACCTTTTACACAAATGGTTAAGGAGGAACCATGCGGGGGGGGGGGGGGGGGGGGGTTCCCTGTGGTGGTTGGGATGGTTGGTGGTGGTGGTTGGTGGCTGGTTGGTGGTTTGGTTAGTTAAGTGAGGAACTTCTTGGCTAGAGTATTTGAATTTGAAATTTCAAGAATTCGCAACTTTCGTGGCATGATTTTGTAACGTTCTCCAACATTCTGGTCAAGGCTAAAAGGTGCGCCATGTTATAACTCTTTCCACACCATGTGAAAATTACAGTTTCAAAACGTTAACGTGTAAATAATCCCGAATTCCCAGTTATTGTGGACCAATTCACTTGTTATTATCTTCAGCGATTTCCCCGCTTTCCGAGAATCCATCGTATCAAAGGGCTGAGCTTAAAAAATAATTTTTGCGAGTTACAAAATTAAAGTTCAGAGAGGCGGTAAGAATGGAGTGTGATTCGTTGTAGGAGTTATGGTATGGTGGTGGAGGGGTGAGTCAACGTAATTAGAACCGGAGAACGTGGCTGCACCGAGTTCAGAGAATGGGCGCAACGTGGAATATAATTCCTGTCTCGGACACACGGGATATCTGACTTTGTCCGAAGTGAGTGACACAGAACGCGGAAGGGACTAATTTACCTGACTAGCGGGGCGTGCCGACACTCTGGCCACAAACCTTCATTTCCCGCAGTCTCCCTTCTCTCCGGGAATCCCTGTATATATGTTTTCCCCTTTAGAACCGTTGATCTTTCATTCAAAACTGACAACTTTTCGGTCTAGTTATGCTAGGGGAAATTTCGAACAGACTATTCCATTATTTTCGCTTCGGGAGAATTCAGTTTTCATGTCAGCGCCGGAACGGGGAACCGCTAAGTAGGAAAGGTCAGGTTGCTCCACAAGTTTAGAATAGTGACGTACCCATTGTCGTCTACCGCTAAGGAAACAATTTACCAGTCTAGAGTACAATCTCCAGCAAAGGCAATCTATCTGGAGGAAATGGTATGATGTGCTACCAGCCCAATAAGTTAGTGAAGAATGTTGTTTATTTCCACGGAAAAAAGCGTTACAATGTTGAATCGATTTCGACGGTTTCATCATCAGTAACAAACGATAACTTGGACAGCTACTCTATCTTAGCAACTAGTAGTCCAAAGCTCGCACATCAATATATGTATAAGAATCTCTTTCACTAACTTGCATTTACTTCCGAGTGGAATTGAGTATTGATAGGCATCAAATATGAGTTGATCTAAAGATCTTTTACCGCACCATCTATTTTCATGGGGGATTTTTCATTTATTTATTTTTACTTTAATACAGAATTTGTTTCAGCCTTGGCATCTCCAACCGAAAATCAATTAAATTGTGGTCCCCATAAAAAAAAACTGGGAAAATCTGACGGGGATCCTAAATCGTATCGTCCCAAATCTTTGGCTTCGTGTGTACTCAAGACGCTGGAGCGGATGAACAAGGCTAGAATTCAGTGGTACAATAAACTCCCTGCCAGTCAATATGATTTTCGGGCCCAACGATCGACGATTGATGCGTTAAACAACTTCATCACAGACATTCAAAATGGGTACATCAATAATAAGACTACATTAGCCCTGTTCATAGATATAAGTTCTGCTTATGATGATGTAAATCTATCAATCCTTTATTCCAGAATGTTAGAGGCTGGCATGCTCTGTCTTTTTTGGATGAACGGCAGACTATATGGTCCGCGTGTAGCTTGAAAAGGATTGCCTCAGGGAAGCATTTTAAGTACATTCTTTTACGCATTTTAAATTGCTGAAAAATCTGAGATCATTCCTGACAATGTTAGTATTATACAATATGCGGATAATATTTGTATATATACCACGGATCTATGCTGGGCTAATTGTGTCCAACGATTGGACCGAGCCTTAGTACAAGTTTTAAATTTTTTCGATGACCTAGCACTCAAAATTTCAGTAGAAAAAACATTAGTGTATCCTTTTTTGTGCAAAAGAGCATTTCCCATGGGTGACACGTTAACACTTGCAAATTTATCATTTCCATGTGTGAAGAAAGTTGAATTTTCAGGCCTGCAGCTAACCAAAACGCTCCTCTGGAATCCTCATATCCAATATCTTTCTCTAAAGCAGAAAAGTATGTGAATATTATGAGGTCATTCACTCAAACAAACTAGGGAGCATGTCCGGTATAGCACTTCTCTTTTACAGAGCCACGGTTAGGAGCAAACTGGATTATGGTTCAATTTTCTTTGGAATAGCGAGTGATGCGGAGCTTGAAAAACTACATCGCATTCAATACAAATGCGTCAGATTAGCCTTAGGAGCACTCGCTTCAACGCCCATCAATGCTCTTTCGGCAGATGCAAGAGAATCACTATTAGTAGTACGACGTGATATGCTGGCCAATATGTTTCTAGTCTCCGTGGTAACTAGGGAGGGAATAGGCTTTGAAAAGATTACGCAATTAGCAATTAGCAATCTGACTGAAAGATATTGGAAACTCAGAAAAATGCCACTACTCTGTGCAAGTTTCCTAAACAACGCTAACCATATTCATTGGCTAGCTTCATCAAGTAAACCTTGGAAATATCTCCTCGATTACGAAGCATTATCCCAACAACTGCCAGTGACATTTCTTCTTAATACAAGAACTCATGCTATAACACCGAACGCCACCGTACTCCATCAACTCCATAACAGATGACCTGATGCAGTATACATATTTACCTAGTTACATATCTGTGATTCACGTAATCGTAAGTTCATGGGTATCACGGTGTCACTGTCATCCATTATATCAGTTTGTTGTTGTTTCGTGTTGAAGGTGCGGCTCAGCAACCTGTGATCCCTTTGAAAAAATTATACTAGAGGCCCCTCCCCATAAAGAAACCGTAATTTCAAGATTTGATTTCGCTCACCAAATATTTAGAAAACCCCAACTCCAAACGATTTTATCAAGGATTAAAATTTGAAGAAGGAAATTACGATGATGAGGAAGAGTTTGTTGATGACGTTTTTCATTGACTTTGAAGAGAGAAATTTTGATTCTTGAAATGTTGTTGTTTCACTTGAGAGAAGGTAATACAATTATAGCGAATTTAATTAAAGAAAGGACTCGTATTCAAATTTACAAGAAATAGTGTCAAATTAGGTATATCTTAGTTTGAAGGAGTATAATTATGTTATATTAACTCTAGAAGTTGCCAAAATAGGTAGTCTGTGACTAAAAATTGATTATTTTTCCCCTGTAGAAATGTGACTACTCGTCTTGGGATTTCTCCTGTAATATTCAATGAATTAGAAAATTAGCATTCAGAGGTCACAGAAAAATGTTTTAGCATGGATTTGTCATAAGTAGGCTTTATTTGAAGAGCTACAATAAATGTAATTTAAAGTGAAACTTTGTTGTTTTTCGTTTTTCTTGAAACAGAGCTGACTGGACTTTGATGGATCTTTCCCTGAACCCTTAGCTACATCATTTTCAATCGCAGAATGGCGGTTATACTTAAGCTATATAATATTCGCTGAGAAGATAACGATAAATGAAGATAAACTCTCTTAAATCACGAGCATATATTCGTTTCTCTATAGATTTTACTTTGAAGTTCTAACCAGAGCTGTGGAGCTTCATATAAAATTGGAAAATCCGTTTTTAATTTTATCTTTATTAACGATCCATAAGACGACAGTGTAGGCAAGGGTAATAACCTATGCGTTATACTGACTAACCGTATTAATCAACACTCCTAAAATCTACACCTCCCACACCTCGAACTGGTCTCGTTGGAATCCATACTAGTTTAATCCAGCCCCAATCACCTCCAGGCGGGAGAATTAATTTATTGAGCTAACAAACACCTGTTCGAATTCAGGTCATGAAGGTTTACGGATGGTTGCACTGCTGCTATGATTAATTCGGTATTGCTGATCGCAATCAGAGAATACTCAATATCATGAATATTACTATGAATATAAATATATAAATAATTAAATAGTACAACTCGGTAAACGAGGTTAAGAAATCAACTTGTTCTCAAACCCCGTTCGAAACACCCATTACAATACAAATACTACTAAACAGTTTTATAATGTCTCATAAGTTGATAAGGCTGATTCCAGCGGCTCTCATCGTGGCTGAAAACATTTACGAGTCGTCAAGTAATATTTTATTCCTTGATGAAGTAAGGAGTAGGATTTTCTGTTAAAACTAGTGCATTCACTACATTGGGTCACGTAACACTAAGTTGCAATTGAATTATTATTTACTCAGCTCAATAAAATCCAGTGGTTTATTGCGTTGGAGGTACAGGTTTAGCCATCATTTCCCCAAAACTTTTAGTAACCATTGGTGCTCGTATTGAATTTTATTGGTAAACATGCCTGTATGTTGACGGACAAAATTAGTCTCTACTTAGACTCATCTAGCATTTGTCAGCGCGCGCGCTTGTATATATATAAGTATATATATATATATATATATATATATATATATATATATATATATATATATATATATATATATATATACATAAACGAAACGTCTCATAGTGAGTCTCACTTTTGTGAATTTATTATATGTAAAAATCTAAGTATATATATATATATATGTGTGTGTGTGTGTGTGTGTGCGTGCGTGTTCCGCGCTACAAGCCTCAATTTTGGACTATCGACTTGAATTTGGTAGGCAGACTCTTCAGACACCCGGAATTAGCTGTATAGTTTTTGGTGACAATCGACGATCGTCGTAAAATCAACTGAAAATCGAGTTTGGTATCGTTTTCAATAATTTTTGCACACAGAATCGACTGAAACCACTATATAAGCTTCATAGTTTCGTTGACGACAATACGACGTCGTCGTCGTCGTCACTAACGTCAGCCTTTGTCAAATAATCAAAAGTCAAGTTTGGTATCGTTTTCAATAGTTTTTGCCACACAAAATCGACGATAACCACTGTAAACGCTTTAAAAATTTACTTGACGATAATACGGCGTCTTCGTCGTCATTACGTACGTCAATCATACCAAATCATCAAAAATCGAAATTGGTGGCGAAAATTTGTAGATTATCTCCATCTTTTTGAGGAGCCTTGTTAGTGGACCAACTAGTTGTTAAACATATCATCCTTAAAAAAAAAATTTTTTTTTTTTTTTTTTTACTTAATTAGGGTTGAAAATGTGTTGTTTAGTATTTCCCGAACTGAAAGAGGAAGAAGCTGGCCCTCTTAACTATTTTAATAAACGTAATTTAAATAAAATCTACATTAAAATAGCTCAGGTTTTCGTATTTTATTTATGACAGCAACTTGGGAGGTAATTAGGATTCCCAGGGAAATGGTGTATAGCGCATGATGATTATCACGGTATGACTGCTCTACACAATCAGTTACGGGATATGTGGAATATACGAGATCCTTATCGATTTCGAGGACTGAGGGGTGGATAATGAACGACTCCCCGCCGCGGAGTTAACTTGGGAGCCCATTGTCATTGGAATTATTCATTACAGGACGCCTCTTCTACTTTCCGATTGTTCTAGAAGTCCTCTTATTGCTCGCAGAAAACCGCCAAGTTTCCCGCTCCCGCTGGGAAACTTCCTAAATCGTTCGCAGGCTCTCGTCAGGGAAGTGGGTTCTCATCGTGGGAAGGAAATCCAGCTCTTCTGTCTCCAAGTTAAATGCACATTCCTGTTAATATGACTTAATGGACTGGGAAGAATCCTTCATAAGGGCACTTCTCTCTCGAACGGGTCCGCATCCTCACTCACGACGACTGACGACGTTGATGAGTTTCTCATGAATCGGTTATTGACGCGGGCTGTTACTTCCTCAACAACCTGAATGTTCATTGAAAAGTTATGCATTCTGCCGCAGAATAACACCAGATTGATACTGATATAAGTTGTGCCAAACTTAATGCCTCGCGTACCCAACAAAACTTGACTTAAGCATTACCGGTACATAATATTTTTCGGGAATTATTTTATTTTTACACTTTAAAAAACTTATTCTAGCTTTAAAAATTTCGATTTAAAAAAAAGTCTTTAACCCCCCCCCCCCCCTCCCTCCTTCAAAACTTGTTGGTTAGGCTCAAGATGCTTAGAACCTGAAAAACAAATAACAAATATATTTCTAAAATCTGTTCGTCCGGGATTCGCCGACTGGAGCTTCCTCCAAACTACTAGACTTTAGTATATGAAACATGGGTAAAAATCAAATTTTGGGTGCAGTTCCTTCCTAATCATCGGCATCACGATTGATCAATTCTAAAAGGCTGACTGATGAGCTGAAATATTAAACATTCGAGATCTCGTTTACATTACCTAATACGTAAATTCTAAAATTCAAATTGAGAGAAACCAGAACGCGTTGGAACAAAAAATTTAACAAAATATCCCGAGAACGTTAGAAATAAAACCGTGTGTGCACATGTAATACTGTCTGATATGTCAGTTGGAATAATAATTTTAAAATGCTGAATATATGAGTGATTTTTGCAAAAGGCTATTTTAAATCAATTTACCAAAAATGGCCTGAACCAAATATTTCAGCGATGAGCAAGTTTTGTCAAAGTTCCTAGTTGATTGAATGAAATATAAAGTCAAGGTGTGTACTGAAATGCGCTTTCATTTATGATACAAAGACCAAGTTCATGTATAAAGTATTAAAGAGCCATTTGAGATTGACAATAAATACTTTTTCAAAAAATGGAAGAATATTTGCGGTAACTACATTCAAATAGAAACAACGGGCATTTTGGGTCACAGTGTAGTTCACTTTAAGAGGAAGACGATTTTTACACACAGGTGTCTTGTTTTTGCATTACTAGTTAGTTGCCTGTTGGTTACAAATATCACAGATCTATTCTTGCACGCAGAAGCTGGATATAAAAAATTATTCAAGTTACTTTTTTTGTATTGTGATACTACCGGATCAAAGTGATATGTACATTAGAGTTGATGTTGACGCACCTAGATTTAAATCTGATGGATCATAGCCGAATTGAATACAGTGTCCTATAAAATGGCGTAGAATTAAATTAAATTCTTCCTCCAATTTAATATCATGGAGTTCTACAAACTCAGTCCTTAAAACCTCCAAGAAAAAGTGAACAGGAGAGAATTTAGCTCAGTAAAATACGTTTCCGCTACTTTTACAGTCAAAACTTTATTCCAATCTCTTGCAGCAGGCATTTAGGTTATGGCTAAAGCGTGTCCTAAAAAACTCTATTAGCTTTCCCATTGCCCTTAGGGAATCTATTTTCGTATTTTAGTAAAATTTTATGGAAAATGAGATACAATGTTATCTTGAACGATTATGAATTTAAGGTGCCCCCTGAATCGGTGCTGTCAAAATTTCTTGTCTTTGGAACTTTGGAGTTGTCACTATTTTTCACGGTTGCTAGTACCGGATAATGTATTGCTTTTGTATAATCTTTCTATGAACTCCAACCTTCGCAGGTTAGTGCTCCAACTTGATGAATATTGTGATTGATGATCATACGAACGTGGAGACATGCGTTTTTCGCTTTTTCCGTTATCTTCCAATACCCTAATCTACATCAGTAATACGTTGAAAAGACCGGCTAGGGCGAGAGGAAAAAATTCCCCGTGAAAAGCTGCATTGTGTTGGAAAAGCCTCGAGCCATCTCTCCCCATCTTCAAATATTGAAACCCCCAATTGTCGTACCAGGAAAAAAACTAGTTACTCTGGCTGTCCCTCTGAAACGATTTATCATCCGCATATCAAAATCAGAGATCGAGGCGCGGGGAAAGGGACAGCGCGAAGAGAGGTCGAATAGAAAGAAGGGAAAAAACTCGACGAGAAGAACAATTGCACGTCGGGGATACAGAAATATGAACCTCGGGGTTTCGCTGAAATAACGGGGAAAAATAAATGACAGAAGGAAGCGCGAGAGGGGGTGGGGGTAGAAGTTACACGAATGTGGTGTCATCGGAGATTCGATTGAAGTCTGTTATAAAATGTTGCAAATTATTACTGTTCTGAATTACCTCTCAATTGTCGTTTACTTGTCATTTGCAATGAAGCACAATTACATAATATTGCCGCTGTTCACATTTTATTTATTGCCTTTTTTATTCAAATACTCATGCTATTTCGAGACTTTTGCACACTAAATTTGCGCAATGAGTTGACTTTTGGATCTGCACTCCTGAAATTATTAGGAAGGCATATGTCAGGAGTTACTTAGTTGATATCAGCTAATCATGGTAGGAACAGGGGTGCTTGGGAGGATATGAATATAATTCATTCATTCAGCATATTTAATTATCAATCATATGCAAGTATTATACAAATTTCAATTTCACTATACCATTATGATAGTTTTGTAACGCACATCTGCAACATTAGTTTCGGAATAAATAGGAAATATTATTCTTGCCTTATACAAATCAACTTGTTATCATCCTGCGTTGAATCTTTGATGAAACATGCTGGAAAAATCATCATACCGCACCTGTATCTGGAATATGTGCGGAGAATTACTTATTTTTAAGAGAAAAATCGCTAAACCATTAACGACAGACTGGATTTCAGGTGAAAATTTGTGGATTTATTTAGCCATTACCTACCGAATAGTTACTTGAAACATTACAACTGGATTACAGTAACGTCCCTATGAGTGGATATAATTTTGGTGATAACGGCGAATAGATCGTTATTTTAAGTACGTAAGGAGGCGCAGCTTCTGCTGTGGCTTCAATGGAGCCTTGGTGATACGGGCTAGTGCCCCATCAAGGTCCACATGGCTTGCAGCAATGGTGGCCACACCCATGATGACAATTCCAAATTACTGCCAAACCTCCAGCACGGATTGGGCGGGGATGGGCGACTGTCCTACAACAAAGCACTCCATACCCACCACCTTCATCTAATGCTGGCGACCCGACGGGACCAAGAAGACTGATCCAGACTTATCTGGGTTAACCACCAAACCACACCTGGCTAGCTGCTCAGCAAAGGCATTGAGGGCAATCTGCAAGCCCTCACGGGTTTCGGCGAGTAGGATCACATCATCGGCAAAAGCCAGTGCACCTACTCGCACCCCAGGGGCGAGATCGAACCCTATTTCAGCTGGCAGCTTACCCAAGGCCGTGTCCACGACCAGGTTAAAGAGGAGTGGCGACAGAGGATCCCCCTGGCGTACCCCGCGCCCAATGACAACATCTCCCGACATCTCACCTCGTGCCTCGAGGACCGTCACGCCTTCGTGGTACAGACAGGCAACATACTCAATTAAACGAGCAGGTGCCCCGACACCACGAAGACAATCGGTCAGACCTCGGCCGCTCTCGCTCTATATCAATCGCAGCGTTGGCCTGTACAGGATGCTTCTGCCAGACGTGGGCACTGAGGCCACGCTTGGAGCTGAAAGCTCTCTTACAGTGGGCACACTGGTGGGTATTTACAGGGGTCGTGGAAGAGGATGAGGGATAGGAAGACGAGGATGAAGAAGAGGGAGAGGATGGCCGACGCCCCTGCCTGGGGCGCCCCCGAGCGCCTCCCCTAGAACCCCGCGAGCCAATGGGCTGGCGGGGGTTATGAGGCTTGGCGTAGTTTGAATTCATAACGGGGAGACACATTTGAAAGGGGACAGGAGACTCGTTGACACGAGCCTCCCCCCTACACACCCCCTACCCACACACACACACACACACACACACATACACACACACTTACAAACATAATAAAATATGAATAGCTTTTACCGAAAATTGGTTGGAAATATCACAATAAATCGATATTACCTCTCCCCTCCAATACCGTGAATCGTGAATCCCGGTTGAAAATTGCATAACTAAAAAGTTAATGTCCCCTCCACTACTTCTTAACACAAAAATCCGTCATCAAAATGAAATCCCCGTTCTAGACCAAAAGATTATAGAACAAACTTGAATATTGCCTATGTTCTATCAGAATTACCTCCCCCCCCCCCCCCCCTCAATTACCCCCTCCATTTGCATAACTAAACTGAAATCTTGATGGTAAAAAAAATAAAAAATCAAGAAAAAAATCACGGAAATCAGACAAGAATACCTAGTGAAAATATCACGATTTACTACCTCCATTCATCCCCTTCCATCCTGAAATTTGATTCTCATGACATGTGTTACAGAACTAGGCCGAATTCTCAATTGAACAAAAATAAATCACGAAATTTGGTCGCGATTTTTTGCTTGGGCCGCATAAAAAAATAGGTAATTACCCCATCCCCCCCCCCCCCCCCCCCCCGTCAGGACTGAAAACTCAAAATTTCCGAGATATGTAGCACAAGTAGACTAAAATTGGAATAGAATAAAATAAGAATCACGAAAATCGTTGAAGAATTGTAGCCTGGATAATTTCGACAAATTTGTCGAAAAAATCACGTTTTTCGGCTTTACTCCGTCCATTTTCTTCCTTCCATCATGAAATTAAAAAAATTCTGGAGATTTTTGCACTGATAGACCAAAATTAGGATCGAATGAAGAAAAAATCTTGAAAATCGGTTGAGAATTGTGGCCTGGGCAGCGTCGACAAAATTTGTCACACACACAAACACACACACACACACCCAAAACTGATTTCAAAGAAGAAAATGTTGATTTTAAAATTTTTGGAGCCATTGCAATAGCTTAATTTTTTACAAAAATTCACTAAAATGGCTAGACAACACAAGATAATAGGATACTAGTGAGGCTGATTGATATCTCGAAATACTAACTTTGTGTCAACATGACGGTCGGCCGCAAGTTGTTACCTACCTACTGTTCTGCCAGTTCGGTTGTTGTGATGGCATCCTTTGAGACGGCAAGACCTTTTCATGTTATTGCCCATGATTTGAATGTTTGCAGGTCAAAACCACTTATCCAGGTCAAACCACTAGCTCAGATTGAACCACTCATTTAGGTTTTGCAGGACCGAGAGACGAGCGAACGTAGTCATTAGTATTATTTCGGCATTTTTTGTAGACATGAAACATTGGAAAGTTCGATGACTTCAAGAAACACGATGGGAACTTTCATGTGTTGCAATTTCACACTTTTGACCTCAGAATCGGATTCCACGGAATTGAAAACTCCCTATTCGCTTTTTTTTCTTTTTTGTGCTCAAAAGAGCGTTTAGTTTGGCCAATTAACGGATAGGAAGATAGCACGTGACGTAGTAGTGCAAGGGAGCTGAGGGTTCCCCCCAGGTGGGCGGGGGCCATGACGCGTCAGAACAGTATTACAGGTCAGATAGCAAAAACAAAAAAACCATGTAAATTTCCCAATACTGCGTCTGAATCATCGATATCGACTAAACCCGCTTGGCTAATTCAAAGTGTTCATGTCCGATCTATGGCCAAAAAAACCTTCTTGGTTCAGTAATCTTACAGTGGGGACAACCTATTTTGACACGCACCGTCAAAGCCAAGGTTTTTAATCACCGTAGAAACTATTTTTTAGCTGTAGAATGTATTCATTTGACGTTGAATATATTTATCCAACGTTCAGTGTTTTGATCGGTGTGCAATGTTTTTTTCTACCGTGCAATGTATTTTATAACGGTGAATGTTTTTTCCAACCGTGCTTTCAAAAAAATATACCGTGCGCTCATTCTACTTTGCCGTAACATTGTATATTCCCCGTTGTAAATGAGTTACACATCAGAAAATACATGAAAACTATTTTCATGAAAGATGTTTTGGTTTTCGGTGATGCAATGACAAAGAGCTATGTACCTATATCAACATCCTAATGACCTGATATACGAACAAGCTCTCCAAAGGAAAATAACGAGAAATTATTTCAAAACTAATTTTAAGTTACTTTCCTCGAAATACAGCTATTTTCAAGAGTTTACATAAACACTCATTACCTAAATTCTAGGGAGAAATGAGTGGATCAACTCTGCTGACAAAACAAAAGAGATAAAAAAGAAAGGACACACCACAGTATGGCTTCTTCTCGCGAAATAATTAACAGAAATTCCTCGAAAAGCTATCAAACTAAACCCTTGATGCGAAATAAGGGCACTTTCACTTTCGACATTTGTAGAAAAACAGTCAACAGATGGAATATATATCTTTAAATAATATGCTTTGTTTCAGGGAGTAGCAACGTGCATGGAATAAACTTAGTTATCCGCCATAGTTATTCAAACCGGGATGGAATATTGAATATCCTTTTATTATCTAACTAAAATATCAACAGCAACAAAAATTCTGGCAAGTTGGGTGTGGCGAATAGCTTCTTTGCATCCGTAACATAGACGTATAGATCATTGAAATGTTTTAATTAAGCTTAAAGGATCCTACAGCGGGTTCCTATGGTTGGGGGAAACGGTAAATTAATATGGAGCGTAAAATGTCAAAATTGGTCAAATAGGCAGTAAGAAAGGTATGCTTGGTAGACGTTACATGTAGACGTTACATTTGCGCATGAGCAGAAACTATCAATGGATTTGGAGCGATGAAGTTCATTGGGGACCATCTACAGCCTGAACTGTACAATTCCTGAAAATTTCTACGGAAATTCGGAAAAGCGACATACTACCGACTCACACACACACACTGGCCGACTGGACCGTGAGAAAATTATGCTTGATGGAATTTATCTATTCTATATTCCATTATTTGATATTGAATTGTGAACAATCAAACTGATTAACAGCTTAACGCACACGTTCCGTGTTAATAGCATTGATGTAGTTTTACTTTTGCGCGTGCTCAGGAGTTGCTAAACGACATTTATATTGCTGCTCGTTGAAACACTACGGAAATTCGGAAAAGCGACATACTACCGACTCACACACACACACACACACACACACAGATAGACACGAACCGAAAGTTGTTCAGACTGTTCTATAACGCAAAATGCGAGTGGGAATTTTGATTTTGGTGGATGTATGTATACTAGTACACAATATATTTGTTTTTGATAATTGTCTTCATTAAAATCCGTTTAGAGAAATTTTGAAACGAATCCTAGAGTTTAAAATTTCTGCATATGTATACATACTCGTATATATATTTATTTATGTAAGTATATGTGACATTCCAGACGATAACTCTCTTTAGGATTGAAATAAAAATTCCGTTCTTGCACCTGATATATATATATATATATATATATATATATATATATATATATATATATATATATATATATATATATATTTAATAAACTCAATTTGAGCAATACTCTGTCAAAAATATAAATTTAACAATTTTTAGCCGTTTTTTGCTATTTTTAGTGATTTTCAGCAGTTTTTTTTTTTTTGACCAATTTAATGTACTCAAAAAATACTGGCCAACAAACTCGTCCATTGGTTAGGATAGCTTGATTTTCTGGCAAAAATTGTTGACAAAAACTGTCTGACAAAAAAAATTGTTGGGGGTCGGCCTAAGAATTGCATAGCAATTAATATATATATGAACAAGCTTTAAACTGTAGGGTTTGTTTCAGAGTGTCTCAAAACGGATTTCAGTGAAGAAAATTTTAGAAAATTTTTATTTTAAAATTTTTGGAGCCATTGCAATAGCTTCATTTGCTACGAAACTTCAGTAATGTGACTATTGCTCAGCCATAATATCATAAACCAGCTTCCATGCATTTGATTCATTCGGCAGTGCCTACCTAGATGTTCAGTGAACTCAGGAAGAGCTTAATTGATAGGCCAGCGCGCAACGAAGTAATTTCGGTCGTTTCTCCAATTGGATGATGCCCTTAGATCAACGCGGCGTGTGCCTTGCATATTTAAGAACGACCTGCTCCAATAGGCCAATGCCAAATGGATCCTGGGAAATTAAATCAAAAGTGAGTTGAAGGAGAATTACCTCGTATTGTGGATTAAAGTGGAGTAGAATTTAATTGGAAGAAGAGCAGTTTAGCTGCAACTTAACCTTGTTACGAGATGGTCACGGCCATTGATGAATTCGGCTAATATGGCAGCATCATTAATCAATAATGTTCAACAAATGATCGTTATTATTGTTTTCGATCAAATTAATGACAAACGATCAAATTTGACAAGTCAAAATCCGTTTTAACGGAAAGGAGAGATCTCGAATTTCGCTCCAATTTTACATGAAATCTTATTTCAAGCCAAGTCAGTTCTTGTCATCAGGGATTTTTTGGTTAATTACTTTCAGTTACCAACCTTTGTTGGCGAAAAAGAAAAAACATTATGCTATTTAAATGGATTTGAAAGTTCCAGTCATCGTCATCGTATGAGCGAATTTTCGTAAATTAGTATACTATGTTTAAATTGTTTTAAAAATTCAGACTTTGATTCAGTAAACATTTTACTACTTTTAATTTTTTTTTTTTTTTTTTTTTTTTTTTTTCAAGTAAAAAAAGTAAAAATTGTTAACTACCAATTTTATGGTTAAAAAAAAACTAGTTCTATTGAATTTTAGGCAATTAAAAGAGATTTTGGATTTCCCGTTTTTTTCTGCAGTTTTTATCTATTTTCCGACAAATATAGGTACATACAGGTACATTTTTCAGCATAAATTGTTCATTGTTCTAGTTCAGTGTTAATAAACTTCTTTTGACTGAAATTCTGCTAAAAAAAACACTAACTAAACGATTTTTAGCCGTTTTTAGCCATTATTTATCGAGCACATTTATTGAAAGTTTACCAATTTATTGTGCTCAAAAAGTGCTGGCCAAAAAAAAAAAAAAAAAAAAAAAATCCTTGCATTTGGAAAGCTTGATTTTTTTTTTACGCAAGTATAGATTTTTTATCCCAATTCTAAGATTTATCGTCTGGAATATGCATTAATAACTATGTGTGTGTATTTTCATAAATATATGAAAAAGCGTTAAACTTTAGGATTCGTATCAGAATATCTCAAAACAGATTTCAATGAAGAAATGTTTTGAATATTTTGATTTTGAAATTTTTGGAGCCATTGCAATAGCTTCATATTATATTTTACAAAAATTCGCTAAACAAAATCTTTAATATGTTTATTTATGCAGTTGAACAACATCCGTAGTCGTCCACCCTGTCAAAACGTAAACAAAACTCAAAACTTGCGTCTCGTTGATTGTTATTTATGAATGGTGTCTGTTGGGCAACATCGACCGATTTCGCCTCCCCCTACCCCCTCCTTAGTCCTCTCGCTCCACCTTGGTCTATATTCCTCATGAACTGACCGGCTTAAGTAACATTGACCTGGCTGCCAACTATGAATACCATAATTAAGTTACTTGATAATCGGTCATTATCGGCAATGGAAAATCAAACAACTAACGCATGTTATTGATACACCGGCCCTCAATCCCCCTATATTAAGGATCGGGTATTTTTCCGTTACATTGTATCGACCTTGAGTCAGGTTTTCCCCATAGATATCGTGCGGCGGGGCAGTTCGTTCCGTTCCATAGAAGAAGGGAAAATTACTTTGGTGGGAGCTCGATGGGTTAAACCAATAGAAAATCCACAAACCTCAAAAACATTGGTAGATATTTCAATAAAATATAAGCGTATGTGGATATTTGTTATTTCAAACGATAAATCTTCTTGGGGTGGAAATAAATTCCGTTCTTGCGCCATAAAATCAAGCTTTACAAAGGAAAGGGTGAGTTCGTTAGCAACCACTTTTTGAGCAAATTGAATTTGTAAATATTCAAAAAATGCGCAAAAAATCACTAAAAACGGCTGTCTTTACATTTATACTATATAGTAAAATTGTAGTAAAAAAAGTTTATAAACAATGTACTAGAACATTAAAAAATTTATGCACAAAATTATGATCGATAATGATCTACTTAAATTTCATAAAATCCGAAATTTATTTTTGAATTGCAGAATATAATTCAGAACAAGTTGTTTTACCTTAAAATTGGTTTTATTTAGCACTCAAAGTGTTAAAATTTCAAAAGAATGTAACTTTATAATACGATAATTTAGGGAAAATTCGCTCATCCGATCATGCTGCAGCACTTGAACTTTCTTTCAGTGATTGCCTCGACGAAATCCGTGTGGATCGGTAAAAATAGGAACGAAAACCGATCCGTTCTGATCCCACTGCGGATCCGTTCTTTGTGTCGTTACCCCCGGAACGGTCCACCCCTACCCAACATACTAACGTACCTACCTACTTGTGACAAACTAAAATCATAATCTTCCGTAACCAATACGGTACCTGTTCCTTTCTGTGCTAATAACGGCGCTCATTTGCTTTCTGCTTTTGCTTCATCACTACCGAAGGTAGAGAACCATTGTTCGTGAATGAAGTCGAAAAATTGTTGTCCTCCAAAATAAAAACTTCCACTTGCTTTTTGCGTTTAAGAGCTTGCTGGTCAATTTTGGTTCCGTTTCTGTCAGTCTGTCTGTCTGTGGTAAATCCTTGTCACGCCCTAACTATACCAAGTTTCAGACCGAATCCGGTGAATTTTTCATTGATTGTGCGGGATAGCTCCTAGAAGGCGCCCTATAATTTTCAATGCCGTCAAACCAACAGTACTCAGCCTATGCGCATGCACAAACGTGAATTTCTCATCATCTGTTGGTCCGATTTCGTTCAAACTCGGTATTATTGGGTATATGTTCTAGTCAAATGCCCTATAAATTATATCGCGATTGGTAGAGTCATAACCATTGCGCTAGCGCGAAACTATTATTGATTAATACAGGTTAAACTGCGAGACTAACGAAAAGACTTTGATGACGATTTCTTGGATTGTGCGGAATAGCTTCTAGACGGCCCCTATGACTTTCATTGCCGTCACATAAATAATAGTAACCCGTGCCCATGCAAAAAGTTAATTTATTACAACGTCAATTTCTTATCATCTATAGGTCCGATTTGGTTCAAACTTGGGGAGAATATGGGTACATGTTCCAGGAAAATTCCCTATGAATTATATCGCGATTGGTGAAGTAATAACTATGGCGCATGCGCAAAACTAAAATTGATCGACACAGACAAAACTCCGAGACTGATGGACCGATTTTTATGAAATTTCCAAGAATTATGATCCTAGACGTTCTCCTATAAATTGCATTGCCGTTGAATGAATAGTAGTCTGTGCGCATGCGCTAATTTCAATTTCTTAAAACGCCGACTTATCAATAATTTTGATTCGTACTTTGTTCTTCAACTAAATATATACGTCCACGTTACAATATGTAAGGAAGCTATATTGCCCACCTAACTTGGCAGATGTTTTTTACTTGTTTCAATATATTATGTACAAAATTTTTATTATTAATTTTTATTTTTTCATTTTTTCATTATTTTTATTTATTTTATTTATTTATTATTATTTTTTTTTTTTTATGGTTTGTTGTGCTGTTGCTGAATTTACCAATAATACTTTATTGACACCAGAAAGACCGAAATAATTATAAAGGTTGTCTAGAGAATGAGTTATTGGGTTCGCTAATAATACTCGCGTTGGGGCCAGCTGTTGTATCCCATTTACACATTCCTAACAGACCATTCCAAGACCATAAATCTGATCGGACCAGTTATAATGAACAGAAGAACAATCGTAAAGAGTATTGCAAAGCGTTGTTTCTCGAAAATTCGTGGATAGAGAAAATGAGAGAAATTTGAGATTGTAAAAATTTTTGCGGATACCTAACTTTTATAATGATAACATAATTACAAGAAACAGCGCTCGAACTAACAAGGTTTCCGATACCGGAAAATGTTTTAAATATTTAATGTGAATATATAATTGAACTACCTATTTTTTGTATATAATACTGTACATAAGTACATAATATTATCATTGCGTTTTCTATTTATAATAGACATGCAAAAGGACGCCCGAAGGAAGCGAAGCTTTATATCATAAAGCGTAGAATAGAATTATGAGTATTTTCATACACATAAACAATCTCTTCTAATTGGAATTAATTTCGTATAATTTTAATAATTTGCATCCTTCAATTTTTGCAAAATCAGTTTTATTGCAGTTCTCACATACAATATATAAGATCCAAGTTCCAAATCATTTACAAAGCTTAATTATCTGCCTGTTCATCAAGATCAGAAGTACATTCAGTAATTTTTACACCATTATTCCACCATTTTTACATCATTGTTATATTCTATGAAAGTTATGATTGGCGTCGTAGTGTAGAGAAAGAAAGACCGGGGAGGCCTCGGGTAGAATCGGGATCGTTCGGGACAGTTAGGATTATGACTGACGTTCGGGCCATGGCGGTTTTCACGGGGAGACTCCCCGAGCGGCGAGCGTTCCTAGCGGGGGAGGGGGGCCGTATAAAAGCTTCGCTTCAAAAATGTTGTAAGAAGCATATTATTTTGTGGTGAAGGTATCCCGAAATTGTTTCTTAATTGGAGTGAACCTCATCCTCATCCCTGGTCTTGGCACTCTATATTGTGCGTCATCCTGATAGTAGTTTTTCTGATATTATTCTTTATGAGTAGTAACGGTTGTATTCCACAATTTCATTCACTTAATTTTGAGAAATTAAAAACTACCATAGCTGCTTTAGAAGGACAGTTTTGTCGGAGATTCCTTTATGACGTCACAATATCCAAGTCCCTTTTACCGTGACCCCTACCATATGATATTCCAGGGTCACGAATTTCTTCAGAACTGTAACATAACTCCTCAATAACAATGTTTTACAGGATTTTTGGTACCTACAACTAATGAAAGACGCGAGACATTGGAAGTTAGTTCATACCTTAATAATTCCATCCATTTGAATAAGTTAACTTCGAAATGTTAAGCAATTTAGATTGCGAGGTACTGGAACAATAATCCGTAATTGCGTAGGTACTAACGATCAAATGCCTTTTATAGCAAGAACGAAAGTTGACAACGATAGTCTTAATTTTTGACGATGATTCCGAATCACTAGCGAATGGTATGAACGGGAAGCAAGGGAGGAGGAAAATGAAACGTATCCCAGAGAAAGAACTTATTGCGAGTAACACGGTCAGCTTGATTGCGACACGGTCCCCGCGCCCTGGGTCGGTACCCTCGTCAAACCGGGAGAAATCCTTTCCTTCTTCCTCCACGCATCACTTCACCCCTAATCCCCTTCCCGAACCACCAACCCTCTCCATCACCACCACCACCGTTGCCGCCGAAGATGAAATCAGCCTTGTTTAGCCCGGATTTATTATTACCCGTCTCTTTTATCCGTCAAATATATCGGATGAGAGGGGTTTTACCCGAGGCGGGAGCCCGTTACCAAGGAACCGTTTTACTGTCCCTATTCGGACGGATTAGATTGTGTTTTCAAAGTCCTCTGAATCCTATCCAATCCTCTACCCTTCTCTACTCATCCTTTAGCTCTCCCTCGGTTAGAGAAAATGCGACGAATTTGGCTCCAAGGTTTCTCCCCAGTTGGAGAGAAGCTTCTACTTACATCTATTCTCAAGACGGATGAAACATAGATGAGATCCTGCGTTGGCATCATTCCATTTCGATCCAACGTCTGACCTGGTATATATTGGGTCAACTCCTGCAACTCAAATGCTGTAACTAAAACCATCCTAATAGATGTCCCAGCCCGTTTATCCGAAACCAGTCACTGATATCTAACTGAATCTTTCTTCCTCGAATTTAAAACATTAGCGAATGAACTAAGAATTTGCAGTATACCTCCTATATTATCATAAACCAGACAGACTGTAACAACAATGTCCAACCAGATAACTAAAACGTAAAGGTAAAGATCAGGTAAAGATCAAGCCTACCATGACTTCATTACCGATTGTTAATATTATTATAGTATTTTTTTATTTTTTTTCTTCTCCTTTTAATGTTGGTTTTATTTGAAGGAGCAGGACCATATAGGATGCGGTACATGACAATTTGCTCATCTAACTGTGTGAGAATAAAGGTGAGGGACTTATCTGAACTTTGTGCGATTCCCAGATATTTCAGATGTTGTTCGACAATAGCACATCGAAAACACTTGAAGTAGGAAAGGATGCTGTAACCAGGGTTTAACCGGGGTTTCATAAACTCCAGCAACGATGTTGAGGGAGGATGTGAGAGTGGAAAAATTAACAGAAGGGAAACAGTCGATTTGAAGATCCCATCAAGTAATATTCCACAGAAAATCTTAGTATACTAATAATTTTCCATAAATCCTCCTTTCTCAGTTTTTTCTCTGTGTTAATTAAAATATTAGAGCAATGAACCCAATATTTTCTTACTTTATACGATTGTTGATACTGCGTTTTGGAATTGGTGATGTTACGTGTCACAACCACCATGGCAATGTTGTTAGTTAAATTCATTGATTTATTAACTCCATCCATGGAAGGATTGACACCAACATCAGTTTCTTCGAACGTTTGGTACATTGATGTCGTTGCTTGTGAACAGTTTTTCTTCTGTGTGATGTCAAGTCCACTCCAAACTCTCAATATTCTTAATTGGGTAATTTTTATTGTCAGAAATGTTTGTTGGGTTCAATATTTTCAGGTTGGTGTCTATCTCCACTTATAAAATACTAGGTACCAAGCTGGTACACAGTTTCCTCTATCTCTTGAATCCATAACTGAACTCAGTAAAAAAGAGATTATAAAGTGAACCAACGTATAAATTTAATATACGCAGTATAATAACTTGTGAAGGTGTCAAAAGTTGATTTTCAATTATCATCTTGCATGTAAAAGCGGAATGTGTTGAAAATTCTAAGTTTGCGCTGGTGCAGGGGCAGGACCTACTATTAGTTTGGGAACAATAGTGATCAAAGTTGACCATTTTGATCTTAATCCCAGATAATTTTATTGGAAACAGAATAAAACTGACGATGAGCTAGTTATATTTTTTTTAATTTTCGCATGAGTAGAGGGATTCTGCACATTTACACTTAGCACCCCTGTGACAAAAACTCGAATGAGTGTGGTGTGATGAAAACAGCCTGCACCTATTCATTTAGCGCTCTTAGCAGCCTGTAATTTTTCATTTAGCTGCTAAGAAAAGTTGTAAAAGTAGGTCAAGGTTGGTTAAAAAATAACATTTTGGGTATTTGGACTCAAGCCGATGCATGGGGCGGGAAACGTTTTAGTTGTTCTGTCGTCAGACGACGTAACAAGATTGTATTAATTGTATCGTAACAAGGTTGCTGTAATTTTGCATTAGATGTCGTTATGAATCATGAAAGGTTTTTAACCTTGGAGTTGAGCTCGATGGCTAGGATACAAGTTTGCATCAGATTTCTTCAAAAAGTATAAAAGTGCAGTATATGAATCGGTTCAATCTGTTTTAATCACACCACACCCATACGAGGTCTTTTCAGGGGTGCTAAATGAAAAGGTGCAGACTGTTTTTGTCACATCACATCCATTCGAGTTATTTACAGGGGTGCTAATGGTAAAAGTGCAGACTCCCTCTACTTGCATGCAGAGACTACTCGTCTCACAGTCATAGAACAATAAATTCCCACAGAGCTATCTCGACTCAAACTCTCACAACACTTGAGAATTTCATCAATATCAGATGAAAACTGCGGAATTTATACTAGTTATAAGAGTTATATATTTGAGTTTGCTCACAGATTACTTTCAATCAGAGAGCAATTAAATTCATGGAGGATATATTGTTGCTTATGTCTATAGGAGGATTTATTAATCTAGCAGCGATGAAGATCACTAGGTATTATGTTGGGCTCAACCCGCAAACGTTTTGAATAAGTTACTTACTGGACAATTAACACCATACGGATGGGAAAATTTTCATTGGATTGCGTAACGTAATAAAAATAATATGACCATGAATTTCATAGATGATTCGGATTAAACATTCTACTACAACTTGTACACCTGGGGAAAAGAATAATTCCGGAAACCTTGTCTCGAAATAACTGCCCGAAGTTATATCTGACCATTTTAAGTAATTAGTGCGGTATGAGGACAATCGTCAAAGGCGAAACCACAAAGCTTTGAACCTCCCCCTTTGTGGATTTAATTAACGAATCCAGAATACATAATTAGACCATTAGACAATGAAGGGGAGTAATTGAGATAATGATGATGGCGGATTGCGGAGGGGGCGAAGCGCCCGATCGCCGTAGAGCAAAGGATAATAAAAGAGGAGGAGCTACCCTTAATTTCTTTAAAAACCACCCCCCCGACTCCACCCCCTAAAAACCCCGTTTAACCATCAGTTTCACCCTCCTCTGTACCCTTATACCTCACTTTCCTTTTACTATCTCTTAGAATGACGAGGGGGAAGGAAAAAAAAAAAAAACTTAATTCAAGAAACCTTTTCAAAAGCTGTAGGGAGAGCGGAGGCGGTTAGGGACGAGGAAAAGGGTTGCCGACTACTCTTTGGCTCAGCTAAATGAGGATCTCTTGTACTATAATCGGAGGTGTTTAAAAAGTTTGCTAACTTACCCTCAACTTTTTTTTACCGTTAGAGTCTTGAGTGGAAGCGACTTTTGGGTGTTTTTTTTTTTTTTTTTTTTTTTTTTTTTGTCCCCTTTCTTTTTGCTTCCGAGTCTACCTAAAGTTAGCGGAAGCATTGTTTTCACATTCGGGAGAGAAAACATTTTTGGTCTCCAAAATCAAAATTACCACTCGCATTTTACGTTTTAGAACATTGTGTGTCCCCATTAGACCATTGTGTGTGACCAGACAGTGTCTGTCTGTCTTTGTGTGTGTATGTGTGTGTGTGTGTGTGTGTGACCCTTTGCCGTGCCTGTCGGGGTAAAAATGAGAATCTGTATCATGTGGTGCAGCAGTGTCCTCGTACTCACGGTGACCGCATTCTCCGTCACGATGCGGTTGCCAAGCAGATAGCAGGCGCTCTGTCATCCAGCGGTTGGGCTGTTGAGAGAGAGAGACTATATCACATGCCGAGTGACCGGGGCAAGAAGCCGGATATCGTTCCTGTCAAGCCCGATGGGTCTGCCATAATCCTGGATGTTCAGGTTGTCAGTGGAAGCGTGGACATGGAGCAGACCTGGCGGGCTAAGAAAAGTAAATATGATAGAAATGATCTGCGACAGGCGATATCTGAGCTAAAAGGAGTGGCACCTAATAACATCAAGGTCATGGCTGCGACCTTGTCATGGCGCGGGGTGTGGTGCGGGAAAAGCGCCACGGAGTTACTTGAGTTGGGCATCTCAGCAGGAGTACTCCGTGGTATCACCACCCGTGTCCTGAGGGGTTCTTACTTGAACTGGTGGTCATTTTATAGGGGCACTTCCTTTCATCCCATTCTTCCTCCTCGTCCTGCAACTTCCCTTATCCCTAGAGCCGGCGTCGGGTAAACCTGGGCGTCCTCCCCACTTTTTTATTTTATTTGTTTATTCTTTTTAATTTAATGGTGTGCCCCCTCCGCCTTTGAGGGGAGGTTAATTTTTAAAAAAATGTGTGTGTGTGTCTGTCGTGTGTCCGCAAATCCTTGTAACAAGCTTATTTTCTACAGTTTTCATTCGATTTGGATGAAATTTTCAGGGGATGTGCGGGCAAGGGAGTAGACGGTCTCCTATCAGTTTTATCGTTCTTGACCTAATACCTCACTCTGCCCATGCGCAAACGTAAATTCTACCAAGCATCATTTTCTCACGCCCTAGTCGTCCGATCTCGGTCAAATTTGGATGATAGTTTAATCATCTTATATCAATTTCAACTTGGTTGTATCATTAGTAGCTTCTGCGCATGCGCCAATATGAAACCCTTGTAACATGCTTATTTTCCACAGTTTTCATCCGATCTGAATGACATTTTCGGGGAATGTGCGGGCTCTAAAAGGTAGACGGTCCCCTGTCAGTTTCATTGCTACCAAATCAATATTTCACTCTGCGCATAGTTTTTTAAATTTTATCATGCATTATTTTTGTTTGTAAGTATAATGATTACAATTTGTACAATTGTAATGCGACTTCTTTCTTAAAGAATCTTAAGCTGCGAGGAGGGGTTGAATAATAAATGAAGCAAAATATGTAAAGCGGGGCAGAAATGCTTTGAATGTCGTGGCATTCGGCTTTTTAATGGTCTGCTCAAACCCCTTCAAAGGAATTTCATCCCTAAACTCATTCAAATTTAGTCTTAAAAAAACCTTGACTTGATGTGCAGGTGAAACTAGAATAGGTAATATTATTATTTTCAACTACTTATATAGGTAGAGCGTTAGTGTTACGGCAATCATCATGATTTTTTTTTCTTTTTAATATATATGAGATTATACCTAGATGTTTAGTTCATACCTATCTATTTTCGATAGCAGCTTCTGTTAAATCTATAGGGGCGTACCTATGTGTTTTATTCAATTTGTTTGATTTCTGTTTGGTCGGTTTCTAAGTCTATGTAGTTAAATTGTGATAATGTATCTAACACAGGCTTGTTTATAAATTATGGAGAAATGTTCTTCGTTTCAGAAACAATAAACCTTTAATTATCATTCTAATAACTTTCAGAGGAGTCCATGGTCACCAGCATGTCGAGTACAGGGAGCGAGCGCTTTCGATGTGAGAACATCATCATCAGGCCGTCAAGACCGAAAGATACGTACGTAAATGATTATTTTACTGTTACTACTAGTGGAATTAACACTTGAAATTCAACAACAGTAAACCACTGTTTAATAATGTGCATCGTTTTTTCACACCGAAAAGTGAAACACCCCAAGTCATCATGCCTTGCTAGAGAAGTAAGATCTTAAATTACCTCCAAACATCACGCTGTCGAATCCCCCTTCTTCTTACTCCTATTTCCATAAAACAAGCAATAAATTTGACATGAAAACAACAATAATAATATTTTGTTTTAAATTATGAAGGAAAGACGTCAACGAAATTGATAGGCGTATTTTTCATTCTTCTGACTCTGATTTATTTTACTAGATATTCGACGGCAAGATGAAGCAGGTACGTATACCTACTAATTTCTCCCATAGGTAATCGGAAAAATAAGAAAAGACATATCCTTGATCATTTGATTAACATAGCTGGAAGAAATTTCACATTTATGGATTAAGCCTTTTTTATTCGAAATTTCAAAGGGGGGGGGGGGGGGGTAGTTTTGTTCTGTTGGTGTCGATTACAAAGGTTCATTGTGGAAAATAATTAACCAAAAGGGCCTCTTGGCCAGTATACGCAAATTTAAACACCATAAAAAACTGAAACTGAATCAGCTGGAATAACCAGGCATGTGTATACACAGCACACAATTACTTAACAATCCACTCACCTGTCTGAAATCTATAGATCCGAAAGGAGAAGTAGAGGGCGTTGAATGTTTTGACTCTAAACCGAAACTGAACTAAACCTGAGAAGGTGGAGGTGGACCTTTTTATAGCGGACTAGACGTACCTGAGGGAACTCCGCAAAAACGAGGGCCCCGCCGTCCTGCGAGGGGGCGGATGGAATTCTCGCCCTTACATCTCCAACCCCTTTCCTGTTGAGATAGAAACTCCAGAACCCCCAGCCTCCCTGATCTGATAGCCCTGGAATGAGAAACCGAGCTTTTAAGCTCGGCGGGGTTTTGTGAGCGTCACATTGTTTCCCTGGGGTCTATCCAGGGGGGTTGAAGAGCGTTGTTGGCATTTGCCTTTTGGCCCTTCCGGGATTTCACGTTCATTACGAAATCGAGGCGTTATGACCCGTAATGTGATGAGATGAATTTGGCTTTTGAAAATAACAAAACATCAATAAGTAATCGTCGCAACTTTTAACCGAATAACTGAGAAATGGGCTTAACTATTTTGTTCTATAGAATGACGTAAGAACACCCAAACGCGACAGTGATCAGTATCGAAAACTTTTTTTCTTTTTCTTTTTTTTCTATAAATTACTGTATCAATGACTAGCAAACAATTATGTTCAATGAAAAAAACAAAGTTCTATTGACAAATGCAAGGATCTTTTGTGAACCCCGGAGCAAACGCTACATCGTCCATTTGATTGAAGTTATTATTATTATTCGTTCAGTCCTAGATTCAACGTTAGATACTACGGTAAACATGAATAACCATGGATGAACATGGCTTACTTTGACTTATCCTTCAGGGTGGTCGCATATGCTGGAAAAGGAGCTTGAATCAATTAGATCCATGTTCACTCCTGTGTTGAATGGCAGGGCGGGCTGGGGGTAGAAGCCCCTAATTTTAGCGAATCTAAACTACTAGCCCCTGCTACCACCATCTATCAGGCTGAAACCCATGTCATAGAAATATGTACTCAAGTGATCCCCTGGAAACTATTGAAAGGAGCAGGCAGACATAAAAACTGACCTGGGACTGTCTCAATTCTCTTAGGGCCGCCTCTCATGGCAACAAACTCATGTCGTTCAACGAACTCAGATATGCACACAAGAGATCCCCAGGAAACTATTGAAAGGAGCAGGGAGACATCCAAACTGTCCTGGAACTGTCTCGATTCTCTTAGGGTTGACTCTCATGGCCAAACTCATTTCATTCAACAAACTTATGACCAACGAATGTAGGTCATGAGGAACTGGCCTCCTTGCTAAACAGGGGTGGGAGTCCTTTTTGGCCAAAAACCTCCATCGGGGATCACTTATAGCTTCAATACTCTACAGGTAAATGGAAAAAAGTAGAGGAACTGAATATTGCCAGAACGCTTCTAAGCAGAAGCAAGCCAAGCGGCTACTTAACATCTCACGAAAAAGAGTTAAAGCTCTCACGAAAGGACCTTCGCACCATTACTGGTCTCCTCACTGGCCATTGTCCACTGAGGTACTATCTTAGCGAGATGAGCAAAGCCAGGGCAACAGTTGTCGCCTCTGCTGCGAAAAGGCTAAAATACCCCACACCTCGTAAAGACCCAGAGTCTCCCTATCAAATTTCAACTTCCTAGGGTGAACAGAAGAGAACTTTGTGCTCACTCAGCTGACTGTGGAAGAGCCCATCATTTCAATCGTCTCTTAACGTTCCAAAGAGTCGCCCTATCAAATTTAACTTCCTAGGGTGAGCAGAGAGAATTTAGTTCACTCAGCCGATCGGGAAAGAGGCCATATTTCAATCGTATCTTTAGGACCCAGAGAGTCTCCCAATCAAATTTCAACTTCCTAGCGTGAACAGGATAGAATTTAGCTGGCACAGCTGATTATGGAAAAGCCCATCATTTCAATCGTCTCTTAACGTCCCAAAGAGTCGCCCTATTAAATTTCAACTTCCAAGGGGGGACAGGAGAGAATTTAGCTCACTCAGCTGATCGATATCGTCAAAACCAAACACGCACGAAGAAAGGGCCCGAACTGCGTGTTGGCTACCATAATAAGATAAGAGCCAAACAAATCGGTTTTCCGTCCCGCTTTTCGCACAAAATAACAAATTCCCGTCCATCACCTATCAACAATGCAGCCCATGCTTTACTCGCAACACCCGTAGGAACCCGTCAAGGCTCCTCCACTTGTCACGAATTTCCGCCACTATCAAACTGCCTGTTAGCAACCATAATAACAAGAGTTCGGGAACTAAACAAATCGGTTGCGAAAGGTAGAGCCGTTTATGAAGTAGAAGGATGTTTCGGAGGTTCAAATCTAGCCTATGTTGTGTGCCGGAATTGCTGATCATTTTACTACCTCTCCCGTCAGAATCGGTCCAGCCGTTTAGCCGTCTATTGTTAACATAAATAGAAACATACATAGAAAGGTAGATAGAAAGAAACTTTGAGTTTCATATATAAGATTACCCAGTAGTCCCAAAATGGCTTCAATTCAAATTTCAGCAATAACGTTTCAACCTGTACCTAATTAATTTATCAACCAAGCGTCCTATCACTGTAACCAACTCAATATAACCTTAGTTACTTTAAAACTATTCCCGGAAGTTAACCCTTTCGCGCCCGAATTTTAACATGTATCCCCTTTAGCGCGCCCGACGAAACATGTTTTTGATTTCACAACCGGAGGGAAATGGTACCGTCCCTTTCATTCGTTCAACTCTCGATTTATGATGAGTGCGTGTCCAATCCCAATATCATTCTCAATAATTGAAATGATTGCAAACACTGAACGGGCGTAGTTAGACAGTGAATTAGCGCGAGTCTCCGAACAGCAACTATCAGCGACAGGCAGCAACGGAAAGGACAAGTAGCCCGATATTTAACGTTGAAGAGCAGTTATGGAAAGTACAGGTGCCCAATATATCACGTTGGCGGGCAGCAAAGGGTCAATGAGGCGTTTTGAATATCAACTTTTGAAGATCAATCTTGACGAATAAAAACTGTTTGGCTGAACCCACCAAAATCAAAGGATTTGTTATCGAAAGTTCTTTACGCGTGAACCCACCTCACCCACATTTGACGTTAAAATGTCGACTCTTGTCCAGTTTTTCCCTAATTACGAAGTTGTTTACCCGGGTGACGTCGTTAGGAAAAGCCGAGTTCTAGATGAAGGAGTAAGACAAGAGGATTGTAATATAGCCCAAGTTCTAATCTGGAACTTTCTCGTCAGTTTGCGCTCGCCCTATTGAAAATCGGTGATGGAGTTCGGACCTGATACTGATACAAACAAACAACAGACAATGGGTTTTATATACTAAATAGTCGCTCCGGCTCGCTTCGCTCGCCTCTACGTCAAGCCTGGGTGCGATCCCCCGGACCTGCGGAAGTTGCTCGCTTTGCTTGCAAGGTGTGGCTGTGTACATTCGATGGTCTTTTACCCCCCCCCCCCCCCCCCACATTTAGGTGTATTACAATTGAAACATGTAGGGGATTTTGCTCGCTTCGCTCGCAAACGGTAGATCCCTAAGGGTATGTTTAACGTGTGTAGGGGATGTTGCTTGTGTACGGAATTGAAACCCCCTGGCCCTAGTCGTGGACTTTCGTTTGAGCCCACACACGGTTTTTCTACCCTCCACCCCTCACAACCACAACCAAGGGTTGCGCAATTTTGATGTAGCCTATATTTTGCGCCGGAAGTGGCTGGTCATATTAAAAAAAGAATCGGGCAAATCGGTCAATCCGTTCAATAGTGATGGAGGTACCCACATACAGACACTTTACTTTATTAATATAACGAAGATGAGATAATTAATTTTCAGTTTGCTGGTCATGGGTTCAATCCAGGGAAGTGTAGATATGTTATTAAATTCACGTTCACAACTGTGCAGATATACAGGGTGATTCCCTCGTAGATGCAAGAAAAAAAATTGGGTGAAACTGCATCAAAAATTTAGTAAAATGCCGCCAACCGCATATTTTTATCTCAATCCGTACTCGAGATATGATTTTTTAAAGGTTTTTTCAGGAATACCGTGTTTTTTCATTTTAAACTCGGATTTCTCCACTTTGCCTCATTTAATTTTAACTTTCAACCTCATTTTCGGTATCAGCATTAAATTTCCTACAAGAATAGTGTACTTGGGTTCTTAAAAAGTACCATCCGAAGACCCTCACATCAGCTCAAACATTGACGATTTTGAAAAAAGAATATTTCTGAAAATCTTTAAAACTTTACTACTCTTTTAAAAAGAATTCTGGAAACTGGCAAATCTCATGAAAACTGCTTCATCTAATATGCTTTCCAACGGTATTATCAATTTTACTTTTATTTTGTTATTTAGGGGAGAAAATAATGTTTTAATGTTAAAAAATGTGGGTTTTTCAATGAAATTGTTGGTTTTCTTGAAAGTTGACCCTCCATGAACCAACGAGTATGGGGTCGGTTTCTATGTATTTTTTCTCGCTGGATCGAATGGAAACTCTTGCAGATCTCTCAACTACGTTGTAATCGAGTTTTACACTTTAATTAACTAGTTTTACCCCATAACACACATACATTTAATCGTAACAAACAAACTAAACATTTGCGATTTTAAGTGTAAAACTCGGTTATATCGGAGTCGGAGAGATCTACAAATGTTACCATTCGATACAGCGTGAAAAAATACATAGAAACCGTCCCCATACTCGTAGGTTCATGGAGGGTCATCTTTCGAGAAAACCAACAATTTCATTGAAAAACCCACATTTTTGAACATTAAAACATAATTTTCTCCACTAAATAACAACATAACAGTAAACTTGATTATACCGTTGGAAAGAGTATTAGACGAAGCAGTTTTCGTGAGATTTGCCAGTTTCCAGGATTTGTTTTGGAAGAGTAGTAAAGTTTTAAAGATTTTCAGAAATATTATTTTTTCAAAATCGTCAATGTTTGAGCTGATGTGAGGCCTTTGGATGGTACATTTTAAGAACCCAAGTACACGATTCTTATAGTAAATTTAATGCTGATTTCGAAAATGTGGTCAAAAGTTAAAATTGAATGAAGTAAAGTAGAGAAATTTGAGTTTAAAAGGAAAAAAACACGGTTTTCCTGAAAAACCCTTTAAAAAATCATATCTCGAGAACGGATTGAGATAAAAATATGCAATTGGCGGCATTTTACTCCATTTTTGATTTAGTTTCACCCAAATTGTTTTTTGCATCTGCGAGGGAATCACCCTGTATTTAGACACCTAATATGTAATATAGACTTCTTTTAATAATTATTATACTCAGGTATTGTGCGTAAAAAGGATATCCAATACAGAAATAATAAACCTTTGTGTAATAATTTGCAGCGTTTTATAACTAAATTAAGTACATTAACTATGGCATTGGGCTCCACTATTATGCAAAAGTTTTCAAACTTTTATAGCGATGGACACTAATGTTGCTGAGATTATTTTTCATAATTATTTTCTGGAAATTGTATTTATTTTTACGTATGCTGAATTTCTTTTCTATTCATCAACTGCTTTTTTATAATTTAAATGCTGTATTTTGCAATGATGCGCCAGTAAAGAACTTCGAAATTGAACTTTTGAACTTGAAAGTAAAAAGTAACCAAAACCGTTTATTCCACACGGAAATTCGCTGAAGTAGTTATTCTGCATGACTGTTACTTTCCATTATCAAACCCGCAATCCAACTTCTCGATGGATAAAGTTCGAAACATACTGCTCCGAACCTGTTATTCGACTAAAACCCGTCTAACGTTTAATTTGCCTTCAACTCCGAGCTCTAAAAGTTTATAATTATAGGTGTAGAAATAGAAAGCCTCATTGTTGGACGGGGGGAGGGGGATGATTTTTATTGGAAGGACTACTTTTCAATAGATTGAAAAGAGCTGAATAGTTTGGCCAGCGCTGTGGAGGGTTTTATGAATGATGAAACGTACTTCCCTTTTCTCTTTCTATTCCAACAAACTTCGCTGTCTCATCCAAAGCGATTTCGAACTCACTTTTATACTAAGTTGGGGGAACTGGCGAGAAACCAAAATCGATATTCGTCTTCCACTTATTTATATTGTGGGTGTCAATATAATGGGCGGTATAGGTATTGACAGGAACATGAATATAAAACCATCAACCATATTTTTTCAGTTTGTAATCAACGAATATGGATGATAAACTATCATTTGAATGAAAGGGAGTGGTTCTTACGACCTTTTCGTGATATTAAGAAACCAAAATCTGAGAAGTTGCTAGAATCATATTCTTCCGAGGAAAACTAGAATTCGCATTGCAATCGACGTCGTCGTTTGGTACTACAACGGAATAAGATGAAAATTAATAAGTTTCTGTGCACGCCTCACCCAACTATATTACGAAGATCTTCTGCCGAGCTGAGGTCCTTTCAGTAAATATAATCTAAAAGTTAATATATGTTATAAAACCTGGATCAATAAAGATGGATTATCATAGATGGTCAACAGCTATTCTTAATGAGTTGATGGAGATGAAGATAGCTGTTTGTGTTAGTTCCGTCTGAATCCCACAGGTGCAGTAGTACCGCAGTTGAGAACAAACTGCTATGCCTACCCGCTGCCGCTACCCTATTCGCTGAGGGACCTTCTGACAACATGGCCACTAATGTCCCAACTATTTCCAAAACTTTCCTTTAGCCGTTAGGTTTATTGGAATCCATCATGAAAAACATGCCAAAACTAATTTACAAAACTTTCCTTTCCAAATTAGAATTGTTTGTAAGATAATCAAGATGTAAAATACAGTACAAAAATCACTATACATAAAGGTAAACTGGAGATTTGAATTCAAAAATTAGTTGTTCTAAATTTGAGAAGTTGGCATTGCTGCGAAACATTCGTTTAAATTAAAGTGGCAAGACGCAGGTTGCAGGCGTCAGCTGGGTGATTCTCCTGAAAAGTACTCATTTGACGAGGCGAAATTTTTATTTTTTTAAAAATAGCATGAAAACTTTGAAAGAAATGTATCTGTGAGCTATCAATAATTAAAATGATCATATGTAAAGGGCCACTGAGATCATCTATTCATTGCTCCACAATTCCAATTTGAAAATTTTTAAGGACAGCCTGGTGACACAGTGAACCAGGCGAGTGACATGACGCATGAACTTGCCTTCAAGGATGTCGAATTGTCGTTGATTTGCTAGGATTGGGCAACTGGACTGATGTTGAAAGTAGATCAGCTGTTTCTGATCGTCTCAACTCACTCTAGTAGGAGTTGGCGAAGGTGAACTAGTTAGTCCTGTGTGATTGATTAGCAATTTCTGAGTGTCTCAACTCACTCTATAGGAGTTTGGGGAAGGTAAATTTAGTTGATTCTGTGTGGTAGATCAGCTGTTTCTGAATTTCACGACTCACTCTAGTAGAAGTTTGCAGAAGGTTGATTAGTTGGATCTTTGTGGTGGATCAGCTGTTTCTGAGTGTCTCAACTCACTCTAGTAAGAGTTTGGGGAATGTATAGATTAGTTGATTCTGGGCGGTAGATCAGTTGTTTTCCAGTGTCTCAACTCACTGTAGTGGGAGCATATGCTTCACAACAGCACCAAGATACCTGGTGGCTGGAACAGCATTACGTCACCACAATACAGTAGAGGTAGGATAATGCAAGCTAATGATTCTGAAATTCTACCTTATATTGGAGAAATAATCGGATATTTCACAGAATATAATGGACTTATCTTGATAGTTTTCAGCAGGGTAATCTTATTTATTGGAAAAAGTGATGGTGTTCAGTAAAACTGTCATTTGAGCCCGAGAGTCAGCAACAAAAACTTAATAGGAAAGGTGTAAAAGATTGAATAGCTTAAAATATATATTTGTTTACTTATTGTTATGAAATCAATCGTCTAGCAGTGTGTACGTGGTGCATATCCTCCAAAATATGTTTAAATTTCACTAAAACCGGAAGGGTAGATGGATGGAAGTTTTGCTAATCAAAAATGTAACGCTTCCTAATTTTAGGAAAAATTGTGTCAGACTATCAGGCTTACTCCTGTGCGCAGTTTACTCCTCACTTGATCCAATTAAGATTCTGCAATTCAAAAAAAATTTTTTTTGAATTTTGGAGTTTTAAAAACGTCACCAAGAAGGTGGTGATGGTGATGGTGGTGGAGGGGGTTTTTAAATTAATTAAAATAAATTAAACTAAATTTAATTTTTTTTATTATAATTGTTATTGCTATTTTTCTTCATATATGAGTATGATGATGTCCGCTTATAACAGTTTTGATATAACAGTTCCTTGAGTATCGTAATATACGGAATTCATGTTGGAATTTTGGTGATAAGATTTAATTAATTTTGCATACACTAACTTTCTAATGAGAACAGCAAGCTACCCTACCAACCATCTCGTTCTTAATTTCGGTAATGACATCCTTGATCTGAAATTCGATAGGTCGTTCGTGAGAATCATAATTTCTTCCAAAGTGATTCGGGATTTATATTTTGGTTCGACGTTTGATGGTGCGACGTTAAAAGTGAGCCGAACTCGTTATGCACCGCATAAATTTTCACGACGAACAGTATGCAATTATGAACCCCCTCCCCCCTTCGCCGTTCACCCATCGCATTATTCAAAGCCAATTTGTTGCCGTCCTCAATCAATGAACTGAATGCGCGGATTACCGCGTGCCGAAATAGCCTACTCCCACGCACTCTGTTGGGGAAAAAAAAATCTCGCTTAATGACACTCTGTAAGGTAACCAGGGAAAACCCTTTCGGAAGGTTGATTATTTATTCTCCACTTTGTTTGACCACGAAGTTTTTTTCCCCCTTGGATCTCTGCGATGGCTAACGCGTTTTGAAAGGGTTGCCCCGGACTCTAAAGGATGTGGCTAAATGGTTTAAGATGTAGTTATTGGGCGGGTCCCTCACGCAAACTGCTAATTGACGGCGGGAGAGGAAAACTGCTCGGCATCACGCACCCACTTTACATACTCTCATCAGAAAACTATATCCCCCCTCCTTCCCACCTGCCGTTAGCTCTGATTCCGCATAAATTTAACGTGGGCGCTTCCGCTGTGCCCTCCCCGGGGAAAAAGGCACATCCGAAATTAATGCTGACCCAATTAGTTTTTTTTTCGACATGGATAATGTTCTACAGCTTGAGGTCACAAAGTTCGCTATTTCAACAGAAATACGTTTGTATAAATTACATTATAAGTACCTATAACGAATTAAAATTAAAAAACAAAAACAAAAAATGAAAATTATTACACTTATGTATTAGATAGCCTTGCTACGCAAATGCACTGATTTATAATTATTGCTCATTACTAGATGTTATTATTTTACTTAATAATATTATTATTATTATATAATCATAATAATATAATATTATAATTTACCGTAATTATTAGGCTTTCTAATTCGTAATTAGAAACCAGCTCATCTGGTTGGGACCCGTCATTGCATTCCTCTCATAATGTCCTCCAGAGGCTCCCTTTCAAATTTCAACTCCCTTGGGTGACCAGGAGAGAATATTTAACTCTCTTTTTTATTTATTTATTTTTTATTTATTTACATATTTATATATATATATATATATATATATTTTTTTTTTTTTTTTTTTTTTTTTTTTATATTTTTTTTTTTTTTTTTTTTTTTAAGGAATTGGGGTACTGGTAAAAGTGTCCAGTCCAAGTTATATTGAGTTAGTTATATTGAGTTTCTTCAAACTCAATATAACGTTAGCTTCGTTAAAAATCTTCCGAACCAAGATTGCTACAGTTATTAAGGCTTTTTTAATATCAATTTTTGATGATCTATCTTTACGAATAGAAAATGCTCGGCTCAACCCACCAAAATTGTTTTGGTATCGTTGAATTTGTTATGGAAAGTCCTTCACGTCTGATACCCACCTTGATGATATCTAATGAAATTGTAGAAGTGAAGCATTTAAAATGAGGCAAGAAACAACAAGCTATATAGAAAAGTCCTTCTGTCCATAAATTGGTTTTTTATCAAGCTCCAACGTTTCTCCCCAGAAATTGGGGCTTCTTCAGGCAGATTAATATCCAAAAGAGTAAAATATCTACTTACCTATAGGTTTCTTTTTTGTTAAAAATCGAATTAAAAGTTATGCGTTTTTTGAAAATCAATTAAAATTGTTTACGATTATGTAGGTAACGATGTTTTTTCGTATGTTTTATTAGTTCGGTGGTGAAGTTAATTATAAATTTAGAGTCCATCAATCAAATACGAGTAAATTTTGCTCAAGTTTTAAGTGTCTTTTCGGAAGTTAATTGAATTTGAATTTTTTATCACAACCATTTCTAGAAATATTCTTTTTTGCAAATTTGATTCTAGTCCTACAATTTTGACATTTTTGAGTTTCAAAATCGGTTCATAATTGTGGTCGCGCACGGAGGTCATACAAACAACATATATTTGTTTTCTATAGGTATAGATTTGCACTTTTCTATTCCCTATGATCTATACCTACTAAGTATACCCCCTACTAAGTATACCAACCGACATTTACATACGCACTCGCCTAATGAATATTTACGTGGTAAAATAAAACACGTACCAACGCTTTTCAATAGTCCATGTATAGGTAACAAGAGTTGTTGAACTCGATTTCACAATGTCACAGTTCCATTTTAATTACAGCAGCTGATACCGTCGCAGTGTACATATAAGGCGATTTTGGTTAATTATTTTGAAAAACAAACCTTTTTAATCTACCAAGAAACTAAATTTTTACCCTCCCCCCACCCCCTTGAATTTTTTTATTTTCGCTCCAAGATACGTAAATTCCAAAACTCGAATTAAAAAGCAACTAAATAAATACATATTAAAAATCCGTTCGTGTGCAGTTCGAAGCTTTTCTCCGAAACCACTGGAATAAACTTTATGATATTTAGCACAAAAATCATACATCAGCCAAGGATATGTCAGTAACCTTGGCATCACCTTTGATCAACCTTCAATTAGAATTAAGGGGTAGAATTCAAGGGCTGGAATACTGAACAATCGCAATCTCAAAAACTTTATTTTTTTTTTTTTTTTTTTGTCAATTGCAAAGTTTAATATTGAAAATAATAAACCAAAAATACGTATAAAAATCCACATTTTATTCTTATTCATATAAAGTTGCATCAAATCCTGTTGGACCATTAGTGCAGGCTTCTACTCTTTTCAAGGAAGTGGAGGGAAAAAATCCGAATTTCTTCTAGCGGCGGGAAAGTTTGTTACGTTAACCGGAGAGGGGATCCAATAAGCTCGCCTTTGTGAGAGCAACGGGAAGAAACATCACGGCGAAAATTCCGCGAGGGGCCGCCCCGTGGAAAAGCTTACGGTACCCAATTTATGTTCCTAGCGGGACCTCCCGGGAAGTAAAACCCCTTTTTCCGAAGCCTATAAAGGGAATAAATGTGCGGCTGTAAACAAATAATACTTTAAGGCTCCCGCGCCCTCGCGAGAGGGCGCTCTTGGGGGAGAAAAAAAAGGAGCCCGAAGCGCAGGTGGATCTAGTACCTGCTACGGTGTTTAGGGGGGGGGGGGGGGGGGGGGTGGATCAGCGTTTGAAAAGGAGGCGAAAGGAGAACCAACAAGAAAAAAACTACGAAAAGAAAAAAGAAGAGAGAAAAATTGTATGGAGGAAGCGAAAAAAGAGAGACCCCGTTATCCCGGGCGAACAGGTGGTCTAAAACTCTGGCGCAATTATTGTGGGGGGTTGCACCGACGCCCTTATAGAAAAAGATTCATCCCTCGCTGTAGCCTTTATTAATAATTCATGAACGTTGCAGGTAGAGCGGGTGATACGGAGGGAGGCGGATAGTCAAGGGTAGATTGGTCCGGGGTGAAACAAAAAAATTATATATATATATATATATATGGATCCAGAACATGCGACCATAATATAAATACCCTGGATCCGCCAATAGGTAAGTTTCACAAGAAACAACCAGTTTTCACATTGAAAACGATTGATTTCTAGCCCAGTGACCAAGCTCCCCGATCTAGGAGGAAAAAATTCAAGTCTAAACATCAAGACTTTGTACATCATTTGCCTGTTGGTCATATACATTCAACAAATTCGGGTTTGATGTTACAGAATTTATAACCGAAAAACATTAGAACGGATTGGGATGAAATTTGACAGACGGTAACTAGTTGATAACTTAGATTGTAACTTAGGCGACATTAAAACCGCGTAACTAAATGAGCTGATCAGTTGAGTGAGCTGAATTCTCTTCTGTTCACATAAAGAGACGAATGATATGGCTCCATACTGGACAGCTGAGTGATTTAAGATTTTTCTTGGAGATATTTAATCCAAACACAGTGTAGAGCCTATTACGTTTTTTTTTTTTTTTTTTTTTTTTTTAATACAAAATTTCAACGTTTTTCAGTGTCCACCAAAGGCTATAAGAAAATTGCGTAGCTCTACTCCGTCATCGTGAACAAGACCTTCCCTAGGTACGTCCCAACCCCCCACAGCTCCCAGAATTCTTCGGTTGCTTTGTTTACTTTGCATTCGATTAGGGAAAATTACGAAAATTACGATTTGCCAACTTTTTTATTTCCCATTCTATCGTAACGAATCTGCCACTATCTCAAGTGAGTTTGCAAGACGATTCAAACAATTACAAAACGAAATGTGTTCGTTCAGTCGTTCGAATGTTGTTCTAACGTAAGATCATTTAGTACGCACGTCAATGGACTTTCCACGAAACGAGATAGTTTGTTTCAACCAAATGAGAGACAGCGTAACGTAACGTAAAGAAAAAGATTTCTACGTCAGCTCGCCGATAAACCAGCAACACCAGGAGACATTTCCATGTTTTGCGCCACACCCATCATCAACTTCCCTGGTGATTTTTTTTTTTTTTTTTTTTTTTTTTTTTTTCAGATTTTGACTTGAGGCCAGTGGATTTGCACAATGAAACCGTGGGACACCCCTTGTGGGTTCGTTCTGGGTGTTGAGGTTCAGAGGTGCCCTCCTCACTCTTAATTACGGTACCCATCAGTGGTCGGACAGCTCTCTACGAACTTTCTCTCTATGCAACATGGGCACCAACGAGGACGTGGTACATTTCCTCGAAGCGTGTCCAGTGCTTGCGGAGCTTTTGGTACGCTTTTTGAGTGCTGGACAGCTAGACATGGAAACAATGGTTAATTTTTTCAACGACAGCAGTTGTTAGCTGAGAGTGGCTCAATATGGTCAACAATGTTGGAATTATAGCGCTATTCTTGCTGCGGAGTTCAACTGAGATTAGACCGAGTAAAACTACAAACCACACGCTCAAACCACTCGGCAGACGGACAAAACGTCCATGCCTACCATGATTTTTTCATCTGTAAAGTAGGTAGTCATCCATGTTTGTATATCTGATTCCGACTCAATTGATGTAATTTCTAATGAAGCCTCTTTAGGACATTTACTTGACGATGCCCAAGGCCCAGATCAGCTGAGTTTCTTTTGATTTTCACGTACAATCAAGCCGTTGCTGGGGAATTGAAACTTCTTTATTTTTCACCGGACAAAAATCTTTCTCCACTCGTTGGAAAGCTCTCGATTTATCACGCATTTCTTTCGTACTTGTTCTTCTATTCATGTCGTAGTTTTATATTTATTTATGTTATAAATGGATATAGTAAACAATGCCGCTTGTTTTGTTGTCACTTGGTTGAGAAGTTAATCTTGCTTATAGTAATTGTAGATGCGCACCATAACAGAAAATTACCTACTTAGGTACTCTGTTCTAATTTCGATTTTTAGTCACGATGTTTTTTAGCATTTTAGCCGACTGCTCAAGGCGGAAAGTTACCGAGGGTCCAGGGGCGGAGCCTGTCCACTTTTACTTTCCCAACTTCCCAACAGAGTGGAAAGTAATGTTCAACTTTACTTTCCCAACATCCCAACAGAGTGGAAAGTAATGTCCAATTTTACTTTCCCAACATCCCAACAGAGTGGAAAGTAATGTCCATTTTTACTTACCCAACATCCCAACAGAGTGGAAAGTAATGTCCACTTTTACTTTCCCAACATACCAACAGAGTGGAAAGTAATGTCCAATTTTACTTTTTATATTTAGCAGAAAATCGTCATAGAAGTTTACACTTCTCCCGTGTGGTCTTTAGCACACCTGGTTTTGACATGGATATGTCTTTTGGCTGGGGGTCAAGGAATTTTCCGCGACACTTTTTTTTCCCGACCGACACTTTTTTTTCCCGACCGGCACTTTTCTATTGATTTTTACGTACAACCAATGCGTTACTAGCGAAATGTAACTCCCTTAGTTTTCATGGCAGGCTCTTAATTTTCTCCACACAAAATCCAACGCTCCGGCACTTTAGATTATTATTAACTCGAAAAGTGAAGGCTAGGTAGAATTTCTATTGATTTTTCACGTACAACCAATGAGTTACTAGGGAAGAGTAACTCCCATAGTTTTCATAGTAGGAAAATCGTTCGCCACTTTTTGGAATGCTCTAATTTTATCACAACATCTCATGACCTCCAAGCCATTGTAGTGTCAAGGAATGGTGATTTATTACTCTAAGTTATAAACTAATATTGTTTTGTAACCATAATGGAATAATCTTGTGAAAAGAAGGCACTACATGGTTGGTATACAATTGAGTAGTAGGTACCTAACTGGTACTAGACATATCCATGATCTTTTGTTTCTCCTATCAAGGGAGAAATTATAATTTTGCTTTTATATATATATATATATATATATATTTTAATATTATTATTGAGTTCATTGTAATTTTTGTTACCTACAGATGATCTTATTTTATCTCATTAATTTCAATTCATGGTTGCCTCGA
This sequence comes from Adelphocoris suturalis, assembly GCA_030762985.1. Lineage (NCBI taxonomy): Eukaryota > Metazoa > Arthropoda > Insecta > Hemiptera > Miridae > Adelphocoris > Adelphocoris suturalis. Next base: position 82,422,166 of record CM061043.1, on the reverse strand, counting down.
TCGATGTCGATTTATACGTTTGATATGTATCTACTATTATACTTGGATTTCAGCTCTTGTTACATTTAAAGATGCGAATAATAATAATAATTTTTGATTAATTAAATAATATTGATTTTTCCATGTTTTGCTTGTCAATGTCAAATATAATCCCAAAGAATCGTTTAAAACACGATTCAACGCTGCAACACTGTATGTTGAACGGCTATTTCCTCTAATCAACCTACTGGAATACATTAATTGTAAATAATGTGCAAGGAAGAAACATAGTTTCAAAACAATATTTAGTGTATGCAACCCATATACTTGATGGGATGATGACTTAATCATAGATCATTTTGTTCCTCAACTTTACTATAAAGCGTAAAATTATGGGGTCCTGGTGCCCAATTGGAATCGCAAAGCCCCGAGTTTCGATAGTAAACATACTACAAGCGGGGCTTAATAATTACGGCCAGTGTTCAGCGTAGAAGGTCTGTCTAATACAGAAATAATAAACCTTTGTGTAACAATTTGCAGCGTTTACATCTATATGCCTACGTTGAAAATGGAAACTACCAAGAGAAAACAGATGCAAATAAATAAAATATTTCCACTTTGCAAGTCTCCCTGATCTAAATCAGTGGGTATCCACTGACTTAGGTACCCACCAACTAAAAATTAATTAGATAAAACATGTACCATTAAAAAGTATGAAGGGGTTATGCTCACCTGAGAAACCTCTGAGGTTAATTTCTTTCCTTTTCGACATACCGTGTTTTTTTTTTACATTTACTGAAAAACGTAAAATTGTTGGGTCCTGGAAATTTAAAGGTGGGAACGCTTTTGGGAGGCTCGAAGCTTTAAGTTTTGATGATATGGGTACTATATATGGGGTTTAATAAATATATAGAAAAATGATCCAATTTCAGAAATAATAATAATTTCCAGCGTTTTGGGTGCTACGCATCTTGAAACGTAAACCATCAACATTTCAAGGGAGGGATTAAAATGTTTTTCTTTTGCTCGATTACAAAGGTTCGTCATTGAAAGAAATAAACGAAAACTGCCAATTCCAAACCAGAATATATATATCCAGTTAATCGAAATATGTAGGCCTGCATTTCAGTTATAAAAGGTTCCCTCCATATTAAATTTCAATCGTAATTCTATATTTGGAATAATTTCATGAGTGACTCGATGACTGATCTGTCGCTCTCAAGGAAGAATCCTTGAAATTCGATGCCGCAAAACTCTCGAGAAAAGCTAATTTTCAATTTAAATTCGATTAACGCTCTTCAACCGAGATGAGGTGTCGGGGAGGTGCTCAAGGATATTGGATGTTTGACGTAATAAGGTGACTGAGGGACTCAAGACGGGGGTAGGTAATATGAGCCGAAGCGGCTCCTCGCCTTGGAAATTATTTTCTAATGAGCGGAGGGAACTCAACTCTCATGCAGCGAATGGTGAAGAGCACAAAGCGATCGCCCAGCCCTCCGCTCGAAAGCTGCTGGAGATAATAATTAAATTAATGAACGACTCTAATTAGTAATCGGTAAAGGATCGCTTTGATTGGCTCCTTCATCGTTCGGGTTTGAAAAGCGGAGCAAGGGGAACAAACTGCAAAGTTCAAGTTTCAACTTTTGCTAAATAAAAACCTCGGGAACGCTTTCGGGTGGTAATATTTCTATCACTTTATTAGCGACTCAGCATTTATTTTTCACATTTATCGATTCTTCAAATTTTCAAGTTCTCAGGATATCTGCGTGCCCACTTGCAAAATAAGTAGTAGATATTGGATAGATCGAATTTTTTAGCAAAAAAACCAATGTTTTCCAGCCAAAGGAGTTTCGCTACAAGTTGCCGCCATAAATCTGAAGAAAAAATAATAATAATTGACTTTTTTCGTAGAACAAGCTTACTTTCAGATGGTTAGTACCGAAGGAGTATGAAAGCGCTAATTCGTTTCGGAACGGTCAAAAGAGTGTTGTAAAAGCGCGAAAACAAGCGCGAATTTTTGGCAGGATTTCAGTTGCATTAGCGCGACTAATTGGAATTCCGAGCACTTTGGGTATAGGGGTGGCAGTTTTCAACAGCGGGAGAAGATGATGGGAGTGTTTCAACATCGATATCAAGCGATTGGTTAATGCGATAGGAAACATTGTTCACATCCATCCGAATCCACCCTGTAGTTCAATGAGGGACATTCAGTAGTTTGAAACATATGGAAAATAGTTGAAAGACTACAATGAGTGCTTATGTCGATTGCTCCAATTACAATGCGAAAAAGAACTTGTTGAGAATCTTGACATAGAAGATGTGGTGTGGTTCAAGCAAGGGCTAAATTGAAAAAATAGGCATATCCACCTCCAATCAACCTTTTAAATACAAATCGTGTAGAGATAAAAGCTCTGATAATTGTATTTTTCTTATTATAATTTCCTAATTGTAACTGTTGTTTCAATTCATAAAATTTAAATATATATCTGATTTACTAATGAGCAAATCTCTTAGTGCGGTATGACTCGTGAGACCGGCTTGACTTGACCTTTTCTGTCAAATAAAAAGCATTAGTAAGATTGCCGTATTCATTTCCTCCCTAAAACTGCGTGAAGATTTCGCGCTTTCGCACTTTATTAATTGAGCACAAATGTAATTTCACGAAATAAATTCTTGTGAATACTGGAAAAGATTGGACTGTAATGTATGTAGTGGAGAGCACTGACACTGATTGAAATGAGCGTATACCATTCCTCTCCATCGTCCAATTCCATCTCACAGATCACCGTGAAAAGTAAACTATTTAGGTACTCATTTAGGACTGGAGGCTTGATGGCCCACTCTGCTCAATCCCGGTTCGAGACAAGAAGAAAAAAATCGAGTCTCCTCCCCAATGCCTTTTGAATCACGATAAAGGCAGGTGAATTTCACGTCTGCCCCTCCACCATCCCCTTCAGACGTCAGATAACATCTTTTAGCTTCGGCCTCGTCTCGTCTTTTTCTAATGTAATTAGATAAGGAAGTGATGTGAAGGCGCAGTCCCACGATGGTCCGCTATCCTTCAAGGAATCCCACTATCCTTCTGCCTTCTACCCTTACAGCTCGAGCATCCCTTATCAAACCTTCTCCTTCTCATTAGGAGCCGTTCCTCTGCCTCGAGGAAAGACCTACGCCCAAGCCCTAGTTTACTTTTATCATTTATTATTGGAAGTAGGGTTGTTTCCTACTTCGCTCCGTCTCTCCCCTATCTTTTGCCACTTTACCTGAGCGGCCCTTGATAGCTCCTGCCTGCCCGAACCATTTCTTATTGCCTCTAGACGTCCTTCCCATCATCCCCCTTCCCCACTATTACCCGCCCTAACGACCAATAATAGAGTAATTCAATTACCAAGATACTCCCTGAGCGGCGAAGAAAACATTTGTTGTGGCCCCCGTTATCAATCTCATTTTATGAGCTTAGAACCCATTAAATGCGCCAATTTCATTTCCATATTAGACGGCTTGTGGGAACTAACAATCTATATACAATTTATTACTCTCGTACCAAAAACATCGATGCTACTACTAGACTATATTGTCCATTAGAGTAATGTAAATGTCCTGATTCGCAGAAAACGGAAATTACAAAGCTCAAGTTTCCAGATGTCCATACACAAACCATTGGATTGAATAAAGATATATTTGGACAAGGACAACCTATGTCTTTCTTCAATCAATACAATCACATGCAATACAATTCAATCAATACAATGAATTGGCTTTACATTGACATGAAATGAAAAATCACATCGTTTACATTTAAAATTACCGAACATTCCGGTTACATTTATCTATCATTTCTCCTCTAAAATATCTACTTTATACCTAATCTGACTAGTAAAGTACATATAATTATACACTATTTGAATTAGTTCTTTATCGCCCTACTTTTTATTTATTTTTTCCTTGAAGAAAAGTTCAGTTATAACACAGAATAAGTAGATTCAATTCACAACTATTTTACCTCAGTTTTACTAAAAGGATTAATATAGTGCTTTTTTTAACTTTTATAGTAGATTTATAATATAATAAGATATGAGTAACTAGATGGACCACCTGTGGACCGCAAGGTACCCAAAAGGGGTGGAAACTTAATGGAAAACTTGGTACATTACGTAAATGGCCGGGTCCAGCGAAGCTGTCAACATGATACCGTTAACAGAAACCTGTGCTATTGGAGTGCAAGAAATTGGGATACCGGGGATAGGATGGTTCAACTGGCTCCTTGAAGACATCCAAACCTTTGTAATATTTATTCGAAAAAGGACTAAAGAACACAGCTTTTCAAAGAATTTCTAGTGAGGATAAATCAACCAACATTAACTGGCCCTGAAAATACGCTGGTAGGCCCATTAGAATCAAGAGCCAACCGCTCGATCGGACAGACACCCGTGTGCAAGACGGAGAAGTTCTCTTACCATTACTCGATCAACCCTCTACCTTCATACTCAAACCTTATAGCTCTATTACTGTTTCTCCACCTAACCTTTCTACCATCAGGTAGACGTGAAAAGAACCACTTTTAAGTAATACTTCCATCAACAAAACTACTCGACACGTTGTAAATTTGCATGCCATCACTCACCCAGTTATTAAGTTATTAAGGATCCCATCGGAGAATGACTTTGGCGTAGATGAGATTATCTCTTTCAGAAAAAGTGCAGTCTGCATTTGATATTGCTCCATGCTCATTAGATCAATGACATAGTATGAGAATGATTTGAACATGTGCCCTCCATGATTGAGTGTACATTCAAAACAAAAGATTGAGGCACCTTTTCCATCTAGGCACCTCTTGACCAACAACTATCTTGCATGGCGAAACAACCACAACCTGAATATAGCAAAATTAAATAAATAAAGCGATGTAACTCACTTTCCCCTGAGTATGAAGGTTCGTAGCTACTATACTGCGTCTAAATGTGGATTTAAACATCTACAGTCATTCAATCAAATAAGTGCATAACGATTGAACACACGAGAATATTCCACATTTAAACACTCTACTCTTCATTTTTCTGTCTCCAAACAAACCACAAGTACTAATCGGGTGCAGAAGTTACTTAATGTGTAGAAGGTAACTTACAATGAACCTTCGTAATCGACCAAGAAAAAATTTGTAATCCCCTCAAAAATTGTTGGTTTACGTTTGAGGATACGTAGATTTCATAAATCAAATTGAAAACGCTGCAAATGATCACACAAATGTGTATCAATTCTGTATTAGACAGTCCTTCTGCGCAGATCATTAGTTATAATTATTAAACCCTGTATATAGTATATTATCAAAACCTGGCAGTTCGCGGTTCCCTTTACAGCTCCAGGATCCCACAATTTTACGTTTTTTAGAAAAAGTCGAAAAAATTAGAAAGAAAAAAAATATATATATATCGAAAAACGGTAGGTTGAAAACGGAAGAAATCAGCATCAGAGGTCCCACAGTTGATCAAAGCCCCTCCGTTCTTTGTGATTGAATCCCAAATGTCGTAATAGAGCTGCATTTCAGGTATCAGCACCTTAAGTCGATTAAACATAAATATTAGGCTCAGAGGGACAGTTACAGTATGGAGAAGCTATGAGACCTTTGAGGCTATTTTTCTCTCCCAATCGACTTACCGTGCTGAACTTTGAATGGAGCTCCTTTGGTACACCTCAAAAACAATTACAAGGTACGGTGGCGCACTGACCAGCTGTGGGGTCTCTGAGACTATTTTCTTTCCTTTTCGACCTACCCTTTTTCGCACATTTTTGTAGACAATGTTTTTTTTTTTTTTTTTTTTCCTCGAAGTTTTTTCTAAATTTTGCGACAGTCAGTAAAAAGCTAAAATAACGGAGTCCTGGAGCCGAAAAGGTGTGAATCCTTCAGTGTAAGTGTTGATGGTACACTATATACAGGGTTTAAAAACTGTAAACCAATATCAGCGTAGATACATGAAGAATAAACCTTTGTGTAATAATTTTCAGAGTTTTCCCCTTTTTTTTCTTCTTTGATTGGTTGCGAAGGTTCATAATTGTAAATAATAAACTCGAATATAATCAAACTATCTACCTATTCTATGCCCGAACCCCCTAGTACCACTCAGGAAAACTAGATATGAATTATTTTGCCATGCGGAGACGAGAAACGTGTAACGTTCTTTATTGAAGTTCCCCAATAAGAGATATCAACTGAAATAGCGCCTCCAACGTCCTCGCTTTTCGTATGAGGTAGCGTCTTCTTTTCTCGTCCCCAAATTACATCATCATTATCGATAATTAGATCTTGAATTGAGTCTTTTCCAATACCCGTTATCTTGGAAACGCAAACCCAGGAGCCTCGTTCATCCGAGTGCAAAACGCAAGGACGTGAGGAGCGGACAACTAATAGACTGACGACAGTGAAAAAGGGAAAAAACGAATTAAGGAGGAAATACGTATTTTTGGCTGTCTGTTGGCGCTCGATAGTCCTATACACTGGCAGGTTTTGTTGATCATCAATTTGAAAGAACATGTACTCTGCTCTAATTCTACAGAGGTTGGTAGTCGGTATGCGAGTTTACTGGTATTACAAGTTAGTGAGCTGATCCGTTTTTGATAATACTGCACCCAGACGATATTAATGAGCAGTGAATTCTGTAAATATTACGGTAAATTTCAATTTCCCCACTAGTAATTTAAATCTCAAAGATGTGGTTGGTAGGTAAGTGTTGTATAGATAGATTTGTAGGTACATATTAGCATGTATTGCTTTTCAGTTTTCGGTATATTATTTTCAACTACCTGGTTCACCCGTGCGTTTCACAGGTTGTCTTGAATATACGCAAGCCTCCCCTCACCCATCACATTTTGGGACACCCCTATGGATCTGATTCAAAAAAGTCCTTATTAAGAGTAATTAATTAATGTACTTACATATAAATTACCTATTAGGACCAAACTACTGAAATCAACCTCTACTCCCTCTCCTCAAATACCCCCATATTTCAGATTAAAGATATTCTTGATAGGTAAGCCAAAAGAACGTTCAGACTAATCCAATTTCATTAGTCCGAACGTCAGATCACCAGTTCGTTCAGTGATGACCAAATTTTTCAATTTAAATACTCCCTCCCCCACTCCCATTTTTTCCTTACCACAAACACCTCCCTATGGTTGGGGCTAGAAAAAATATTAATAGCCTGTGATTGAGGTTGATGTAATCTAAACATATTCGCCCAATCAGATTCCCAGTTTGCCCAGTGATGGACAAGTATGGAGGGACTCAGATCAAATTCGGAGCCTCCGAGGCTAAATTTCCTATTCGACCCACGGTGTTGTTATTTAGATGGAGCTCCTCTAAGACTCCTCGGTAACAATTACGAGGTACGGAGGAGCTCTGATCAGCTGAGGGGCCTCTGAACCTAGATATTCTTTCCTTACCAATAGTTTTTTTCTAACATTTTTACTGTGAAGCGATAAATTGCAAGGTCTTAGAACTGTAAAAAAGTTAGCTCTTCTCGGAGTCACGATACACCAAGTCCTGATCATATATTACATACAGGGTTTAATAATAAATTATAGTTCAATGATTGTGATAGTTGATGACATTGTGTAATAATTTGCAGCGTTTTAATTTTGGAATTGCCAAAATTAAAACAACAATCAACAACAATTTGTTGTTAGCTGTACAACCTTCGGAATTTATAAGGCTATTTTTACTAAGTCCGATTTTACGACTTACACTTTCTTACGGTTAGTTCAAATGTAGCGCTTGTCTGACTAATTTATAGATGTCGTTACTTGCGCTTGATTTCACTCTCAAGGTTCTAGCCTTCAAGAAGAGCAAACTGATTAACTTACAGTATTCTGGGTGGTTTCATTCGGTTCATTCGGATAATAAGGATCTATAGATGACGCCAAAAAAAGCGTTTTTGTATCAAAAGTTTTACACCATCTTATAAGTAAGCGTTATGAATTGTACCAATACATATGTGCAAAGTTTGCGAAATGTGATCAAAAACTGTTAGAAATCGTAAAATATAAAATAATTTCCTGAAAACGCAATGTTGCAACAACTATTCTTCTAAGCCCTTTTTCCCCTTCACCCATCCTGCTCAGAACCAGTTATTTAAAGGAATGGTTGCTCAAAGTTAACTGACATTATATTCAAAAGCTGTATCTTCTATAGGTGTAGATGTAGACAGTCACAAGAATATCTGATTTATTCCAACGTAGTCAACACACAGACTTCATTGAGTCGCTTGTGGCTTACCGATAACTGCACCGAGCAACGAATTGTTTGTAAACCGACATCCTCTGTAGTAAGTAAGCCGAATTTATCACCCCAGGTAACAAATTGGGGAGTTGAATTTGGACCTTCAACCCGAATGGAAACTATTTTCAGTGAATACATCTTCATTAATGAATTCAACTGTCGGGTTTCAAAAGGACAGCCATCACGATAGAAGACGCTGCAGCGCGAGAAATGTGCTCCACCCCCGTACCCCCACCCCCACCCCCCTCAACACCGCTTCACAGAGGCCATATCCAAGGAAAACTGAAGGAACTTCGCTTTGGTAATTGCTAACACGCCCAACAGCGGTGAGTAAATAGTCTAACCCCCTTCGCTCTGCCCCGAATTTCCATAGCTAATTGAGATAAGTTGTCTTTGCACGAGTAACAAATCACTCTCTGTTCACATTGAATAATTCAGTGGGGCCTCCTTCATCTCCTCCTGGAACCCGGGGCCACAGTGAATCTAACTAAATATTATTAACAACCTCCTCAAACCGTCCCCCCCGGTGAAGATAACGCTATTTACAAGATATTAATTTATTAAGGTCCTTTCGGCCTCGGGGTTACCAAAGGACTCGGGAAAGCCATCTTTGCCCCATAGAAATCCTCCTTTGTGACGGAATTGACTAATTAGAGGAGTTTAGGGTTAATTCCGTTTCATCAGTGGAAGGAGATGGGACGCTTTTCCCCTTCTCCATCTTTCCGGCTGAAGACGTTGATTGATTCGTCGGATGATGAGCCATTGTGGAATGAATCGGTGAATAAACTTAGTCCACGGTGGACCTACTAATTTGATTGTGTGAAATAGATGCAGAAATACGCTGCATTTTTGGCTCGATCATCTATTGCAATTTTCATTATTCAATCTAAGATGAAAGAACGTCCTGACTATTTCAGCTTTAAAATAGTTCCAGTCATGTAGCATGATCAAATGAGCCCATTTTCGTAAGTTGTCGTGCTATAGTATCAAAATTTTTTGAAATTTTAACATTTTAGGTGCAAAGACCAATTTTCTGGCCAAAAACTCGTTCTAAATTAAATTCTGAAATTCAATAATTATATTGGATTTATAGCTTTTTTGGAATTTTTCGAATTTTTTTAGAAAATTCTAATGAAATTCAAATACATTGTTCAGCATAATTCTGTGGATAAATTTTTTAATGTTCTATTTCATCGCTGATGAACTTCTTTTAACTAAAATTCTGGACATTCACAAAAAAATTAAAATTTTACGATTTTTATCAGTTTTTGCTAGTATTTGTGATTGTTTAGCATATTATATGAAGTTTTAACAATTTATTGTACTTATAAAGTGTGTCACGTACATTGTGGCTTATTGTTTACATCACTTATCGGTTCGCTTTGGGTGTCGCTAAATGCCGCGATCTCGCCCGAGATAGCTTTTGGTCTCCAAGACTTCACTTGTGGCAGAGGGAAAGTGAAACAGGCGAGCCATTAAGATTCAGGGAGATGATCTTGGCCAATTTTTTGAGGGCGCTGAAGGGCTCACTGTAGAGTAGTAAAAGTGCTTTGCATAAGCCTAACTCTCGTAAATACATATGCGTGGCAGCTGCATAGTATAGTGCGCTAGGAACTTGTGATCGGGTCAGGAGGGAAGAGGATGTGCGCCGATATGCGCAGGCGCTGGTGGAAAGAGATCAGCCTGCAGGTTTATGGATATTTTGAATGTCCGCACTCAATTGAATTTGACTTCGAAAATGTTTATTTTGACTTGGAAAGGATATATACCTATACAGTATACAGGGTTATCATGTACACGATAAACTCTCGGTACTGTCGAGATTTATTTATAACATACAAGTAAATATACGCAAGTAGGTACATACCTACTCTCACTAATGGGGTGTGCACTGCTCAGTATGTCGAGTGATAGGGCAGGGCCTACTTGAGTAGGGAGGTTTAAGGGTCTACAAAGAAGTACAGGAGAAAAGAGGTTGAGGAGAAGGCTTATCTCAGAGACGGGGAGATGGACGCATCAAGCAAACCCTTCAATTTAATTGGACAGCTCCGCTTTTTTCCAGGTCCCTTCAACGCCCAACGGATCCAAGGAAAACGTTGAAAGTAGGGTTTTCAGAGGATTCATGGGCCACTTTCCTTTTTTTCTTCTTTTTATCAATACCGATTCTATTTTTATTTCCCCATAATCACGGAGGATCATTGTACAGTTACGAACACTGTCGGGCAAATATTTTCTACGAGTATACTTACTAATAGTTTTTACTAGCTGGTTCACCCGTGCGTTGCACAGGTTGACTTGAATATACGCAAGCCCCACCTCACCCATCACATTTTGGGACACCCCTATGGATCTGATTCAAAAAAGTCCTTACTTAAAAGTACTTACTAATAAATTACCTATTAGGACCAAACTACTGAGATCAACCCCCACTCCCTCTCCACAAACACCCCCATATTTCAGATCAAAAATATTCTTGATAGGTAACCCAAAAGAACGTTCAGACTAATCCAATTTCATTCGCCCGAACATCAGATCACCAGTTCGTTCGATGATGACCAATATAATCCATTAAACCACCTCCTCCCCCTCTCTTTTTTTCCTCACCACAAACACCTCCCCATGGGTGAGGCTAGAAAAAATTTTAATAGCCTGTGATTGAGGTTGACGTAATCTAAACATATTCGCCCAATCAGATCCCCAGTTGGTTCAGTGATGTCAAAGATACCCCTTTCCAAACCCCTCCCCCAAAAACACCCCTATGGGTCGGAATTGAAATTTTCTAAGTAGGCTGTGGTTCTTTAGTGTTAACCAAACATATTTCATCAATCAGGTCCTCAGTTTATTCAGTGATGCTCAACATACCCTCATTCCGCCCCCACCCCACCCTCAAAATACCCATTATGGCTCAGATTTGAAAATTTCAAGTAGTTTATGATCCAAGTTACAGTATTCCAAACATATTTAATCAATCAGGTCCTCAGTTTGTTCAGTGATGTCCAAGATACCTCATTTCACTCCCCCCCACCTCCCTCCTTTAATAAAACACCCTCTTTGGGTAAGATTTGAAACATGTTAAGTAGCCTGTGATTTGAGTTGCTGTAACTCAAACATATTTTAGCAATCAGGTCCCCAGTTTATTCAGTGATGTCCAAGATTCCATCCCCACCCCTCCCTCAAAACACCCCTATGGGGCAGATTAGAAAAATCTCAAGTAGCCTGTGATTTAAGTTAGAATAATCCAAACATATTCTCTCTATCTACCAGATCCCAAGTTCGTTCGATCGTCTCCAAGATACCCCATTTCACTCCCTCCCCCTCCCCTAAAATACCCCCTCTGGCTCAAAGTTTAAAAACTTCAAATAGCCTATAATTTAAGTTGGTCATCCTTTAAAAACACATAAAATCGAGCATAACAAATGAACTAAAAACTAGTTTGTTTAATTCTAATACTCGGTTGTAATGGAGTTGGAGAGATCTGCGAGTGTTACCATTCGATTTATCGTGAAAAAATACGTAGAAACCGACCCCGAACTTGTATTTTCTCAGAGGGTCATTTTTCACGAAAAACCCTCGATTTCATGGAAAACATCACGTTTTCAAACATACTTTTCTCCCCTAATAAACAAAGTAAAATAAAAATCGATTATGCCGTTGGAAAGCTGAGATTTTGGCCAACTTTTAGGCTTACAAGCAAACATTCACACGCTGGATCACAGGGATCTATGAGCGGTTGAAAAAAGTGGAGATTTTCCTGATATGACATCTTTTCATTTTTCACCCATTTTGCCTGTTTAAAAAATGTTTGCTTTTCATCAGGAAGATAAAAAATTTAACGCTCTCTCCAACGGTATCCTCAGATTTGAGAAAACTTCAAAAATTGGGGAGTTAGAGCTGTTTTTGTGACGTAAGGTCGAAAACACGAAAAAAACTCTTGAAAGTAAAATAACTCGGAAACGAAGCCTCTAAAAAAAAAAAAAAAAAAAAAAAAAAAAAAAGTCAGAGGCACTTTTTGTCGGAAATTAGTTGTAAAATCGACTCCTGGCCGGTATCAATCACTTAGGTGTAACACCCTGTATAGAAATCTGAAAATGAATGACTATTGTAAAAGTGTTCTACAGCCTCTGAAACGCAAAGAAAATGCATCCCCACCCCCAAGTGCCGCCGTGCCAAAGGCTTTAATACCCTCTTTTCTACCGAAAGTTGGGTAAAAGAAGGAAGTCCGAAAACATGCATTTTGACGCCTCGTTTTAGCTTAAAATATAGAATCGATCTATTGTTATATATTTGGCATCAGGCATTTTAAGGGGCATGCCCCTTCCAGGATATAAAAGAAAATAAAGTTTGAGCCGACAGGGTGAGGTCGGGAGAAGGCCAATGTTGGGCCGAAGTTCTACTTTGTTACTTATCTCGGCACGTCTCGCTGGATAGGTATTTTTTCTCAACCATTTCAGACATTAGCATTAGTTTCATTTAGCCTTGGAGTAAATCATATAGTTTCGCCTCCATTTTCAACCCTCTTTAAGGACAATTGTACATTATTCCCTTCGTATATTTTCCAACGCAGGTCGAAACGTTTCTTCAACATTATCCAAGGAGTGGCGTAATTTCTTGCTTTGTCGAACTTATAACTGAAAGAATTTTATCTAAGATCCGATGCTAGGTGATACGCCTGTTGTACTTACCGGGATGCTTATGCTTATATGTACCTAAATACTTTTCTTTCATGCTTCACAACACTAAGTAAATGTTCCTTTTCTAAAACTATTTTCTTTTCTCTTTGAGAAAACGGATCTTTTTGTGAAATTTTTGTAATTTTGTATAGGATTTCTTCCTTTATACTCTTGAGCTTGTTCTCCGCTAACAAGTACCTTCAATTTACCTACTTTCCGTTGTTTTACGTCACGTAGTTTCAAGGAATTATAAGTAGCCTGTAAGTAAGCTATTTTTCCTCATATACATTTTTCATACACTGATTTCCATCAATATAGGGTGAGTTCCTACCCGTTACCTTCTCAGCTGGATAGGTCAGTGTAGAGCATACTCTATTGGAGAGTGGCGCCCAAAGTTTTGAACCTTTTCTTCTCTCTCGCCTAGCTTTCCGGAGATAATCTTATCATAGTTCGCCCCGCCCATTGCGCTCTCCGAAGAACTAGCTCTGAGGTTGGTGATGTTGCCATAATAGAAAATATTCCTAACATATATTACATAACATAAATATTACGTAACAACACAACAGTTTGCAGATTCCTTTACAAACTACTGCGGTTAGAAAATACCTTAATAACTACATTTCACCCTGTGCTAAATTTACAGTAAACATTCACATCCATAAACCAAACAAAAAAGCAAATAAACATTAAATTTGAAACTTTTTCCGGGATAAAAAAGCTGCAAGTGACAAGTAAGGTGAATTATTTTCCATACTAGTGATCGTTCATGTAAGTAAGTAAGTGCTTATATATTCTTGAATAAACACCTATTGTATGGCTGATTATATTACTCATAAGGTCCAGGTGATTTTGGATGATCAGATTCTGAATTTTTCTAACCTAATCAGAGTCTATTGTGACTTATTTTTCAGGAGAAAAAATGTCTCTTCGACTAATATGTTGCCGGAAGAATGGAATAACAAGATACTGCTCCATACAAGATAAGAAGAGTCAGATACTCCCTTTCGGGGTGACATTAAATTATTCGTGGCGGCACCCATGACTGACATCTCTGACACCGTCCCCTCCCACAGATGTTCCCGGCAAAGCCTATTACAGGTCCCGGTGGACTGTATCACATGGTAATGGGACACCTCCGGGTCGCAGCTCTCCTGTTAGTCTTTACCAGGACTGTCTGGAGTCAGGCTCCCGCTCCTACAGCTGGAGGAGCCGCAAACAACCCGCTCCTGGCCCTCAACATCCCAAACTTGGGGAACCTTTTGGGCAACCTTCTCGGCCTGGGCAACCTCATGGGCCTGGGAAACAACGGAAATTTGAATCAAGGCTACGGCAACGGACTCGGCAATGTTCTGGGATTGGGAAACATACTCGGGCTGTTCACCCAACAGAACAACATGTTTTTCAATCAATGTAAGTTACGACCAACTGATTTATATTCTAGTTTCAAAATTTCATCGGTAAAATAAACTATTTGCAAAAGAAATGACTTGTTACAGATTCAATTCAATTTCTTTCATGAGAAACAAGACAAGTGACACACGAAATGTTTTAAATTACGAAAATTTGACTTAGTATCGCTAGTTCCATTTCTGTCCTCAACGTCACAGACCCGTCAAGAGAGTTGCTGCCGTTCGATGGTTCAAGTTCATTTGCAGGGCCACCTATAAATTTTATAGTTGATTCTCCTAATTAAAACTAAATAAACCTAATTATCCAGAATATTCCTGTTCGAACCTTTTTACGACATGAATAAATTAATATGACATTATTTATGTTTCATGGTTGGATGCCAATCGCTAGATTAGAGTAATTGCGATGACCTCGTTCTATAACAACGGACGTCCTTAACTAGGACATTCTTAAGGCTAGATAATTCATTTTAAAATGTAATTAACATTTTGAATTACACCAACAACTTTTTTGTGAACAGCAAGTGTTCGAATTTCATTTCTAATGGACCTTGAAACATATTCGTGGGTTTCATGTTTATCGTTGAAAACTAGGACTTTTTATCTTTTTTTTTCACAGCCAGTAATTTTCATAGTTCGTTTATTTTTTCCAACTGTCCAACCACAATTTCATGTAACTACAGCGTCGAACACAACCAAACTAGATAAGCAACTCTCTTACACTACTAAAACTAATAGCTATCATTGACAAACGCCAATAATGATCTCTCCTGGAAAGTTTTTCTTGAACAAACTATAGATATACCCTGATGAGCAGGGTTGATTCCACTGAATTTAATATTGGGCAAAAACCATTGGAGACATCCAACATTAAATCGTATGTAAGCCGACGCTTCTGAAAAATCTCTTAATTCTTAATCATTAGACCCATGAAGAAATGAATTAATACAGGAAAAAATACAAAGAAAAGGATAGAGAAAACTACTTTTCGAAAACGGTGGAGTCTCTCATAAAAACTGCTATAATTAAAAATAAACAATGAATAGATAATGGGTTTTCTTTTTCCCTTTTTTTAATATAAATAATTATACCTCTATCCAGTGAGACGTTAGTCTCACATTGCCTATCTTTCAATAAACCATTGCAATCGCGTTGCCAAGCTTTCAATAAACAATTGCAACAAGACGCGCCCTGATAAGTAACAAAGTAGAAATCCTCCCGACCTCACCCTGTTGGCTCAACCTTCACATTCTTTGCATATCCTAGGGGTATCGAGCACGTACCCTGAGTCGCGTGATGCCAAATATGTAACGCAGTCAAATAGAGTGAGAGTGAGAGACTATCGGATGAAATCATGCATTCTATGGCTTTGCATCATTTGTATGCAGAGCATCTTTTCGTGGGGATGACTAATTACTATTGAGAATCATTCAACGAAGAAAATTATTGCTTATCTCCAAAACTATCTAAAGGTTTGGACTCTTGAGATTTAACCGAAAGTAGGTTTCGAATCAGAAATAAAATAATGGCTGTTTCCACGTAAAATTAAAAGTTCGAAAATCGTAAGGCGTATACTGTACCCATTTGTACAATTCGGATTCCTCATTACCGAAGGTAGGAAAGCCATGAGTTCGTGGAAGAAGTCAAAAAATTTGTGTTCTCCAAAATCAACATTTTCATGATAGGGGGGGGGGGGGGGGTCAAGGCTTGCTGATACATTGAGATTGAGGTTCCGTGTCTGTCTGTCTAATGTCCTCTTTCACTGTGTGGTAAATCCTTGTCACGCCCAAAACTGTACCAAGTTTTAGATCGATTTTGATGGAATTTGCTGAGCTTATTGTGGGGGTTAGCCCTAGATAGTCCCCTATGACTTTCAACAATCCCTGGCTAATACTAATAGACGAAAACTTAGTTTGTAAGTATACTTATCGAAGAGTATACATCTAGGAGGGGGAAATTAGCCCATTGAAATGTTGTCATGTTTAATAAATTCACAGCTTTCCAACGAGCCAACAACAATTTTCTTGGGATGGAAAATCCTTATGTTATATTCTCCCTAGCAACGATTCGTTATAAATGTGAACTTTTATATAGGACAGCGTGACGATTTTTTCTGAAGGACGAAAATTTGGAATGACCCCCATGGCTAAGAAATATCCATCTCAACAACTCAACCACTGAAGTTTAATTGTACTCCAACATCTCCCTGAATTCTCCGGTGCTGAATTACTGAATATCATACGCCTACTGGGAGTGGTTGCCTACCTTTCAAAGTTGAAACGGAGCCGCGGACGTGAGTTCGAGTTTTGGGAACATTTAGCATAACTTCCGGAGGCGGAGCTAATGTATTGTTGAGGGCGAGTGTTGATCCACCCAAGACTAATTACACCTCCAACTCGTGAAGATGTAATATACGTTATAAATCAAGTTTGCCGAGTTTTAGTAAAACCAGTTAACGGGCTTCAGGAAACCCGCTTTCCCGCACAACTCACTTCTATCCTCGTCCTTCAGAAAATGGGTAACGACAGACGCGTTACAGACGGGGTAAATTAAGGTCGAAGCCCAAACTTGGGTCGTAAATCATTGGGTTGGGTAGGTAGATTACTTATGAGTATTAAAAGTAGAAGAGCTCTGGAATGAGCGATTGCTCTTTCCAACAAGGTGGCTATCATTTACAGTTTTAGAGTGAGATCGTCGAAGGTACGGAAGCTTAAAATTATCGTGCAGGAGGTTGCAAGACGTCTCTCAATATCAAATCTATTTGCCTTTTTGACTATCACAGGCTCCTAAATCGTTGGCAACAGTAGGGAAATCTATACTTGATTTGTCAAATTTTGATAAAATTGTCAGGGAGTTTGTCTAAAAGTCATAAATCTGTTAGAAAATTTCTGGTTAACCTTTGACCAGGGTATAACTAGGTACACTAAACTGCAGTCTTGATGAGATTTCCAACGATTTTGTGGGTAATTCCTAAAATTCGTACCCCTATCCATGTTCCTTGATTAACCAACTTACATAATTTATACACTTTTTCTTGTTCAAACAAATATTTTTATTTATAGAGAGCAGCATTAATGGGGAAATCGGGCGGATGAGGAGTTTTCATATTCCTAGAGCTACCAAAATGTATACAATTAATTGCAAACATTTTGTGAATGTCATCCTGACAACAGGAAATTTTAGTCCGATAGGTGGTTTCAAACCCTCTAGAGGAATATACCGTCTAGACTCTAGAAGCTGTGGAAGTATAGAAGTACCTAGCTCAAAAGTCTATGAGTCAGAAAATCAGAAATTTATTTATTCGTGTGTAGTCAATCCTAGACCAGGGATTCTTGAATCCTTAATACGAGTAAATCTACTCTAGATTAGTCCAGTTTTGATAAAATTGCCAGGGATTTTGTCTAAAAGTCCGAAATCTATCGGTCTATCTTCGGTCAGCGATATGAAACACCTAGTCTCGGTACCGTAAGACTCTTTGGGTCGCTTCTATATGAACTCGTTTTAGCATGGAACACGATTTATCCGGTACCTGTAAAGGTGTTAACCCTGCACGATGCGCCATGTTCTGATCATATATTACATACGTTGAATAAGTTATATACCAATTTATTATCAGCGTAGAAGGGCTATCTAACACAGAAATAAACCTTTGTTTAATAATTTGCAGCGTTTTTTCTTCTAAAGTTACAACTTCCCTAACCAGATTGGAAACTGTAACCCTATTCTTTTTCCGAAGAATATTAACCCATGTGGTACCAACGGGATTTCCTCCATATCTATTACTAATCGCTATGCTTTTGATGATAGATTTTTCTTTTGATAAATTTTGTTCACTCATTGGAATAGATAGTGCTTGGTTGATCATACTGTTGAAGGCTACATGTTTATGGACGAAGGGTGATTTGAAGTACTATAGATAGCTATATCGCTATATTATATTTTCTATAAATTGAAAAATCATGCTTTTCGTTTACCAAAGAGATGGACAGATCAAAGAAATTGAGTTTATTGCCGCCGAATTCGAGGTATAGATATGTCGATGATATTATCATTCTATGGAAAGGCACAGAAGGACAACTAAATTCTTTTCACGAAAAAATCAATAAATTAGATCCCTTTATCAAATTCACCATCAGAAACGGCGGGAATAAACTCAATTTTTTTGTATCTGCCTATCTCTTTGGCAAACGAAAAGCATGACTTTTCAATTTATAGGAAAGATATAGCGATATAACTATCCATAGCACTTCAAATCACCATAAGCATGCAGCCTTCAATAGTATGATCAACCGAGCAGTATCTATTCCAATGAGTGAACTTATTCTCCTTTCTTCTCTTCCCTGCCTCTGCGGGAACTTAGCTCCGGATCTCACTCAGCTGATCTGGGGGGCTTTAGACTTCAGCATCGGTTTCTAAACGTTCCAATTGTTCTCAGTATCCAATTTCAACTTCAGTGGTTGAATAGCAAAGAAAATAGAACTGTCAATACTTTAGTCTCGTTTTTTCGTTACAATATTTAGTGAAGATATTTTGCGACTATATTTTGTAACATTTTTCACTTTTAGGTCCCGGTAAAAGCGTATTCCACACTTTTTAATTCATCCTTTTAGATTAGTATTACTTGGAAAAAGATTATCAACTAAGAATTGGAATTTGTGCTCGGAGTTGTGCTGAAAAATGCAATCAAATGTCATTGAAATGTGCTGAAACTCTGTAAAAACAGCGCAAAATTCATTAAAAATCCTAAAATTAGTTTGTACAGCAGAATATTATTTACAGAAATGCTTTCGCTCTTAAATATGATAGGCAACAAATTGCATACTAACACTTGGTTAAATTTGCATAAATTGACATACTATCTCCATATATAACGAGGGAAATTACAAAACTTCTCTCATACGGACATACTGAATGACAGGAACTTATTTCTTCGTGGTGCCCTTCGCCGTATTAAGGAAAGTTTTGCCATTGAAAATAAACGTAAAAATTTAAAATTAAATTAAAAAGTGTGCGTTTTGTTATTTTTATTTATTTTTTTTTTTTTTCTGAGATGTGTGATCCTAGGTATCTGTACTTTAGCGCAGTCAATTATCTACAAATCAAAGTATTTATAATTGAGCAGGTAACAGCCGTCCTCTAAAGTATTTTGAAACAGGGACAATCCAAAGACCTGTCCGAATTCCCACACAGGCAGATAGGCACCCATATTATATTCTGTCGAGCCCACTCCGGTAGTATAGGCCCGAAGTGTGCACATAGGATTGAAAATCCCGACTCCATTTCTCGAATCGTTTACAATATTCATGTCGCCTGGGGGCCCCTGTCCAGTCCCCGGGCCTCCAGACCCCCGGATGGGACGCAGGTTTTTGTTAGCTCTAAGAAAACAAGGGCAAGTGAACACGACCCGGGACGGGGTTTTCTCTTGTCTTTTCCCCGCGGCTCATTCATTTTGCAAAAGCTCTAAACGTGGAGGTCGGCTGCCCGGTCGGAAATTGATTCCCGCGCTTAGCGCTAACGTTGTTGCGTCGCACCTTTTCCGCGACATCAAGCCCAACTCTTGGAGACGGGAATGAATCTCCTCCTCACTCGAGGGGAGATTTATTAATTTTTATCGTCGGAAAACCCCAATTACAATCATTTGGTTATACGTCAGGTTAGCCAGTTATCAATGATATGACCTGTCCATGGTATTTGGCATTATATCACACGGTATATTACTTGCGAAACTCGATTACCTCCCTACTATGGTTTTTCACCAAGTATGATGTCTAAAGACCTATAGTCCTTTTTTGAGACTTTTGCGCGATTGCACTAGACTGTTTTGCAGCAGCTATACTAACGAACCACTGGTAATATTACCAGGAAGCAGCTTAATCTGACCCAGAGAATCCAGCGGCATGGTGAATTAAGAAGTATCTATTTGGTATTATGTAGTGTTGTATTTTTCTAATTAGGTATTAGATACCTACTTGGATTTGCCTGGCCAATTTCAGTGTTTTATCCAACTTTTTGTAGAAAAGAGGGGTATTACAGCCGTCGGCAGGGTGGCACTTGGGGGAGGGGATATGCATTTTTTTTACATTTCAGAGGGTGTAGAACACGTTTACAATAGCCATTCATTTTCAGATTTCTTTATATATATATATATATATATATATATATATATATATATATATATATATATATATATATATATATATATATATATGTATACATACGTTGGTTGACAGTTCTACTGAACTACACACATATATAAAGATGAACGAATGGCTTGATATTTCGAATGATTCTTTGTCAAAATTGGATTTTTTGTCAAATTTCTCTTTTCTTCTAATTTTTACAAAGAACCATTCCAAATATAAAGCAATTCTTTCATCTTTATATTTGTAAAATTTCTTTTTTTCTTTTTTTTTTTTTTAGAATTTAAGCCGCGTCTCAACTGGAAGGGTCATTATCGGCAATCAAAAAGGGTGTCAAAGGGACACTGCAACGGGCACGATTCTAAGGGGAGCCTTGCTGACCTTCCGTCACTAAACGGATTGCCATCACGGACTCCACTGGCAGATCGGAGGGGGAGAAATAATAGTAATAACCCGTAAAGCGAGGCATCGCCGCACTCTGCCTCACGGGATACAGCGATGACCACTTTGTACCTCTACGATAAAAACTAAACTATGGATAAAAATACCCCGTAATAAAAACTAAAGTACGACTAGATGAGCCTTACAAATACATAAATACTATTGATAAATACATAATGATAAATACTAACATCTTAGTTAAATAAAGGCATGACTAGATGTACATAAATAAATAAATATGTCACAGATCTGAATATCACAGTTCGTTGTAAAGCTCAGTGGCGTTCAGATACACGAACACGGACTGGACCTGGTCTGGTCCTGACAGAACATCCACCAACTGATGGGGTGAATGCCGGGCTTTAAGGTCCATGAGGGCTGGGCAATCCTCCAAAAAGTGGCGGATAGACAAATCACCCCCACATCTCCCACACACAACATCACGTGCTACTGGATCTAGCAGGTGAGTGTGAGTAGACGGGTATGGCCAGTAGCTACCAGATCGACCACTATTCGGTACCTCCTTGGAAGGTGGGTCACAAAGGGATCAACCGGGCAAAGGTCCTGAAGGACTCCACGCAGACCAGTGACCTCATCCTGCCATTGCTCGAGCCAGATGAAATTGGCTTAATGCTGCATGCAGGAGATTTGATCCTCAATGCGCATAGGCAACTTTTCAATGGAGTCATCACCAATGGCTCTCCTTGCTAGGGCATCAGCACACTCATTGGGGCGAAAACCTACATGGCTTGGCACCCACATAAAAGTTATGTTTGTGCCCAATGTTGAGGCTTGGTGCAGTGACACACGCAGGCTTTGTACTATGGGAACATATTAATATGTGTTCCTAATCGCCTCGATGGTACTTAGTGAGTCACTACGTATCACATAGTTTCCTACTCCCAATAGCTGGCAAGGTCAAACAGCCAGCGTCACTACCCACAGCTCTGCTGTGAACACAGATGCAACAGGTGGTAGGCATCTAGTGACATGGAAGTTGGGGCTCCATAGAGCAAGGCCAACATGTCTTTGAGCCATCAGTTGATAAGAGAGTTTATCCAGCATATCGCTGGATTGCCTCTGAGTAACGACATATGAGGATATGTGGGGGTGTATTCCGTTGACCCCAGCCCTGAAGCGAAAATCAACGCGCATCCCAGACAAGGTCCAAGGAGGGACTTCAAAAGGGACCAGAGGGTATCTCTCTATGCAGTCCCACCTGGTGAGCTCCAGAACACGAATGCCCAATGGACGAGTTTGAGTCTGGAGCCTGGAATATGTTTCATCCAGAGGTGGTAGACTTACTATGGTATGCAGAGGGTGCCCTGGGAAATAACGAAGGCGCTCTACATAACGGAGTGTCGGTAGATTTCACCTAATCTTTAGTGGCTGACTACGCCCGAGCACCTGAAGGGAGGCTATCGGGGTAGTTCGAAAGGCCCCAGTGGCCAAACAAAGACCCTAGTTTAATATAGGTTCCAGCTTACGCAGCAAGAACTTGCTTGCTGATCCATAAACTGCAGACCCATAATCAATTCTTGATTGCACCACAGCATGGAAAATCCTCAAGAGGATTTCCTGCTTGGCGCCCCAACTATAGTTAGATAGGGCATTGAGCAACTGTACGCCCTGCATAGTAGCCTGGCACAAGTACTCAATATGCTAGGTCCACCGCAGCTGGCTGTCAACTTTGAGGCCAAAGAAACGTGTGTGTGTGTGGAGTAAGGTAATGTGACTCCACCAATTGTGAGAGGATACTCATTGCACTTTCTGCAAAAATGGATGGAGGTAGTTTTTGTGGGTGAAAATCTAAAACCTCGCATCCGCCCTGTTTGATAGATGATATCAATAGCACGTTGCAATGTGTCACTCACATTTCTCAGATCATCGCCTAGCAGGAGTAAGATCAAGATTTAAGGAGTTAAATCATCCACATACAGTAAGGTGCAACTAAGCACAGAGCCCTGAGGGATGCCATTCTCCTGAAAGGGGAGATTGGAGAAGACATTCCCAAGGCGCACCCTGAATTTTCGTTGGGAAAGAAAGCTGCGGAGTAAGCCTAGCATAGGCCCGCCCACTCCCCACTGCTGCAGCCTTTGCTAGATGTTATGACGCCAGGTGGTGTCATAGGCTTTAGCAAGATCAAAGAACACACCAATGGCATGCTCCCTGACCAAAAAGGCGTCCTGGATATAACTCTCAAAAGCTGAGAGTTGGTCAACTGCTCAGAAGCGTATGTGAAAACCAGCCTAATATTGGCTGATGAGGCAGCTGCTCTCAAGAAACCATACCAGGTGGTAGTTAACCATCGCTTCCAGGATCTTGCTCATGCAGCAAGTAAGGGAGATAAAAAATGGTATTTTTAACCTATTTTTGAAGGTGATTTGCTAAATACCGCCCTCACTGTATTTTTTCAGGTATAAGGGGTATGGGATATCATTTCTACTTAGAAGAGGAGTAACTTATGTGAATTTCATCAAAATCCCTCCAGCCATTTTGGAGAAAAGGCGAAAATAGTACTAATAACGACGTTTAGAACCTCATAAAACTCATACGTATCGTGGGATCATTAAAGAAAAAACTGGATTCTAGAGCCACTCAGCTGATGTGGGATCGGTCAGTTGTGTTCAGAAGTCCCTCAAGGGCCCACATACCAAATCTCAGAATCGTAGGATCATTAGGGAAAAAACTGGATTCTAGAGCCACTCAGCTGATCTGGGATCGGTCAGTTGTGTTCAGAAGTCCCTCAAGGGCCCACATACCAAATCTAAGAATCGTGGGATCATTAGGGAAAAAACTGGATTCTGGAGCCACTCAGCTGATCTGGGATCGGTCAGTTGTGTTCAGAAGTCCCTCAAGGGCCTACATACCAAATCTCAGAATCGTGGGATCATTAAAGAAAAAACTGGATTCTAGAGCCACTCAGCTGATCTGGGATCGGTCAGTTGTGTTCAAAAGTCCCTCAAGGGCCCACATACCAAATCTCAGAATCGTGGGATCATTAGGGGAAAAACTGGATTCTAGAGCCACTCAGCTGATGTGGGATCGGTCAGTTGTTTTTTTTTTCACCTGTTCTGATTTGTTTAATCCCCTAAAAATGATAATTTTGAGCTGATTATTTTATAGTAGCTCTTACGTATAAAAAACTCAACCCCGAACTCGGACTCTTTTATGTCGTACTGTCGCACGCGTTTTTTTTTTTTTTTTTTTTTTTTTTTTTTTTTTTTTTTTTTTTTTTTTTTTTTTTTTTTCTTACAAAACTCTCCTCAAAGTTCGAAATGAAAAAATAAATAAAAGAAATGGAGAGGACGCCCAGGTTTACCCGAAGCCGGCTCTAGGGATAAGGGAAGTTGCAGGACGAGGAGGAAGAATGGGAATGGGTTTTATTCCAATAAACCATCCTTTTAAACACTGATCGTGTAGAGATGAGAGTTTTAATAATTGTATTTTCTTATTATTATTTCTGAATTGTATAATTGTATTATATGATTAACACTTTTCACCGAAAGGTAGAAGAGTACTGAATAAGAATAATTTATTATTGTTTCAATTCAAAATATATAAATATATATACTTATCTTATTTACTAATGAACAAATCGCGTTGTGCTTTTAATAATATCCGGAAGATTTATCCAGGTCATCAACATATTCTAAAGTTTCGAATAATGACAATAATTATTGTTTCAATCTAATATTGTGATACTTACTATACAAAAGATAAATTATCAAATTTTCGTATAATCTCTCATTAAAATGGCGATTTTACAGAAGTGTTACTTGTATTTAATAGGTACTTATAGCTATTATAGATAGCAACTGTAGGTAGCAGGTACCATTTATAAGTGAAGCTGCATTTTAAAATAAACAAAAAAACATTTTCTTGTTTTTTTGAGTTGGGAAAACTTTTGGTACAGTTGGGAATTTCATGATACCCCCCCCCCCCCCCCCTCACTATTGCTTCCGATTCTGCAAGGCAGCAGAAGATTTGTTTTCACTTTTGAAATGAAAAAATTTGTTCGCTCCAAAATCAAAATTTCTACTCGCATTTTGCGTTTTATGGCCTCCTGAACAAATTTGGTTTCGTGTCTGTCTGTCTGTCCGTCCGTCCACATTTCCTTGCAACAGCCATCACTTCCGCAATTTCGATTGGATTTTAATGAAATTTTCAGGAATGGTGAGGGTTTAGCCCTAAATATTCCCCTATTAGTCTGATCATGATTTAATCAGCGATAAGTTCAGCGCATGCGTGAATGTGATTTTCTTGTGACAGTCATAAGTCCGTCAATGTTGAACAGATTTTAGTCAGATTTTCAGGGATGATGTGTGGAAGGTCCCTTGAAATCCCTTACGACATTCATCATGATTGATTCAGCGGTACGCAGTGCGCATGCGCGAGCGTTCGTCTTTCTATATTTCCTTGCCGCTTCCACAATTTTGATCGGATTTCAATGAAATTTTCAGGAATAGTGTGGATTTAGCCCTAGATGGTCTCCTATCAATTTCATCATTATTGAATCAGCGACACGCTCAGCGCATGTGTGAACGTAATTTTCTTGGGACAGTCATAAGTCCGTCATTGTTGAACAGGTTTTAGTCAGGTTTTCTGCTTTTTGGTTGCCCAGCACTCTATCGTCATGATCATGATGAATCGGTCATTTCTAAAAATTTAATGGTGACATTCTGTGAAGGCTACGAGAAAGCTTCT
This sequence comes from Adelphocoris suturalis, assembly GCA_030762985.1. Lineage (NCBI taxonomy): Eukaryota > Metazoa > Arthropoda > Insecta > Hemiptera > Miridae > Adelphocoris > Adelphocoris suturalis. The sequence continues at coordinate 82,396,548 of CM061043.1, read as the reverse complement.
GTGCCATGTCTTTGGCAGTGTATTTTTGTCTTGAGACGCCCCTGTAAGTATGAAAACAACAGATAGCGCCGATTGAACTATAACTGAGATAAAGATAACGACCGGAATCAATGCGATAGACAAGAGAGAGAACACAACAAACTGAAGATAAAAGACAGCAAATGAGATAGGGAGAGGCGAACAGAGAAACTTTCACGACGGCTTTATTAATTTGTTTACAAAGTATAAACAAAGGAATAATCCCAGATCTTCATGTACAACCGCTCATACACTCCGGAGGAGTCCGATCACACTAGCAAGTCAAGTAGGTACTGGGGGCGAGCGCTTTTAATGTAAAGACATCATTAGCAGGCCATCGAAAAATTTGGTAAGTAATGTTTCGACGGCTTGATGAAGATGTCGTTACACTGTAAACGCTCGCCCCTGATACTCTACCTGTAAGTGACGACGGATTCCTTCGAAAGGTATGTAAATGATAACACTGCCAACAAAAAAATCAAGATCGTGCCCTCAAAAAACTGGTACTGGTCCGGGGGGTTTTGAGGGTGCTGAATCCGAAGCCCATTTTCCATGTAGACGTATGATTTTTCACGTACGGCACCTGCATTTTTGAAAAAACGCTGAAATTCCAGGATAATTTATGTTCAATTAAAAGGTGATATTCTTGTTGGAAATTTAACGCTGAACACGCATATACACTTATCATGGGTCTGAAATGCCTCCTTAACGTGTCTTTTGCCTAAAAACTGCAGAAAAAATATGGTTTTTCACAGATTTTTGATGATTTTTCTACAGGTTTTAGATAGTTTTTGTACAAATTACTCCACATGGCATCCTGAAAGAAATGTGCTATTACTTAGACTATTTCTGCGTCGAACAAGACCATCACCATCTCTGGAGTTGTGATAATTGATTTTATGCGATTTTTCTACTACCGAAAAACGTGTTTTCGGGAATACACCGAGAAAAAATAGGTTGTCAAGAAACAAGTTTTTCGGTGGTTGAAAAATCGCAAAAAATCAATTATTACACCTCCAAAGCTGCTGTTGGTTTCATTCGACTCAGAAATAGCCCAAGTAACACAATTTTTTTTAGGTCGCCAAGTGGTTAAGTTGTTCACACATTTTCAAAAAAAACTGTAAAAAAATCGTCAAAAAAAACTGTGAAAAAACACGTTTTTTGGGCGTTTTTAGGCAAAAGGCACGTTAAGGAAGCATTTGAGCCCCTAATGCATGTATCGGGGCGTATCGGTACATGCGTGCTCAGCGTTGTTTCCAACAAGAATAGCACCTTTTAATAGAACATAAATTATCTTGGAATTTCAGAGATTTTGTCCAAAATGAGTCGGATTCAGCACTCTCGAAGACCTCCAGAATCAGTACCAGTTTCGTGAGGGCACGACTTTGATTTGGGGGGGAGGGGGGAGTGTAATTTTACGTACCTAATCAATTTGGCGCTTACTATGTTTAAAATTATGGGGAGAAGACGTATTATTAGGTAAGTATTACTAGGTATTACTAGGAGAGTATTCGACGGCAAGATGAAGCAGGTAACTACTAGTAATTTATGGCATAGCTACCACGATCCATACACCAAGAGTGTGAATCTTGATAGGGAACCTCTCCAGTACATTAAGAGACGAATAAAATGATAGCTTCACCGCTTTTAGCTGATTTTAGATTTTGGAAGGTCTAGTAGTTATATTCTTACAACTTCTTTGAAAATAGTAAGGTCAGCAAGTAGTAAGGGATTCCATACTACCCATTGGATCTTTCATCATTTTATACTAAATTTCCACCATACGTAATCGGAAAAATAAGCTATTAAGGAAAGATAAGTCCATGATCTTCTGTTTTATGGAAAAATTCCCATTAATGGAAAAATTTCAACATTTTGAAAACTTAGTTCGTTTTTTTGCTAAATACGTTTTTTATGTTACAGTCCTGTTGCACAGTTTTTTGGGACTAACCATAACCTTATTCACAACATTCGCTCTGCTGATGGGGGTTACAATGATGGGAGGCCTAGTGATGAAGGTGTTGGTCGTCACTATGGTGCTCACTTTGACCAAATATGGAACCAGGGACTCTCACCACTATTATCGCGGTGACCGTCGGACCATCAATCAACACACTGAGTATGTAATGTCTTGAACCTACAAGTGAATCGGTTTTGGTTATTAAATTAAGTAATGATGTATTAAATAACGTATCAAAGACCAACATTCCAGGAAAGCCGCGAGTACCTATTTTCCTTCTTGAGTAGGCAGATACCTAAAAGGTAGTTGAAATCAAGTTCTCAAGTAAGCAGTAGCTTTTATAGCAATAGGTACACATTTTAGTGACTTGAAAAGTTATGGAGGCGATTACGGACGCCTTCAAATACCTATTCTTATATTTATAGTGAGTAAATACACCTCTACTACAGCATACTTTTGTATTAAATCAATGGTTCTTAACTTAAGGTCCGCGGACCACTAGTGGGTCTGCAAGGTACCCAGAAGTGGTGCGTGTGGCTTTTTCGAAAACTTGATACACTAAGTAAAAATCAAGTACCTAGGTAAGTGAGCGGGGAAACCCGAGTAAATTCGTACCCGCCAATTTGCGATTTGTTTCTTGACAGCTGTATTATGATACAATCGATAAAGAAAACATTACTGCACATTTGGAATCGTTGACCAATGACAATCGGAAAAATGGTACGCTATCCATTTAGTATCGAATTGATCTCAATGGTTTTTAAATTAATGGAAGCAACTTCATACCTACTATTTTAGAACGCAATGAATCCCGTTTTTTGCGTATGCACATGCTATAACCATGGGACCCCTGCCCTAACATTTATCACACGTAAGAATTTCGAAAGTTGCATAGACCTACCTGTAGGAACATGATTGCCGTCTAAAACGGAGCCGTTCCTAGGAAAATGTAACTCCCGTCAGTTTTCTTCCGGCGAAAACGGTCCTCCACACGTTGGAAAGACTTCCATATTGGCTAAAATCTCAAGCCTCCTAAACTGCTCCAAAAATTGAAGCGACTGAGCTACTAGCAAAGTTATTAATGGACTATAAGCTCGAGGTATAACAACGTGAATTGATTGATTGATTGAATTGATTGGAGTAGGTAACCAGGATTATAAATGAAGCTAACCATGAGTAGGTAAAGGAATGCTCTCCCGTTCACCCTAGGAAGATGAATAAATATTCAATTTCGTACAAGGTAGGTATTTATACCTACGCTGTATCCAACAATTAATCCACCTGCTGGCTAAACATGTGCATGTTTCAACAATTTAAGTTGCCAGGCGGAGCTTCTCTTGCGAGGCGCGAAGCACTCGTACGTCTCTACGTCGCTCTGATTGGCTTCGCCAATAGACAACATATACATGAGGAAAAAATGGAAAAAAAAAAAAACAACCCAGAACAAAAATCTGTTTTATACCATTCTAAGACCGAATCATCCTTCTCTACCTCCTCCTTCTTCTTCAACTTCCTCAATCCCAAGGGCCTGTGGCGGGTAAGCCTGGGCGTCCTCCCCTCACTTTTATGTGTTTTTTCGTTTTTATTGAATGATTAGCCAAAATCAAATATACAATCCTACAGGGACGTTCCTGTAAATCATGCATTACTTATATGATTTTGTTTATTGTTGATTCCCCTCCTCAAAAATGTAAGATCGGGGTGTTGCAAACAATCTAACGTTTTACTGATCTTGTTGACATAAATGATAAAATATTGGGTTTTTTGGAAAGCAATACATGAAAAATGAAAAGTGAGTGCTTTTTGAATACAAAAGGTGGTCTGCTTCATTGTAAGTATGTACTTAATAACCTGCTTACAAATTATTAGACACAATAAATATTCAATTACAAAGGTTTAATATTGGAAATGGGTTATTAAAAAACCAAGACGAAGGATTTGGGGCCTCCTCCTAAACCTGGAGTCTATTCCTCCTCAATTAGTGGATAGCCTAAGACCACAGGTACCTACTACCTAGCACTAGGAAGATATAGATTCTTTACGAAAGTCTGAACTATCCCATCCCCGCCAATAGATAAGAAACAAATATATAAATATATTTTATAAATAGATATATCAGCAAATAGATTGTAATTTTTTCAATTTTTTCTCCACAGTCCTTGGTTATCGAAGAGGATATCCCCAGACAGCACTTTTCTATGGATTGACAGGGAAGTGCGAACTTGAAGAAAATTAAAAGTATTGTCAAGCTATGAATCGGACAACACTTTATGTACAAGTACCTAACTATCAAACAAATAATCAACTGTAAAAAGTAGGTTGGAATTAGTGAGACGTAGTTAATATACTCGTGAACATGTACGTCCAAACTGAATTCTGAGGTTTTTAATTAAATTAAGATGTGATTTTCGGTAGGAATCAGATGTTCACGATAAAAAGTACAGTACGTATGATTTACAAGACGATCAGGATGTGTTGAGTTTACAATGTATTTAGTGAAATTACAGAATACAATTTAAAACATTTTCAATTTTCCGAGGATTAAACTTAATTTTATTTAGGAAGTGTTATTGAATTACATTTGGTTAGGTATTTAGAGACGAGATTTTATTGTGTAACTTGAAACGAAAGTTTGTTGAATGTAACGGCTCAATAATAATAAAGTTCTATTGTTTTGTTCACAACCTAAATTATTATTAGACACCTACTTACCTAATTAGACTAAACCAAAGGTGCTACGAGGCCAGAGCAGTTGGCCTGTGAGGTCTAATGAGAGCATTCCAATTAATTAATGTTTTTTCAAGTATGCAAACATTGTAAAAAGCAGTTTATCCTTATACACAGTTTCTAGTCAACAGGTCTGTCAAACTGCAGGAATCGATTCGAGAGCTCATTTCTGATCGAAAGTTCCTCTTAAGAGATTTTTTTAAACGCTTAGTTTTCAAGTAATTTAATTTTTAAGATTTTTTCGTGTTTTCAACCATGTGTCACTCAAACGATCATAACTCCCTTCATTTGATGTGTAAATTCAGATTTGGGGATACCGTTGGAAAGAGCATTAAATGTCCTATCGGATAGATGCCTGGCCTTTTACAAGAATAAATCCTCAACTAATGTAATTCCGATTAGATGTACGGTAATGCCAGCGGTTTACCAGCTAATTCACAATTGCGGTCAGAGAATGTGTGAAAAGGACAGAATCTAGCTCGCTCAACTGATTTGACTGGAGCCTGTCGTATCATTATTCTCCTGATGTTCCAGAGAAATTGCAGCTTTTTGGGGTGAAAATGAGAGAATTTGGCTCATTCCAAGCTTTCCAACAAGTGTTGAACGATTGTTGTGAGGTTGTTTTTCATGAAATGCATTAGAAAAATACATTTAACTCCATCTCCGAACTTTTTCCTCGCACGAAAATCGCTCACCACTTGTTGAAAAACTCTTGACTTATCTAAAACGTAACTACATCACACGCTGCCAAATACCTACCCTCTCTGTAGATGAGTGCGACCGCAACAAGTATTGCGTGACGGAAAATTTGGCAGACCTCCAGCGGTAAGTCATATCCATACAAAAAATGCAATTTATTGTGCCCTATTCTGGAGTGAACCCGCTAAAATCTCTAAAAATTTCAACAAAATTGGACTGAAACTTACTATAGGTATGAGCGTGACAAGTAATTGCAATCAGACAGATAGACGAACTTGTGTCTAAAATTTGATCAGCAAGCTCCATAAGCCAAAAAGCACGTGAAATTTTGATTTCCTCTTTTCGGAATTTTTTCTTTCTTTTTTTTACATCTTCCAGCAACTAAAAGCTTTACCTGCGTTCGGTGTTGAGCTGTCTAAATTTTCATAAACTATTGTATTGTATTTATTGAAATAAATTTATTTTTATTTTAATAAAACACGAAGGACATTTATAGGTCCCACCTGGTGTGTTTAACATGAACATTTATTATATGTTGATTATTTAAAAAATAATAATAAGTAAAATAAGTAATTAAACGAATTCAAAATAAACCCCAATTTAATGGTAAAAACTCGTGCTAAATTAAATTTGGTGATTCAAAAAAGATTTTTGATTTTTAGGTTTTTTGCCGTTTTTCAACAAATATTAATTAAATTCAAGAACCTACGTTTTTCAGCATAATTTTGTGAACAAATTTTTTAATGTCCTAGTCAACCGTTGATAATTTAGTTTTGACTAAAACTCTGCAATAACTTATAAATTTACCAATTTTGGCCGTTTTTAGCCATTTTTAATTATTTTTCCAGTACATTTTTTGAAATTTGACCAATTTAAGGTGCTCGAAGATTATTGCCCAACGAGCTCATCCTTTGGTTTGGAAAGCTTGATTTTTTGGTGCAAGAAAGGGGTGGAGGGGGGTGTTAGTTACTGTGAAGTGGTAATTATTTGGAATTTTGAAAAGTCGTTAAAAAAGAACTAGGTACCTACTTATTGAAGGAGAGCGTGGTTCATGTCAAAATTCTCAAGATGGGATCTATTTTTATATGAAAATAACAAAAAATGATTTTTCCCATTCATCGGTCATGTGCACTCTATTTGCCATGTATACGTCTACCTAATCACAATAAATATTATACATGGAGTAACTTATATAACTAATAAGAAACGTAACATTACTCCTCACTGGATTGGTTGAATCTGTTCAACCCCTGAATCTCACTCAGTAAGTATAGACCTGTCTACCTGCCTACCGACCAACCGATGTATTTGCCAACTTCAGAACTATGTTCTTAAATATTGTATCCAAAAAAATTAGCAACTCAATAAATGTAAGGGTTCAAATACGGATACGATCAAAATAATTTATAACCTTCATTAATGGTAAGGTTCACACTAATTCAGAAGTCTGAAAGTGTTCAGAATCAAATAAAGAAAACCGTATGGTAAATGATTCTTCAATCTGCTAACAAATTCACTATACAATACGTACACAATTATGGCTTTATTATGCACACGATTTCTACAATTGCCTATTTCGTGAAGGATACTTTACCAATTCAAGTATTCTTGCTATATAAAGTCGGCATTAGGTAGATATAATTTTACATAATAATTTTTACATTTTACTAGTTGCATGTACTTCGCAATGTACCTAATTGCAATTTTGCTAGGTACTTACTTACTAAATAACTTCATATTTAAGGGGCGTCATTACAAAGAGAAGTCCAAACAACTTATTGTCCATTTATTAAGTTAATTAGATACATAAAATTGGTACACGGACACCACCAATAAATAAACAAAATGATAGTGTCAAGGAGCCAAAAATAACAGCATTTTGCAAATACATGTTACATAAATCAAATAAAAGAAATTTTAGTCATTTTTTGAAAAATAGATAGGTACCTACCAACTAGGTAATCACAGAGTAAAAGAGAAAGTTACCTAGAAAACTAAACAATGCTGATCTTTCTAATTGTAGATTTTAAGTAAAAATAAATGCGACAATAAAATTGAACTGCCTATAGCTGCCAGTTTTTCCTTAGTACCTACCAACATCAAGTCTTTCGAATTTACAAATCGTAATAAATAGACTAGATACTTACAGAAAATTCCTCAATTTTTCAGGGAAGATGTACCTAGGTGAGACGATTTGAACGGAATGCATTAAGATTGGATTTTCAGGCGATTAGCGTAGAATTTGATCGAAAATCTATTAAATTAATAATAAATTATGGGCTGCCTCCAACTGATCTTTAATCTTACTTTGGCAAATGTAATTGGTATGAAACAGTATGAAAGTGTAAAAAAAAGGCATTGGAGACGTAGGTAGCAACTATGATACCAGCACTAAATGTTAATCTGTGTTGACTAAACAGAACATAGTTCGTATTTATAAACCCTCAGACTCTTAACAGTTTTTATGAATTTCGCACGCGTACTTGGATGAATGGAGCTTTCTGCACGTAGCGTTACGTTTTTCTTGATGAGCAGAAATCGGTCGGCGGTGATACTTACAGAAACCACCGGTCTGGGCCAGAACTTCAGCGAGTTTGTTTGCCACCACGTTCTCTATCAAGCTGCTGAATGAAGTCTCATAACTAGAGAGCACCCAATTTGTGATATCGTCCGCCAGACCATTCAGGATCCCAAGACCAGAGATGTACGTAGTAATGTCTTTAAATTCCAGCAGCTTAAGTTCGGTCAGAGACACTGTACACTTGGGCAGGAGGATTATCGTGACGTTCAGACGAATTTGGTTAGTGGCAATGACTACTCGGACATCTCCGGTTTCTTGAATTCCGATGACAGTAGCCTCGTATCTGGGAAAATATACTTCCATGTCAGTAAAACCAATTGTGGTCGACAGATTACTTCTCAATCCATATGACATGCAGCTATTTCCTTTTCTCACGACTGTAGCAGGATTCGTGAAAAAGCCGTTGTAAGCTTTGAATTCTCCGCTGATGAGATCTAAGCCCAAAATGGTTTCTGTGAAATTAACATCGATTGTAGGGATAGAGATTTGGGTTTCATGTTTGTTTACCAAATAATCCCGAATGCTTTCCAGGGCAATGTCTGTGATTTTGTTTGGAAGGTTGGAAAAGAAGTCCAACATTTCAGCGTCCACCTCGTTTGTGAGAACTCGTAGAGTTTCGCGATCCCATTTTGACGCACTGACAACACAAAGCGCAGCAACAAACGCGAAAGAACCGAACATCATGATCATCTATTGAGAATAAAGAACCGAATGGTTTGACGCAGGAGATAAAGGCGGAAGAAGGTCACTGTTCAAAAGATATAAAGCTATCTCAAAGGGACGGTGATGGCGGGAGGAGGATATTAACAGTGAGGTCAGACAGCTGACTCACACTCACGGTCAAGACTGGATCTGGCTTCTGTAGCTGTGAGTTCACGAGAAGCCCACAAAAGTTTACAGTAATCCAATGAAACATTCGACGAATTATATCAACAAACATTACTTATTTAACGTAATATAGTTGCCTTGTGCAATTAGATATCCTGCATAACGAAAGCTTCCATTATCTCAATTAATCGTAGTTACACTTAGAAATAATAAGTCGGTAGATACCTATTAAATTAATAATAATAATTAAAGTAAACTATTATATTATTGTTTAAATGACAGAACGCCAATTTTATTGCCCCTTCTATTTTCTTTTCTATGTAAAATGATAAATTTCAATTAAATACTTAGTTACACGGTCATAAAGCAACACTATTTCTAAAATGATTTTGGCACTACCTACTTATGTAATATATATATATATATATATATATATATATATATATATATATATATATATATATATATATATAGTTTGTGTGTGTGTAATTTCCACAATATTAGCAGAACAAATTTTTCTAAACGCAATTTTCAATTAATGAATGAACCTAATCTACCAAGACTAAACTTATCATTCCTTCCTTCCACTAATAAGATTTCAGGATACCTATATTCCAAACTCGAATTTGCTTTTGCTGTCAATCAAAATTTATTAATGTAACTTGTACGAACCCGATTCGGACAGAGACTTTGTATTACTTCCGAATCTACATAGATAGCGGAAACATTGGGATTAATTTCGTGGGATGACAAAAAATGAATTCTCAAAAATCAAATTTTGGACTTGTATTTTCGTTTTTTCCATCTTGAATGAAGGTCAAGATAACGCCGTTTAGAGAACACGCCGATTCCGATGAAATTTTCTTTTGAGCGGGTTGAGCCCTATGGATTTAATCGCTGCCTGCTTGATGGTATTATTAGTATCTGCGCAAGCACAAACGTAATATACTTGTAATAATCATAAACCCTTCAATTTTAATTCGAATTCAACGAAATGTTCAGAGGCAGCGAGAGCTGGACCCTACAGGTCCCGTGTAAATTTTGTTATAGCCGGATAAATGATACCTACTCAGTCTCTGAGACTATGCGTGAAATCCTGTTACCAGAACCTACCTACCTCATAGTAGGACCTCGAACGTATCTACTCATAATTGACACGATTTCGATGAAATTGTAAGAGATAGTACCTACAGTTTAGGTTATGGCTCTCTTTTAATTAATTATTTCCCGAATTGAAGAAACTAGACATTTTTCTACAACTTGCTGATGATGAAAATACACATAAATAATTTCTGGAAGGAATTGATTTCGGGTCTATCCGAAACGGATTTGACTTAGGTTAAATGTTTTTCTCTCATGATTTCGGACCTCTTCTAATTATATAAGTGTTACCCAAAGACCCTTGGGCGGCTGAAGGGCCGTCTTCTGAGATCTGGCCTTCCTCCAGCTCTGGACACTAGGGAATTGAGGGATTCATACTCAAGACGCACTCGGACAATTTAGAAATCAAAGAATGTAATAATCTCAAAGATGTAACGAATTTAAGCTGTTATAATATGAATATAAATTAATAGGATTAAAATTTTCCGTCACCGTCAGCAGTACACCCAACCCATCAACTTGACCGCTCGAGGTTCACGACACTAGGTAGGTAGAACTCTCCACCGACTAACTCGCAAGTTGGTAATTAGGTAACCTTCTGTAAAGGGAGATACGGTAACTAGGCCGGTTGAGACCCTCCCGGGTAGAGAGAGAGCGCGTAAGAGTTAACCTGTTTGTTGTTTTCTTAATTGCTCAAATAAAACGTAAAATTCTGGGGTTCCCCTCTCCCTTTATTTAGTCTTCGCTTATAATGAAATTAAAAAAGACAAGCAGCATGATCGTAAGAACGAATTTTCGTTATTATATTCATGAATTTTTGACATTTGAGCACTTTGAGTGCAATGAAATTGTTAGCTATCAGGATTATGGGAATTAACTTGATCTAATTAAGATTCTGCAATTCCAATGATTTTGAATTTTTAACAATTGTTTGCATATATTTGCATGCATGCATATACCTACTTGATTCCCTTCCAGGGTGTAAGGAGCTTCACATATCTGGGATTAGAGATTACGGAGCTCCAAATAGATAATAAATACACGCTAAATTACCCTATCCCAACTACACACACACCGGTATATTTGATACTCACAACCTCTTAATATTGAAACTCTACCGGCTCAAAAAGTATCAATGAATTCATCGTCGGCAAACAAAAAATGTATACATATGCTACTGAACTACTTTTATTTGATTATTGAAATGAAAAATTAATAGTTGAATGTTAAACATTAGTGATCAAGGGGCTCCGTATCTGGCAGGTGCGGCAAAACGTAAGGTAAAAGTAGGTAGGTAGATAAGACAAAGGATACTTTCAATTTTCTTGAAACAATTTTAATATCAAGATACAACACAGGAGAAGGTATCACACATGCCTATATACACACCATGTGTCCTTTGAATCGTTTCTATTGTAGCGTTGGTCGTACCATCATAAAATCAATGCAATATTAACTGCCGCCTGTCTGCGACGAGTCAGCCAAGCAGTAGGTAGAGAGAGGGAACCATTTCCCCCAGTCTATCAAGGGCGATGAACACAGAAATGCACCAACACCTACTGCCTGTTCACTGTGCTGAGATCGATGGTTCATGCAATGGCTCCTTCCTTTCTATTCTACTCTATTCTCTCGTTGAGGGAAGTAGCGGAGTTCGGCTGCTATGGGGAGAGGGGTGGGGACAGGAAAGCTCAGCAGACTCGTCGTGGATAGACAGGAGATACCCAACAATGATAATAATAGCAAAGAATTTGCTGAAACTAGTTAGGGTCACTCTTATTACATCGCAAGTTATGAAGTAGGTAAGTAATCAAAGTCGTGAGTCTAATACTACTAAAAAGACTTCATACGCAGAAGATAAGACAAAGGCTACAATAGAGAACGTGCAGGGTATTCAGATACCGACGGCTAGGACACACGTGACTATAGTACAATTTGCTGAAGGTATAAAAAGTTGTGATAACGCCTTTGATAAAATATTTCAAGAGAAATCATTATTCTATGTCTAATTGCGAACAACAGTTTCAGGTGGTTTACGCAAATTCATTTAATTGCGAAGGAGAAATGATTAGAGTGGACAATGCCATATACAAATCAATACAAAACCGGAACAGCTAACTAAAAGAGTTTCAGAAAACGGCTCAATTTCTAGTTTATTATGCAATTTTGTATGGCAATAAAATTTCGACGAAAATACTATTAAACAAGAAAAAATGGGGAGTAATTCCAACAAATACAAATAATATTATGAAAACTTCAACACCTAAGCACTTATCTCAACACGCAGTTTTTTCAGTGATAAGAACCATCTTGTTAGGAATACTCGTTTGGATGCAGGTATATTAATCTTCCATCTGTAATTTTATTGAATCAAAACATTTTATTCTACAATGTATATACCACGACAGTAGATGTTCTGAATACGAACATTCTGTTGAAGTACGGTAATCAAACGCTAATATTACTAGGCAGTGAAAGATATTTTCCCTAAAACTATAACGATTCACACTTCACAAAAAACTCAACAATCCAAAAAATAAAATAAACATGGAATGGCGCTCCAGAGTCCCAAACAGACTTCATCGTAAGCAGCGGGAAAATAAAAATACATTATTCCCCTCTGAAATTCGATCTGTAAACATCATCATTAATTCAAGTACAATTCATTTCAAGCATCCATTCTGAGCCACTGTGAGCAAAAGGAGAGAGAAAAAATAAGAGTGGGTTTCAATTTCACTGGAGTTTTCTTAAGAATAGGTAGAACAGGAATCTACTTTGTAACCTAATGACCGAAAATTTGATTGGAATAAGCCGGTATTTTTCTCAGCCAACAGGTACCAGTTTGTGCAACAGTAAACAAGGCAAACATGGGGAAAAAATGATCGGAGATAAATCTTTTTGAACTTAAACATTCATAAGAGATTCAAAAAGAAAGAAACCTTATTTAAATAGATTTACCGATATCTTACAAGAACAATGAATGAATAGAATGGACCATTATTGCTTAATCAAAAACAACAATTATTTTTCAATCTATAAAAACCTTTGAGATACGTACCAATCTGAAATTTCCAATATTCTCATTCCTAACTTGACTTTAGTATGACTTAGCACAGGAAAGAGAGGCAAAGACAACCAACGTGTCTGACCTAAGTTTTCCTCGATTTCGACTTCTTTTTTGGGAAGTCAGTGAATGAGTCAGATAGAAGACTATCGTCACTCACGGTTTTGGCTGACAGCTGAGCGGGTTGACGAGTCCTTTCAAGGGCTGCAGCTGTCAGGCCTATGACGGTATCTTTGTTGTAGAACGTAAGACCTAGGATGATGAGAAGGGGAAGGACGAGATATGAAGACTGGGAGAGCTCTGGGTCCCTGGATTTTAGGTTGGGTGAAAACGCCATCCGGAACACTTTGAGAGATCCGCTCGCCTTGAAGTGGACAGGGCGGTTGGTGTATTCGTGGGTTCCCAGTGGCAGGGTAGACTCCAATTGGAGGATATAGCTTCTGCCGTCCGCTGGTAAAGGTGGGAGGGTTATCATCACACTCGTCAGTACGTATCCAGTCGAACTGGCTTTGTACTCTGATAGTTTTATCACGCTCACAGCCAACTAGAACACACATATGAGTAATTCACAATATTAATCCTCATTGAGGACATGCATATGCAACACAACATTTATTGATAATACTGGTAACACACAAGGCTTTTACTATAAAGATGAATATATCGAAATAAACTTAGTACCACACGATCATCAGTCCGTTCAAAGTACATTAAGGATAATAGGTACTTATTAAGGATAATCCTCAGTTACCAAATGATATTATGCGTATGAAGTGGCAACGTATCAGACAAAATATCCAATCAAGTAAGCTAAGCCAGTTGAGAGGCTCAAAAGTGACTGATCAAGAAATCAACCTATGGGATGTGAACACTTGAAATTCTGGTCACGGCAAATCGTGACACATATGGACCTTCAAGCTCAGTACCACATTTGGAGCGAACTAAATATGCTTTAAATGATCCTAAAAGTTGTTGATGTGCACATGTTCTAAATCTACGTAGAGGAGAGAAAACAAAATCTCTAAGAGGAACTTTTTGTTGGAAACTAGTTGTACAATCGATCCCTAGAAGGTTTTCAACTAAAAATGTTAACACCTAGCATAGTTAAAATAGTAGATACTTAAGAGTTTTGTAAATAGGGCATGGGTTTCCAATCTCTCGTCCGTCAGGAAATCTGATTACTATTTCACAAATTCTGTACCAATAATAGAATGTCTCCGATTTTCACAACATGGGCTAGAATGGTGCGACTATTACTTCAGTAACATCTTTTGAGTGTTTCTATTCAGCTGGTGACTTCAACAATCTAGCGAGAATTTCAAACTGCTCAAATTCGAATCAAGAGATCGAATCAGATATTGCATTGAATCGGTTTGCCCAGACCAAAGTTTATTTGCACTTCATAATATACCTAACAATACAATTCTTGTTCAGTAAAAATAAACAAGGTGACCCTATCATTAGCCTCAATTTCACACTTTTTACTAACCGAACAAAACATTGCTCGAGGTCAGAGATGACGACATTGACTAGAAATGCCGAGGTCATCAACTGGTGAGCCTCAGTACTTTGTAATTGTATTTTAGAAGTCCCAAAGACGTTTCATTTCAAATGTCAGCACCCTAAGTGGACAGCTATCTTAAAAACCGAACATTGGTTTATGAGACGGCTCAGGGGGAAAGGGAGAAAGAAATCACCGCAGGAGCAGCCCAGGGTTCAGTTCTGGGCCCACAACTATGGAGCGCGTCATACGATAGTGTTCTACGTCTGCAAATGCCAGATGACTGCTATCTTGTTGGATATGCGGATGATATTGCGGCAGTTATCCTGGCTAGAACCACGGAATTGGCACAGAATAAACTGAATCAAGTAATGGTAAAAATCACTAGATGGATGGAAGACCATATGTTGACATTAGCAGCAGCTAAAACCGAAGTAGTTGTGTTCACTCGAAAATGGATCCCTACCATAATCCCGATACAAATAGGGAGTACAGAAGTCACCAGCAAACCAACAGTAAACTACCTGGGACTCTCATTAGATACTAAAATTACATTCTGGGAGCAAATAAAGAAATCAGCAGACAAGGCGTCAAAGAAAACAACTGCTCTTAGTCATCTCATGAGAAATATCAGTGGGCCAAGACCATGTAAGCGTCGTCTCATGATGACCGTTGTACAATCAATACTCTTGTACGGTGCGGAGGTATGGGCAGATGCTCAAACATTGCCTACTGTCGCAAGAGAATTATTGCAGTTCAGCGAAGAGCATGTGCCTACAGAACAGTGTCAGAGCCAGCCATACTCGTACTTACAAGCAGCATCCCAATCCATCTATTGGCTGCAGAACGCAAACGAATCTTTGATAGAAGAGAGGAAGGAGAAAGAGCTCATTTAGCCGCTGAAGAGAGAGAATATACAATGGCAAGATGGCAGGAAATGTGGACTGTAGAGTAGAGAGGGAGATGGACAGCACGCTTGATTCCTCAGATCAAGGTATGGCTAGATAGAAAACATGGAGAAGTAAACTTTTTCCTGACTCAGTTCCTTTCTGGTCATGGGCTGTTTTACGCATATCTCTATAAAATGGGAAAAGTAGACTCCCCAATATGTCCATACTGCCAGGAAATGGACGATGATGTGCTCCATACTTTCTTTGTATGCAAGCGATGCGCTACAGAAAGAAGAAGGCTGTAGGATGCTATGGAATCACCACCTCAAGACGCGACACCGGAGGTGGTAGTATCCAAAATGATTGAACGAGAGCAAAAATGGAATTTTGTAGCTGCCTACGTTGAAGACATCCTCCAGAAAAAGATCATCTTGGAACGGGAGAGACAGAGGAGGAGGGAGCACATGGACCGAGAGGACTGAAGAAATTTCTCAAGGACTCGGCCTGAAGTAATGTGTTAAACAGTTCCAGGCTGAGTTCCAACGTGGGAAAAGGAAGGTGAGGTTTTAGTGGGTTTGAATCCCACATAACCCGGAGTGCGGTCCCTCTTGGGTATCTTACGAGATCCGATGAATAGGAAAACAATTAGTTTCAGAGGTCCCCCAGTTGATTAGTGCGCCACCGTGTTTTGTAATTGTATTCTTGATGTCCGAAAGGATATCCATTTTAAATTACAGCACTATAGGTCGATTACGAAATAATTCACATAACCGTAGCAGTATTTTGTAATAACATTTCGTGACCAATTTCGTAACACAATTTCGAGTGGAGTGGTTTTTTTATTAAAGAAAATAAATAAATGTATATGTAATAGTAAATTTAAAAATCTGGAGGTCAGCCTGAGTGTGATACGTTTAGAAGCTTGTGATGAGAGGTTGCAATGTAGATTGGTACACACTTACCTACACGAAAATTATTATGAACGACAACCAACTTTTTTTGGATTTTTCCAACTATTGCTAGGTGTGTGACATCTAAATAACAGAGCCAAAGAGCTCTTACCCTGGCAAGTTAACCAACAACTTTCCCCTGAATCTCAGTTTTCCAGCGCTGCCCTTGAAATAAAATTAATGACAAGCCGTTCTTGGTGTTTATCGACCATATTTTTGTGCAAAATTATGCAAGCTTATTAGAACCTACAAAAGGAATTTACCTGTTGACTATTCTACTAAATGGAAAGCATAATTTTATTCACCTCTGGAGAATCTTCTCTAGTGAGTCTCAGCCTCAAAGTTTTGAGGTCTTCGGATCGGTCGGCCATCACGTAAACCATCACATCCACTCTTGTGCTAGGTCTGAGGGCATATAGTTTGAGGCCAGTAACGTCTGCTTTGGTTACCTATACAAAAGAAAAAATAAGATAAAATAACTTTATTGTGTATTGATAATTAAGAATTTTATTACTCCTAATGCTAGTGCACATGCCCAATAAACAACAATAATTTATTCTTTCAGCTTCGTTCTCAGTGCGTGTTCTGACAGTTCTCGAGCTCATCAGAACTGGGACGGGAAATCCCGGGGCGTTCCGGAACTTGTGAAACCGCGTTCAGCACTGCGAACGATTTCAGTACTTGGAAGTGGAATAACCTGTGTTGTTGTTTGTAACCTCACTCAACTCGTGTTACCTTCTGGTGCTCCTTTTCAGAATATTATTAGTGCCTCTGAATGTATTACTTATTATGCCCGTAACTATTACTTAACTATTAACCCACGTCAATAAAAAATTTAAAAAAATCCAGAATGATTGAGGTGTATACTCGAAAAAAATTGAGTTTCGTGGATGTAGACGAGATCTAACGATAACTTCAATCTCGTCCTCATCGTCTACAAACCATGAAACAACCATCGTTAAAAATATCGCTTTCCGAACTTGACGAGCTAGTTGACATTTTGATCATAGAATAGGTACTTATACTAACGTATAGAGACTAAAGTATGATTTCGATGAAGAAGAAGAGAGCGTATTGTTTAATCCACAAGACCCGAAAAATTGTGAAATGCGCATGCCTTGACTACGTCCTTGCGTTCGAGTTCTGACAGTTCCGAAAAAAAAGGGGGCTGTCAGAACCGTTTGGAACTGGGTTCGCAAAACACTGCGAACGCCGAACTCGGCGTTCTTGGCGTTCCAGAACTGGGCATTCTGCACTGCGAACGACGGCACTGAGAACAAAGCTTTCGATGCGTCACCAATACTATTCATCGTTAACAAGCCTAACATTAAAATAGACAATTACATAGCATTAAAATTAAATTAAGAGAGGAAAACTAACTGTGATTGTCACGTTGTCTTGCCCAGATTTCAAAATGTGATGATTGACGTCTGGGCCATCTTTGACACGCACGTTGTATTCACACTGCCAAACAAAAATTAGACAATTTAAATATCAGGATAGCTTCTTACAAATAAAAGTCCTCTACTGTTCTATAAATTTATATTGTTTACCAATAACTTAACAGTTCAATAACAAACAGAATAATCAAGATTAATAGCAGCATGATTTCCCAAAATTATCTAACCTCAGGCTTCAATCCTCTGATTCTGAATATACCATTGTCGTTGGAAGTAGCTTCTTCCTGATATTTAGAGCAAGCACCAGTTCCGATTGCCTCAACAATTACTCCACTTTCTCCTTCACCGCTAAGTGACATCACTGCCCCGATGCCACTATAAGCTACCCGTTCACCACTGAAAAACCATTATGTACATTAAATATTAGTAGAGAATAGGCAACTATTTGTCGAGTAACAATGAGTATTACCCACATATAAATTTTATATTTTTAAATTAAAATAGATTCCATTCTAAGAAGTTTGACACCATCCCCACTCTCCAACAATGAGTAGTTTTCTTTCGAAGATTTTTCCTGAAGAAGTTTCCTGCATCAGTGACTACACACTGGGCAGGGAGCTTTGACAAATCATCTGATCTTTGACTTCACCAGTGCCTGAAACTGTGAGAAATTATAGAAATAAAACTAGGTACTCATCATAGAAGATGCGGTTGATGTTAAACTTCTTATGGTGAAGTCTTCTTCCATCTAAAAACAGTTATGTTAACTTTTTCGCAACCATAGGTAACGCTCATTTAATCCTCATCATTCGGGTTGGAGGGGAGATTAGAAGTAACCGGGAAGGAATTCTCTTTTAGCTACCCTGAGTAAATTCATTCAGGTTAGTTAACTGTCGTGGCTGCGTGCAATTGCGAAATGAAACTGACTCAAAATTGCAAGGTTTGATTGAATGTGGACGATTTGATGAATGTGAACATCTGAACAAATTAAGCTATGACTGGACGAGAACCCTAAGTGACCGTCTCTAAAATGCCGTAACCTCATAATGTAATGGCTGGTCATTAGGCTGTAGCTCACCTAATATAATAGCCGGTCATTAAGACCATTTCTAACTAACTTTTTTATTCTTTTTTTTTTAGAGCTTTATACCCCACATGGCTACTGGATCGAATAATCACCCAGATCATGAGAGTTGCAATTCACGTATCACAGGTTTATAATGATTAAGGCTGGTTTCACACACTGGGCGGCTGGGTATTTGGTTACCTATCTATTCAGCAACGTCACCGGCATTCCATCTTGTCATTTTCACATATAGCTGGCAGGGACCCAGTAAGATTAGCTTAGTTTCATTCCCTGAACACCCCCAACTGTCTAGACATCACAGACAGCCGTCCAAGGCCGTGGGGGCCACAGGGTCCCCTCAATCCTTGCTCAAAGACTGTTGGCCACTGCCTGTGTAGATCCCGGTGCTGTTTACCTAGCGCCAGGTAAGTGTGCAGCCAGCCGAATAGGGATTTGTAAAGTGGATGGACTGATATGTTCGGGTGTCCTTTTTCAGGTTAGCACCCAGAGTTGTGAAACTCCACCCAAAACCAATTGAAAACATATAATCTAAGTTATTCTAAGATAATGCACAAGTATCATACCTACCTCAAACTGACTGAGACTGTTGCACCTTCTTTCACGTTTATGATCTTGCTTGGAGGATGGAAGCGGTATTCTTTCATCATGGGTTTCAGGAAATATTCCCCGGGACTAAGAGAAAGGAACGACTTTGTTCCATCAGCACTTGTCTGGGCATTTCTGCGATAACTCTTTCCACCAGACAACGAAAGAAGGACACCCTAAACATTTAAATCAACACTCAGAAAACTATCTCAAGCACAGCAAAGTAAAACCTAAAATACTGTCCTAATTTGTCGCAATATTGAACAGTAAGTTGGACTCAACTAGGTACTGTAGGTACTTACTGGGGAGAAAAAAGCACATTTAATGGAATATATTAAATATACTTGAGATTCATGGTGTTAGCCATTCTTACATAAGAATTATGAGAAAGTAATGTTCTCCCTTTATTTTTAGAATATGACGAGGCCCATGACGGTGAAAACAGTTTCAAAACTTTACAAAAAGGCCTTTCTGTCCTTAATTATTTGTATTTTTCTCCAACGTTTCTCCCCAGGAACTGGGGCTTCTTCAGGGAGATGGAAATTCAATTCAAAATATTAAATATACAATTACAAAATCTCTACCTATTGTTTTCTTTTTGTCTGAAACAACATTTAAAATTATCATTTCATAAGAATCAAATTTAAAATTGTTTATTAATTTTATTTTGGAGAAACGTTGGAGAACAATAAAAACAATTTAAGGACAGGAACGTATTTTTATAACGTTTTGAAATAATTTAAAATGTCCAAATAAAGAAGCATTGTGGTGAAACACCTTTGGGGTGTCTAGATACGAATCAGGAAGTCTAGAACCCCCCAAATCAGCTGAGTGAGATCCGGAGCCCCCCCCCCCCCCCCCCCCCCCCCAATAAAGCTGTTAAAATACATTAAATAAGTAGGTAGGTCCAGTAGTAAAATGAAAAGGTGCAAAATCATAAATAAATACAATTACTCAATGTTTCGAAAGTCGCAGTTTCGATAGGATAACTTTGAATCCTTACATAGACGTACATATAAAATATGATCAGATTCTGAACAAAATTTACTAACCTGAAGTTTTTCGTTGCTAGCCATGTCACTGACAGAAACTATTATTTCAGCCAATTTATGAGCACTGAAGTCACCCCACTTTGAAAGACCGGTTAATACATAGCCTTCTTTTTCAGCAATAATCCTGCAACAGGGTATTGTTATTTAGAAAATGAATTACTGCATTTCGGATACATAATTCATGTACCAGTTTATTCTCAGTAAAAAATATCAAGAACTTTCTCGAAGCCTAACAACAAATAGGTTCTAAATGCTACCTACACACCTCAACATTGAATACAATATAATTCAAATATTTTATCAAGAGTTTTCCAAGGAGAATGGTAATAATTAATTCCATTTGCTGCTCATCACTCTCATTAGTTTCCAAAAACTTATTTAGAAAAAAAATGGATGAGGGGTTGATAAGTTCTCTGACGTCTCTTGCTGCTTGTCATGTAACTACCTCATTGCCGTTCAGAAGGGAATTCAAGTTTTAAAAGTAAAATCATTATCAAGACCCAAAGTGATTATTGCTTATCACTTACTGTGAGCCTGCGTGGGTACATCAGAAACGTTTGAATTTGAAAATTGTGAATTGTTGTTGGGTAAAAAAAATCATGATATATAACTTGCTTGGTATTAGGAGCAGGTTTCAATGGTGGAAACTTGTAAGAACCATTGGCATCAGTCATTTGTGTGGCAACCACTGCACCCATTTCATCCTTAACTGTGATGGTAACGTCTCCAATTCCTTTGTTATCACCACTGAGAACTTTTCCTGGATGAAATAGATAAGAAATATAATATATATAAAATATATTATAATTTGATTTGAATAATAATATATATATTATTTTATATAAAATATATATAAGAAATATATTTTTAAAATTCAATAACAGCATAAATTACTTGACAAGAGTATTAGCAAAGTCGTGCAAAGTGACGATAGTGGTTTGAAGCGAAACTGATGCTATACATAGTGTAGGGGAGTACTGTCAGTGGAAAAAATTTTCAGAATTGAACCTACTTAAATTTACAAAATTAAAGGGTAGACACTACTCTTTGATGTAGGAGAGTACAGGTTATGGATATAGCCATGTGGAAGACATTTATAACTGATTTCATCTTCATTTATTCTTCTTTTGTAAATGGAATGCACTTGTAAGGTCTTCAGCGTGTGATTATGCCAGTACATGAAGTATACTGGATGAAGTCATGACTGCATGGTTTTGGCCAAGCAGCCTAAGATGACAGAAAGGAATTCAAGATGTCAGCACCAAGATTCCTCTTCCTCTTGAAATAAAGGTGCCTCAGTATGAGGGAGAGTATAAGCTACTTTGTCTGAAACTCTTTTCCAAAGGCACCCATTAGAATTGAAGAGGCACTAAGACTATAGTACTGTTTCGACAGCCTGATGATGATGGATTTACAACAAAAAGCGCTCACCCCCATTACTTGACGTGCTAGTGATGACGAACCCCTACATAAGGTATGTAAATGAAATTTTTCTATTACTACTAGCGGAAATAACCCTTTAGATTTAATACCAAAAACTAACCTGTAATGACTTGTCCCTTTTCAGCAGAAAAAAGCGATTTTGATGTATTTATACAGTCAGTGTGGCCACTAACTTCTGCAAACTGAGGGGTAAAAAGGAAAACACCAGCCGCTGGGGAAATTTTCAATCCTTCCTTGGGTTTCAGCTGCAGAGTAAATTCATATTTGATGCCTTCATCTGTCGCCAGACCTTTACCAAGCTTCATGCTGTTCAAATTAAAGAAAAATTTAAAATTTCATGGAAGGATGTTTCAATTTGTAAAAATTGGTGACAGATAAAATAATTATGTGATTTGGTATTGCCACAAGAATTTGCTTTTTTAAGAGATGGAAAAAATCATGGAAGTTTTATAACAGCATCTTATAATAGCAATAGCATGCCAAATTATTGTGAGACAACGAAACCGTATGTATTTAAATGGATGCCCCAAAAAGGTTCAACCGTTCAGATTGACTTAGTAATTCTGTATAATATAGCACATTAAATTTATAAATTTGAGCGGAATTTAATTAGAAATATATCTGTTTCAAGGTCATCATAACGTTTTCATTAACTGTTTCTATTTAAGAAAGCTAAGTAATAATTTAAGTAGGTACTCAGATACTTTGCTAAGGTACCTACGTATCTTGCATGGTTTTAAACATTCAAATCACATATCCGTAGAACCCAAGGGTTAGTTCCATTAATTTTGAGCTCTTGTAAAAATTTAAAAAAATAAAAAAAAAAGTTTTAAAAAAGGTAAGTAGGTACCTATTACAGTTCTAAGTTGTTTAAGAGCTTACATTGGCAGAACAACGAAAGAGCGGATATTTTATTATTATTATTAATTCATTTTACATTATTTTGATATTTTCACACCAGACGTTAAGATTCGTTGAAAGGAATATAAGCAAGCATTTAAACTACTGTTTGGGTTGTGGAGGTGGGGTAATGAGACATCTCTCCGTGTTTTGTTGATTATTTAGCTCAAATACTTTCGCCCTCATCAGGAGCTTATGTAGATAATATGTTATAATTACTCTGGAGGTCCCTCCCTGTATCTCCTTCATTCTCTTTTGTTTCTTTCTTGTTATGTTTTCTCTCAATGGAAGTTATGAGTTGCAATGTTTGGTTCATTCTTCTTCTTTATCTGCTGCATATGGATGCATACGGACTGTTGTGTCCGTATTGTTGAAGAGGGGATAGTAGACAATTTTTAGTCACTGCATTTAGTCACTGTTAATTAGTGTAATTAGTGAGATTATGAGATATTTTATGGACCTCCTAGAGCTTCTGATGAGGCCGATGAGGGCGAAAGTACTCGAGCTAAATAAACATTAACAAAACCTGGGGAGACGTCTCATTGACCCCATCTCCACAACACAAACAATATAGTAAAACAGAAACAAGAAACCAATCAATATTTTAAACTAAGGATGCAAAATCTTTCATTTTTCTTGATTGCATAATTTTTCATTCCTTAAAGCAATTTTCGAAGTCATTTGACAAGTATTCAGACCATATGATAATAGTGGGCTTGTCATGAATTCTATTATTGTTTGTACTTGCTTGATAAATCTTGGCCATTTATTACCAATTTTGGAGATGCTCACGACGTATTGATTATACTTCCACTATACTGTGACGAATTTATGCAATTTGTTCATCATCATGTTGAACGTGATTAACCCCAAAGAACATTATCACAATAACATCACTATCAACTCAACTAGAATCCATATGCCCCATTAGACATCCATGATATCAAGGTTTTACTCACACTTTAGGGTGCCTGCTGCTTTCATCCGAATCCAATGGTTCAATGTTCAATAGCAAGTCGTTCACTTCTTCAGAAGCCAGCAAGAAGAAGGAGTTAGCGTGGGTAATGGCATTAAGATTAACACTCCCAGTAACCCAACGAACTTGTGGTTCCTCGTAACCATGGCAACCGACTGGTTGGAATATGTATGGCGTGGATTTGGGAACACAAATGTGAGTGCTTCCGGTTGAGACCTCCAGTTTGAGTTTGTCATTGGGTTGGCCTTCACTATAGTAAGTTACTGCAGTTGCATGAGAAGAAACAATGGTGACAGTGAAACCAGACTGAGTAAACGTGGGTACTTCCGTCACTTCGTCAATAACTGCAAGTGACTGTGACTCTTTATCCCAGCACCATCCAAGCCCTGGTTCAAGATAAATATCGTAGTCTCCAGGCATCACTTCCGTAAACTCATAGCGCCCACCTGTAAAACACATTATACGAAAAACATAGAGAACAATAAAATTCACGTAGTTGAGTACTTCAAAAATTGACAAAGTGGTTCATTTCATGATAGTCCCTATCAACGATGCACCTCAGGTTATTAGTCAGAAATAGAATCTATTTGTTCGATAGTTTGCGCATGTGCACTCTGAATACAAAGTGCGATTTTATTGAGCTCTGCAATGTAGGAAATGGATGTAAAGCAGAAATGGAAGATTAATTTCGTCATGATTAATTACCCTTCCATTGGGAACCAGAACGAAGATCAGGGATTAGAGTGGCAGAGGGGCGTGTCCACCTTTATGCTGATTTACGCCAGCCAAGTATACAGCACCGGTTATCCAGATTGAGATGAGGATTGAATGAGATTTTTCACATCGAGCCAAGAAAAAACGAAAACGTGTGACACCATTCTAACTTGGGAAGAGATAATTGGAAACTCGATTCGTTCTGAGTTCCAAAGTTCGAATCTCAGCCATCCCTCAACCTAACCTAGGTTTTTGAGGCAACAGGTACCGAAAATATTGGACACTAAGAGGCAACATTGGGTCGCCAGTAATTACCTCCAGTTTCCTAGTTAAAGAAACTAGACAAAATTCAGATAGGCAAGAGAATAGCATGAAGGTTTGCTAGGTTGTCCAATTTTTTAAGAGGCTTAAGGGTACAACGTCTGTTTGAAAAACTAGGAATTGATCAGAGAATAGGAATGATCATGAATCTTATCTTTTAGTTTTTAGTTTTGTAGAAGCAATTTATATAACCATCAAATGGTTACCATTTCAACTTGCAACTACAAATGAACAAATGCTAATAATTAAAATGCTTAGTGGGATGAAATTTGGGGGAATGTAATATGGCTTTCTACCTGTTCAACAGTGTTACCCAACGGGAAAGCCTGACCCATGCGAAAAAATAAGTAGATTTCATGAGATACCAGTTGTGTAGCAAATAACGCTAACATTTCATGTTTTCACACAAATGAGGAACTTGTGATTTATCTTCTTTGAATTAATTTATCTTAATTATTATTATTGGTGTTCATTCATTTCTTATTTCTCAGCTTATTATGAGGTACATATTCGTTTTCGGTTCTTTTTTTTCAAGGGTTGAGACAGAGAACTCATACCAGCTAAAAGGACAGTAAAAGATAAAGGGAAATAAAGCCTTAGTTCTTAGTGAACATTTTTACAACCATACTAGAAGTATTTTAGCAAGAAAAACTTACTTTTGGCAATAGTTTGCAAAGAGGATCCTTGGCCTTTAGGTTTCAAATTCACTGTTATTAAAGGACATTGGGTCATGCAGACGATTTTCCCTTTCACGGTGGAACGTAGTTGCGAGAAATCCACATTTTTCAATGGTTTATCTATCACGTCCACAAGTCTCTTTGATGGTGAAAACCTTCAATCAAGAGAATCCGCCTTGAGTAAATTGGAATACAACTGAGGAATATTTAAAAGCTGTAATGGAGTATAGACCATTCAAACAAACATGTAAGTGCAATTGGCAAAACTGTCATAAATATTATATGACAGAAACATATATATAGGTATATAGGTCTGGAATGGTCAATTAAACAGATGATACCATAAAATAAAAAATAAAAACCAACTAACAAATAAGCATATGAAACGATAAATTGTCGAAGAATTGCATTTGAGAGAGATGAGTAATGAGTTAAAGAATTTGAAAGTGATGGTAAACAACGAAAAACAAGTCCAAACAGGTACCAAACTATGATTTAGGAATCAGGAAAAACTTTGGGCATGTTTCTCTCAAAACGAACGAGTTGCGGGTTGATTCATTTTCGGTTAATGACGTCCATATATATTTTAAACAAACGACGACGCATTATGTGTGATCAAAGAGGCAAGCTAAAACTCACAATAAACCATTTGTAAGTTGTTTTGAATCAGGAACAGGCGTGAAAGTGTACTTCCCAGGCGAGAGGTAGAGACAGTAACTTCCTTTTGAGTCAGTAGATGTTTCCGAAATGGTTGAGTCTTCTGAAGTAATTTCAATCCTGTACGGTCCTGAACTGGAAGGGGAATGAAAGTGGCCACACACTTTATACGAGACTGGTATGAGATCAGGTAAAGAGGTCGAGGAAACCTTGATTTCAGTTTCTTTAAAAATTACGTTTTCTGAAATTTTAAAGAGTGAAGATGAGTATGCATTCCTTCCTGATTACGAATATCAATTATAGTACGGTCTTCTAGATGACTGTTTACTTATGCAGTGGCATGTTTCACATCGCGCGTAGTGACTTTTCAGAGAAAAATATTTGAAAAAACCCGCGGAACGCTCAACTATGTTGGTTACCCTGCACGCCTCCCCACGCTCCGCCATTTTGTGGGATGTGGAATTTCTCGTCACTTTGTATGTTCACCTCCACGCAAGCTTGTTTCAGTCCCGAGTTTTCAGTTTTTACTTTCATATTTTCGTTTCAAAATCTGTTTTATTTTTTCCTTTCGGTACTGTTTTGTGGTTGTTGCGATTTGATGACATTTTTAATGTGCGTATTGATGAATTGGGATCGCAATCGTTCAAAACACCGAGTCGAGTCAGAGACACCTCGTGCTGGAGGGTCCGCATCAGCAATTCTGGTACTTCGTCTCCTGAGAGCAAAGATTATTTCACAGTACTAGACTTGAGCCTCCTTGGGGATACTTTGAGCAAACAGGTACATAAGCGGATGCCTCGATAAATCTCCAACATAATTTTGAAACACAACCCTAACCTGTCTGACTCTTTTGGGTCCGACAGGGGACGGGTTAAGAGACGACACAAGCGCTAGAGGCATTCTCCTTTGAAGGGCCATCGACGTGGTGCTGACGAGAGGCCAAAACGGAGACTTTGTAAAGCCTCCTCTTCCTCTTTGTCATCATCAACAACGTCGTCTTCGGGGTCCTCATCCCCCATGGCAATGGCTTCCTACTCTGCGGAATTCAATTGCTTTGATGCCAAATGAAGATAAATATGCCGCTTGTTCCAGCCCTACCGTCCCACCTTTAAAACCTTATGGGACTCAATAACCCACCGGGCGACCAACAGCCTGGACTTAAGGATACCCTTCTCCCATCCGGGGTGAAAAGTATGATTATACCATTTGGACGGATAGCTCCGCATAGGGTGGGGGGGGGGGGCTTCTGCCTCCCTCATAAAGTCAATGGTTGGTGGGGATCCGAACATAAGGAGTTCAATATCAACGTGAAGGAATTAGACGCTGTTTGGCTAGTATTACCACATCTTGCTCATACGTGGCATTCCAACAGCATTTTGCTACGTGTGAACAACATGACAGCAGTGTCTTTAATCAATAGAATGGGTTCAGTATCTCTCCCTCATTTACACCAGATGGCTAGTCTCTCTAGAGTTAGTAGAAGATTGCACCTGGTCATTTCGTGAGCAACAAAACTTATGGATACGTACCAGATATGTAGCTTCAGAAGATAATAAAATAGCGGATGAATTATCTAGGTTGAATCCACACTCCTCGGAATGGGAAATTAGTAATGACATTTTCAAATACATAATAGATCAACTAGGAGTTCCTTCTATCGACCTATTTGCGTCAGCATCGATACACAAATGTGTTCGATTTTTCTAATTTTGGCCAGATTAAGGTTCTGAGAGGGTGAATTTTTTTATGCATTTACACTTCTCGTCCTCATTCCTAGAGTGATAAAAAAGATCAAAATGGAACACGCCAGAGGAATAGTAGTTGCCCCAATATGGCCAGTCCAGCCGTGGTATTCAGTGTTCATGAGTAGCTAGATTCCAAGTTATTGAAGTTTGCCCCGTCTGACGACTTATTTCTTGATGATTCCAGGGGAGCCAGCCTGCCATCACTTGAACAGGTGTCACTGATAGCAGCGATTTTGTCAGGAGGGCCTGGATCAAAAAGGGAGTCTCTTTAGAGGTAGCTAACACTCTATGTAACTCATTATCCCCTTCTACATTGAAACAATACGCCTCATTTAATCAATGGGTCTCGTTTTGCACTTCCCAAGGCTGGGACCCTTTTACTGTCAGTTCCCAGGATGTTGCGATTTTTTTAGAGAATTCTGGGCTCATCAAGCATTCAACGTGCATAGATCAGCCCTATCTTTAATCTTGGGCTCGGATTTGGGTTCCGACCCCCAGCAGCATTATCTTAAGGCTATTTTTTGTCAGCGGTCCCCAGCCGCAAAATATGAGGAATCTTGGGATCCTTGAGTGTTGCTACACTTTTTTACTGCGCCATCAGACACTTCAGCAATAAAATTGGCCACTCCTGGCCTCTGGACAGCGCCCACAAACGATCCTAGCGATCAGAAGATCCAACATCAAATTTGATACTGTGGGAGTTTGGATTTTTATACCCTCCATGCTTAAAAGTCTCGTCTCGTATCGAGCTTCCCATTCTTGAATGGACGGTACATCACAGTCGCTCCATCAGGATCACATCTTATTGGTAATACGTCCCCCGGTTCGCCCGGCTTCCCATGCAACTCTGAACCATCAACAATGCAGGTGTCGACGTTGCCACCTTTTCCGCCAACTCCACAACCCATGGCGCAGCATCGCCAGCAGCACAAAATGGAGTTCCAGGCAGCGGGGTGGACACAGAACTCCGCTATGTTCACAATTCTACAATAGACCTCTATCGTCTCAGGGAGTATTTCCCACGGCTGTTTTACATAATACCTGACCTGAATGAATTTATTACAATCATAATTTGACATTATCCTCACATGGCTCAGACGTCACAACTCTACTTTCTACTGAGCACTTACAATTTCCACTATTGGATGTGACACAATGGTCTCTGCTCTCCCTTTTTTTGTGATCCCATTTTACCTAATATCAGGGGAACAAAAAAAAAGGAGGGGGGGGGGGGGTACGTCATATACTAGTGGCTCAAGTGGGTTTGGGGGCCATAGAGCGATATATGGGGCTCCTACATACCCAAGGTGTGTACCACTAGTGAACATCTTTCGTCTGGATTTTATTCCTAGGAGCTCTCTCGCGCCTTCACCACCCCTCCCAGTCAGCAGGTGAATGATATCTCTAAATGGGCTGCATAAGTAAACAGTCTTCTACGAAGACCGTACTATATCTACTAACTCAACTTACCTTCGGGAAAGATTGAGTACAATTATAGTAGGTCAAGGAGAAGACTGTTCAGTGCCCACCCTAGGCTGGCGCCTTTTTTCAGCCACCCAGTCATTCACCTGCACCATCCAACAATCTTTCAACTAAAGTGACGAGAAACTCCACATCCCACAAAATAGTGGAGCGTGGGGAGGCGTGCAGGGTAACCAACATAAGGGAGCGTAAACTTTGGTGGCTTTTCAAAAAATCCGCGTTCCGTGGGTTTTTTCAAATATTTTTCTCTGAAAAGTGCGATATGAAACATGCGCTGTATAAATAAACAGTCTTCTCGTCGATCTACTATAATAGTACTCAATCTTTCCCGAAGGTAAGTTGAGTTAGTACTTAAATCTATCACAAGAATGTATTGAACGAGTGGTAAGTAAGTAATTATTGGACTTACCAGCTTCCACCTTCAATGAGTAGGTCCCAGCTCTCATACTTTCCAAACTATACACACCATCAGCCCCAGTTTTTCCCGTGACTTTTCCATTCAAATAAACAGTAGCTCCACTCATAGGTTTACCGTTGAGCGACCACAATACCTTCCCAGCAACAGTAAAACCTTTAACCTAAAACCAAAATATAGCTATTAATAATATGGTAATGTAAATAAACCACCTAATTGTAATGACATGACCTAATCAGTATGGACGCAATGCTGGATTTGTCTATCTTCTTAAAAGTTTGTTGCACTTTCATTGAAGGGCGAATTTAGTTATCCTGCATAAACCAACACATTGGTACTCAAACTCTGCAAATTATTATATATTATATCGTCTCACAAGGTGGCCTACAGAATCCCTCCAATTTTAAACTTTTTACTAAATCTCACTAAACAAAACGAAGATTTCATCTGATCACCACCACCCCCTAACTAGAAATCGTATTCTAGATGTCCCAAAGAAGCTCCACTGGAAATATCAGAGGAATATGTTAGTCCCAGGGATCTCTCAGCTTATTACGAATAACGCAATTTAGTTGCACAATTTCATGACTGATTTGCATTCCATGGTTTTATTATGGACTTCGTTACCAATATAGCTTGGGTGAAAACACTTGAGTGTGATATTTTTAAGAGTTACAAGAGGGTTGGAGAATTAAACACATTAAAATATCTAGAATAATTTTGTGCAAACATTTGTATATGAATGGTTTTCCAACCATCTTTAACGCTACGTATGTGCATATATACCTAATTTAGAATAAATAAATATAATTTATATAAATATATGAACCTAATGACGTATGTAATTCAAAGTTTTAATAAACGTCGTTCGAGAGTTCTAATTAGGTATTCATATTTTGCGATTTCTAAAAAATTACCAGTTGAACTCAATACAACGAAGCAGTTCTAATAAAATAAAATTACATAATTGGCACAGCAAGATGTTGCAATTATATCATTTGGGGCATTTGAGGACATTTCACATGTTGTATTTCTCAAAACTACCTCATCAGAATTCGTTTAAAGAGACATGAAGAGTTCAAACCCTAAAAGTCAAAGAGTTTGAAGGTAAAG
The DNA here is from genome assembly GCA_030762985.1 of Adelphocoris suturalis. Classification (NCBI taxonomy): domain Eukaryota; kingdom Metazoa; phylum Arthropoda; class Insecta; order Hemiptera; family Miridae; genus Adelphocoris; species Adelphocoris suturalis. The sequence continues at coordinate 82,365,665 of CM061043.1, read as the reverse complement.
GCAGGAAAAAATCTTAGCTCCCATAGCCTTTGCCAGAATGTGAGCCCATAGTCCCGACCCTCCTCCACACTTTTTTTTCAATGAATCCACCTCAGCAACAATCATATGCTACAAGTATTCTTCTTCTTTTCTGCTGTTCGTAAGTTAAAATTGATATTTGAGTATTTCTGGCAGTGTGACGAATACTCTGAGTATTAATATATGTATATATAAATTTCCTACAATTAGCATGATGGGGGCCTGAGGGCCTGGGTTTGGGGGTCTGATGAGGGATTGGTTTAGGGGGTAAGGGTGGGGGTTTTGGGGTTCAGTGGGGGTTTCGCTACTACTTGGCGATGTTTCAGCTTGAATGGCGTTATCAGTCCCGTTGGGACTTGGTATGTTGAACTTTGCTGATATCAGGCTAGAAACCTTTTTGTGAAGATGAATTGAAACCCTGCTTATCCCATTTTGGTTTAGATCGAGAGTTTCAAGAATTTTATCGTTCTTCAGCGCAAAATGTTAGCAGATCTCGATCCCCATGGGGTTCAGGGGAGGCTAGGCAGCATAGCCATTAATGCTAGAGACACCTCATATTTAAATCGTAATAGGGATGACAAATTTCGTGTTACTAGCAGTAGTGGACTTTCAGTTAGGAGCGTCATTTGAGCCTTGTTCCTCGAAAATGTATTGGATTTCTTGAGTTATCGTATGCTAACATTACCCTCGGCTTTGTGTTTATTTGAACAGGACCCGGTGGGGGTCTTTTAAAACGTGTTTCGAATACCGGTCCCCCTGCTCCTAAATATAACTCCACTAGTCTGGCCAGTTGGTTCTAGGCAGTCCAATACTGGATCCACCAGAGGTATCAGTCAAACTGTTGACTTTAATCCTCCCAGCAGTGGGAAACAAATCAAAAACTATTGATTCTATTCAAGTATCTGACATCCAATTCCTTCGAGAATTCTTTTTGACTTCTTCAGTGGGCAGCATATTGTAAGACTTTTACTATCAATCTGCTACAATTCATAAATAACTGTAAATCATATTTTTCCATAAAAATATACTCTTGATGCCAATTTTTATGACACTAGCTCAGTGGTTCAGTGGTGCTGGCTAGCGGAGTGGTGGGCCCTTTCGACCTAGTTTTTGATAGTACAGTAGCAATCCTTAGTGAAGGTAATCTACAGTTATCGATTATTTTTCAGTCAATTACACACATTTTCAGTTTAAACTTTTCTTCATATAGTCAACTGACTGAAATTGATGTATATTAAAAATTTTCATTGTACCTACTTGAATACAGTGGTGTTACATATTCCTAGTTTATAGGCCTCTATTAAAAGTGTTACTTACCCTGCCCCGTCTCTCATTTTTTAAGATGTTGGAGAGGAGGTGTGGGATATTCCACGAGATTCAAGCAACTTACTAACCACCAATAGCTTCCACCACACACCTCCTTTTTAGGTTTTGAGAACATTTTAAACATTTTTCTCACCCCCCCCCCCCCCCCCCCCTGTTATCCAATCCTGTTATGTTTATCCTATGCCACCCCAGTTGTGTCTGTGAGCAAACTACATGTGTAACGCCTTAAAGTGCCCTCAGCGGTATAATTGAGAAGTAAACGAACTTGGGGAAGAATCCATAACTATATCGTAAGTGTTGCATTTAAGGCTGTGGTACCTACGATTTGTTTTCCCGCATTGGGCGAGACTTCGATTTCGAAATCTTGAAGTCATTTTAAACGAAATTCGGAGAAATACTACGAGTGAAATGTTCTCATGATTATTAATGAACATCATAAGTTGTTCATTTCTCAATTACTGGGCAAACACTTTTCAATGAGATCATGGAGTAAAATAGCACAACTTGCCATGAATTTTAAAGCTTGAGTTTCCTCATCGTGTTTCTTACTACTTAACCTCAACTCACTTAAATCTAATTACTGAATAATTATGAAAAATATTTCACTGGGCTTTTATCAAAAGATGAACAAGTTATTTTGAGTAAACTGATGTCAGACTGACCTGAAATGGGCTAGGCAAATGAAGGGAATTGTGACCAACACTGATGGCGAGCGACCTAGGATGGACATCAAATTTGGTGCTTTTCGATCCTTTGTAGTGAGGAACAAGTACATACTCTCCCGGGCTCACTTGAGGAAAACTAAATACACCTTGAGCGTTGGATGCCACGTGGCAGATGAGATGAACAGTACCAAGCGTTGGGTCCACGACAAAATCTGGCAAGGGAGTTGAATCGCAACCTGCAACCTATAAGAATGTGGAGCATGAAACATATTGTTGTTATTGTTATTGTCATAAATTAAATATGTATTTAGCATGAAGTTTTCAAATATTGCTAAAGTTATTTGGACACAATAAAGATTTGCAAGGAAGAAGGAACTGGGAGTTGTGATTCGAATAATAACGAAAATCGGCCAAGCTGTTCGGGAGCGGTTGTACAGCAAAGACGGTGAATAGGTGGACTGCAAGTGGTATGCTGTTATCCCTAGGCGTGTGCTTGGCACAAAAAGGATGATATCATGCAATTTGTGGCTTGGTATGTTTTGTACGCAAAGGGTCTTTTTTTGGGGGATATCACACGTTTTTTGCATTCTTGGAGTAAAGGAGTGGGATTTATAACGGCTGATTTCGTGAACAGCCAACCAAGTAGATAATTTCTGTTATCCGAAAATATACAGAGTGTCCAACGAGACGTTGACCCCCCTGTTAAAATCGTTATTTGTGGATAAAAAAAAATAGCCTTTTTACAAACTTCACGTTTTTTTGTGAGGATCTCAGAAATATCAAAATTGCGCAGCGCGCAATTGCGCAACTATGCGCAACCAACATCAACTTAGTTTTTTCAAATGGGAACTCCCCTTTTTATTCCATATTTGGATTTTGCGCACAATTTCATGAAGATTTGATGACCCCTCATTCGATTTTTTGGCCACGCGCAACCCGTTCAGCGAGCGCTCAAAGATGCGCAACCCTACGGTTGCGCCAAAATTCGGATGTACGAAGTACCCAAGTGTGACACATGAAATTTCATTATTTTTCGACGCTGAGTCACGAGGTACTATCCGTTTTTTCATTTGACTAAATTTCAACGCTTTTACAGCCCAAAATGTGGTTATTTTAAGTAATAAATAGTCTTCCAAGGTGTGTGTGTTGAATTTTCATAGTTATTAAACGCTGATTCGCGCAAGTGCAACTTGTTTTTTCTTTTTTTTTTTTTTTTTTTTTTCTTCTAAGTTTTCAAGAGAAAAATGAATTATTCCTAGCTAGTGAATAGACGAGAGGAGTCCAAGTATCATCAAAACAGAGGTTCAAAGTTGGGATGTAAGATATCTCTGGAAAGTTGACGTTTCCTGCCAAATCATGAAGACCCCATGGCAGACCTTTCATCCCTTGTGAAACGAGCCACATTAGCGCGAGGCATGATGGCATAGATCTCGCACATGGTACTGGGAAGAATAAGCTTATTTTAATGAACCTGGAGGCTTATAAGCGATAAATTAATCGCCTTCATGATTTGGCAGGAAACGTCAACTTTCCAGAGATACCTTACATCCCAACTTTGAACCTCTGTTTTGATGATACTTCGACTCCTCTCGTGTATTCACTCGCAAGGAATAATTCATTTTTCTCTTGAAAACTTAGAAGAAAAAAAAAAACGAGTTGCACTTGCGCGAATCAGTGTTTAATAACTATGAAAATTCAACACACACACCTTGGAAGACTATTTATTACTTAAAATAACCACATTTTGGGCTGTAAAAGCGTTGAAATTTAGTCAAATGAAAAAACGGATAGTACCTCGTGACTCAGCGTCGAAAAATAATGAAATTTCATGTGTCACACTTGGGTACTTCGTACATCCGAATTTTGGCGCAACCGTAGGGTTGCGCATCTTTGAGCGCTCGCTGAACGGGTTGCGCGTGGCCAAAAAATCGAATGAGGGGTCATCAAATCTTCATGAAATTGTGCGCAAAATCCAAATATGGAATAAAAAGGGGAGTTCCCATTTGAAAAAACTAAGTTGATGTTGGTTGCGCATAGTTGCGCAATTGCGCGCTGCGCAATTTTGTTATTTCTGAGATTCTCACAAAAAAACATGGTTTGAAAAAAATATATTTTATTTTTTTGATCCACAAATAACGATTTTAACAGGGGGGGTCAACGTCTCGTTGGACACTCTGCATATTTTCGGAAAAAAAGAAAATGAAGAAAGTCCAAAAACAAGCGTTTTGATGCGCCGTTTTAGGTAACTTAGAATCATCCTACGATTACAAATTTGGCATCAGGTTACTCATACCAGGTGCCCCTCCCAGGATACGCAAAAAAATCGGTGTTTAACCAACAGGTTGGGGTAGGGAGGGCCGACGTTCCTCTTTGTTATATATAAGCAAACGCTTGTCTGCATTGTCTGGCTTGGCAATGCGAGACTAGTCTCGCTTGATAAAACATTTGAAAACTAAATAGATTCTAAACCTGCAATAAAAAAATTATAAAAATTTAGGGAGGAAGGATAACGTTGAAGATAGCATAGATACTTTGAGAATGTTACCTCAGACTGTTTTTTCCGGGAAAATAACACGAAACTGACACCAGTTATGGGCTGGTTATCACTTGTGACGACTCCTGTAATGTCGTAACCTGAAACGGCAAGACTACCAACAGGGATTTTTCCATTTCCGTCCTTCACAACAACTGCAACTTCACTTTTCAATATTTTCCACCTGTCAATAGAAAGGATACAATTAAGAGTTTTGCAATTCAGTGAACATGAATAAGAAAATAGTACCAAATTCGAACTGAACGAATCAGTTGTCCCCAATCTTTGGGGGAAATGGGAATGTTGAGAAAAAAGTTACAGTTTGAATATAGATTTAGTTAGAGAATTTAAGAAAAAACTAGACAAGTCTTATTCGTCTAAACAGAGTAGATGAGTTCGTTCTAAGCTACTTTCATAGTGGAAATTTCACAATAAAAACTGTTTATTGAGACTTAATAATTAACACAGGGGGTATTAGGTTTAGGAGGTTGGGTGTTTTTCTGTGTTAGGAATTTTATAACTAAATATTTTTGTTTTGAATTTAGCTGTAGCTATTGTAATTTGTTCAGAAAACCAGCTTAGGCCATAACATAAATATGTTATTCATTAGAAATATCGAAAAATTCGAAAGCAAAGAATCCCCGCGGAGCACCTTCTCGAGATAAAAAAAAAAAAACGCGCCCCCGCTGGAACGATTAACAAATTTTTTAAAAAGAACTATATACAGAACTATTTTTCCAGTGAAGAAGAGCGAGTCTCCATAGCATTTTTGAGCTTCGCTCTAACTACAACAACATAGGTATGACTGATAAAACAGCTACGTTTTATATTTTGTTTCATATATGCAGTAATAATGCAATAGGCAATTACTACGTACGTTAAGCATTTCAACTTTCAAACTTTGGATTAAACTGAATATCTGTGTCATCGGATTCACAGGGTACGAGGTGTGTGACAATGGAAATGAATTTGAGCATATTAAATTTTGTAAAAGCAACTTTAAATCGATGAGCAACGAAACAAAACATCAGGCACTTTTGGGTAGTATTCTCGATTGTTCCATACAAAGAGGTTATAATAGGATAGAGAGGGCATGTATCTGTTAAACTGTGGGAGCTCATGAAGCCAGTTTTCTTGAAGGGGTGGAGCCTAAAACGTAACCTTCAACACTGTTATAAAACCTCATTTCAAAACTTGCCTCCATCACGGCTTTGCCCTCCAGTTTTGTGATCGTTAACTCTGAACTTACAGAGTTTCAACTCTGCAGATACAGAGAATTCCCACACCAACCACATTTTCTTATGAAGAAAATACATAGGTAAACACTACACGTGTGTACCATGATTGCGAAAAGTAGGTAGGTACCATCTAACATAATTAAGCTTTAGATGCCTACCCAAAACTGAAACGAACGACCAACGTAATAACGTGAAATATGTAAAACGGAATACTGCAGAATACCTACTTCCTAATAATAACTAGCTAGGCAAATTTCATTCGAAGCAAAGTTGAAATTATTTACAAGTCATATTCCTGTGACTGCATGAAAGCTGCAGAGCGGCTTCATATGTAAACGACATGGACAATTATAATAATATATGGACAAAATAATTTGATTTTGTGTCCTATGAAGCAAATTTTTTTTTTTTTTTTTTTTTTTAAACAGGATTTTAACAGGAAGATCGTTATTTTAACCCACTTTGCCCAGTTTGATTATAATTATAATCAAAGGAGTGAAGTTTGAAGCTAGAAAATTAAAAACAAGTAAAATGCAAGAAACACACTGCTGATGTGTACACCTATAATGTGTTCAGTTGAGAGAAGAAACAACAGAGAATACCTAAATAATCACGGGGGAAATAGATAAAATAATTAAATATTTATGAAATTAGCGGTTTGGGGAAAATTCGGTTTTAACAACAAATTCGAATTGGAATTTCAGTACCGTACATCGATGCTCCGGAGCCATCGATAGTAGTTATCGATCCAAAAATATCGATACTACTATCGTTATTTCATTGGCTACCTGGTTTCACTCCTCGACTGGGCTGAAGGTGGGTTCACATCCATCCGGTATTGCGGAAATGCGGCAATGCGTCTGGGGTTGGAAGTAGTGGAGGGGAGTGCGGAATCGCGGCAGGCCGTTCAAACCATCCGGTTGTGTTATCATTGCGTTATCATTGTTTGTGTCTTCTATTATCATTGCACAGACCTGTTTCCTCCCGAATTTTCTCCTACCGGTCATTTCACGGACGTCAAAGCTCCATAAACGAAGTTGAATAATAAACTCATAAACCATGAGGGCGGGAGATTTCTATGTACCTACCTACATTAACTGCAAAGGCGACGTCGTTTTGAAATGAGACTGTTGGGTAATTATTCGGTCCTTTCATCAACTACATACGTACTTTTCCCAAGATAACATTATGGGTATTTCTACCCGAAAAAAATGTGTAGGTTGGCGCATTTCAAATCATTAAAGTGCATTGATGCACCATAAGAAGTACTTACATACTTAACGTAGCTAATTTGTCCATTTCGTAAGGACAAGTTGGTCATCTCTTCTCAAATACCTACTCATTTTACAAGCAGGAAATTGCTAATCTATAATCAAAAAATATCTCAAAACACAAATGGAATAGGATCATCAGGAAGGTAGGTTGTTGGTGAGATCGCAAAATCGGTACCTACACCTAAGTATATTTAACCCAACTCAGCCTCATCTGCATAAAACCTTGTTTAATTTGAGTGTTTTATTAATTTATTATTGTTATTATTATATGCAAGCTCTTTATCTTTATCAAATACAATCAGAACTTTATCGAAAGAAACTAATGAAGAGAAACAAAGGTTCGCTACCTTCTTATCTTATCTTTCTTTATCAAACAAAAGAAAACTGCGCAATGGGCAACTGCGCTCATGCGTAAATGCGGCTATCCGGTAAAATATCTAATTTTTCAGATGTGTACAGTCCGTTTCAAGAGTGCTTGTCGGGCAAGACCCACCCCACTCTTCCGACTGCCGATAATGACTCACGGAGAAAGTGATAGTTGGTGTCTGTAATAAACCGCCTGGTCAGCTGATTGAATAAAAGCTAAATTTATTTCGAACATCAGTCAGAGTTCAGCTAGTTTGAGTGGTTTATATTTTGAGTTTCAGAAAAGCGCATTTTAAATATCAACAAACTATGATAAAATAGCTCACTTAGCTCATCAGGGAGAAGTTCAAAATTGTTAAACTATTTATATGCGTTCACGTTATTCTATGCGTTATCATATGAATGGTGTAGTAAATTATTCAGCATGGACTATAAATGGAATTATCTCTTGAATATGATAGTTTCAAACCTTGGATGAGATATTTTCACTTTGTACGATCCAGGAAGAACAGGGGAAAATAAGAATTTCCCATCAACTGTAGTACTGGTAATGAGAGTAGGTGAGCTAGCTCCAGCAGCAAACAACTGTACAGTTACGTCTTTGGGTCCAATCGTAAATCCAGAGCTAACAACCTGTAATAATGAAATATTTCATTAATATCTTTCTGTTCACTAAGTACACAAATTAAAGAGGTTCATAAGTAACTTCAATTGAATTCAAATATCCAAGTAACTTCGAATTATAAATGTGTACATTTCGGATGATCTTGAGGTCCGGTCATTAAGATAAAAACACAGTTTTGGCTACGTTTTGAAAATGGTTTATTTTCTTTTTCAAACCCTACATCATAAAAATTCCAAAAGGGTTGTTACAGTTTATTGTTATAGTTATGAATTATTTTTTCCTACTTATGAAAGCACCCACTAGGCTATAATATTTGGTAACCGAAGCAGCAAGTACTTACGTTAACGGCTGAGTGTTGGAATCAGGTGAATATCAGTCTCACAAGAACTGACGGTACACTGAAAGTGGTAACTTAGGGACATACTGAGGGCTGAGTGATGAGGCAGGTAGAGTAGGGAACACAGGCTTGAATAGGCTACTGTAACGGTCGCAGTTCAGGTGTCATTGAGGACAAGGATTACTGTTATTTTTGGTATATATTTGGAACTATTTAGAAAATGCAGGTAGAAAGGTTGATCAGTGATTTGAAGTTACATTCAAACATTTGTTATGGGCTTGAACATCAGTTCTCTTGTTCAGAGCGTCATGTTTATTCTTCTCAACAGGAATCATTTCCTTCATATTCAATTTATGAGGGCTGGACGCTGTGGTGAAATCCACCACCTCTTTTCAACAGCCCTTTTCAGGGCTACCAAAAGGAGGTAGGCACACCACAAAAATATTTACAAGACGTCGAAGTACAACTCCGTCAAACAAAATATTTCACCGGAGAGAAAATACTAAATTCTCTCCCAAAAGTGAAATATTAAAGATTAACACGCAAGGCGACCTCCCCAAACATTTACTGGGCGAGAGAGATGCGACAAACATCTCGAGACAGGTCGCCTTGAACGAGAACACACAAGGCGACCTCCCCGAACATTTACTGGGCGAGAGAGATGCGACAAACATCTCGAGACAGGTTGCCTTGAACGAGAACACGCAAGGCGACCTCCCCAAACATTTACTGGGCGAGATAGATGCGACGAAAAGTTCGAAACAAGTCGCCTTAGGAAAACTCAAGGTCGTTCAGCCACCCCCGGGACCCCGTCAAAGCAACGGACGCAGAGAAACCACCTCGAAAAACCAACTCAGCTATCGTATGCCCAAATACTGGGAAAACACTGTGCGAACCAATGAGATTGCACAGTCGAATTTACGAAATTGAGCGAGCCAATCCGAAGCTAGTTTGATCGTACCAAATTAGTTGACGAAACTAATTTGCATACTAACCATAAAGTGGACACCACTTTTTGTTATAAATACCTCGTTCAGAGCCTGGCAAATCATTCCACTCTCCGCTCTCGACGACGACACCTCCGAAGTACGAAGAATTCTACACGCTCTACGCTGACGAACCTTCTGCATTGCGAGTTCATCTCAAGAACGGCTTCCCACTGCTTTCTACAAGCCAGACCTTCTCTCCTCACAGATTTCGCATTGGCATCTACGAGTCCAGTGATTATTCATCCTGCTCATTGCCCAACGTAGATCTCCTGGTAGGACGCCACCCGGTACTTCTATCGATATTCTCTTTAGACAGTACGCCCGAGGGACGTTTCCGAGCCGTGTCACCCGGACTACACAGCCTTCAGCTCGTAGTCGACCGCTGGGGCGCGCCGGTAAATTACTCAGCTCCTACGCTCTAATTTACCGTCTACGGAAGTCTTTTTTTCAAGGCTGCGAGGTAGGACCCTGCCGTCTGAGCATTGGAAAGACGCTCCGGCAAGCGAGTCCACTTCCAAAACCCTCTATTTTTCACACGTAGAGGCATCGAAACGAGCCAAAAACTCGATCAATTTCGATGGAACGTCAGCCTTCTTACTTCCCCTTGCGGGGGAAGGAGGAAGGCGGCAAGACCGGGGCGAGTGACCAACGTAGTGCGCCCTACCGGCCACCCGGTGAGTCCGCTGAACCAACCATCAGCGCAAGGCGCGAGCCACACGTCCGGATCGCCTTCTCACCCGACGTATTCGTTCGAGAAACTGTCGAACAAGACTCACCTACACAAAAGATCGAACAAACCTTTCAGACTCGCTCTGAAGCCGATCTTTTCGATTCGACCAAGCTGTCCGATTACCCACGATATCCGACGCAGGCTTACACGGTCGATCCGAGTGTCAAATACACTCCAAATGCACAAAAAGCAGAGGATACTTTTCAGTACCTCAACCAAGCTCAGTATATTCCCCTTTCAGATGTAAATCTAAGGCCGGAATATTACAAAACGGCTCAGTACGAAACTGATCGAACCCAGCACTCGGGACACGAGCCTAGCGCTCCGCGCGGCTGCGACACGAACTATCCACCCTTCCGGCCCGCGAAATCAGTTGACCTTGGCGGCTCCGCCCGCATTCCTCGCGGGGGTGGCCTAGAAACCGACCCGCATAACCGGGATATAAATGTCCGACTTGGTTTACCAACGTCAAGTCAAACCTATATAAATCCACTACAAATGGTGACCCCGCCTTTGAACAGGCTCAACACGGAGCATTTCGTTCCCTCTTATGAAGCTAGTGGATTTCAGGGAACCACTGCGGGCGTGCGACCCCCGCCGGGCCTCTACGCCCCACATCTCACGCAACATCCCTCTACAAACAGTGGTTTTCAAGCACTTTTAGAGGAGATGGGAGATTATCAAAAACCAGTCTTCCAAAAGAAGAATATTGATCGTGCACTCGCCGAGTTCGATCAATACTGCGTGAGAAAACACATGAGAACGCAAAACGAATGCTTCTCAGCTATCTACAAGTGGGTACCAGAGGAAATGAGGGAAGCTATCGACTCAGCTTACCTCACAGCACCTCACGCACCCTACGAAGAGGCCAAACAGCGCCTCCTACGAGAATATGGGTTGTCTTTACAGGACAGGCTCCTCGCACTCGAGGACCCCGCATCTCTCGCCAAAAAACCCAGCACCAAGTACCACGAAATGTACTCGAAAGCTGTTGGGTACTTTTCGGAAGCTCTCATCACTCAAAAGTGGATTGAGACTCTTCCCATCGAAGCACGAGGTATGGTCGCAGCTCAGCCTACCACGACCTCCCGGCTCGACCTAGCTGATACGCTACACGCGTACAGAGCAGAGAATACTTCTCTGAACATACGAGGAGTTGAATCTACTCCGAAACCCATAAATACTGGTTTCAAAAAGGCCCTCTCGAAACAAGCTGAGTTCAAACAACAGCCAGTGGAGAGTAAACCTCACAAACCGATGGCCTACGTCTGTCGAAACCACGTACGTTTCGGTAACGAAACTCGCAAATGTGCAGACCCAGAACACTGCACTTGGAAGACAAACACTGCTTCCAAAACTAGCAAAAAGGCTGCGACTATAAGCCAACCTAAAACCCGGGTTTCTACCGAAAATACTCAGCAGTCGGTACAAGAAAGTACCATTCCAACCTCCGACACAGAGAGTTCGGAAAACGAATAACTGCCAGCGTATCTGAGCCTATACGCCGGCAGTCTACTGAGTATAAAAGGCTTTTTTTCAAGTGCAAACTAAATGGCACTGAATTTCTCATTGACACGGGAGCAGAAGTGAACATTCTGCCCCACAATGTCACAAAAAAATTGGGCTTGAAAATTCTCAAGTCCAACGTTAAGCTCACAGCAGCTAACGGAGCCCCTATCGATACACTAGGGCGAGCTGACACAACAATTAACATCGGCCTCGGGGACATGACCACCGAGTTTATGATCACGAAAGTTGATCTAGCGATCCTAGGTATCCCATTCCTCGAATCTTGGGATATCGGAATACGGGTCAAACACAAGTACATTTATAAAGATAAAATGAAGTGCTATGCCGATCAAAAAATAGCTGCAGTCATGAACAAAAAGTTCACTGACGAACAAATTGCAGCTACTATCCCTCACCGTGACAATACACCTCAACCAGAGGACGTGCAAATCACGGAGGACGAAAACATTCGCTCTATCATTAACAAATACAATGATAAAATGAGCAAAATTCATGGTAAATGGAAGAACAACGGGGTTTACCACCGTATAACCACGGAGGGAACCCCAGTACACTTCCGAGCTAGACCCATGGCAGGTGAAAAACGGGCTCAAGTCAAAAAGACTTTTGACGAAATGCTTTCAGAAGGCATAATTGCACCATCGGATTCCGAATGGGCATCTCCGTTACACTGTGTGCCAAAAAAAGACGGGTCATGGAGAATCACCGGCGATTACCGTTTCCTCAACGCGAAAACGAAGAAAGACGCCTACCCTCCTCCTCACATTCGCTCGTTCCAAGCGAATTTACATGATACGCAAATCTATTCAACAATAGATTTAAAATCAGCGTATTATCATATCCCGATGCACCCAGATGACGCTCATAAAACTGCGATTATTACACCTTTCGGTCTTTATGAGTTTAAGAAAATGAGCATGGGTTTAGCCGGAGCGGCTCAAACATGGCAAAGATACATGGACAGCATCATGCGAAAATTTGATTTCGCATTTGTCTATCTAGATGACATCCTGGTGGCTTCGAAGAATTATAACGAACACATGAACCACCTACAACAAATTTTTGACAAACTAGGGGAACACGGACTTCGAGTAGGTTTTGATAAATGCGTTTTTTCGAAACCTACCGTCGATTTCCTAGGTTTCACTATCTCGAAGGAAGGAATAATTCCTAAACGAGACAAAATAGAAGCCATAGAACAATTTCCTAGGCCAGTGGACGTACGAAGTCTACGCAGATTCCTAGGTATGTGTGGTTTCTACCGAGCATGCTCAAGCAAATTCGCTCACACGGCACAACCTCTGTATGACTCCATTCAGTCAAACAAAAAGAATGACAGAACACCTATCGAATGGACATCAGAGAGAGAAAAAGCTTTCAACAGCTTAAAGCAAGCAATGATCAAAGCAACATTGCATAACATTGCTCACCCACACCCTACGGCGGAGTGGAGATTGGTCTGTGACGCGTCCGACACACACATCGGAGCGGCACTAGAACAAGAAATTACAGACAAACATGGCTCGAAATCGTACCAACCATTGGGATTTTTCAGCAAAGAGATTCCAGAACAATGGAAGAACAAAGCATCTTTCGACAAGGAAATGTTCGCCGTTTACCAAGCGTGCATTCACTGGCACAACGACTTGGACGGCAGATCCTTCCATATTTGTTCGGATCACAAGCCTCTGCTAGGCACGATGCTTAAAAAGAATGCTCATTTTTCTAAAATGAGATTAAGATGGCTAACATACATCTCTCAAATGACGAGTGACATTCGTCATATTTCAGGAGAGAGCAACGTCGTCGCCGACGCACTCTCCAGACCCTTCGATCCGGTCGAAATTCAAACGAAATCGATTTCAACACAGACGGACGAGGGTCCGCCCATAGCTGAAATTTCGAAAATTACGGCTGCAATAGAATGCAATCTTCTACTGCACATTTCAAATTCACAAATTCGCTCTCCCCCTACCGCGGAGGACAAATTGAAACTCACACGAGTTGAATTCTCTCAAGGAGAAATTTGGTGTAACCTAGACCTAGGACACCCTAGACCTTATATTCCAAACGAAATAAGGGAAGAAATAATAAGCCAAATTCACAATTTGGGACACCCAGGTATACACTCTACAGTGTATAAAGTTAAACAACGATATTTTTGGCACGGACTACGTGCAGATGTCTCAAACTGGGTTCGAGCATGCGAAACTTGCCAACGAGCAAAAATCACGCGCTCCGTGAAGCTCCCTTACTCCGAATTTGAAACGGCAAACAAATTTTCACACGTACACGTGGATATTACCGGACCTTTACCTTTAGCAAAAGGAGGGAAACGTTACATTTTGATGATGGTTGATAGAGCAACGGGTTGGCTAGAGGCAGTCCCTCTCAACAACATCGAAACAACCACAATCACAAATGCATTTATCAATATTTGGGTAGCTTCAAAGGGCGTACCTAAATACATCACAAGTGATCAGGGCACCCAATTTGAATCAGATCTGTTCAATTCCATTATGGAACGTCTCGGAGTAAAACATACTCACACGTTACCATACAAACCATCAACAAACGGTATGGTAGAACGCAGAAACAGATCTTTGAAAGAAGCTCTCAAAGCTCAGAACGAAAATTGGCTCGATGCACTTCCCAAAGTTCTACTCGCCATGCGTACGGCAGTAGACCCGGCGACTGAAACTACGCCTTTCCAAAAAGTTTACGGGATTGACGTACCTCTCCCAGGAGACATTTTCGTAACTTCTACGAACCTTTCGGAACCTCTTTTCTTCCGACCTACGCATATTAAACATAATAACACAAAATATGCCGTAAACATGCCCAAAAACTTGGATACATGTACTCATGTCTATATCAGAGTGCCCACACAGCTCACCTCTCTCCAATGTCCTTACACGGGACCGTTCAAAGTAGTTAAAAGAGATAAGTTTTCGGTTACAGTGCAAATTGGCGAACATACTAAAAAAGTTCCCAAACAGCAAATCAAGCCAGCTTATACTCTACACTCGGAAGAAGCTGTATCGCAGGGACAATCTCTGTTACAAAATCAGACAGGAAGTAAGGAGAAAACTCCCCGAAAATCCGCCAGAGGGCGCGTTCCATCTACCAAATTTGATGGAAAGTGGGTAACTGCGCTCGAAACAAGCCACGCCCATTTTTCTCGGGTAGGAGCAGTGAGAAGTATAAATATGGAAAGCCCCACAGCCAGAGACCATAACGATCTCAACCATGGCAGCTTCTACTCCTACTACAAGCAACATGATCACCGACGAGGTCGAGGAGTTCCTCCTTGCCGAGGAAGCCCTCCCAGCTCCGCTCGGCCCACTACCGCCTTCGCCGAAACGAGAGACGGCCACTACTACACAAGCTCCCACGGAGGTGGTCTGGACAAGGCCCCAGCCCTACCAGCCACCAGCTCCACCCACCCAGCCACTGCCTACGCCTCCGCCCGCTCACCAGCTACCGGCACCCCCCAGGCAGTGGATCTCCTCGGGCGACGTTCCGGTTCCTCGCTGGGAAGAGATGAGCACCGCGGGTTGGTCAGAGCCCAGCACCTCCCGGGCTCCTCCGCAACAGCCCAGCCGCGGCCGCGGGCCAAACCCTCGCGGGTTTGGTTCCCGTCGGCAGAGCTCGGGCCGGCCAAGGCCGCCCCGCGACGCTCGTCGAAACCGGCGAGGCCGGGGCGCACCACAGGGACGGGACGCGAGGCCTGCACCTCCGCCTCCGCCCCAACTGGCGAGGTTCTCCTACGGAGAATTCCGGGTAGACCTCCCAGTTCTCCCCCATCGGCGTCGTCGTTGATAACACGACGTCTTGGGGGGGCCCCTGTGGTGAAATCCACCACCTCTTTTCAACAGCCCTTTTCAGGGCTACCAAAAGGAGGTAGGCACACCACAAAAATATTTACAAGACGTCGAAGTACAACTCCGTCAAACAAAATATTTCACCGGAGAGAAAATACTAAATTCTCTCCCAAAAGTGAAATATTAAAGATTAACACGCAAGGCGACCTCCCCAAACATTTACTGGGCGAGAGAGATGCGACAAACATCTCGAGACAGGTCGCCTTGAACGAGAACACACAAGGCGACCTCCCCGAACATTTACTGGGCGAGAGAGATGCGACAAACATCTCGAGACAGGTTGCCTTGAACGAGAACACGCAAGGCGACCTCCCCAAACATTTACTGGGCGAGATAGATGCGACGAAAAGTTCGAAACAAGTCGCCTTAGGAAAACTCAAGGTCGTTCAGCCACCCCCGGGACCCCGTCAAAGCAACGGACGCAGAGAAACCACCTCGAAAAACCAACTCAGCTATCGTATGCCCAAATACTGGGAAAACACTGTGCGAACCAATGAGATTGCACAGTCGAATTTACGAAATTGAGCGAGCCAATCCGAAGCTAGTTTGATCGTACCAAATTAGTTGACGAAACTAATTTGCATACTAACCATAAAGTGGACACCACTTTTTGTTATAAATACCTCGTTCAGAGCCTGGCAAATCATTCCACTCTCCGCTCTCGACGACGACACCTCCGAAGTACGAAGAATTCTACACGCTCTACGCTGACGAACCTTCTGCATTGCGAGTTCATCTCAAGAACGGCTTCCCACTGCTTTCTACAAGCCAGACCTTCTCTCCTCACAGATTTCGCATTGGCATCTACGAGTCCAGTGATTATTCATCCTGCTCATTGCCCAACGTAGATCTCCTGGTAGGACGCCACCCGGTACTTCTATCGATATTCTCTTTAGACAGTACGCCCGAGGGACGTTTCCGAGCCGTGTCACCCGGACTACACAGCCTTCAGCTCGTAGTCGACCGCTGGGGCGCGCCGGTAAATTACTCAGCTCCTACGCTCTAATTTACCGTCTACGGAAGTCTTTTTTCAAGGCTGCGAGGTAGGACCCTGCCGTCTGAGCATTGGAAAGACGCTCCGGCAAGCGAGTCCACTTCCAAAACCCTCTATTTTTCACACGTAGAGGCATCGAAACGAGCCAAAAACTCGATCAATTTCGATGGAACGTCAGCCTTCTTACTTCCCCTTGCGGGGGAAGGAGGAAGGCGGCAAGACCGGGGCGAGTGACCAACGTAGTGCGCCCTACCGGCCACCCGGTGAGTCCGCTGAACCAACCATCAGCGCAAGGCGCGAGCCACACGTCCGGATCGCCTTCTCACCCGACGTATTCGTTCGAGAAACTGTCGAACAAGACTCACCTACACAAAAGATCGAACAAACCTTTCAGACTCGCTCTGAAGCCGATCTTTTCGATTCGACCAAGCTGTCCGATTACCCACGATATCCGACGCAGGCTTACACGGTCGATCCGAGTGTCAAATACACTCCAAATGCACAAAAAGCAGAGGATACTTTTCAGTACCTCAACCAAGCTCAGTATATTCCCCTTTCAGATGTAAATCTAAGGCCGGAATATTACAAAACGGCTCAGTACGAAACTGATCGAACCCAGCACTCGGGACACGAGCCTAGCGCTCCGCGCGGCTGCGACACGGACTATCCACCCTTCCGGCCCGCGAAATCAGTTGACCTTGGCGGCTCCGCCCGCATTCCTCGCGGGGGTGGCCTAGAAACCGACCCGCATAACCGGGATATAAATGTCCGACTTGGTTTACCAACGTCAAGTCAAACCTATATAAATCCACTACAGACGCAAAACAGAATTTCTATTTTCGCTCTGAATTTGGTGGTAACGCAAAACAGAAAACGGGTTGGACACAAAACAGAATTTGTTTTTTCGCACTGAATTTGGTGGTTAGTTTGTGGCAAATGCAGTTGATTCTGGTTTGTCTGGGTTGTTTAAGAGGATTTCGCAACTTAATTCATTTTGATATAAACATTTTTGATATATTACTTAGACTCACCATACTATGTGATTCAACACCTGTTTCCAGCAGTAGTTTGTGCTTTCATTAATAGGAAAAAAGAATACACAACTAGGTGTGAACAACCCTTTGGAATTTTTATGTTGTAGGGCTTGAAAAAGGAAAAAAACAATTTTTGAAACGTCGCCAAAACAATGCGTTTTTCTTCAAAGGAAGGGACCTCAAGATCATTCAAAATGAATTGAGAAATCGCTCAATAACTCAAATAATATATATATAAGAATAACACTGATTAGCAAGGTATATGTAACTGTCACGTTCCGATTAAAGGTAAATTAAATAGTTCTGAACAATATTCAGCAATAAAAATATATTCTAGGATGTTAATCTATTTTCCCTTTTACTTAGCATTTTGTTTTAAGCAAATTTTTTTTAAAGTTGTAAAAGAATTGAACATTTTATGGGCTTGAGATCTGTGCTCATTGAGTCCCATCATAGCAACCCTAGCTTAGAAGCTTGTTAGTCAGAAGCCCCATTGAAGTTAAATGGTATAATAATGTTTGGACGTTCTGGATAACGAGTTGGATAATTTGTTCCATCAAAGGATAGACTTTGCACATCATCTCTTTGTCTGCAACACCCTGAGGCTATTATGGTAATGGATTAGCTCCACCTAGTGTTATGGGAAGCCAGAATTTAACACTTTAAAATAAACCATGGAGTTATAGATCAAGATAGGCTGTAACCTTGCCAGTTTGTCCGAGTAGTTTCAATGGAGAAATGGCAAGTATACAGAGTGCGACCTAAATCATTTTCGACTAATTCATTATACGTTGTAAGTTTTGATTACAATATTAAATCGATATCCGAGACAAATGGTTTAGCTAGAGACTGTGATATGAAAGTAAAACCTCAGAGAGTTATTTGCGTTAACTTCCTGTCTTTGACCACAACATTTAGTTCTCCTTTTTCTTTCATGGTTACAACTAAATAGGTAGACCAGTAGTTGACAAAATTTCCAGTCATGCAGCATAATCGCATGAGCGAATTTTCTTTAATTATCGTATAACATTATGTTACATTGTTTCGACATTTGAGTGCATAGAAATATAGTTAACTAGGTGTTAACTAGGTTCCATGGGGGAAAAACTAGTTCTAAATAATATTCTGCGAGACACAGATTTTGGATTTTTAGTTAACTTGTGGTTTTTACCGGTTTTGCAGCACAAATTAATAAAATTTAAGTACATTTTTCTGCATAATTTCGGGCAACAATTCTTAATGTCTTAGTTCATTGTTGTTCAACGTTTTTTGATTAATATTCTGTTGAAAAAATAGAAATGTACCTGTACATTTATAGTCGTTTTAGCCTTTTTTTTAGTGATTTTTTAGCACTTTTTTTTAAATTGTACCAATTTAATGTGCTCAAAAAGTGCTGGTCAACAAACTCTTCCTTGATTTGGAAAACTTGATTTTTTGAAGCAAGAACGGAATTTTTATCACAATCCTTTATATGAAAGTGTTAAGCTCTAGGATTCGTTTCAAAATGCCCCGAAACGGATTTCAATGAAGAAATTTTTCGAAAATTTTTATTTAAATTTTTTTGGAGCCATTGCAATAGTTTCATTTTCTACGAAAATTTGCTAACGATACGTCAACACTACAGATAATTCAAAACTGATATTGTCAATAATATTTTATTCATTAAAGGATTTCATAGGGCTTCTATTCAAAGTGGTTGACCTGTCCATCAACAGCGAATCCCAAGAAGTTGAAGTTGATGTCCTTTCCTTTACTGCAAGGGTCAGAGGCGCCATCAAAGAGAATTGGAACCTCCGCTGGCTCGAACATAAATCCATGTGGTGGGGACACCTATGCAGACAAATAATATACCTAGCATCTGAATAAATTGTGGCGTACTATTTTAATTCACTGTATGAGTTGTTGAGAAGTTAGTCTTAAAATATTATTCTCACATGTTCGTCTTTGCGTGTTAAAATCGCCGTTTCTATTTGCATCCTTTTTACTATTATTATTGTTTTACATGTGATTTTAAATTCCTACGTCTATGTATATATTTATTCCGAAAATTATACACTCTTCGGGCGTTCAGTTACATGGAGTGTTTCTGGTTTGATTCCCAGGCTACATAACAAAACTTTAGTCTGTACTCATCAATGCAAAGTTCACAAAATAACAAGGCTGGAATATTAAACACCGTTTTAGGTTTTGGCAAAGTCAAGTAAACTAAACTCTGCCAAACAATTTTTATACATTATTAGACTATAAATAATCCGGTTCTTATAGGCTTGAAAAATTTAGAATACTATTCTTTAGCACAAAACATGAAAGAGGATCGATATCAACCTGATTTAGTACGCAAAAGTGTAGCACAAAATCCAAATGCCGCCTTATGAACATAATGGTTTCCACATATTTCAACAAAAATAGCTACCCTTCAGGACACATTAAGTACTACGCAAATAATATGAATGCACCTTGGAGCTGGTTATAGCCATTCAAGACTGTCCCAGGGCAAGCATGTTGAACTACAAGCTTGCTCTGAGAACCACCAATTATAAGTTCCTACTGTAGTAACTGAATGTGGTGAAAACCACCCCCCCTTTTCAACAGCCCTTTTCAGGGCTACCAAAAAGAGGTAGACACGACACACAAATATTTATAAGACGTCGAGTTATAACTCCGTCAAACAAAATATTTCACCAGAGAGAAAAAACGAAATTCTCTCTCAAAAGTGAAATATTAACTAATAACATACAAGGCGACCTCCCTAAACACTTACTGGGCGAGAGAGACGCGACAAGTATCTCGAACCAAGTCGCCTTGAATGAGAAAACTCAAACAGAAAATCAAACGTCCTCTAAAACTAACAAGGACAATTCTAACAAGCCTACTCGCCAATCAGAAACACTGATTACACGAGAGACAATAGGCGAACCAACCAGGAGGCGGCAAGCAACCACCTCTGGTCCAGCAGCCACCCCGAGGACCCCGTCTGAACAACGGACGCAGGGAAACCACCTGAGGACCCCGTCTAAACGACGGACGCAGGGAAGACAACTCAAGGCCGTCGTCTCCGCAACGGACGCTCGTAAGCCACCTCCGGGGACCCCGTCGCAGCGACGGACGTGGGGAAACCACCCCGGAGGACCAGCTCAGCTATCATACTCGCAGATACTGAGAAAACAATGTGCGAGCCAATGAGATTACACAGTTGAATTAACGAAATTAAGCGGACCAATCAGGAGGCGGCAGGAGGGGGCCACCTCCCTATAATTACCCCGCTCGGAGCCCTCCGAAATTCATTCCACTCTCCGCTCTCGACGACTACACTCCGAAGTACGAAGATTCTACACGCTCTACGCTGACGATCCTTCTGCTCCCGAGTTCATCTCAGAACGGCTTCCTACTGCTTTCTACAAGGCATACCTTCTCTCCACACAGATCTCGCATTGGCATCTACGAGTCCAGTGATTATTCATCCTGCTCATTGCCCAACGTAGTTCTTCTGTCAGGACGCCACCCGGTACATCTATTGATATTCTCATTAGATCGTACGCCCGCTGGGACGTTCCGAGACGTGTCGCCCGGGTTTCGTAGCACTAGGCTCGTTACCGACCGCTGTGGGCACGCCGATAAATTACTCTGCTCATCCGCTCTAATTTATCGTCCAAGGAAGTCTTTTTCAAGACTACAAGGTAGGACCCTGACATCCGAGCAAAGGAAAGAAGCTCTGTCAAGCGAGTCCACCTTCCAAACCCTCTATTTCTATACATAGAGGTATCGAAAACGAGTTAATAAACTCGGATATTTCGATGGAGCGCCGCCCGTCCTATTTCCTCATGCAAGGGGAGGCGGAACACGGCGCGGCCGGGCCTCTTAGCCCACGCAGCGCTCCCTACCCGCTGCTTGACTCGTCCGCTGTTCCTAGCGACGGCCCAAGGCTCGATCCTCGCGAAGAGATCGCCTTCTCACCTAACGTATTCATGAAGGAAACGTTAGATCAAGCCTCACACACACAAAAGTTCGAGGATACCTTTCAGACCCGCTCTGAAGTCAATCATCATGATTCGACAAAGATTTCCGAATATCCACGATATTCTACACAAGGCTACCCGGCCGATCCGAGTGTCAAATACACTCCAAATGTGCTAAAAACAAAGGATACTTTTCAGTACCTCAACCAAGCCCAACATATTCCTCCTACAGATATAAATCTTAGGCCGGAATATTACATAACGGCTCAGCACCAAACCGATCGAACCCAGCACCCACTATGCGAGCCCAGTGCTCCACGCGGCTGCGACACGAACTACCCCTCAGTTCCTCCCGCCAAGCAAGCTGACCTTGGCGATTTCGCTCACATTCCTTACAGGAATACCTCAGGGACTAACCCGCATAACCAGAATATAAATGTCCCACTTGGTCTACCTACACCAAGTAAAACATATTTAAATCCACTACAAATGGTGACCCCGCCTTTGAACAGGCTTAACACGGAGCATTTCGTTCCCTCTTATGAAGCTAGTGGATTTCAGGGAACCACTGCGGGCGTACGACCCCCGCCGGGCCTATACGCCCCACATCTCACTCAACAACCCTCTACACAAAGTGGCTTTCGAGCACTTTTGGAGGAAATGGGAGATTATCAACGACCAATCTTCCAAAAGAAGAATATCGATCGTGCACTCGCCGAGTTCGATCAATACTGCGTGCGAAAACACCTGAGAACGCAGAACGAATGCTTCTCAGCTATATACAAGTGGGTACCGGAAGAAATGAGGGAAGCTATCGACTCAGCTTACCTCACGGCACCCCACGCACCTTATGAAGAGGCCAAACAGCGCGTACAACGAGAATACGGGTTGTCCTTACAGGACAGGCTCCTCGCACTCGAGGACCCCGCATCTCTCGCCAAAAAACCCAGCACCAAGTACCATGAAATGTACTCTAAAGCTGTTGGGTACTTCTCAGAGGCTCTGATCACTCAAAAGTGGATCGAAACTCTACCTATCGAAGCCCGAGGTATGGTCGCAGCACAGCCTACCACGACCGCCCGGCTCGACCTAGCTGATACGCTACACGCGTACAAAACAGAGAACCCCTCTCTCAACATACGAGGAGTAGAATCTACTCCGAAACCCACGAAGACTGGTTTCAAAAAGGCCCTCTCACAAAAAGCTGAGTTCAAACCCCAGCAAGTAGAGAGTAAGCCTCACAAACCGACGGCCTATGTCTGTCGAAACCACGCACGTTTCGGTAGCGAAACTCGCAAGTGTGCAGACCCAGAACACTGCACTTGGAAGGCAAATACTGCCTCCAAACCTAGCAAAAAGGCAGCGCCTATAATCCAGCCTAAAAACTGGTTTTCAAGCGAAAATACTCAGAGATCGGTACAAGAAAGTACCGTTCCAACCTCCGACGTAGAGAGTTCGGAAAACGAATAACTGCCAGTGTATCTGAGCCTATACACCGGCAGACTAATGAGTATAAAAGGCTTTTTTTCAAGTGCAAACTAAATGGCACTGAATTTCTCATTGACACGGGAGCAGAAGTGAACATTCTGCCCCACAATGTCACCAAAAAATTGGGCTTAAAAATTCGTAAGTCCAACGTCAAGCTCACAGCAGCTAACGGAGCCCCTATAGACACACTAGGGCGTGCTGACACGACAATTAACATCGGCCTCGGAGACATGACCACCGATTTTATGATCACGAAAGTTGATCTGGCGATCCTCGGTATACCATTCCTCGAGTCTTGGGATATCGGAATACGGGTCAAACACAAATACATCTATAAAGATAAAATAAAAAGCTATGCCGATCAAAAAATCGCTGCAGTCATGAACAAAAAATTCACTGACGAACAAATAGCAGCTACTATCCCTCATCGTGACAACAGCCCTCTACCAGAGGACGTACAAATCACGGAGGACGAAAACATTCGCTCTATCATTGAAAAATACAATGATAAAATGAGCAAACTTCAAGGAAAGTGGAAAAACAACGGGGTTTACCACCGTATAACCACGGAAGGAACACCAGTACACTTCCGTGCAAGACCCATGGCGGGCGAAAAACGGGCTCAAGTCAAAAGTACTTTTGACAAAATGCTCTCCGAGGGCATAATTGCACCATCAGATTCCGAATGGGCATCCCCGTTACACTGTGTGCCAAAAAAAGACGGGTCATGGAGGATCACCGGCGACTACCGTTTCCTGAACGCGAAAACGAAGAAAGACGCCTACCCCCCTCCTCACATTCGCTCTTTCCAAGCGAATTTACATGATACACAAATCTATTCGACAATAGATTTAAAATCGGCATATTACCATATTCCGATGCACCCAGATGACGCTCATAAAACAGCAATTATTACACCTTTCGGTCTTTATGAGTTTAAAAAAATGAGCATGGGTTTGGCCGGAGCGGCTCAAACATGGCAAAGATACATGGACAGCATCATGCGAAAATTTGATTTCGCATTTGTATACCTAGATGACATACTGGTGACTTCTAAAAATTATAAAGAACACATGAACCACCTCAAACAAATTTTCGACAAGCTAGGAGAACACGGACTTCGAGTAGGTTTTGATAAATGCATTTTTTCAAAACCTACCGTCGATTTCCTAGGTTTCACTATCTCGAAAGAAGGGATAATTCCTAAACGAGATAAAATAGAAGCCATAGAACAATTTCCTAGGCCAATAGACGTACGAAGTCTACGCAGATTCCTAGGTATGTGTGGTTTTTACCGAGCTTGCTCAAGTAAATTCGCTCACACAGCACAACCTCTGTATGACTCCATTCAGTCAAACAAAAAAAATGACAAAACACCTATCGAATGGACATCAGAGAGAGAAAAAGCTTTCAACAGCTTAAAACAAGCAATGATAAAAGCTACATTGCATAATATTGCTCATCCACACCCTACAGCAGAGTGGAGAATAGTCTGCGACGCATCCGATACACACATCGGAGCGGCACTGGAGCAGGAAATTACAGACAAACACGGCTCGAAATCTTACCAACCATTGGGATTTTTCAGTAAAGAAATTCCGGAACAATGGAAGAATAAAGCCTCATTCGACAAAGAGATGTTCGCCGTTTACCAAGCTTGCATTCACTGGCACAATGACTTGGACGGCCGATCTTTTCATATTTGTTCAGATCACAAGCCTCTGCTAGGCACGATGCTTAAGAAAAATGCACATTTTTCTAAAATGAGATTGAGATGGCTAACATACATCTCTCAAATGACAAGTGACATTCGACATATACCCGGAGAGAACAACGTCGTCGCCGACGCACTCTCCAGACCCTTCGATCCAGTGGAAATTCAAACAAAATCGATTTCAACCCAAACTGACGAGGGTCCACCCATAGCCGAAATTTCGCAAATTACGGCTGCAATAGAGTGCAATCTTCTACTGCACATCTCAAATGCACAAATTCGTTCTCCTCCTAACGCAGAGGACAAATTGAAACTCACACGAGTTGAATTCCCTCAAGGAGAGATTTGGTGTAACCTAGACCTAGGACACCCAAGACCGTATATTCCAAACGAAATAAGGCACGAAATAATCAGCCAAATTCACAATTTGGGACACCCAGGCATACACTCTACAGTGTATAAAGTAAAACAAAGATATTTTTGGCACGGACTTCGTGCAGATGTCTCCAACTGGGTCCGAGCGTGCGAGACTTGCCAACGAGCAAAAATCACTCGCTCCGTGAAGCTCCCTTACTCCGAATTTGAAACGGCTAACAAATTTTCACATGTACACGTTGACATTACCGGACCCTTACCTTTAGCTAAAGGAGGGAAACGTTACATTCTAATGATGGTCGATAGAGCAACGGGTTGGCTAGAGGCAGTCCCTCTTAACAACATCGAAACATCCACGATCACAAACGCCTTTATCAATATTTGGGTAGCTTCAAAAGGCGTACCTAAATACATCACAAGTGACCAGGGCACACAATTCGAATCAGATCTATTTAATTCCATTATGGAACGTCTCGGAGTAAAACATACTCACACGTTACCATACAAACCGTCAACAAACGGAATGGTAGAACGCAGAAATAGATCTTTGAAAGAGGCTCTCAAAGCACAAAACGAAAATTGGCTCGACGCCCTTCCAAAAGTACTACTCGCCATGCGTACGGCAGTAGACCCAGCAACGGAAACTACACCATTCCAAAAAGTTTACGGAATTGACGTACCACTCCCAGGAGACATTTTCGTAACTTCTACAAACCTTTCTGAGCCTCTCTTCTTCCGGCCTACGCATATTAAACATAATAATACGAAGTATGCCGTCAACATGCCCAAAAATTTGGATACATGTACACATGTCTATATCAGAGTGCCCACACAGCTCACCTCTTTGCAATGTCCTTACACGGGACCATTCAAAGTTGTTAAAAGAGATAAGTTTTCGGTTACAGTGCAAATTGGCGAACATACGAAAAAAGTTCCCAAACAACAAATAAAACCAGCTTACACTCTAAACACAGACGAAGCTGTGTCACGAAGCCAAAATCAGGCAGAAAATAAGGAGAAAACTCCCCGAAAATCCGCCAGAGATCCCCTCTACCAAATTCGACGAGAAGTGGGTGACTGCACTCGAAGCAGGCCACGCCCACTTTTCTCGGGTAGGAACAGTGGGAGATGTAAATACGGAACACCCCACGCCCGGAGCTCATACCAACTTCGACCATGGCAGCGGCAACTCCTACCTCCGAAAACATGATCACAG
The DNA here is from genome assembly GCA_030762985.1 of Adelphocoris suturalis. Lineage (NCBI taxonomy): Eukaryota > Metazoa > Arthropoda > Insecta > Hemiptera > Miridae > Adelphocoris > Adelphocoris suturalis. The sequence continues at coordinate 82,339,373 of CM061043.1, read as the reverse complement.
AAGAAGTGGAAGATTTCCTCCTAGCCGAGGAAATTCCGGCGACGATCAGCCCGCTACCACCTTCGCCTGAGAAGAAGACACCGGCGGACGCCAGCGCTCCGAGGGAGGTGGTGTGGAAGACACCAGCCGCGTACGCGACGCCGGCTACACCCGCTCCTCAGCTGCCCAGGGCTCCACCCGCTCACCAGCTCCCCACGGTTCCACGAAAGTGGATCAGCTCGGGCGACGTGCCCGTGCCTCGGTGGGACGAGATGGGCGCAGCGGGGTGGACGGAGCCGGAACGAGCACCTCCGCAACAGCCCAGCCGCGGCCGCGGGCCAAGCCCTCGCGGGTTTGGCTCCCGTCGGCAAAGCTCGGGCCGGCCACGGCCGCCCCGCGGCGCTCGTCGAAACCGGCGAGGCCGGGGCGCACCCCAGGCGCGGGACGCGAGGCCTGCACCTCCGCCCCAACTGGTGAGAGTTTCATACGGAGAATTCCGTGTGGACCTCCCAGTTCTCCCCAACCGGCGTCGTCGTTAGTAACACGACGTCTTGGGGGGGCGCCTGTGGTGAAAACCACCCCCTCTTTTCAACAGCCCTTTTCAGGGCTACCAAAAAGAGGTAGACACGACACACAAATATTTATAAGACGTCGAGTTATAACTCCGTCAAACAAAATATTTCACCAGAGAGAAAATACGAAATTCTCTCTTAAAAGTGAAATATTAACTAATAACATACAAGGCGACCTCCCTAAACACTTACTGGGCGAGAGAGACGCGACAAGTATCTCGAACCAAGTCGCCTTGAATGAGAAAACTCAAACAGAAAATCAAACGTCCTCTAAAACTAACAAGGACAATTCTAACAAGCCTACTCGCCAATCAGAAACACTGATTACACGAGAGACAATAGGCGAACCAACCAGGAGGCGGCAAGCAACCACCTCTGGTCCAGCAGCCATCTCGGGGACCCCGTCTGAACAACGGACGCAGGGAAACCACCTGAGGACCCCGTCTAAACGACGGACGCAGGGAAGACAACTCAAGGCCGTCGTCTCCGCAACGGACGCTCGTAAGCCACCTCCGGGGACCCCGTCGCAGCGACGGACGTGGGGAAACCACCCCGGAGGACCAGCTCAGCTATCATACTCGCAGATACTGAGAAAACAATGTGCGAGCCAATGAGATTACACAGTTGAATTAACGAAATTAAGCGGACCAATCAGGAGGCGGCAGGAGGCGGCCACCTCCCTATAATTACCCCGCTCGGAGCCCTCCGAAATTCATTCCACTCTCCGCTCTCGACGACTACACTCGAAGTACGAAGATTCTACACGCTCTACGCTGACGATCCTTCTGCTCCCGAGTTCATCTCAGAACGGCTTCCTACTGCTTTCTACAAGGCATACCTTCTCTCCACACAGATCTCGCATTGGCATCTACGAGTCCAGTGATTATTCATCCTGCTCATTGCCCAACGTAGTTCTTCTGTCAGGACGCCACCCGGTACATCTATTGATATTCTCATTAGATCGTACGCCCGCTGGGACGTTCCGAGACGTGTCGCCCGGGTTTCGTAGCACTAGGCTCGTTACCGACCGCTGTGGGCACGCCGATAAATTACTCTGCTCATCCGCTCTAATTTATCGTCCAAGGAAGTCTTTTTCAAGACTACAAGGTAGGACCCTGACATCCGAGCAAAGGAAAGAAGCTCTGTCAAGCGAGTCCACCTTCCAAACCCTCTATTTCTATACATAGAGGTATCGAAAACGAGTTAATAAACTCGGATATTTCGATGGAGCGCCGCCCGTCCTATTTCCTCATGCAAGGGGAGGCGGAACACGGCGCGGCCGGGCCTCTTAGCCCACGCAGCGCTCCCTACCCGCTGCTTGACTCGTCCGCTGTTCCTAGCGACGGCCCAAGGCTCGATCCTCGCGAAGAGATCGCCTTCTCACCTAACGTATTCATGAAGGAAACGTTAGATCAAGCCTCACACACACAAAAGTTCGAGGATACCTTTCAGACCCGCTCTGAAGTCAATCATCATGATTCGACAAAGATTTCCGAATATCCACGATATTCTACACAAGGCTACCCGGCCGATCCGAGTGTCAAATACACTCCAAATGTGCTAAAAACAAAGGATACTTTTCAGTACCTCAACCAAGCCCAACATATTCCTCCTACAGATATAAATCTTAGGCCGGAATATTACATAACGGCTCAGCACCAAACCGATCGAACCCAGCACCCACTATGCGAGCCCAGTGCTCCACGCGGCTGCGACACGAACTACCCCTCAGTTCCTCCCACCAAGCAAGCTGACCTTGGCGATTTTGCTCACATTCCTTACAGGAATACCTCAGGGACTAACCCGCATAACCAGAATATAAATGTCCCACTTGGTCTACCTACACCAAGTAAAACATATTTAAATCCACTACACTGAATACTTCTGTATTTATTGTAAGAACATGTTTTATATTGAACCTATAAAATTATAGCAATAAGAATATTTCGCGAATCAATTCGGAATCTTGATGTTGTCCGGTTGCTCAGCAATGACGCGTCCTTCTCAACCGCTTGCTGTAGTTGGCTAATTGAAAGTAGGATGCTACACCTACCACAGGAAGCTGAAGGGGAAGAGGGTGGGGGGGGGGGGGTTGATAAGAGTCCCCACTATTAAGGAGGATAAATTGCGGATTTTCCAAGTTATACATCTGTTTTTGAGGTTTAGGTAGCTCCACAATCACTGTTGCCAACCATTGGTGATCCCTGTATGAGGTACAATCAGTACTTGGTTTTCAGCCTTTTTGAACAGTAGATAGATAAACAACAGTAACAGATAATAGTAAACAGATTGATTAATTCATAAATATTTCTGTACATATTAAATGTGAACTCATGTCGTGGATTTCAATCCCTGAAGCATAAGTACCTACAGAAACATAACAACCTACCAGGTGGCCATACACGAGGGTTTTTTTTCAGCAGTTCAGACCCATGGGCCGAACCCTTGGAATTGTTTAGAAGCGCAGCCTGCGGGTTCTCATCCGTACTTGTATGGGCGACGACAGGCCCTCCGAGGCCAGGCGCACGTATTTCTGGCCTGTCGTTGCCCAAAGCTGTACCTGTTGCGAAAACTGCAGGTTGAACAAAACTTCACGCGGATGGAGAAACCAACGGATTTGGAGATCACAAACCCGTAGGCCCAGGAATGTTTAGCATGTCCGACAGGCAAGAGACAGAAGCCACAGTCGTATTCTATGTATTGCCGGGCAAACTCTGCATCAGTGATGAATAATCAACAAAGAAAAATAATCATATTACTTTGGAATTAATCGTAACTTCTAAATAAAATTGATAGTTACGTTCTACCTACATGTTAAAACTTTGTGTCTGTAGTTGGAATAAATGAAAATGTGTCACCACTCCCCAATGTGTTTCGACTTAGATCGTACGTCCCTTTCAACCTGAAAACGGTTAGTTGATATGGGTTACACACTTATTTTCATTATTGGTGACTTTGACGGGAAATAGTTATCTCAAAATTTTTGGGCATTCCTCGATTCTTGATAGGAAATTCTTAATCTAGCCTTTTCAAGTTAATGAAAACTTCCATTTTTATTTTGGTGAATACTCCTGTTTGAACTTGCAATGTAGAATGAATTACTTACTCTAAAAACCAAAATAAATTACAAACATTATCGGAAATTTTTCATTCGGATGTCATTGAATGGTGATTGTTTGGCCCGATCCAAATTTGTATTTACCGCCACGGGACTGGAATGGAGTTAGAGACTTATTTTTTAAAGTTACCGCTAGAGTGCTAATATCACTCTAAATTGAAATACTTCCTTTGTATACGTCAGGACAGAACTATGATAATTTTCTTTTCCCTGATTATTCCCAAATTAGTTTCCTTTCGTTTTCTGATCTGAGTTTCTGATTTGCTGTGTAATTTTTCATCATGTCACCACTGTACTGAACAATAGCGCTATTAACAGTCCTGCGAACTGGGTGGGCAAAACATCGCCATTGCGTTTTTCGTGTCTCGTAAAGTCTTCTTGCTCTCCCATATTACCGCCCTTTTAATTGCGTTAATAAAGCGTTTATTGAATCTGGATCCCGTAAAACATAAAGTGTTTTTCTTCCGATTCCGTTGAGTGATTTTTTATTAATTTATTTTTATTATTATTAATAATTTCCTCAGTTTTTTAAATCGTTTTTAGCGGATTTCAATGAAATTTAAAAGTAAGTCTTCAGTACGATTTCATGTAATAATTTCTGACTGTTTTAAACGTTTTCTAAGTTCTGCTATAAAATATATAAATTTAACAATATCTAGCCGCTTATTACCATTTTTAATAATTTTTTAAGCATACCTACTTCAACTTTTTCCATAAATTTAATTTTCAGCTCTCAAATGTGCTATCCAACAAACTCATTTTTCTTTTGGAATGCTTGATTTTTTAGGTGAAAGAACAAATTCAATCTCAAACCTTAGGAGAGTTACTTACCGTCTGGAAAGATTCAGACAAATAAAACGATGAAACAAATTGTCATGAAACCTGTGGGTTTCAAAGTACAAAACTTGAAGACCTGGGCTATACATATGTGGCGCTCGAATGGCACAGCGGACGGTTTTTGAAACAATGAGTTCAAAACCCCGAAGGTTCCAATCGAACGTTTGTGGCGCTTGACAGGTCAGGCCTTTGGTTTCCAAAACCTATGATCTAGGACTGTGGACTGTCTTCCGCCACTTACATGTAGGCGAGGCCTGCGGGTATCCATAAAAAACCAAGGCCTGTCGAGAAAAAACTTCTGCTTGTGTATGGCCAGCATGGCCAGCTATTCAGTATCATGGGTAAACAGTGCTGCTCCCATACATGGGTACCCGCAGGGTGCGTTTGTCGGCTAACTACAGTTTTATTTTTGCCTTATTCTGAACAATGCAGGGGTAATCCCTGACACCCATTCTAGATAACCCGCATTAAACTCAACAAAAATTTAAGAAGCGTGGGTTTACTTTTGCCCCACAATTTTCTGTATGCATCTGCTTAATCAACATTATGACTATGAAATCCAGATTGGAAACTAACTAGGCTCATTGCATTTAGTTTATTCTATTTATTAGTTTATCACTTAATTTTTCTAACGGGTACCCAGCTACCTGATGTGAGTGAAACCAGCTTCAAGGTTGCATTTCAAACATCTTCTCTGTTCAAAGGCATGGCATTGTGAAATTTTGGCTACACAGTATTGCGGAAGCTATTGTTTCTCCCTCCTCTCTGCTCCACCAACCCCACTTCTCTCGCTCTTCTGGTGACTCCGAGGTGTTCTCTCCTCAATGTTATTCCTCCAAGTTTCAACACTTGATCCTATTTGAATTTTTATGATTGTTTATTATTTATTTATTAATAATATGACGACTTCAAGTTGACAGTATGTCTGTACCATTAAGTATCATAAGTTGACCATTAACTTTCTATAATGCAACAAACACTAATAAGTAACAAAAATAGGTACCTATACTAATCAAATTTCGATAGGTATTCTTCTTACCTTTAAGACATATTCTCCTTTATCGTATAAAGGGAGAAAGTAATACCCATTATTGGGAGCACAATCCGTGTGATCTTTCATAGCTCCTTGTTTTGTAAACCTGAAAACATTACCATCACTCAAGGGTTTTTTTCAACCTTTCAAGTACAAGAATGCATACAAATCTTGAATAAAGTGCTTTTGGGCACATCAATAGATAAAACAGAAACAACTTTAATAAGGTACAAATTTTGATACTCACAACTGCACTTCAACAGAAGAGTAGATAATGGGCACATCACTTTTAATGAACCCATTGCAACCTAGAATATCATCAGCACGTACGGAACAGAAAAAAACACTAACAAAAATTATCAAGCTATTCATTTTTCAATTTCTAAAACCTAAATTAATAACATAATTTACATAAGAAACTTAAAAAAAAAAGTCCAGTCATCAACGCCGACAGCACACCCACGACCGGGTAACCTGAATTAAAATAAACCTTTCGATTAGGTTATAGTTTCTTATCTGGTTAAACCACATAGAAGGTATATAGAAGCAGTTCATATTCCTTCAATGTGCTTTTCGTTACTTGGAAGAATCGATTCCATTGGTCGGTTAGGACTTATCCTGTTTAATGATTGGCTGGGGAGATAAATCAGCTGATTGAGTAAAAACTGACATGTAAACATTTGACAGGTTCTATTGCATTTCTTTAGCGTTTTTAGTTTGGTACTTTGAAGAATTACATTAAAAATTCTCCTGTTCAGGGATCCATAAATGAATTGAAATGTTTCGAGAAACCTTCACTTTCTCTTATTAACATTATCGGTCATCTCAAGGTCGGCTTGTGGTGGTTCTACTCGGAGTTCGTCCCCCTTCACCACCCCCGCTTCGACCAGTCCGTCCCTTCTTCCTGTGTGATGTGATGTCAATGATTGGGGTCGGGGAGATAGTTGATTGATAGCATCGCGAGGTCCGCTGTCTATTCAAGTTCTGTGTACTTCATTTTCTCATTGTTTGATACGGAATGAAACATTCCCGTCTTGATGTGATATTATCGATGTGAACTCTCGGGTCTCAAAATGCATTTCTCCATTCCGGACACACAAGACTGCGAGCTGAATGGGTCGCCTTATGCTGTAAGTGGCTATTCTGTTTCACCCTTCACAACGTTACTATTACATCTGATTCGATAATTTGCTCTTGATTTAACCCGTTGTGGACTTGCTGCCTTCAAATAAACTCTTATCAATTGGTTTCAGGGATTTAACATTCACATAAATGGAGAATACCACTGCACTGTCCGATACAAACAGCTCCACAATCTCCACGAGCAGATCAAAAAACTAAACTGTCAAACCAGCCTCCCACCTTTTCCTCCCAAGAAATATTGGCCATTGACTCCAAATCAACTCGAAGAAAGACGCTCGTCACTTGAGAAATACATCCAGGCTGGTACGTTCATATTGAAATAGATACTAAACATTATGAAAGACTTGCTTCGATATAATTTAAGCAATTTCTTAATTTGCGGATATCATGGCTTCCATATTAATGGTACCTACGAGCAATATACATATAAGTTCCACTCTAGAACTAGGGACGGTGTGACACGTTAAACATGCCACTCGTTCGTTAGTCAAGTTGGGTAGGCTGACGAGTTTCTTCATTGGTTGTTGCATGCTCTTTTACAATATTAGCTTGGTAGGAAGAGGAGAGGGTGCATGTCGAGGGAATGTAAACAGGAGCAGGCGTACATACGTAACCTATCTATAAGATAGGTTGTGTCATATAATTGCATAAGTTGACACGATACCATCGATTTGAAGGCGATAAAATTGAAAAGGGGTTTTCAAGTAGCTCATCAGTACAACCGTTCAAAATCGGCAGAGTAAGTGTTTCGGGGAAGACTGCGAATTACAAGATTGCTCTTATGTAGAGGCTATTATTGAGCTGACTTTGATTGCATTCATTAGGGAGTCTACTAATCTTAAAATTTCCTTCGAAATTGGATCATTAGGTAGATCCTAAGAACGTTGCACAATCTTGCAAGCAGCCATACTTTCTATGGTGACGATATTGATATGAGATCGTCCAGAAGATAGCTCACACATCCAAGACTGTGCCTAAACAAGGAGCTATTTGTACATCTCAGTAAAGTTGAACTGGTCATTTGCACTAGTAAAAGAAAAATTCCACCAATTGGGATAACAACGTCCATGGGACCAAACCTGCCGATGGTGCCCCAAAATAATAATATACAATAAATTAATTATTTCATACACAATAAGGGAGACAGTATCTACGTGTGGTACCACCCTCTAGGCTCATGCCAAGGTGGCTTAACGCCCAGGGCCCTGTTGCTTAATAATGTTACACATTTTTTTTCACAATAATTGTAACTAATGTTATTAGTTACAAGTTTTGTAACTGTGACCAATAAGATTTGTATAGCTTTGTTATGAATTCAAACAAACGAGAGCCTCATAACCCCAACTGGCCCAATGGAATGCCGAGGTCTAGGGGAGGTGCTCGGGGACGCTCTAGCGAGGGGCATCAGCCTTCCTCTCCCTCTTCATCTTCCTCATCATCCTATCTCTCCTCCTCTTCCATTGCCCCAGTGTATGCCCAACAATGTGCCCACTGTGGGAGAGCCTTCAGTTTCTAGCATGGGCTCTGTGCCCACGTCTGGCTGAATCATCCTGTACATGCCAACACTGCAATTGATATAGAGCGAGAGTGGTCCAGGTATGATTCTGAGGATTTGCGGCGAATGGCAGCTGAGGAAGCAGAAGCTGTGCGCAATGGGGCATGTCATATTAATGTACTCGTATTTTCGCAACAACTTTTTCCCATGCGCACACTTTCTGCCATTCAATCTCTTTGCCTGAGCCCCACTTTAGGCAGCTTGTCCAGATGCAATCCTGGCAAATAGTTGTGGGGCCTCTCCCACATCTCCGACAGGCGTGGGGGAGCAGCCCGTTCTTCTTGAAGACTGAAGTATTGAGGTAGGCCGTATTGAGGGGCCTGATGGCTTGGAAGACGAGGACTTGGCTTATGTGCAGAGGATCTTCCCACAGGTTGACGAAAAGACTGTGGTGGGGCATCAGGGAGGTGTTCCTTCTACATTGGTACCTTGTGGAGGTTGCAGAGCAGCAGAATAAGCAAGAAGGTCGAGGTGTTGTGGAGGAAGCATCCGCCTAGTATCCCTGTGGAGGTACTGCAGTTAGCTGGGATGAACAATTTTGTGGGATTTTTTTATGGCCCTGTATGTACCTACGAGTTTAGCGTCAGTTTCTACATATTTTTTCACTCTCAATCGAATGGTTCTACCTAACACTTGCAGATCTCTCCTACTCTATTAACCGACTTTTACGTTTTAACTCACACATGATTTCATTGAGTTTTTATGTGATTCATAGCAGGTGATCCGAATTTGGATTTGTGAAGCGGTGGTTAAATTATTTTAATAGGTAATTTCTATACTTTACACTATAGCTCGTTTTTTTTCATTTATATGCCGTCTTTAGTTGATTTGCTGATAAACAGAGTTTTTTTTGAGTCGTGTATGGCTAAATCAGGCTCAAAGGAACTAATCTAAAATTTTATCATTTCAGCCCTTCAATTTTATCCAATAGGTTTGATCGAAAGTTTTTCCGAGAACTCAGTTTCAACTAGACCCCATAGGTGGGCGAACGGATTTTTTATTCTGAACATCTTGAAATGTATATAAACCAACCGAATTTGGGTTTTTTTTTTTTCCTTTTGTGGTTGATTACAACGTTTCATTATTGAAAATAATAAACCAGCATACTGCAATTTTAGCATGGAACATGCTTTAGCCTTGAGCTAACTGCCCGAAAACGTTACGCGGAAATGTCACGAAATTTTCTTATGATTTTCATGTGTTGAAATGAAACTTCTGTAGTTTTCATTGGACGAAAATCGTTCTCCATTCGTTGGAAAGCTCTCGATTTATCACACATTTATTTCGTACTTGTTCTTCTATTCATGTCTTAGTTTTATATTTATTTATGTTATATATGGATAGGTACAGTAAACAATGCCGCTTGTTTTGTTGTCACTTGGTTGAGAAGTTAATAATCTTGGTTACCTAAAGTAATTGTAGACGCACACCATAATAGAAAATTACCTACCTACGTACTTCCTTCTAACTTGATTAGTAAAACATTTATGTCGAAGTTTTAAATTTATTTACTTTTACGAATTAGCGGGAAGAATGCATGTTCCATGTTTTAGCATTTTAGCCAAAGGCTCAAAGCGGAAAGCAACCGGAAGGTCCAGGAGGGCCGAGTTTTATATATATATATTTTTTTTTCTTTTTTTTTCTTACCTCTATGTTGTACTAGCTATTTTGAGATAAGGTGTTCAAGCATTTGAACCCTGTGAATGGTCTGCTGACGCAGACGGGCTTCAACCACTCTCGTCAAGTGTGACAGCTCTTGGAATTAAGTAACTCCTTAAAATATGTTGAAAAGTTTGATCTCATCTTTGTTTCAGTGGGTCAAAGCTACGTCGTCTCTATCAAGGAGCTATTCTATGCTTTCCTACTAACTGCTCAACAGGAATCAACTTTTGAAAAAGTGCGAGAAATCTCGTTGGATGTTTTTCTTATGAATGGCTATAAAATATCCGTCACAGCTAATTCAAATGACAGATCTAATTTAGTTCTGGAGGTATGTTCCATCGTTTCTTCCATGCATATTTCACTAAGACTCCTTGCAATCAAGATATCAGGAGTTGTTTAAATTTAAGAATGTTCTCAAGTGATTACGGATGTGATTAGCTAATATTGAAGATAATATATAAATTGCGTTTCGAACTTTCCTTTTAGCCCAAGCTTTGCACACTGTGAGTTCAAATTATAAAGTTCCCTCTGAAAGGGCATCTATCATTTATGAGACAATTTCTTGAATGGAACGTAATATTTAATTATCTTTCTCTGCACTTGAGGAAGAATTAAAAAATTGTGGAATAAGTCGCTTCTTGACAAGAATGAATGACAGAAATAATTAGAAAAAATTTCCTGCTGGAACTTGCCGCTAAATATTAGTTGGCATTGGTACTGTGAATATGCATTGATTACAAGTTATGAACATGAAATTCCCATTTAGTTCATTTTTTTCTACTTGGAGGGTTTTAGTTTGGAATCTACTTCAGCCATTGCCCTCTCCTTCCTCCAACAAGCCCCAAAACAATCTGATATTGCTCGAAGAAAAAGTAACAAAAATTCATCTCATGGTATATTTTAAAGATTTTCTCGTACAATACAAGCATCAAATCATTTCCTCATTCACAATTACCCACCTAAATTTATTTTGGTTAAAATCTAAAACATGTTTCATGTTTTTTATTTTAGTCGGTAGAGCTTTAGTAGAACTAAGAGTGAATGCAAGGGGCTGGCCTCGCTTAGTTTTTAATATATATTGCTGAATTCTCATTTAATTTACATGAGTTATAGAAATTAATTATCCTCAATGGACAATTCAATATAAATGTGAACTTTGCATCTAATCGACATGTAAACCTTCCGCGGTTTTCGGAAAGATATTTGAAAATTGAGACTTGAAAATAAAATAAAAAATAAGGTTGTGATGTTTCTGCGCAAACGGTCATTGACTGGCTGGTAGTTGGGTACCAGTTAGAGGCAGTGACCTTGCCACTTAGTCACAAGTGTTGGCAACACTGTAACATGGAAAGATGCAGCATGCAGAACAAATTTCTTGCAATCCTAGCACTGCAGAGCCCCTTTTTGACATATTGCTGTGTCACCTCATCTAGAAAGAACTCAGGGGTTTTCCAAATTGATAGATTTTTCTACTGGTTTTATTTTTATCAACAAACCAGTTTTAGCAACAGTAGGTATAAGAGATGGTGATTAAAAAATATATATTTTGACACTTTTGATGTACAGTATGCTCTCCCTTAACCAGTCACCTTGAGGACCAGAGCCTGGCTGGTTGGTGTTCTGGCCGATTTATCCAATATACAGGCGTTTTTGATAGAAAAATTAACACTATACGTATATTCGCCGTATATGTAGGCACATGTTGGTTCATATCATGTAGTGCACTGAGTGAAACGTTTATAAACGAATGCCTATTTATTTTGCTCTAGTAAAAAGTGTAGCAATAATCCGAATGGAAAACAAAACAGAACTGACTAAATCGAAAAATGAATTTGGTCTTCCCTTCGAGAGTGTTTGCCCGCCCACATATGTACACCACATAGTGTGGGGCAAAAGTCATTCATAGAAAATGAATGAAGGAGAATGATTTTAATTATTTGATTGTTGGTTCACTGGCATGTGATTCATAGAAAAAAAGAGGGAGAGATTTCCTTCTCATTACCCTCTGGAAAGGCTGTGCAGGGCCAAGATCCACAAACAAGGAAAGAGAGTTGTTCCTTTCCTCTTTTTAGATAGAGAGTGAATACGTGAAGTCCACAGGGAAATAAAAGAATAATGGTAGATGGTTAAAAGGGTGTCTACTGTGCATTATAAACTGCTTATTATAAACTCCAAATTGTATTATTCGCTGTCCCATTGTTTCATGTATTTTAGAAAGCATGCAGCATCATCAATCTACCAACAGCTTACGTGTACTACTTTTCGTTATTTCTGCTGAAAAAGGAGGAAAACGGAGAGCTCACCAGTAAGTCGTACAAAAAAATTTTTTTGAAGAGTGTAGAATGATTTTATATACACATATATATATATATATAGATGTGTTGTTTATATGTATATATCCTCAAATGAATTTATAACTACTCATGGATTAATAATCTACATGTACATGTCTATATTATTGCAGTTATCAGAAAGCTTCAAGATTTTGAATCGCCGTACATATCACAAAAGAATATTCAAGGCAATTTGAAGATAATGATTAGAAGGAGGTGGGTTTCAGAGCATTGGACTTGTCGTACATATCATTAGATTTTTACATTGTAATATTCATTGCCTCTTTTTTGGCTAGTAGGTTCTTATAGTTGCTACTGGTCAGTCTATACGTGTAAATATCTGATCTTAACTATATAGTGCTCAATTCTAGCTACTGGGATGCGGGTTATGATCTGGAATTGATGACAGATAAGGTTGCACTCAACCTTCTCTATGTGCAAACTGTATCGGATATTGAGCGTGGATGGATTCAATGTAGCAAGAATACAAGTGATCAGCTGACCGCACTTCAATCCAGGGGAGCCAAATATGAGGTTAATATATGATTACCCATACAATAACATGCCTACATAACTTATCTGTTATATTTATCGTTGTCTGGCAGTGGATTAGTAGAAACCACCGTTCACAGTAATTAATACCAGGGAATGATGCTCTTATTGTGAAGTAATATTTTTTGTGTCAAGCATTGCAATGCTTTCTTTTCTTTCTTTCTTTATTGGCTATGCATATTAGATATTCAGCTATGTACTAGGTGAAATTATGTTTTTTACTTTAATACGATTCAATACCTACTCAATTCCATCTGCCACGTGCAACGAGGTCACTGGTCTGTGTAGTATCCTTCAAGACTTGAGCCCGGTAGGCCCTTTCGTAAGCCAACTTTCAAGGACGGACTGAATAGTGGTCAATCGGATCGCCGCTAGTCATAACTACATATCTTATTCGCAGACACCTGCTTAGCACAGAAGCTCAATATGTGAGAGGTGTGGGGTTATCTGTCCACCTGTCACTTCGTGGAGGAATGCCCAGACCTTCTGGATCTCTGAGTCCAGCATAAGCCAACTCAGTGAGTTGACGTTCTATCTGGACCAGACAACGTCCCTGTTGTTGTACCTGAGAGTCACTAGGCTCTACTAAGAACTGTAATAATTGATCTGTGATATTTTTGTGTTCGTCAAGTCGTTGTTTTATTTCACTTTGCTGATTATATACTGTAACATGTATTTAAACTATTCATAATCTTGTCTCAGTTCTATTGTTTCATCTTTTGGGTGTTATCTGGTGCAGGACCTAAACAGTGGTTATCGCTGTGCCCCTCGTTTTTTCCCTTCCGAGTTGCCAGTGGAATCCATGATGGCACTCCGTTTGGAATCCACATGGCTCCCACTAGAGTCGTTCCAATTGCAATGTCCCTTTGTACAACTTGTTCAATGCCACTGATGACCCTTCTAATTGAGGAGTGGTTTAAATCAGTAACTTAAAAATGAATCTATACTTATAATTCAAGTTTGCTGGAACTTACAAACCTGACTAATACACTGTGTGTCAAATTACGTAAGATTGTAGATAACACCATATTAGTTAGCTCCTTAAATAGTTCCTAGCGCTGTAGATTATATCTGTAACATTGCAGGATCGTGTGGTTAAACATCGTGGTTAAAGGATCGTGTGGATTGCAGGTGTTAAACAGTTCATGAACTGCACATACCGTTTCAATGGCAAATCTGTCCGTTTGTTATTGAGTTGTTACATATGCTTGAGTGAACTTTGGCTGTCCGAAAATATTGCAAGTGAGGTGATCTGAAGGTTGATAGCATGTTCTGCTGCCTGTTTAATGGCGAAGAGCTCAGCAGTGAAAATGGTAGATGGAGGTAGCTGAAACATAAGTTTTTCTAGGGTTTTTTGGTCATACAATGCTGCCCCCGTCCCTGTAGATTGTTTAGATCCATATGTGAATAGTTTATAAGTTCGAAAGTTCATCGGATATGCGAAATATTTGGCATCACAGCTGTCTAGTTTTCAATGTCACCAAATGCTTCTAACCGTAATGGCGCTGTTCTTTCCTTCCCAATATGATGATGTTAACACCACGGTATTGAGATCAGATGCAGAAGCGATGGCCGGTGAATTCATCACTTGCATTCTTGGTATCATGAATGTTACTGTGAAGTGTTTCTTCCAAATACAGGGGAACTATATTTTTTCTGCTTAAACAGGTATGAGCTGCGTATTGTTGATTGCAAATGACAAACATGTCGTAGAAGCGTTGGAAGTTGCCCAAAATACCAGAACATGGCCAGGCAGGTAGCTTCCAACAGAAAAGCCTTAGGCCTTTCATACAACTATATCATGTTAATAATCCTGCTAATCAAGACTTGTTTGTTGTGCTTTATTTTTGCACAAATCTCTTTGAAGAAGTATTAAACCAACTGTATTGTAGCATGGAGAGAACAGCACACAACCGGTGGGGGGGAGGGGAGTTAGCAGCAACTTTTTCGTGGTCCAGTTATGCTATTTTCACCTAATAGATGGTACTGTTATTATATACTATGAGTGAGGACCACACTGGATCTCAATACAAGGGTTCAAATTCTAGCCATTCACGGAAACTGAGTTTGTGCCAGAAATCTTTTTTTTTTTTTCTGATTGGATCACGATTGGATAAAAACTTTGTAATCATTGAATATACAAAAGCAAGATCTATTTGTTTTCATTCACTATGCAGCCAACTGGTCTTGTGAATTGCTGAGTCACCAAACTATAGACTATTTTGTTCAACTGTTTTCACTATGTGTTGTTCCATTAGAAGCCATATTTCATGGGGGAAGCAAATGACTTTAAAGGTCAAAAACCTAGTGGAAAACTTACTATCACATTATTGAGAATCACTTCATATAGCTTTAGCTGTCCTATGAAATATAGCTTACCAATATAATATCCAATTGCTTATATAATTTTTGGAATCCTCTTAAATCAGTTAATTGTTAATCAGTAAATTGTTCCGTACAATGACTCTAAGTAACTAGTGAATTGATGGAAATCTCTCTTACAGTTCCTGGAGCTTGCACGAACCTTGAAATACTATAGTTACGTGCAATTCAAGGAATGTGTATGTGATTATCCTACGCCAGATTCCAAAGTCGTGGTTAGTGCTGGCCAAAGAGAGCTCAACTTGAGGATTGACGCCCCAGGTGGAGAAATTAAAGAACGTTCCTTCAAAGTTACTAGAATGAAGTGTTGGAGAATCACCACCCATAACGTAAGTTATTTCAATGGAATCCAGCGCGTGTTTCATGATTTAGCTGTTGTTGTTTATTACCACTTGACTTTATTCGGATAATTGCGGACCAATTATATTATGAAATAAATTGTTTATTATCGAATAATAATAATATAGTAAATGAAGAGTACAACTTTACTTTTTAATCTGATTTTAGGACATTATTGAAACTGAAGAAGAAACTGTGCTGCAGAGAGACCCTCAGCTGGACCTTTCCTTTGAATATCTGATAGCTAAAGACAATCTCCAGTGGATCACGATCACTAGCGAACAGGCTATTCTGATGGCAGTGTGTTTACAGTCCATTGTTGATGAGCTTCTATTGAAGAAATCTGGAGGGCATTACAAACAGGTGAAAATATAGTGTCTTAAATTCAATCCTCTACTGAAAGAACTGTTTGGTCATGAATAATCGTTCCTCTGCATAAGTTCCATGCGTTTGGTAAAGAAACTTCAAAACCTATTTTCATTTTGTTTGAAACGCAAATGTGTTTAGAGCAATTGTGCTTATTGAATTTTGACACAAGTATCGAACCATTTAAAATTTTTATTTTTATTGTAGAAAATGGGATAGAAGTTTTTTGAGGTGGTAATATTTAGTTATCGATTCAAGTTGAATCATGTTCCCATCCCTTATAATATCACCCAGCATTCAATATAAATACAAATTTATTACTACGAGTACTATGTATTAATATAGTATTTGCAAATAGAGTTAATCTCTTTGCAAATCAAATTAATGTTTTGGCAAATTTAATTAAACTTTTCACAAATAAATTTAATCTTTTTGTACAAATAAAGATAATCTTTTTGCGAATACTATAAAATTACTTAAAATGTTGTGTTATGGAAAATGTTGTCTATGGTGACTTAAAATGTTGTGTTAGGACGTATGTAGACTTGAAAAAAAGGAAAAAACCCTTAAACGACAAGCTTGGATAATAGGTAACAGTGAGTTAAGGGTACCCGGAAAGTGTACCGTTTTCGGGATAGTTTAACGTTGGTTTCTCTATCTCGAACCGAGATAATTCGGCAATCTTTCCGGGCACCCTTAATTCACTGTTAGAAAAAGTTACCTTATTATGCAAGCTTATCATTCCTTTTTTTCAAGTCTTCATACGTCCATAACACAATTTGGAAAGTTGGTCAAAAACAATGCTAAAAGATTAACTTTATTTGTAGAGAGATTGAATTTATCTGTAAAAAGATTGAATTTATTTGTAAAAAATTTAATTAAATTTGCTGTGATGAAAAATGTTTGAATTCAAATATTTTAGGCGCGTAGTGTTTACTGGGCGCGGCCATCACGTTTTGACGATAGCCAATCAGATAATTATCTGAATAATTTTCCCGCATTTGTCATTTTTAGAGTTTACGTTCAGGCCAAATTATTTTCTGTGATTCTTCTGTTCGAATGTTGTCGCTTCGTCGATAGATATTTTTCCCAGTTGAAAATTATGAATGTTTTAGTGTTTCACCTCACAGCCCTCAGTAATTTATGTGCGAGTTTTCATTATATTTTTTGAAATAGTTTTTCATGCGTTTTCGATTCTTTTTGATATTTAATTACCGCCCCTAATCTCATATTTGCCAAAAGATTAATTTGATTTGCAAAAAGATTAACTCTATTTGTAAATACTATATGTCCCTAATTCCAGTTCCATTGTCAGCAAAAAAGGCGTTTTAATTTCTGTACTTAATTTTATTAAATTATTTTTGTTTGTTGATTTATTTATTTTATTTTTGTAAATTCTAAGTTTCTCATTCTGAAATGTCTGTTTCTTGTTCCAGCCTTGCGACTACCAGAATGGAAACTTCACCTACATGAAAAGAGATGGAAGCAGTCAAATCATATGTCTTAGTCGCTCTAGTTCCAGCGACACATTTTCAAGTTCTTCTGTAAGTCGTTAATTTTTTTTTTTAACTTTGCTTTTTCAATACAAACTTAGCTTTTAGTCAGGATTGCTTCTTACCATTCAAGATTGTTGTTCTACCGTAATCTCAGATAATGTTGCTCAGGTGTACTCGTTATTGCCATAGAGGTAGATGATAGACAGGAAACGCTGTTGTTTGGTCTTGTCACCCAAGGAAAGTGGAAGGGATGGGTTTGGCTTTATGAGGTCAGCTTGCCCTGTTGTATGTTAACCTTATAGGGAAAAATGAACCTGACACTATCTGAGACCTGCTGAATGGAACACCTGAGAATATTGTAGCTCCAGTCTGACACGTTTTAGAAGTTGAATATTTTAGAAAATTGACAAGATTAGATAGCATTGATTAATTCATAGATTAAATAATTAGTTAATATCATTTAAAAATTAACTACTGTTGGAATATTAATTAATTGCCACTACTTTATAGGTCTAACTTGAAACGAATTCTAGACGAATGGGCTGGGCTCCCATTGTCTTCATTGACATCAAAAACATTAATGGAGTGCGATAGTCATCTATGGTGCATTAAATATGCGGTTATTCCTTTCCACAGATGTCTGAGTTAGATCCCCAATCGTCTTTTGAGGTAATCGGGAACAGCGCGTTCGACATCACAATAGGTAGTTCACAGTTCACACTCCCCAGTTGAGCATGGAACCGTCACACACTTCATGAGAACAAATAGATTTGTAACTGTAAAAGACTTCTTTTTCTAGATCCCAAAACTTTGCCATCTTCAAGAATAAACTAGTATAAAATAAAGAAAAACATATTTTGAACTATGAAACCATGATTTTATCCTATGTAGATAATGTGTTATGGTTCACAGGGTGAAACGTCCAGGAACAAAACTTTGGTTTTTCCCTCCTCCTCCAAATGGATAGACTTAATATTAAGTACATTAATTCCAACAAGAAGAGGTAGTTATATATCGACTGGAGGTCCCTAAATTAATGATTGCTTTTAGCTCAGGGACTAATGTTGACCTCCTATTTCTTTCTTAGGTTGGGAGGGGAGTACACTTTCACTCTCGACGGGGAACCAAACTCCAAGCTAGGCTGGTATCCTAGGTCGTTTTCTTTCTATTTTCTACCTCTATGGTTATTACAATAATGAGTCACGAAAATTTGATTTGGCGGTTTGGTTAAGTAGTGGCTGTTTTTAGTTGAAGATCTGTCGTCGTTTTCATCATGGGAAAGTTTGTAATGATATTCTTTCAGTCGGTACATGTGGTATTTTCCCCATTAGATCATTTCAAGTTATTCTCAGCAGGATATAATAATGCACTAACATTATAACTCCATCGATTTTCAACAGTTTTTAACTATTTTTGTGATCGAAATTTTGGGGATTCTGCAAGTTAACTCTGTATAGTCCCCCTTAAAGTTTCGTTAAATAATAATGCATTCAGATTAACAATCCTCATAATTATATGAAATACTTCTAACACGCAATATGTATTGGGTTACACATGAATAATTTGTTAGTTGCAAAGGGGTTGATCTCTAGATTTTTATCTTTGACTTTCGTTGCCTTCTAAGTGCAAATGTATGCATACCCAGAACTCTTCCATTTATTAAATGATACCTGCTATTGAGTGTATGATACTTGCATAATCCTAATGGAGTTTTGATTATTTTGTATACCGAATCTTATCATTCTACTATTATTATTATTCATTCATTCTTGTACAGTGCTATAATGACTAAAGAACATGCGATATCCACTTCTTTTCTATTCCACGTGACTTGTTACTTTTAAAGGATTCTTGTCTCATCAGGTAGGTACTCTTATGGGAGGATGTATAATGATCTCTTATTTGGGTCAATGAATTCATTAGAAGGTTGCGTACAAGATCTAGTCAAATACATATTATATAAATGGTGTGTTTTAGGAAGTGTCCCTTGTTTTTTACAGTTTCTGTAGCTTTATTTTAGATAAATAATAATATTCCACATCTTCAACTTTTTAGCCTTAATCACTTCACCTTCAATAGTCCTACTCCTCAATGTATTACTAAAGCTGTTCTTGAAACTAACTCTTGCACTTCGTTTGGCCGTGAGGTGAGTCTTACTAAAAAAGTTCTTAAAGTTTTGCCGGCCTGTATTTACGCTTTCACCTCTTCTGTGTTATTCATCTATCACATTTTGCACTACAAATCAACACGAGTGTGTCTTAAATGACTCTACATGCCTATCTTTGATTTATAAAATCGCTTGTTCAACATTGGAGTCTTAATCATATTCTTTTCGATGGAAACCCGTATTACTGGTGAGTCCATATCATTTGCTTCTTCATCATTTCAAAGGTGCAGAAAATTTCACTTCTGCCTGAGAGTTTGTATGTACCAATTTTTACTTAGTTTGCTTCTGGCAATCACCCCAACTAAAATACGCGCTGATACATTTATGATTTGCTCTTAGATTACTACAAAGCTCTCAAAAAGCTCAATTACGTGCTGGAAATTTCAGTGTCTGCCTGCTACTGTGAATTCAAGGTGATAAATAAGAGATCACTCTTTCTCTCATCCCTGCTCTCTGTGCTTCATACCTAAATGTTTTGTGGAACTACATTTGTCTGTTATTGATTATCAACTTTTGATTGTACGAATCGCATTTCAAAAGTATAGTCTTATAATTTTAATTAAGAATACGGAAAGGTTTGAACGAACAACTTACAAAACTGCAACTTTGGGGTGGGGTGGTGGGGATCCAAGAACAATGTTTGTACACGAAACAACCTCTTACATTTCAAGAAATTTAAATGTTGAATTGTTAATGATTAGAATGACTGGATCCACGATGCAGTAGCTGATATTGTGGCAAGGCTACTGGCTAAAAACGATGGTGGAATCTATATTTAGATAAAGTGGTTCATCACTGATGATCGGGGATATTCAAGTAGGTACACGGTGTGAGGTGGGTATTTATTTTGACTCCCACGTAATAAACTTCAACAGTAATATTTGTATGTCAGTTGCCAGTAGCCTGATATTGCTAAATATACTGTTTGATACTTAAGTTTCAAAAATTTGATAAAGCCACAGAAAACAAGCGGCCACCCTCTCAACTTTGTCACCTCCTGAGAGAAATTGCTTCATCTAGAGGTTTTGCTTTTGGTTTAGAGGGGAAATGGAAAACACTAAGATCACTAGTTTCTAACAGGTTGTGTTAGGGTAAAAATTCAAAAGGAAGAAAATACCTCAAAAGTCTACACATATTACAAGGCACGTCAGATAAGTAGAAATATAAGTCCCCATAGCGACAAGGATTTTTTTTTCCTACTTTGGGCACTGCTGCGACTTAGAGCTAGGTGTAACGGCCAAATCAAAACAAAAGCCGTTTCAGTACTTTAACATTTCTATTTATGAGACGTTTTCACGATGGGCAGGTTATCTCATGCACCCACTACCACTATTACTGAATATTCGATGTGTGAAGTGAGGTGTTTTTCGTTTTCTCACTCACAAAGGAGCTGTTCCGTCTAAAAACTATCGATGAGTTCTCCAGGCACATGGACCAGACACCAAATGGGTCCGACAATTTTGAGAATGAAAGATGAGTGTGTACAATGAGGAGAGGAGCAGCCGGGTGTTTGTGGTGTCCAACGATTTTTATCAAAAAGATGAACAATTCATTTCGAGCACAGTTTCCTGTAGTCATGTCGTTCCGAGATCACTTTGAGCAGAACAGATCAAGAAAGTTCATCAAGAGTCGAATGATGATCTTCAGGGATAAATTGTTCCACTTCTTGGACTTTTTGGTCACCTCTGACCGCCAGCCACTCCTCTCCTCATCGAGTACATCGTCCTTCGTTCTCGAAATCGTCGTACTCATTTGGCAATGTTATGGCTGTTCATAACATTTGGTTCATATGCATGGGCAAGTTGGTGATAGATTTCAGAAGAAATGGCTCCTTCATGGGAGAGAAAACGAATCAAAACTCACTTCACACTTCAAATATTCAGTTGTAGAGGCAGTGGGAGTGTATGATGACTTAACTATGCTAAAGACCTCTCACAGAGAGAGAAAGAGAGAGAGAGAGAGAATGCGCTGAAACGGTTTTCGTCTTGATTTATTCTTTCCATCCAGCCTTGTCCCACTAATTCCCAAAGTCGATATAAAAATCCCAGTGGCTGTAAGGGGGCTTGTCGTCTTACTTTACAGGCCTAGTATATTCATGATCGTCGACCAAGGAAATCAGCGAATGGGGAATGGGGTTTTATGGGGATGTGTGGGAATTGAAGACAGAGTACATGTTACGACCCAAAAATTATAAATACCTCGACAGAATTTGGACTCATTTCTTTTCCTATGCCAGAGAGGTAGCTCAGAAAAAGCCTCCACCTTTATCCACTTAGCTGCCCAGCTCATTGATACCTCTTTGACTGCGAGAGTTTTCGCTGAATGTAACATTTCCCCGGAGTCAAATATCAGCTGTCTTGGCTGCATTGGTGTGGTATGAATGAAGGGCTAATACTGAGGGCCGTAGGCTCAGTAGTTGCTCACTGGAAGAAGGTGAGAAGAAGGTCGAGAAGAGAAGTAATCAAGCGAGGTCATTATCACAGTGGGTCTATTGTCTCTAAGTGAGGAAGTGAAGATGATGTTACCAGACCCCCCTGATGTGTGTCAGAGAATGTGATGTTCACAGTCTGACTGTACTGTCCAATTTAACCAAATATTCAACTGCGAGAGTTTTCTCTGAACTAAACACAACTGCCTCTCAACAGAAATCTCCGGCTTTGAGCGGGTACAGACTGTAGTGATATTTGAGATCTATGCTCTGTCACCTATTAAGAAATATATTGTAAATAATAAATGTTCAGTTAAATTCAATGAAGTTTCGTTCAAGCATCAAAATAATTATGTTTCAATAATAAACTCTTGAATCCATATTTTTCTAAAACATTCAATTAATGTGAAACCTGAATGATTTTGGATTTAGAGAAAAAAGCATCTCGAATTGATGTATAGATGTCCTGTAAGCAATGTCTGTTGATATGTCACGATGCAATGGGGCTCCGAACTAACAAGGTCCGCCGCTAGGAGCGCTATTGGGCAAAGAATCTAAGAGACATGACTTTGCCCTGGTTGATAACTTGCTTCAATTCATTTCCCTCTACAATTATTTGCTCCACGCACCATCAATATCATCAATACCAGTCAAATATAAGCATTATATTATTAATAAAAAAATTATATTAAAGAAACAAACTAACAATAAAAAGCAAAAAAGTTCCAGTCATGCAGCATGATCGTTTGAGCAAATTTTCATAAATTATCGTATTTATCTTGTGTTAAATCGTTTTGAAATTTGAGCAATTTCAGTGTTAAGAAATTGTTAATAACCAACCTCATGGTAAAAAACACATTTTAAATAATATTCTGTGATCCGAAAAAAATGTGGATTTTTAGCTTTTTTGACAGTTTTTATCAATTTTCCAGCAAATTTTGATGAAATATAAGTCAATTTAATAAATGTATCAACTTTTTGCCGTTTTGAGCTTTTTTAGTGATTTTTTAAAAATTGGCCAATTTAATGTGCTCAAGAAATGCTGGCCAACGAACTTGTCCTTTCGTTTGGAAAGCTTGACTTTTTGGTGCAGGAACGGAATTTTTATCTCAATTCTAAGGAGAGTTATTGTCTGTAATGACACGTATATGAAAAAGTGTTACAATCCAGGAATCGTTTCAGAATGCCACAAAACGGATTTTAATTTTCGGGGCCATTGCAATAGCTTCATTTTTTCTAAAATTCACTAAAAACAACTTGTGTCTGTCACGACTGCCCGTATGGGCAACAACAGAAGAGCAAATTGGTAAGGTCCTAGTTTACGTGCTGCGCTCTACCTCGAGCTTCTCATGTTTGGAGCCCCATTCTGTTGCCTTGTATGCTGTTGGTCAAACACATGCAGTCTAAAAGAAAGAGGGTGGAATCCTAAAACGACTGGGATACCTCAAACAAAGCATCGGTGTGCAATGGGTTAACGTAAGCACACGAAATTACGTGGGCCTCAGAAGTGTGGATTAAGAACAGTGAATGGCCCGATTGAATGAAAAGCCTCAGTGCATTCAATGACCAACTGGAAGATGTTACCATGGGAATCCAGCCCGCAATGAGAATAGCTCTATAGAGAATACCCTACATCTGTGGAGGAAATCCCGAAAATTTGGTAAACAGTATATAGTGACCGCATAGCAGTGCTTCTGACTGTTAAATCCTATGAATTTATATGAAAAGGAAGATGCATTTCAAATTCGAGTCAGATAACACTTTCAACAGAAGGGTATAACAGTTCTGTATAAATTCTATGTAGTATTAAAAAAATCAAGGTGTTTAAAATATTTCATAAGTTGTATGATTACGTAAATTTTCTTCATATTTATTTACCTTTGCATGCTGTTGAAACTATGCTCATTGTTACAGAATGGCGCTGGATACTCTCCCGTCCGTTCCGAGCCAACTTTGTCTATGAGACGCCTTTCTGAGAAATTGAGCAGCCTCACTAAACATTCCAAACCTCAGCCTTTAGTTGAAAACGATGCATTTGAAGGGATCGGCGACGATGACTTGTAGTTGTCACATCTTTTGACCACAAGGGAGGTTTATTTTCTACGTTTCTACAAAGTATTTTGAATTCGGAAATCTTTTTAATGGTTGTATTTCCTTTTGGTGCTGATAACGTTTCACGCGTGAACGCAACTGGTTGATTGGTAGACGTTTGACGTCAAAAATCGCAATGAAATTATTAGGGCGGTTTTCCAGCGTTTTACTGTTGTTTATATCTCGATTGATTTTATTACCGATGTCGCGTCGCACTTTTTACTGCCAGTGTGTGCTTTAAAAAAGGAAACGTACCTCCGCTGGCGTTCTAAAAGCTTCTAAAGCAATTCTTCTCATCCTTCATTCTCTAGGTTAGGCAAGGATCGTGAGAACACATTTTCATGTTGCTTACTATTCAAAGCTAGAAAAATATTCTCACGTCACTTGCGAGGTGATTGGATAAAGTTTCGGGAGCTTTTTTTCATATTGATATCAATCTGCTTTTTGTGAGTCCAAATAACGTCAGAGGATATCAAATCGTGACAAATCTACTGTTTTTGCTATTATTTGCTCTGAAAACATAAGTTTTATCGATTGCAACTATTATTTTGTGGGTTATATTTTGGATTTATTTCTACAAGACTGATCTCTCCTAGTGGTAGTTCAACCTCATACAAGTTCACTAATATTGTGTCCCTAATCCCTACTTCGTGTATGTAGCCACAATAAGTAGTTCGAATGATGAACAATCAGTTTAGTTTGTGAAACTATTTTTTACCAATTGGTAAAATTATAGATTTATCTTGGCATTAACGGACTGCTGTTATTTTCAGTCACTCAGAAAATTCTGGTGAGTTTTCAATGACAATTTGATATTTTGAATAATGAATTATACGAGTATTATACAATTTCTGACATTACTATCACGACGGAAGAACTCTATCTTGGCTAGATGAAGCAGTATCTGTTACCACCTGTCTTCAATCAACCTTGAAAAAATTTTAATAATCAATAAAGTGATGACACGAAAATATAGAAAAATCAAGACTCAAGGATGTGACTGGAAGGTAATATTGAGTAGATAACCAAATCCCCTTTAGCTACGGCAAAAAGAGAAGAAAGAATGGATAGAAAAATATGAAACTGAAATCCCACAAGGGGTAGAATACGATGTGTGAGTCTGAGGGTTTAGGTGAAAATAGTACACCCAACTCGTAAGCCCAAAGTTTTGAGGCGTGATGACCATGCCAGTCACGGGTACCATGACAGATTTATCAGCATTTTTCTCTGGGCTTAGAGTTTTTACTAAACGAACGTTGGCAAGTAACTTAGATTATTGTAATGGAATTACCTGTTTTTGACTGAAAATCGAAACCAGCACTTTGCAGATTTTAGATCTGTTGATCAATTATCTATTAACACTAGTGCGGCCAGCTTTCCTGAGGCATTTTTCTCTGGGCTTAGAGTTTTTACGTAAAAAGGATTTATTATTGCAATTTTTCTGGAAACTTAACGAATTAAAATTCTTGTTGAATATAAATGGTAAAATTCTTGCTTAATTTTGTTCACGATGTAATCGAACGTCCCTAAAACGGCCGAGCTGTTCTCGTTGTTGGTTTTTCGCTTAAGTCTGGTATTACTTGCGGCAATGTCTGCTGAGCATAATTTTTCAATTAGAGAATTTTTCAGTTTTTTAGGGTTTTGATGGTCAATTTCATTCTCACATATCTTATATTACATATAGAGTACAATTAAAGAAGATGACATTTCATTCAAAGACGGTAGCTACAAAAGAAGATCTTTTGGAAGAAGATGTGCAAGTAACTTAGATTATTGTAATGGAATTACCTGTTTTTGACTGAAAATCGAAACCAGCACTTTGCAAGGCTGGAAAGACTCAGATTAGATCTGTTGATAATCGGTTTCTGATAAGAAACCTAAGTGGGAATTATCTATTAACACTAGTGCGGCCAGCTTTCCTGAGGCCATTCCTATTCCTATGTGCTTTTCTCTTCACTTTCAAAATTCAATGGTGAATACCATTCTGGTGATCAATTTCGTGTCTTTGCCTATTCATAGTCAGAGCAACGCACGAAAGGGGAGCGCAGGGTGGCCAACATGAGAGAGCAAAATGTCCGTATCATTTTGAAGAACTGCGCTTTCTGCATGTTTTTTTCAAATAATTTATTCAAATCCACTGCAATGCTGTGTGTGCTTTGTGTGTACTGCCTAGTAAGCAGTCTTTTGAATACCATATCATAGTGTAAATTTATGACACCGTAGGTACGAGTCTGCAGTCTGAATTTCTGCTCAAATTACACATTATTGCTACCTGTTCAGCTAAACAACGCACACATTTATTCATACTTGAAATTAAGGGGAATATTTCTTCGCGTAAAGAACATTTTTAGAATGTATAGTGAGAGGGGATTTCCTTCTTTATTAACTCAATAAATTAAATGGGTCTGTATAGTCTACAAATTATAGTATGTTCAGAAAATTCAATCTCATGGCTCAGAACAGAATGGGTTGGCGGTAGTCATGCTTAAAGCGCATCAGCTATGCATGTCTGTCGAGTTCTATGAAATGGAATTCATAGAGTTCATACTGGACTGCTCGTGTTTCATTCCTAAAGAATGGGTAGTGTGAACTGTAAAAACTTTATGGTATCAGCTCTTCTAGGTCTTAACTTCTCTTGTTTCTAAATAAGCTTGGCGGAACTCCAGGGTTTGGAGGATGGGCTTCCTACTACATTTCCTGCTACCCCCTGCTTGTCAATTCAGTACTTTCTATTCAGATCTCTTTCTGTTCATGTTGTTTACCTTTCAGGAATCATGTGGCTGAAAAGCTGAAATTCGGAATTTTTTAGAGTTTTTATTCTAGCTTTTTCATTAAGTAATACCTTCAAAGCTCCTCCCGTTTATTTTTCCAAGTGTTTGCTCAGGGGAACGCCGCACCCCGAGGATTGGATGCGTGTATGGGAAGGAAGGCCCATCACAACGGTTGTGTCGTTCACCTCAAAAGTGATAACTGGTTGTTTTTTCCCCCCACAAATAAAATAGTTTCTCATTTCCTCTCATCCTGCAAATTCCAAGTAATAGGTAATTCAGTTGAATTACTTATCTACTTCAAGTTCTTTGCTCATGGGTATGGAAAAACTACCATCAGTATCGATGATATTGATAGTTTTTCTTTTATCTATATCAGACTATGATAGAGCTCAACTGTAGACTATTGCCCATCCCTCAGGACAGTGAGCCTTTTGCCCGTCATGTTGACAGAGGGTGTGTCATACATTGGAAGGAGTGCAATGTGAGGTGAAGGAGTGGCTCGCCATCCTCATATACACTATATAGTAGGATATTTTCCTGACTTACTATAATCTTGGATATTCTTGGCATAGTAGGAGCATACTCCCACCAACGTGAGTTGCACCTCTCTGGTAGGTAGGTACCCCTGAGATACTTGTACAACCAATTTCCTCCCACTTTTCACTTCCCATGTTCCCTAAAATTTGCTTCTTTGGATTTCACAACCACATGCTTCAAGTACAAATAATGTAATCTTCTGAGTATATAATGTTCTAACGCGGTTTTCTTGTCAGAAGATGTGTTGCTGGTGTTGCGAAGGTCCCCAGAATCACGCGACTTTCAGGGGGCGCCTACTTTGGGGAAATCGGATAGAAACACGACTACTTTGGGGAAATAAAAAGAACTACTTTGGGGAAGCGCTCCGGTAGAAACGCGACTAGTTTGGGGAAACAGAAAAAAGGCTGAAAAGGTTGTATTGAAGCGTTTATAATCACAGTCATCGTTATCATGATGGATAACTTGTTATGTTAAGTCATACATTATCAGTAATAGCGCTTACTAACTCCTTCCAGGTAACTCAATACATTTCTGTCCTCAAGGTACTGTGGGTTCCACAGTTCATCCGACGCTTCTAACATGTCACGAGTCGACTTTTTCAGGGGGTTACTGTATCCTTTCTTGATACTCGTCTTCTTCAAATCTGACTCAGCTTGGATTCCTCGTAGCACCGAGATGACGAGATGTATATTGGGATGTGGAGTATAAAATTGTTTATTGAAGTCGTTGTGGAATGATTGTACTGCATTGGTTGTACGTAAGCTTGAGTCTGGTGGGGATGCAGCCCACATCTGGGGCGGGAAAGAGCACTGATCCTCTATATATTTTGTCAAAACGTAATAAGAAAAGCTTGACGCCTCCAATGGGGCCTCCTCCATCAGCGTTTTAAATGCGTTAAAATATACTTGTTCAGGCGGTAGGAAGTTCAACGCGAAAAACTTTTTTAGCCATTGACCGACCTGGCTTTTCTTTCAGTAATGCTTTAGCAAGCATTTGTTTTGCTGAATCCTACGAAACCAACTTTGATGGAGATGAAATGTGCATCCGTATATCGTACTATTCGGGAAACATTAGTTAATTGCAGAGTGTGCAGCTTTTTCGAAATCTACATGAAAAACCGAAAATTGGTAATCCGTTTTGACCAGTGTCAATACTAAATGTTTGATGCTCATCCATAACCACATAAATTTCTTTCGTTTTCGATGGCAAAAATGCATAAATTACAGGAACGTTGAATCCATTAACACTGACGTGGATAGAATACATTTGTGTGAAATGTGATGGGGCGTAACTGAATGTTCCGTCTATCATGACTTCTTGTGACTTAGCCAGTAACTCGAGATTCGAGAAATTCGTGAAAGTAGGTATATCGTCAGGTGTCATGAAACAAAATTTTGGATCTCCTGCTGCCAATTCTCGTAACTGTGCTATAGTTTCGTCATACGATTTTGGATTGGATGGTAACGTTATCATCGCAGGTATCCACATCGTCGGGTGTGGGGAATGTTTACCCAAAGTAGTAGCTGGTCTTTGCCCCAAAGTAGTTGCGTTCGATCGGGCCCTTTCACTTCGCATTTCCCCAAAGGAGTCGTCCTCGACTTTCAAGGTGACCGTACACCGATCAGCTGGTGTTTCGAAGTTCCAGTAATAGGTGTCTAGTATAAAATTGGACGGAGTTTTGTACAAACCGGCCAAACGTTAAAATGTCGAGAATTGAGTTTTTGGTATCAATGGATTCGTCTTGAGTTTTTTCATAGTTTTCGGTTCACATCACCCTCTATAGGGTCTTGTATGAACTATGATCTATAGACGGTTTGTGCCAAACGTAAAAAAGGAGTTTTACACTTTGCACTAATGAGAATGAGAATAAATTGTCTATCGGTTTCCAAAAAAAATTAATTCAACAAAAATTACTCTGGTTTGGCATGATTTGCTCTACCGTGTCATTCTCTCGGTTTGTATGTCACACTTGAGACAAAGCAAGCAAGTACCATTTTCTAGTTGTTTTCAGAGCAAAAGATTCAGTTTTTCCTGCGTTGGATTGTTTCAAATATTGTCAAATATAAATCTGAAGATGCCCGAAAAAATGTCCACTGATAACTAATCTTACAAAGCCCTTCAACATCACAAACCAAGGAGTGCAGAATACTCAAACTAATTAGTAAGCACATTTGAATATCTCGAGTTTCCAATACTGATGATCTTCTCATATTTATTGAGTGCTACCATACTCTTATTATAATTATCAAATAATTATTGTATATTCTTCTACTGACTGTTATTTAGTATGTTTTTATTAAAATCAAAAAACTATGCTTTTTGTTGTGGATGTTATTAAAACAAATTTTATTAAATAAAGCAGTTTTTTCTTTTTTTAATTTCTTTCTTGTAACACATTATAGGATATAACAACCTTGAAAATTAAATTCTTAATAACATCCATGACTGAGCAGTTTATGTTATTTTTAGCTACCTGCAAAAGTTATGTTGAACTAAGTTTGAACTGGTTATGCTAGTGCAATAAATCTCTCAATTGTTAGATCGTTAAGAGTATAATCTCTCTGAAATTGATGTACCGTTGTGTATGTTTTTGCTCTCTGATATTAATATATTATATTGTTAATATTATTTTTATTCTGCATTAGAAGGATTATCCAAGCGTTTTCAGCGAAAGGAGTGAACAGATAGTATGTGTATAAATAATCCAAACACAAGAATAGATTAGCAGTAATCATCATTTCCAATGAAAATTGGGGATTAGCTGTTTGTAACTTGGAAGAACGATGCTGAACCATGTTCTATTTCATTATTAACTCCATATGCTCGGGTACCAATTTATTGGCCTCAATTTTATCCAAGTGATTGATTGTTGGTGAGTTGTGTGCGTTTAGTTTAGATCAAAATGGATGTGTGCTGCGCTTAACTTTGGAGAGAAAATCGTAGTGGCTAAAACAGAAGAAATGTTCGTCTTCTGGAGCTTTTTAAGTTGTTCAAGGTTTTTAAAGATCTTCAAAGTTCAAGAAGGTCAAATACGACCACAGGGTAGGTGGCCAAGCTGTACTGGTGTACTCACCAAGTACGTATTCCACCAAGCATCCTATAATCTAGGGCTTCCTAAACTTTTTATCCGGAGTTTTCAAGTGATAATCCACAGCGGACCCCCCTATCAGTCACCCACAGCTCAGCCCATCAGCCCATTTGAATTTCTCACCATTTTCAGATACTTGTCGGGCTAACTCCAAAATGTTCAGCAGACCACATTTATAATTGAGTTGGAGGAATATACCCATTGCAAATGGAAGCAATGTTCGTTGCAAACTTTGTTTTACTTTGCGGCGTTTTAGCACAATGAATCCGACTGTGGTGCTTCATGTGATTCGTTATCTGTCCTCCCTCCTCATTAATTCGACTGATTGTAGCCCTCAATGATCCCGTCTATAGCCATTGATCCACAGAAATAATAAACTGATCAGAATGCATTCGAGAAAGAAGTTTCACATTGAATGGTGTACTATCGGAAAAACGGCTCTATTAATTATATGACGGTAGAAATTTTTTTTTTACTCCGTATGGTTCAGTTCTTGGTAACAGAGGTGTAGGTATATTCTTCTAGCTTCTGATAACTTGGCTAATTCATGTGAACACTCCGAAGACCCGGATTCTCCTTACAACTCTCTATATCAGGAAGTACAAAAATTGTTGTGGAGCTGACGTAATAATTCATATTTTCCAAACGAAAAAATAAATCATCTATTGATGAATTGCTCTTGCTTTTTTTCCATGATTTTACTAATTATTTTAAAGTTTTGGTCAAAGGCGGTCACCGACCTCCTTGAAAAACTAGAGGGCCCTAAAGGGACCACACTGGGGAGCCCTGCAGTACAATCCTTGCTGGATCCAAGAACCCTAGGAAAAAGGATGGAGCAGAAGGAGCCAGTAGCGCACTGATTGATGTCAGAAACATCTACTGGTGTCTTTTAGGGCCAGATTCATAAAATATACTCGAGTTGAGATTGAATTCTGCTCACAGGAACGACTCAAGTAAGTGAACCACTCCAGATAGGCATTTATAGATGGAGTGAAATGGTTACTCACTTGAGTAAGACAGACACCTGCTTGGGTTAATGAGTGACTCACTTGAAATGAATACCGAGTCGGGAACTAACTTTGCGCTCGTAAAGCATCGGATTCCAACAGCCTGATTACAACAGCGAGTTGGTTATATAAATACGAACTCAACCAAGTTGCAATTATGTGACTCAACTACTCGAGTAACGATTGATTCGGTTGGCATCAAGAGGACTCCTCCTGTAATACTATTCGAACCCCAAGTACCGTTTATAAATCCACCCTTAAAACCTAGTTCACTAAGATGCTACAAAACATAGAACTGAAAATGACATCAGGAGGGGGGGGGGGGGATTTCTTGGTTCCCAAGAGAAATTTACATCATTCAGGTATGCATATTAAAAATTATTCTCCAAATTCAATTTACATGGTGGAGGGGGAATATTCTCTTTGGGTTTTACTTTGGATATGAAATGCTTTAAAGTTCTCTCCTATGCTAAAATTTACCGCATCCTAGGAGTAGAGGCATGCCACCCTGTTATTGAAATACTGTTTGATCAAAGTTGATACTCTCCCTACGAGTTCACCATAATTTTATTAGGACGGTTTGAGTTTCTCTGTTGGTTTCCACCAAGAAGGTCGTTTGTATGTAGTTCAAATCGGGGATTCTCTCAGGAGTTTTGCATATATGAGCTTTTATCAACTTCCAATATAATACAATGCACAGCATGAAGCAGATGCATCAAGCAATATTTCCAATTTACTGGGCTGTGCCAAGCACTCGATTGTTCTAATCATCTACCAAAAAGAGAGGTTCTGCAGGTTCCAACCTGCGAAATTGTTATACTGAAGATCCACCATCTGCTAAAAATTGTTTCTCTCTGGAGTGAAGGGATTCAAACACATCACAGGGAAATGAGGTGACACGTTGGGACTAGCACCATGATGCCGAATCCCCACCATAGAAACTTAATCAAAATGAAGAGAAAATAGAGAATGGAGTGATAATCATCCCCACAACTCCCATGTATAACAATTTTTTAACATTTTGGAATATTATTCGATGATTTTTAGTTTAAATCATCCTGGCTGCCGCTGTGTTATTTTTATTGTGCACATAATTTCTAGGTTTGGTGTGTACAATGCTCAGTAAATCTAAAATGTTGGATGCCAACCAGAATCCATTCGTTCGTCTCATTTACTGACTTTCTTTCCTTGTTACTCGTGATGTACGTTTCCAAGTTTTTCTAGTCTTATCTACTTTTTCTTTGCATCACACTCCACCACTCACCATCTCTCACTCTAGGAATAAGAATAGGTATGTAACCTTTAAATTGAGAAAAAATCTTTAAATGTTGTTGAAAACAGCAGATCAGTTTCAGATTCGAAAGATAATCAAAATACTACAGACAAGATTGGCATGCTATTAATATGAAGTTCACCTATCTGAGAATATCTTCTCAAGATTGATTATAAGCTCATGCTCAGAACAGAAAAAAAGATCCACTCCTTAAAAAATAGGCCACTGTATAACATGGGTATATGATATCAGGATTTTGCAACACGTACCTACATACTATTAGCTATTGAAATAGCTATTCTGAACGAGAATAACTGTCATTTAAACTCAGTCAAATTTCCAAGTTCTCTGTAGACCTAATGCTGCTGGCCTATTATACATATTTTAACTTTCTGTGTATCCTATCTGATTTACCACGTGGATTTGGAAAATCACCGTACAAATGTTTGGTTGTGCAGGTTGTAGAAACTCGGATGAATTATCGGGTTCTACATTTAAAAAAGATGTTACACCGTAGATACTATGTTTATTCCAATTTACTAACATTGAAAATTGTTTAGCTAGAATTTTTTCGTCAACTTCTGAGACTAATACGTGCCAATTATTTGTGATAGTTGAAGAAATCGCAATGGGGAAATATTATTTTTCTAACATGTGATTGAAGTTGTTTGTTCAAATAGGATTAATACATAAGCGATCCTAAGTGTTAGTGGTTTTCAAACATGAGAGAATACACGCACAGCACTAACTCATCCACAAAGTTTCGGGAGGGATATAATGGGGAACTTTTAATTTACATTCTCCCTGACTACCTGATAGACTTAATAAAACTGCATTCCGCCAGAATTCGCTGCTTTTGCACTTATTCCTTTTCAATATTCACAGCAGACCTTGGAAAAAAGCACTTTGCCTCTTCACGTTTGAGCATTAAAAATGCGAGAAAAAAACTGAAAAAATGCAAGTGTGATACGGCCTTTACAGTTGAAATTATAGGTAAATTAAATAGGAAACTGAAGAATCTCCGAGAATCGTACGTACATTAGGAATCGTTATTGATAACTGGTTCCATAAAAATCAAAGTACCTGGAGTAGAGGGGAATCGAATTGGTCTGCGAAATTCTTCGGCAAGTGAAAAGAATAAGAAACTTAATTATCATTTTATAGCCCACATCATATTTTCTGAATAAAATCATGTGCGCTTAGGATCGCTCAAGTATCACAACATTCATTAAAAAATTATACAATATTCAAACTCTAGTTTGAAAATGTCCACTAACACGAGCCTAATGTTTGTCTGAATGTCAATATCTGCCCACAAAGGTTGTACCAAAATCTATAGCAAAGTTGTTGTTTAAATAATAAATTAGTGTTCGATGTTCAATTTCACATTATTTATGTTGTTGTTTGTTGTTGCCATAGTGGATATGCTTCTGGTTATACTAATGTGAAAACACCTTCCTAAGCATTCCAGATTACGAATTTCAATCAAATTGACTTTAGTGTCGTGTCCATTTTGTAAAAGATTTTTACGTCATGATAAAAATAAATACATATTTTAAAAATATAAGTTCACACTTCGACAGTGTTGTTTGCTTACTCTCCTAATTTCTTTTGACTTTATACATTATAGCGAATGTATTGCAATTGAACCCCCGACCATTTTACTTTACAGCCATATCCATATCCACAATTGAAGTGTGGAAACCATACCGACCCATAGGTAGTTCAACTTGGTGATCAAAGGGGAGCGAGTTTATATTTGAAATTCAACACTTAATGAAAAGGAGGTTTTCTCCTTGTCTTCACTGCCTGTATTATTATCAAGGGCTGCTTGCACCTAAAAACCGTGAGCTCGATTTATCTGGATCCAAGTTCAAAGTAAACGATGGATTGATCCTAGTTTGAATTCGTTTTGGTTTTACCAAGCTGAACTGAGTTCCTGGCTAACAACGAGTTTTCGACTGAACTCGGATCATAGAAAAGCCCAGTTGAACTACCATTGCTCGAAGGCTGAGCTTCAATTCGGAAGGCAGTCGCCTATTGCCTAATCTGAGGTACAGGAATTGCCTAATTAGGTACCATCTAAGTAGTGCATTACTCAATAGTTATGAAACGAAGAAATCGTTTCTTAATAAAGACAACAAACAAAGCAGTATGTACTAAAATTTTTAGACAGCTTTTGCAGAGCACTTACATTGCTCTGTCCTCAGGTGACCCAGTCAACTATTTGTAAACGATCAAGTAGGTACTTAACCTACCTAAGCTGGTGTTGATTAATCGTTAAAAAAAAATTGTGTATACCGAACAATTCTTGAGGTTGTAACTAATAGCTCGATAGAAAAAAATGATGAAATTTTTGATAATTTTTCTGTATTTAATAAATATATTAGAGTAAAATTAGAAGAAGAAAAATAGTTTGTTACATACAGTTGTAAAAATGCTTTCATGCATTATGAAGGTGGTACTTCAGCTTGCCTTGCGAACAGAATTTAAAATGTCATGAAAATTTAATACCCCCCTCCCTAGATGCGAAGAATCCAAACATCGAAGAAATCATGTGAAATAACTTCCCTTCTGGAAAGTAGTGTTCATCATGGATATGACGAAGAGGGACTATAGCTTCCTAAACCAACAAACCAAATATTTGGTATAGGAGGGATAATTTAAACTGCTTCTTCTCACTCATCTGATCAGGATGGGATGGAGCCCGTAATTTTATTTGTCTAGTGATATAACAGAGAGGCTCCCTGTCAAATATCAGCTTCCTAGTATGAACCAGAGAGAATTTATCTATTTCAGCTGATCAGGACGGAGCCTCTTGATGTCCATAGAACTCTCAGTAAAAGTTCAACTTCTATGGGTGAACTGGTGAGAACTTAGCTCATTCAGCTGTTCAGGATGGAGCCTGTCATTTCATTTGCATCAATGTTCCATAGAGGCTCTCTATAAAATTTCAACTTCCCAGAGAGGATCCCTGTGAATCGCTACTTCTTAGGAGAACGGAAGAGAATTTTGCTCACTCAACTGATCAAGTTGGATCTCATAGCTTAATGTTGGATCCCATCATTACTTGGACAGGATGGATCCCATCATTACATTCGTCTCTTGATATCCCATAGTGGCCCTCTATCAAATTTCAACTTCAACTTCTTAAAGTGAAAAGGAGAGAATTGAGCCCATTCAGCTGATCTGAATAGAGCCTGTCATTTCATTCTCCTCTTGTCCAATAGAGGCTCCATTGAGCAGGAAAGAATTGAGCTCATTCAGATGTTAGGATGGACCCCATCATTACATTCGTCTCTTGATATCCCATAGTGGCCCTCTATCAAATTTTAACTTCCCAGACAGGATCCCCGTCAAATCGCTACTTCCTGGGAGAACGGGTAAGAATTGTTCTCAGTCAGCTGATAAGGTTGGAGCCCATAACTTAATTTGGCTAAAAATGTCCCAGAGAGGCGTCCTTTCAAATATGGCAACGTCCTAGGGTGAAAAAAGGGTAAAATTTAGCTCATTCAGCTGATCTGGATGGAACCCGTCATTCCATTCATCTCCTGTTGTCTGATAGAGGCTCCCTATCAAATTTCAACTTCCCAGAGAGGATCCCTGCGAATCGCTACTTCTTAGGAGAATGGAAGAGAATTTTGCTCGCTCAACTGATCAGGTTGGATCCTATATCTTAATGTCACAGTGAGCCCTGACAAATTTTAACTTCTTAAAGTGAAAAGGAGAGAATTGAGCCCATTCAGCTGATCTGAATAGAGCCCGTCATTTCATTCTCCTCTTGTCCAATAGAGGCACCCTATCAAATTTCAACTTCCTAGAGTGAGCAGGAAAGAATTTAGCTCATTCAGATGTTAGGATGGACCCCATCATTACATTCGTCTCTTGATATCCCATAGTGGCCCTCTGTCAAATTTTAACTTCCCAGACAGGATCCCCGTCAAATCGCTACTTCCTGGGAGAACGGGTAAGAATTGTTCTCAGTCAGCTGATAAGGTTGGAGCCCATAACTTAATTTGGCTAAAAATGTCCCAGAGAGGCGTCCTTTCAAATATGTCAACGTCCTAGGGTGAAAAAGGAGTAAAATTTAGCTCATTCAGCTGATCTGGATGGAACCCGTCATTCCATTCATCTCCTGTTGTCTGATAGAGGCTCCCCATCAAATTTCAACTTCCTAGAGAGAGCAGGAGAGAATTTAGCTCATTCAGTTGATAAGATGGAGCCCGTCATTTCATTCGCCTCTTGATGTCCCAGGGAGGCTCTCTATCAAATTTCAACGATTAACAGGAGAGAATTTAGCTCATTCGTCACACTTGTAGGGCAGTTGGTTAGTAACCATTTGGGGGCCACCCACACTAGGTAGTCGAAACAGAAAACACCAACCAAATTCAGAAGGAAGTTGAGGTAGGGGAAAGTTGGCATTAGATGTAGTGTGACATGTAAATCAATGTAGAGCGTTCCAGCAAGTGGTGAACGATTTCGTGGTTTGGAAAATAAACGAGTTACTACTCCCTATCAACGATTGGTCGTACGTGAAAAACTTTAGAAACACTTTTGTTTCACTCAAGTGGTCTCTCAAATTTTTTACTGACCCCCAAGCCAAAGACCTATGTCAAGATGTGTTGTTTGTTGCTTAATTTCGTACAAAAAGCTATTAATTGAAAACTTTAATAAAAAGGCTTGTCTGTCCTTCATTTGGTTTTTTTATTTTCTTCGACTCCCCCTGAACTGAAAAAAATGCTAAATTGATGCTACAAAATCAAATTTAAAATATTAAATTTTGTAATCTCTAACAATATTTTCTTTATGTTGATGAAAGTCCAATTTAAAACTGTCTTTATAAAAGTCGGACTTTTCTTTAACCATCACCACCTTTTTTTGTTCAGGTAGAACATACAGAAAATCATTGCTACCTCCATGAAGATAAAAATACAACTTTAAATTTTAAAATGTGTACTTTAAATTGAGCCTGGTAAATAAAAGAATATTCTGTTCTAATTACCTGAAAGGAGAGAAGACTAGCCAAAAAAGAGAATCGTGAATTCGAAAGATCAAGTAAGACTTTATTTTTGTTGAATATGTAAGAAAATTAAACTTTTCTTCCAAGACCGTGGTTATATGAAAATTATTTTTCTCTCGCCACAATTTAACCAAAGCCTTTACTTATTTCAAATTTTCAGACAACTCCCTGATGTTTCAGATTTATGAAATTATCCAATATGTTGGTGGAAATATACCTCTATTGGTGCCAGGATTATAGTAATAGCTCTCTGCTGGGGTTGGTACGTTTATTTACAGATAATTCGCTCTGACAAAAATTGAACAATAGAAACTTTTTAACGTCTAAATTGGTTGTATTGCAGGACTAACTAATTTGTACGGTTACAATTCATTTAGTTGTTAGCATCCCATTCTTCCCTCTCTTCTCTTTCTCTTTTGACTTCTTCGAGGTAAGGTTGAAGGTACCTAACATCCTGAAACACAATAGATACATTTTCATGATATGAACGAAACCAAACAGCTTGATCGTGGACATAAGTCATGAATACATAGAGAGGGAAGAGTATATATATATATATATATATATATATATATATATATGTGTGTGTGTGTGTGTGTGTGTGTGTGTGACAGTCTCCAAACTGTCATTTCGCTGGCCCGTATCAAGAAACGGCAGCTCCATCTTGCCGCTCTGGACGTCGCTAAGGCCTTTGACACAGTTAGCCACTTTGCCCTGACCGATTGTCTTCGTGGTGTCGGGGCACCTGCTCGTTTAATTGAGTATGTTGCGTGTCTGTACCACGAGGCGTGACGGTCCTCGAGGCACAAGGTGAGATGTCAGGGGATGTTATTGGGCGCGGGGTACGCCAGGGGGATCCTCTGTCGCCACTCCTCTTCAACCTGGTCGTGGATACGGCCTTGGGTAAGCTGCCGGCTGAAATAGGGTTTGATCTCGCCCCTGGGGTGCGAGTAGGTGCATTAGCATTTGATGATGATGTCATCCTACTCGCAGAAACCCGTGAGGGCTTGCAGATCTCCCTCAACGCATTTGCTGAGCAGATAGCCAGGTGTGGTTTGGTGGTCAATCCAGCTAAGTGTGGGTCGGTCTCCTTGGTCCCGTCGGGTCGCCAGCATAAGGTGAAGGTAGTGGATGAGAAGTGTTTTGTCCTAGGACAAACTTCCATCCCTGCCCGATCCGTGTTG
This sequence comes from Adelphocoris suturalis, assembly GCA_030762985.1. Classification (NCBI taxonomy): domain Eukaryota; kingdom Metazoa; phylum Arthropoda; class Insecta; order Hemiptera; family Miridae; genus Adelphocoris; species Adelphocoris suturalis. Next base: position 82,300,440 of record CM061043.1, on the reverse strand, counting down.
GAGGTCTGGCGGTACCTTGGGGTCGACTTCATGGGTGTGGCCACTATAGCCGCAAGCCGTGTGGACCTTGGTGGAGCATTAGCTCGTGTCACCAAGGCTCCATTGAAGCCACAGCAGAAGCTGCGCCTCCTTCGCACGTACTTACTGCCAAAGCTAACCTATGGGTTAGTCTTTGGCAGGCTTACTACGGGGAGGCTGCTAGAGTTAGATCATGAAGTTCGCTCTGCTGTGCGCTCTTGGCTAGGCTTTCCACCTGGTGTTCCAAGTGCTTACATCCACGCACCGGTCAAGGCCAGTGGGCTCGGTATTGTCTCTCTTTCTGCCAGCATCCCATCTTTACGCCGCCAGCGCCTGCTTGCCCTTAGGGGCTCGAGCTGGGAGGTCGCCCGCACTGCTGCTGACCTGGACTTTGTCCGGCAGCAGTTGTTGTGGTGCGATCGAGCAACACCAACTGCTCCAAAACCCAGCTCATCTGCTGAGTTCGCTGCTGCACTGCATGAGTCAGTAGATGGTAAAGAACTCCGACAGTGCTCTGAATGCCCCATTTCTACCCAGTGGGTGGAATGGGCTTCAGAGGGCATTGGGGCCCGCGACTATTGCCATTTTCACGCTGTCCGGGTGGCTACGTTAGCCACCTCAGTGAGGTGTTTGAGGAGTAGTCGCGGGACAGTAGACACCCTTTGCCGTGCCTGTCGGGGTAAAAATGAGAATCTTTATCATGTGGTGCAGCAGTGTCCTCGTACTCACGGTGGCCGCATTTTACGTCACGATGCGGTTGCCAAGCAGATAGCAGGTGCTTTGTCATCTAGCGGTTGGGATGTCGAAAGGGAGAGACTATACCACATGCCGAGTGACCGGGGCAAGAAGCCAGATATCGTTGCGATCAAGCCCGATGGGTCTGCCATAATCCTGGATGTCCAGGTTGTCAGTGGCAGCGTGGACATGGAGCAGACCTGGCGGGCTAAGAAAAGTAAATATGACAGAAATGATCTGCGCCAAGCGATATCTGAGCTAAAAGGAGAGGCACCTAATAACATCAGGGTCATTGCCGCGACCGTGTCATGGCGCGGGGTGTGGTGCGGGAAAAGCGCCACGGAGTTACTCGAGTTGGGCATCTCGGCAGGAGTACTCCGTGGTATCACCACCCGCGTCCTGAGGGGTTCTTACTTGAACTGGTGGTCATTTTATAGGGGCACTTCCTTTCATCCCATTCTTCCTCCTCGTCCTTCAACTTCCCTTATCCCTAGAGCCGGCGTCGGGTAAACCTGGGCGTCCTCTCCACTTTTTTATTTTATTTGTTTATTTTTCAATTTGATGGCGTGCCCCCTCCGTCTTTGAGGGAAGGTTAAAAAAAAAATGCGTGCGTACATGCGTAGAAGAAATCATACAGAATTGGAAAATCAAAGAAGAGTAACAGAAGAGTAGAGAAATGTGTATGTATTGTATGTGTACATTTTTCCAATTCTTCGAGCATGAGTGGTCCCCCAGTTAGTATGTATTTCAGGCAGAAAAGGGGGGACCACTCAAGCTTAAATTTAGTATTTCGAGAGCTACCGAGGAAGGGATATCTGCGACATAGATAATGTATTTTACCTCTTCATACTTTGTCCATTGTTCTTTGGGAAGAACATCATGAGTCAGAGACAGTTGCATGGCCCGAACAATACGGAAAGATCTTGCATGGAGCAGGTCCTCTGGGAGCCTCCTGAGGGCTTCTTTGACATCTTCATCCTCATACAAGACATCATCATGCATTAAACCTGGAAGACGGAAACAACATCATTACGGATCAATCAATAACTTAACTTTACTTGAATCACTAAATGCGACAGGATGATTCCAGGCGTTTGATAAAACAAGGAAAACCCTACTCTGTGTCAAACATAGAGACAGAAAATGTCCATGCTCCCAATCAAATTTCAAATTCGTAGGGTGAGCAAGATTTAGCTCATTTGTGACACTAGGCAATAAAACAGAACCGGAAAAAACTCAAAGTAGAATATTGCCGTCATATTTCTCTGGGTTAATGAAACAAGTAGCAGGTAAGTCTGGTTACTACTAAATCACGTTTTTATACCAGGATTGTTTACAGTTAATTCACCACTTTGCATGTAGCTCAGCTGGTTTTATTTTTGGGCCGGTTGAGGCAGCGTAAGATTTTAGCATGAATCGAGACCTTTTCAACGAATAGTGAATCATTCTGTTGGATGAAAAATGACAAGAGTTACAGGTAAAAGTCAGTAGGTATTAGGCCACAAATCCCTTACAATCGATATGATGAAGACGAAATAAATAGGTATGAGGACAACAGATCAGAATGATGTGCATAGTTTGGTGGTCTGAATCCTCGCATCTCAAAAAAATCCCTAAATCAATCCCCAAAGTAAAACATAGATTAGTTAGGCAATTAGATCACAATGATGTGCATAGTTTGGTGGTCTGGATGTTGGTGAGCTCGATTTTTCTAGAATGTTCAATACACATGCGTCATGCAATGATAGCGAATGAGGATTAAATCGATCTGAACCTTGGAGTCCGTTGATACATCGATTATAAAGAATTTTTTTTTTTTTTTTTTTTTTGGGCACTTGTTACACAAGCCTCGAGGGCTCTCTTAGTCGTAACATAAAAAAATTAACTTATTAGATAAATACATTCTTGGCCTTAAAATAAAAGACTGCAATAATAAAATAAAAAACACAGAAAACAATTGAATTATACATGAATGACAATATTAAAAAAAAAAAAAAAAAAAAAAAAACATGAATGACAGTATAAAAAAAACGTCTCTGAACAAAATGTATTAAGAAAAAATGAAATAAATAAATAATAATAGTAAAAAAAAAAAACTAATAAGTTCAACTGGGTGGGTGTGGAGATCGCTAATACTCTCTGATGCCATAGTGCCGCTCAATAAGATTCCGAAAGGTGGAAAGTTCTGTAGCAGACCTACAAGCCAGGGGTAGGGAATTCCATACTCTTGAGCCCGAAATCCTCAGAGAATGACCCATAGAGTTCGACATGTGGGGCACCACATTCAAGGCGTGTAGCCGCACCGAGCGCCCAAAGGTAAAGAAGCCTTCAAGGTACTCGGGGCTGGGTGTGTCCCCATGCAACAGCTTGAAAATGAATACACACAACCTTATGTTGAAATGATTCCTCAAAGAACATCCAACTAGAGCCTCAGCATATGGTGATACATGTTCAAAGCGACTCACATTGTATGCATACCTTGCGATTGAATTCCATGCTACTTGTAGCCGGTGAAACTGAGTAGCTTTAAGACTGGTAGAAAAAATTTCAGAGCAATAATCAAAGAATGGAATTAACAGAGATTTAGCAAGGATAAGTTTAAGAGATGGTGGTGTGAAATTTCGCAATCGCCTCAATGTTCGTAAAGATTCATAGACTCTCTGAACAATCCGGGAAACATGCGGTGTCCAGTTGAGCTGGGGATCAAGGAAGACACCCAGGTCACGAGCAGAATCACAAGGAGCAACTCGAAAACCATCAACCAACAGTGGAGGGAGGTCATGATAGTTATCACATGGGCGCTTAGAAAATATAACAAACTGTGTCTTCTGAGGATTAATGACAATTGCATTATTCCTAGCCCACTCTACAACAAGTGGCAAGATACCGATATCATACGTGTAACATTTCAAAAGGAACGTCTCCATTACATTATGCGGAAATATATCTTCTTTTTTATTGTGGAACGAAAATTTGGAATGTTTCTTCATTTGGACAGTTCAAATTACAACTTTGCAAAAGAAAAGGCCTTTTGTCCTTAACGTTAATTCTCTCCAACGTTTGCCCCCAGGAACTGGGGCTTCTTCAGGGAGAAAAAATTCTAAATATAAAATTCAAAATTTGTAAAATAAATACTTATTATTTTCTCGTTTTTTGTTCACAAAAAAAGAGAAAACGATACGTATTTATTGTATATTTATGATACTTACGTACGTGAAGAATAATATTGGAATTGAGTACAAGTTATATTGAACACAGTAAATATTTTCTGAATACAATTCTATCAAGCATACATTGATGCGTTCCTGCGCTATCCAGCAACCTCCATGGCTTGGTTGATAGTGTAGTGATGTATCCGTATTTATTTTACAAATTTTGGATTTTATGTTTAGAATTTTGTCTCCCTGAAGAAGCCCCAATTCCTGGGGAGAAACGTTGGAGAGAATAAAAAACCAATTTAAGGACAGAAGGCCTTTTTTTGTAAAGCGAAAATTTGGAATGACCCTCAGAGTTAAACGTGGGCTAGACGAAGCGCACCCACTCGCGCACCGAACCTCGCCAACCTTCGAGTTGAGTTGTCTCATCCTCGCACCAGTATTTATACGACGCACATTTCCTCACTTTAGAAGGTGAGCCAGGCTGAACAGTCCAGCAAGTCTTGCAACAGGCGGAGTTTGGTAAAAATGACCCGAGAACTCAACCATGAGTTTTCTTTGATCCACGATCAAAAGCTGACTGACGCCGGCTCACCCTGATTTCCATGGCGAGGGGGGGGGGGGGGGCGTTTACACGAGGCAAGAAATCGGAAGTGAATCTGATGTGCGAATGGGTGCCCTTCGTCTAAACACACTTATATACAATCATATCCATGTCAATAAAAACCGAGTCTGTAAAAAGTAGCGTGACGTCACACCATATCTGCAACAAATTGGCCCCGTCAGCCTAGTTGGTGGTTGTTTCAGGTCCACAAGTCTTACTGCTTACAATTATGATTGTTAAAATCTATACGTTTCAGCCCATTAAGTGAAATTAAAGAATTGATGTTTTTCAACTTACCGTATTTGTTGAACCCTGTCGCACTGTACACCCACTTCCTGAAAGGAGCTGCGAACCCACAGGTTTATCAGTGACTTTCATTTTGATATTCAACTTGTATTAAATAGGTAAACTGTGTTATAATTCAAGAAACTACCAGGTAAATGAAAACAAAATAAGTAAAATAAAAACTCACTAGCTGGAGGAACTGTGCCAACTTTAGTGGCAGTAGATGCAGCGCGTGTGGCGAGTAACCTGAAACTGAATACACCCAGTGTTAAAATTGCTGGCTACTCTTAATTTCTTAGGGATAAAATACGAACGGCGATATATACTTACAACATGGTAACTAGGATAAAATCCTCACAAAATGAGAAACTTTAATCACACTGCAAATCAGTGAAGGCAATCCCCTGAAAGAATGATCAGCTGATTGAGTAGTTACCAGCTGCTTAAAATCTGTGAGCATGGATCAGTGGTGGTGGTTCAATCTTCTCGTGGATTTCTTTGATCCACGTCTTCTTCTTCTTCTTCCTCTAACTTCTTGGACCTGGAATCTTGCTTCGTGTATCCATAGATGTATGTGGGCTGGTGGATCCACCAGGTTAGGTCAGTCAGCTGTAGGTCGTGTAGGTAACATCCAGCTCCACGTTCAAGCCGCGATATCAGGGTCCTACAATGCAACCCCAAGATCTATAGAAGAGCATTTCTGCTCCTAAGCTCCTCAGCAAATGTTGTTAACAGGTCCACATCTGTGTTAAGTCCCCTCCTCAAATAGGCCATCACCCCCTCTATCCCCATCTCCAATTCGCCCTCTCCAGCACACTAAAAAAATGCACCCCTGGTAAAAGGACACTCAGCCACCACATGCTCAAAATTTTGCGGGGAATTGCCACACCTCTGGCATTCGTCACTAGGAATCTTCCTCATGAGGTGTCGAAAGGAAGCGGAGTTTATGTGTGATACTAGGAGGCGGTTAACGTCTGTGATCGTTCTTATGTTGAGTGACGAGCGGCCCCTGAACCATGGATCCCCCACTGGGTCCTTAACTATGCCCCTGGTCCAGCCACCAGGCCCCGTCGCAGCCTCATAATGATCACTTAGTATCATCTGTTTCACTTATTGCAATACTTACTGTGGTGAATTTCACACCACACAATTCGACGGCCTTTTTAAAGGCCACCAAACATCAGGCTAAACACTCACTACATGAGCCAAGCTATTTAAGACGGCGAAATACGCCAGAAAAATTATCTTCTGAACAGGACAAAAAAACTGTACAAAAGAAGGTAAAAAGAAACACAAGTTTCAGTAATAACGAGAAAATGTCCTGCAGACAGTCAAGGACATTTTACTCGAAGTATTACAGACCAAGTCCCGAACGAGAACAAGGCAAACGCCCACTGCGAGAGAGGAGTCCCACACGCCGGCGAATTGACACAAGCAACTCGCCTTCTCACTTAATGCCCGGCATTTCCACCAAGAGGCACGACGCGCAGACAAGTCCGCTTACAACGCCCTTGAGGCAGACAAGGTCACAGAACACGCAATTCTATTGGCCGGCGAACACAGAGCGTTCTAGCGACGGACGTGAGAAGCTAACACTTCGCCCCGACACACACAGGGCACGAAGAACTTCCGCCAAGTCAAACGGCCAATCAGAGCACCTGGGCAGAGCCAAGGGTAAAAATATGGCGCCCGACGGCCCAATTGCTCATACCGATCCTGACCAGCCTACTGAGAAGACCTCCTCTCCAGAAGAAGACCTCCTCAAGAGAACCAGCTGCGATTCTACTCCACTGGCGATCATTGGCTTTGGGATCAAGGCGCTCATTCAAGAAAGCCTTACCTAACTACTCAGAACGTCCAGACCTTCACATAGGTGTCAGGTCCGGCTCTTGCATCGGCCGCGTGACCTCCCTATAAAGCCCTCGTACAAAGCCGAGGCCCTAGGCGGGAACGGATTTCGCTACCCCGCTCTGGACCAGTAAGCCCTCACCACCGGGTTACATTACGTGACCGCCCGAGAGGTTGAGGCCGGGTGACTATCAAGAAGGTGTGTTCACCGAGTCACATAGTGCGAACTACCAGGCTCGTAGGAGGCTTCACCTCCTCGTCTGGGTGAAACCGCAGTGCGACCCCGTGTTCGAATAGGAGGCTTCACCTCCTAGCACCACGAGCTTAAAAAGTCCTTATCAGGGCTCACAGGCTAACAAACCTCCGGTCCTTTTCAGGACCTGCGTCATTCTCTAAACGAGCTAACACACGCTTCTCGTAGAGATGGAGCAATCGCCACAGAGAAACACAGAAGCTAGCCTTCCCGTGACTGACACCCTCATACAAGTGGAATACGATGGAATCGACATGGTCGTCCCTCCTAACACAACGTCAAGGACCGACTTCGGGGGCTTTCCTCCATCACATGTCTCGATGCCATCTAGGCGTCCTTTTCAGGACCTACCCGAGCCTCCTTACACAGGACCTGAAGCTGCTTACCAATACCCAATCGACCAACGTTACCCAAGAGGTAACTTGTTTGACACTCAGCTTTCAACTATACACGCTGTCAAGGAAGAACATTCCCTGCCATTCAATACCTCTTTCCAGAGGGCAGACACAATCACTCAAGGAGGTCCAACCACATGCGTTGGCCCCCTTCAATCGTCTCCCCTGACACCAAAAGAGTCACACGACTACGGTCTTTTTCATACCCAGGTACTAAACACTATACAGGGTTCATACCCGATAACCACATCTCCACATTCAACCCCTTTCTATGCCCAAGAAAGTGGTCCTCTCAAACACCATGCAGATTATTATTTCTCACAAAACCATCCACTGGGAGTCCCGACTCCCAGCCAAGTATATGCAAATTCACCCAAAGGGGTAACCCTGCATAACCAGACAATAAATCCACTACACTTACATTCAGCCTATGTTAATTCCAATTATTATTTTAAAATAATCAAAAATATGGTTTCAAGTATGTAATTTTAGCAGCTACTATGTAGAAATGCCCACGTACTTCCGCCTTGGTAGGATTTGTGTATGTATTTTGCGAATCACAAAAATCCAATGTACCTATCAATCTTTTTATACATAGGTACCTACCCAAATTTTTACACTTATGATACCTATACAAATATAGCAATGATAAAATTGAAAAATTCGTCTTTTTCGTTTCAAAAAATGTTACGACCTGAGTGACCATAGTCCCCCCCTCCCAATTTAGATCCTGGGCAGGTCCTTGTCGGAACACCAATTATGACAAAAAACATCGAACATAAATATAAGCTAAAATTTCCAGTGTGAATCTACAACTTACGATCCCGTTTATAGTTCACTGAACGTAGACAAGAATGTCTTTCCATCTTTCCATATAGCTCGGATAAGACAGCGCTACTAGCGGATTCGTCAGAAAACAGCTAAGAATCGTGCTCTCCCGATTGAAGAACTTGCGGTACTTTCTACTTTCGATCGCTGAAGTTGTGTTCAACACAGCATCCGCTACGACATCTAAATTGGGGTTAAGCATTAGCCAGCCAACAGCTGACAATTCCGATAAGAGAAGGTGGGAAAAATGATAGGTAAATCAAGTCGTTTTGGTATGATAAAAAAGTCATTGAATTGTGCATTGCTTAACTAGGTAGGAACTAAGTTGTTCGGAGTTTCACCTACACCTAGTGAATTGAAAACAAAAAACGAATCAGTTGGAGACAGTACTTATTGTAGAATTTCAGGGTTGACCAAAAAAGTTTTACTTGTTTCTACTGATTATTATGGGTAAGTACATCTATAATGTATTGTATTATACTCCTTTGCTCCGAAAATGGTAAAATAATAGGTGCTTAAGGTTATTTGGAAAATATTGACCCCTATTTGTGATAATGGTTCACCTCCGTATTCTTACTATGGGTAACTTTCTTGTTCCGGATTTTCTTATTGACCTGGATATGACTTAGCTCCTGGGTCATTCTTAATTTTCGGCTGACACTTTTATAAATTTCACGCTTTTTTCGCTTGCAATGTTCCTGGGGAAATTAAAATCCGTAAGTTTTTATCTGACAGGAAATGGTTCACTAGTCATTGGGAAGATCTCAATTTATGGTAAAGTCTTTCGTTGCCTAAACCAGTTCAAAAATAAAATCAGATGAACCACATACATGCAAATTGGTTAATTATCCACAGGTATGATAATGTGATTAGGTATCTAGTAACCAATTTTTCCATGAATTATGTACTTGTTTCATTAACCTTGAGAAAAATGAAGGTGAATTCAACTGGGAATCTTGTTTTACTTGAAGGTTTTTTTCCGGTTTCGTTTGATTACCTAGTGTGACGAATAAGCTAAACTCACGTCTCCTCCCTAGGAAGTTGAGAATTGATTGAGGCTTATGGAACATCGAGAGGCTAATGGGACCTTTCCTGTTATCCTACCGCCAGCACCTTCAGCGCGACCTCCATCGTATGCGAATGATCGGGGTGCGAAAATGAGTGTAAAGCATGAATGCAACCAGCACCGTATATTAAAACATTAAAAACAAACTCAACACGAGGAACAATAGCCACCATTAAAACTAGGTACTGACCTTTGAATCGCTATTTAAAAATATTAAAAAAATAACAACAACTCGCCAAAACGCAACTATGTCCTGCATAATTCTGTCGAATGGGTCCCTGTGTTCTGCCCCTACATAAACTCACTCAAATAACTGCCAACTAGAGCTCGATTGGTCCCCCACTGCGCCTTGTTTCTCATTTTGGCTTTGCCCCTCATACAAAACATAATGCTCCACATACATAATGTTTTTCAGTCTCATTGGTTGTAGTTCCAACTGCAACTAGATTCAGTTTTCCAGATTTCATTGGTTATAGTTCAATCAACAACCAGATAAGTAATATAGATAACGATACTTTAGATTACGTTGAAGCTCGTATACTATCTGGAGGCTGCGCTGGAGGTGCTGGCGGTCGGATAACAGGAAATGACGGATGACGGGCACCATCCTGATCAGCTGACTCAGCTAAATTCTTTCCTGTTCACCGAAGGATGCTGAAATTTGACAGAGAGCTTCCGATGCATCAGAATAGTAATAAAAATACGGGCTCCGTCGTCATGAACTAAGCGAGAAAAATTCTTTTGTGTTAACACCAGAAAGTTGAAATTTAACATGGAGTCTCTCTGGGATATCTAGGGACGAATGAAATTACGGACTCCGTCCTGATCAGCTGAACGGTCTAAATTCTCTCCTGCTCATCCTAGAAAGTTTAAATGTATCAGAGAGGCTGCTATTAATAGGGCATAAGACATTTACTCATGTATATGTCACAATAGGACCTATATATCAGCGTGTAGCGTTAATTATACATTTATATATAGGTAGGTATATTTAAAGTTAATAAAAATACCCTTGGAAACCCCCATTTTTATCTATAAACACCAAATTGTTTGGATAAAAAACCGAATGAATTTAGGTTCGGCCACAAGCTCAGCGGTTGGAGAAGAAGTCGCAGTCAAAAGGTCAAGGTCACAGTGTGTTTTGACTCATCGGTGAGTGAGGAAATGGAAATGTTATGTCAGGGAATGTGATGTTTACAGTCTGGATCATGAGTATTTGGGTATTAAAGTTTTGGTCCTACTGCGCTGCGCCAAATCTAATGACCCGAAAACAGTTGATACGTCGACATAACTCATGCTTTATCTTCTTAGAGGGAGAAACTCTTTGAAGACTGTGCCCCCTAGGCCAATGAATCAAACCTATTCGACTGCGGTAGTTATAACTGGTATTGAGTGGGTCATGAAGATAGTTACAGGACATGCATGAATGTGCTTAAAATTCTTGAAACACATAGCTTCTCAATCTGTTTATCGAAGAACTTGCTTTTTACCTAACCACCAGAAAATGAAAGATTGTTTCACAAAATCATGTCAAGAATGTTGCAGAGAAACAGTCGAGTTCCCTAATTTGATAGTGCCAAATTAGGCTACCGAATTCCTTTACCAATTGACTTATAGTGTTTAATTTCGAAATGGAGCATTTGAACATCTAGAAATGCCCATCCTCATATCGTTTTGTTTTAGGCTAATATTTTGTACCGTTGTGGTAGTTGAAATAATAGTAGCTGACGACTTACAAGATTAAAAGTTTCTCAAAATTATAAAATTAAATCAGTGATTAAAAAATTATCTGTAGTTTACCATTTGGCGCTCATATTTCGTAGAATACTCAACTAGCATACTAGCTGGTTGAAGTGAATTCAGAAAATAATTCTGACTGGAAGATTTAAGCTTGACGTCAACAGGGTCAGATACTAGGTAGGTACTGAAGTTCCCAAAATATAAACATTTCCTGCTCTTATTTCATTGGTTGACATCAACATAGATAATTGAAGGATATTCTATCCTAAATTAAAATGTTCAATCGGTTTTAGATTTTGGATGTGTGTGTGCGCTAGTACCTACTTCTAAATTGCTGAACTATACTAATTTACTGTCCAAATCCAATTAAATGTACACGGATTCTGTAGATTGAGCCCTAGATTACCACCAATGAATTTCAACACCTTTCATCACCTTTCCTTTAATTTCATTACCTTGGTGAATGCTGAAACTAAAACAATATTGTAGCAATAATAATTCCCACAATTTTCATAAGGTTTCGATAATGTGGTCGAAATACTTAGTGCCATTTGAATTTCACTGCTACCGGATCAATGTTAGCTTCTGTGTATGCGCGAATGTATAATACTTGCAACAAGCTTAACTGTTACATTTTTCATTCGATAAATGTTAAATTTTCATCCGATTTCGATGTGATTCTCAGGGAATATCCAGGTTTGAGTGGAGGTGGTGCCCTGTAAATAATGTCATTGATCCTGTACTGATTCATCCTTTGCAAATGCAAGAAGCTTTGGTCATGCAGCATGATCGTATGAGCAAATTTTCGTCAATTATCGTCCTATATTATGTTACATTGTTTTAAAAATTGAGTACCTAGGTACTTTGAGTGAAACGAAATGGTTAATAACTAGGTACGTTCTGAAAATGCGTTCCGAAACTCGTTCTAAATAATATTCTGCGATTTAGAAAAAAGAAAAAAAAAAATTTTTGTTGTTGTTGGATTTTTAGCTTTTTTTTTGGAGTTTTGATCTATTTTTTGGCAAATATTAATGAAATTTAAGTACATTTTTCAACATCAATTTTTGCATACATTTTTTAATGCTAGTTCATCGTCGATAAACTTTTGACTGACATTCTGATATATATTATTAACGATTATTTAAATGTATATATATACATTTAACGATTTTTAGCTGCGTTGTGATTTTTTTCAAGTACATTTTGGTTTAGTATTTTCCTATAATAAACCAAAGTAATCGACCAAGAAACAAAGTTTTAACCCCCCCCCTGAAATTTATTTGGTTGACGTTTCAAGATGCGTAAAATCCAAAAATCCAAAAAAAAAAAAAAAAAAAAAAATCCGTCCCTTTACGGTCCGTGGCTTTTCTCCGACATTAATACACACTTCATGAAACTTGCTTTAAAAGTCGTATTTGATGTCTAGATGGTACTAGAAGCTCGGCATCAATACGTGTCAACCCTGAAGGGCTAAACATTAAAAAAATCGAGATCTCAAAAACTTTCAAGGTAACAGTAATGATTTTTTGCTTGTCAATGATAAATATGATCCCATAGAATCGATTAAAACCATCCCCAACGCTGTACCTACGTGGAACGGTTTGTTTCTCCTAAGGGCTCGAACATCGAAAAACACCTTCGAATTTCTAAGCGCGATTTCTTATGCGCTTCTAGGAAATCTATTAATTTCCCGATCAAGCTATAGGTAATTCCATCAAAGATCGCTAGATAGTGATACTAGAATACATAAAAATTCCCTTGTAAATATCAGTTGATGTAATGCGAAAAAAAGCCTCTAACTCCATCCCAGTCCCTTGGCGGTAAATACAAATTTGGATAGAGCCAAACACCAATATTGTAATTATCAGGTGATATAGTTCCAATGGAGTTTATTCTAACGTTACGAAATCAAGTTTTTGAACTATTGTCCGTGCGGATGTACCTACCTACTAGTGAAGTATTGGTACCTAAATTCTTAATTTCATCTCTAAAATTGCTCTCAAGTCTACTTATAGTATAGATAGCGGAAGCATTGTTTTCACTTTCGAGAGAATAAAAAGTTGTAGTCTCCACTAAAATCAAACAGTTGTTGTTTTTTTACAGTGGTAAAATTTCCACTCGCATTTCACGTTTTAGACTATTCTGAAGAACTTTCGTTCCATGTCTTTCTCTATCTCTGTGTGTGCATCTGTATGTGTATGTCCGCAAATCCTTGTAACAAGCTTAATCTCCACAATATTCAACCGATTCTTATGAAATTTCCATTTAGTGTGCGGGTTAGGGTGAAGATAGTCCCCTAAGAGTTTCGTTATCCCCAAATCAGTACTTCACTCGGCGCATGCGCAAACGTAAATTCCATCAAGCATCATTTTCTCATGCTCCCGTTGTTCGGTCTCGCTCAAATTCGGAGGATAGATGGAAGAGGTTAATTTGAGCATTCCCTAGCAATTTCAACATAATCCTTTCGTTAGTAGGTACTACGCATGCGCGAATATGTATTCCTTTTTATACGAGCCTAATTTCAACAGTTTTCATCCGTTTTTGATGAAATTTTCAGGTAATGTGTGGGTTAGGCTGTAAATGGTCCACTATCAATTCCATACTTCTCAAATCATTACTTCATTTTGCTCATGCGCAAACGTAAATTCCTTCAAGCATCATTTTTCTACACCCTGATCGTCCAATCCCGCTCAAATTTGGTGCGTAGTTGGGGGACAATGGTTTCATTATTCTTTGTTACTTTTTACATGATTGCAACATTATCAGCTTCTGCGAATGCTCGACAGTGTACTCCTAGGAACAAGGTCTAGTTTTCTCAGATTTTGATCTCATTTTCTGGGAATTTGTGGGTTAGGCTGTAGATTGTTCCCTACCAATTTCATTTTTCTGAAATCATTACTCCATTCTGCGCATGCGCTAACGTAAATTACTTCAAGCATCCTTTTCCCGTTGTTCCAAACATCTTTACTGTGAAGCGTAAAATTGAGGGGTCTTGGAGCTGTAAAAGTGTGAACACTTCTCGGAAGCACGATACGCCATGTTCTTATAATATTTACATACGCGGATTAATAATTGTATAGTGGTCTGCGTACAAGGGCTATCTAACCCAGAAATAATAAACCATTGTGTAATAATTTGCAGCGTTTTTTTGTCGTGTAACCAATTTTATGTACTCAAAAAATGCTGGCCAAAGAACTCATCCTTTCGTTTGGAAAGCTTGATTTTTTTGGCACATGAAAGGAATTTTTATCTCAAACCTGAGGAGAGTTACGAAATATATATGAAAAAGTGCAAACTTCAGGAACCGTTTCAGAATGCCTCAAAACGGATTTCCTTGAAGGAATTTTTCAAAAATGTTTATTTTGAAGTTCTTTGAGCTATTGCAGTAGTTAGTTCATTTTCTACGAAAATTCGTTTTTTTGCTGTTTATCAGTATTTTTTGTTAATTGTGCATTTGAGGAAAAAAAGTATGCTGTTGACCTTTGAAGCCATCCTAACGTGATAGTTAATTTTTTAGGAGTAAAAAATGTTCCAATGAGTCAAAATGGTCGCAAATTGTTTTGCGCAAGAAAGATGTCGAAGGGAGTGAAAGGGAAGCGCTGGCTGAATCTGTGCAAATGACAGACCAAGCCATGTTGTTTTTAATTGAATAGCATGTGTTGAAAAAAAGCTAACAAAGCTAGATAATGAAATAGTTAGCTGGACGGAAATTTATTAGCTTGTATGATTGTATGATTATTAGTTGTATGATTGAATGTCAATACCTGACAAAGTCAAATTTTATTGTGAAAAATAGGTTTTAGTAATAATATTTATTTTGACACGACTACTTGCGTGTTAGCATAATAATCCTACAAATAAAACCCAGTCATCAACCGTTATTGATCAACCCAGTGCGAGACTGCGTGATTTCCATGCATTCGGTACAACGCTCGGCGTTTTTACAGCAAGACTGTCAATACTTCCCTCGATTGTTCTTATAGGCTGTTCCAAGGGGCAGATTAAAAATAGACTCCGATATTGTGGCATGTTGTAATCGAATCGCGGAATCAAGAGTTTTTTTGTTTAGTTCTCCCCTCTGCAGCCTGCCGACCATTTCATTATCTCACTGGCGACATCTATATAAACCCCATTCCAAAGATAACGAGCTATTTTACAATTCATTTGCCGTTGTGCCGGTCGTCTCTCTCTCCGAGCCAGTTGTTTTGACGGGTGTCATTTGTTTTCCTCCAAACGTTTTTTCACCACCTGCAGTCAAAAAATTCCTTTTGGAAATTTTCGTTTCAACCTAAAATAACGTTTCCTATTTTTCCAGGCTGTTTACAAATTTCACTTTCATCCTGGAGGGTCCCCAAGGAATGCGAGAGTATTGTGGCGATTGTCTAGCTTTGAGACACCGCACCTGTAGCCTGCACCAGACCTGGAAGTGGCTGCATCAAACCATTGACATCCACAACCACATGATCTCTCTCGCTTCGATTGCTACACAAGCTTGAAACGCCTTTCGGTAATCCAGTGACTATACTTCGTTCAAAGTGCAATAGTTACTCCGAAAATCAAAATAAACAATTTTCCTGCAATTTAGTTGCGAATAAGTGAAGTAACGCGAGAAAACTATTGTTATCTGGCAAGTCACGCCGTTTAACAGATTTTAAAAGTACGTAAATATTGAATTTTGTGTGTGTTTAAACTCTAATAACGAAAATGGCTTTTGCTATTCAATCTGCAACCAAGTGCGCTAAGTTTACCTCAGTGCTGGTTAGGCAAGGAAGTGGAGGATCCCTGCTATCAGGGGTGACCAAACATGCAGCGATGGCAACTTCAGCCGATGTCCTGCCTCCTACACCTGGAAAAGAGTTGTCTAAGTCCGTGTTCATCTCACAGTCTCGCGACGTGTTCACCAATCTGGCACTCGAGGACTGGATGTACAAGAACTTCGATTTCACGGACCACCACATCATGCTGCTGTGGAGGAACGACCCTTGCGTCGTGATCGGGCGCCATCAAAACCCCTGGGTTGAGGTGGATGTGGACCATCTGGAGAGAAAAGGCGTCAAATTGGCTCGCAGAAACAGCGGCGGCGGAAGCGTCTACCACGATCCTGGTAATCTCAACGTCACCTTCTTCTGTCCCAAGAGCCGCTACAACCGAAAGCACAACTTGGAGATCCTGGCCAACACCCTGGAGAAGGAGTGGAATCTAAGCCCCGAAATTAATAAGAAGGAAGACCTGATTGTTGACAAGCAATACAAAGTATCCTTTTCTATACCACTTACCATTTTTTGCGTTTCTTTAAATTAACCATCCGTAAAAATGTTTAGATCATAGAAAATGTCTACTGTTAACGAATATACTAATAACATAGGGACCCTGAAAGCCCCCGAAAATTTGTTCCGCCCATAATTGCATGAACTTTTAATCAAAATTTCCACTTGTGTTCAACTAATTGAATAATTTCGAAGATAATTCTTCTTACGTTCCTATTCTTTGGTTATTGGTTTTTGAAACAGCCCAATTCAAAACTCACTTCATAATAAGCATTGTAAGAAATTGTCAAAAGGGGAAAAACTTGAAGTTATAGAGATCTTGAGGTTACAAAGGCGTATTCTTATAAGCCTTATCTATTTTTTCCCCTTCTCAAGATTAGCTCATAGAAATTATCATACTAAATTCTTCATTTTTTGACGAAAGATCTAAAAGTTTTCCTGAGTTATAATCATACATGAGCCATTGGTATGTTTGCCATCAAATTTGATCAATATTTTTTTATTTAAGAAAAACCCATGTTTAATTCGAAGATTATGAAACAGTAAAAATTTTAAGGATCATATGGTGTGAGTTAAAAACTGTTCTAAACGTCTTTAATCTGTCCCAATTTTTGGCGGAATGATGTACACCTTGATATTTATTGGCAATTCGTTTTCACATTATTTCTTGGATGGTGTTACTCCTTTAGTATGAAGATGTTCAATGCGTAAATAAGTGTGCACCAAATTTGTATAGGATACTTGATTTACAATAATTCCATTTGCTCGCATACTCAAGAAACCGAATTTAAATTATTTCAAATTTTTATACGGAATGATTGATGGGTTGATACATTTTTTTCTGCTAAATGATTTTTTAAAAATGAAATGAAATAATTTGATATATTAAATTTAGTTTGATGTAGAATTACTTCTGCCTCCACATGTTTCTGAATCCTCTTCAAAACGGAATTCAGTGAAAATACGTTGCCTATTCCCACGAAAAATAAAGAGTTACAACGTTAAATCGATTTCTACGGTTAGGTCTTCATCGGTAACAATTAAAACTCTTCAAGGTGCCCTAAAATTACTTGTTTACTCAATCATTCATTCATTCACTCCTCCCCAATAACAATCTTCTTTTGAATTAAGAGAAATCGGAATGATTGAACCTTTATTTCTCCAGGTAGATTTTTCAGCCGAAAACTACTTAAGCGTCAAAGAAATTAATGAAACGTCGTAGAAGGAAATGACTCGGATATTACATGCCCTCAAATTCGTGTGGGAACTGTTGTTTGGAATTCATTTAAATTTGATTTCTTTGGTTGACAATGAACCGTTTGGGTTTATTTATTGTTGAGAAATATTGAGGGCGCCACGTGCGATGCCGTATTTGCATTTGGTTTTAAACATTTAGTTTTGTACAGAATGACCGCATCTAGTTATTTCATAATTTTGGTCCTCTGCATGTTACGACATTTCTATGGCAAGTACATACCTAAATGGAAAGGTTCATAGCGAGGTGTTTGGTGAATTGTCTAATGAACTCTCGTTTCTTGTGCCATCACTGAAATTGATTGCGCGAAAGCGCTGTCGAGTTTAGATGTAGTGTACAGCTCAGAATGCCAAAAATGGCGAGGCTTCACACTATTTCCCTAATATTTATTAAATTTAATGGGTCCAATTGGTTTTTCATTTAAAACCATGGAAAATACTGGGATTTTAACTCTATTTTGCTAATTGGGGAACCCTTCAGAGTTTAAACGAGGTAATTGCCGGTTTTGTACGTTTTCTCTTGGGGTAAAATACTAAGTACATATACTAAGAATTTACTATCGTTTTCTACTTGAAACTTTTTTAAAAAATTCAATATCGTTTAAATTGTGAGAGGGTGTGATATTTGAGTTTTATTGGTAGCCTCAATGGATTGGATTTAACCTAAGAATTTGTGGATTTCACCTTTTTATCGTAATTCTGTGCCTTATGGTAGACATCAATGTATAATGGAAGAAAAAGTTTGAAAGGTACCTACGTTTTATTAAAATCCCCATAAATAACTAATATATTGATACATTTAACTAATTTTCCGTACGTAATTAACAATTCGTTTACTTTATTTAATGACATTATAAATGTTCACGTAATGTATGACGTTTATAACATAATTTAATTATGCATGTCGAATTATTTTGATAATGGAATATTTATTAAATCGTCTCTCCACATCCAACGACCATACGTAACGAAGTAGGTTTAGGGCAACAACATTATCGTTTGTCTTGACCTGCCTTGGCCTTTTCATCTTTTCTATTTAACTCATCCAACATTTTTTTTCTCATTTTGTTATCACTATCTAGTTTAGTTTTTTCCGGTGTGTTGATATCAGTTCTGATATTGAAATGGGCTGACCTCATTCGAGTTCCATGCTCTCTTCTAAATCCGTTAGATATCTTTGTTCTTCATCTCGATGATAGACTGGTGTAAAACAATGAGGGCGGTCCCCCTTCCAAATATACTGTTCCATATTTACGGAAACGTGATTTTCTAATGTATTTCCTTCCGGTATTACCAGGAATCAGAATCTTCAATGGATATTACGTTGGTATTAACGGGAAATAATAACTTGTAAAAAATCTCTGAGCCATTTCAACGTACAGTCCATTTTCCTGACTCAAATTATCATAAAACGGAATGTATTACGATCGTTTTGACTAGTTCTGATTGTGAGTTGAAGGATGAGGGGTAACATCTTCTCACTCGTCATTAATTTGATATGGAGGCTTCTTTATGATGAATTGAGCCCTAACGTTGAACACCATCAAACCACCATGTAAAATGTTGCACTCGTAGGTCCTTGGAGAAAAAACAGTTAGGTAGGTATTCGAGAATTTTAAAAGCAGATTAACACGAACACTGAGCTGCAGAATGTATTTAAAAACAGTAATTTGTATGGTTTTGCCTAGAGAGCGTGTCTTTACTTTAATGACCCTCGATTTCAATACAATGACAATCAATCATCACGCGTAACTCCTTATTTTTCCACAATAGTTCAGAAATTATATTATTCAGTCTTAGTGACACTTTCTGCTCAGAATGAAAATAGCTCTCTTACCTTTAATTGCCATTCACATTTTTAAATTGTCCGGTTTTTGAGAACCAACTCATCTCAACAGTTTTTCTTAATTGCTTGCTTGCAGCGCCATCTGAAAAGCGAAATTAATTTTATAATGTTTGTGCATTATGTATTTTCTGTTTTCTTTAACGACAAATTGTTAAGATTTCTGGCACAGCTTCTAAACTGGGACGTCCAAACTCCTACCACCATTGCACGCTACTTGTGAACGTGGAGAAAGCCAATCTCAAATCATCGCTCTTGAAAAATGAGGTGAATATCCTATTTTATTATCCCTTACCAACTTGGTACCAATATGATTTATTACCAGATGGCTGTATATTTATGACTCAATAATACTTGAACTGCTAATATTCTGGCCGGAAGCCATTCTGTTTGGGTTGTAATTTACGTGATATCTAATGTCTCTACCTCTACTCAGTGAGGGCAGCACTAATGAAATATCAAGTTTGTAAATGCAGGAATATTGGGAGGGACCTTACTGTGATAGTTAATACTTAATACGGGCTTAATCAAACGTGAATAACCACTAATGGGGCTTCAAGCTGCGGTCCAAGTTTGCCTGTATGCGCTTGGTAATAGTTGGTATCTGATCTTAGATTGTAGAGTAGTTGGTCTTGATAGCCTTATGGTCTAGACAGCGACCTTTCCCCAAAAGTCAGCAAAAAGATATATGAGTTCATGATACCACGGTATCTGTAAGAATTGCTGACCAATACAGCTGGTTCTAATAGTGCAGCTTAAAGCCACGTACACTTCTGAGGCTTATGATGTGCTGGTGTGTTCCAACTGCCTAGACCTGGCAAACAGCCCACAGTCGATTGAGCGCGATTCGATCAGTGTTTATATACCCCAAAGAGAATTTGCCTCATAGCCTCTATTTGACAAAAGACAAAGAAAAATTGACAATGACTGAAACCGGTACTCAATAAGTTGATGATCCCTCATGGGGGAATGGAAGGATTGAAGTTTTTAATTCCATCTTCACATTCCACCCCCCTGCAGGGACAAATTCATAGGATTTGCCACTTTTAGTATAACTTCTCCAATTCAGCTGAGGAAGGTTAATATGCTTCCTGTGAGAAGTTGCATGCAGGGTCTCCCGAGGAGTGGTTCTCTCTCTCCCTCCCCCTCAAAACTTCCTTTTCATCTTCTGTACATTATGCTGGGATGGAGGGAGTAATGAGTGGTAACTGTCTATTGAGTAGGTCCAACAATACTGTTTTTTGAAGTTAGTGTCGTCAGGGTTAAGCCACAGTCTTAAAGCTTCAAAAACATCTAAAATGTATGCCATCATCAGCTTACAACCTAAAATAATTTGTGTAGGCTACCTAATTCGTAATAATTGACAATCTGTTATTCTAGCATTTGCACATTAATTCCAACGCCACTGCCAGCGTGCCCTCTCCTACCGTCAACTTGAGCGAGCTTCATCCTGGGATCACAATGGACGCTCTTATGGCAGCTGTTGGGTGGCAGTACATGAAGACAGACGATCTGACAAAATCGGACAAGGGCTGGCGCCAAGTGCAAAAACAGAAGGGCTTTCAAATGATCAATCCAAGTGAAGAGTGGTTCCCTGGTGAGATTCTATAATATCTGCTGATTCTAATTTATATATAAGTAAATTTTTCGTTTGAGTCCTTGGGATGTTACAATTATCAGTTACTTTTGTTTATAGTTGGTAAACATTTATTTACTTTTCAATTTATTCTCTCAGAAAGCAAGAAAAATGTTGTGTTAAATCTGGCACCTTAAAATCATAATTTTTATATTTTTAGATGTGTGGGTATTTTTAATAGATAACAAAAATGTAGTCGTTATTTCTTTGATACTTTTCGTTCGTCGTTTTTTTTTTCACGTGTTCAGCTGAGCACCTGTGAATCAAGATTTCTGTTGTTACCTATTCAAGATTCAAACTTTTATTAGTAGTGGCCAGTGCTTAGGCAGTACAGTTGTCAAACCAAAAAAATAACATAGAACAAACTTTGAAATATGCTCATGAATAATTCAAAAATCAATAAAAACCAGATCCAGAGAAAAAAATCAGGTTAAGGGAGTATAGGCCACCACTCACCGACCGGGAGCCACCAAACTGGCCCCAGGCCCCTTCCACCTTGGCGGCTCCCCTTGCCAGAAACCCAACGGCAAAGGCCACCATCACAACAATGAGAACTTACAAAAATACAACCATTGTGATCAAAACTGACCTCATTGTGCTCCAGCTTTGCCAGATTATCGTACTTATAGTACGAATAGTATACATTTTCGTATTTCATTGTTGATTTGAAATGGTTGCGTTCCAGGTATCCAAAAAATCAGAGACGAATTCGCTAGTTGGGAATGGCGCTATGGAAAGACTCCTAATTTCGAGGTAACTCGTAACTACGACATCGGCTGGGGTCTCATGCAGGTGTCAATGAACGTAGAAAAAGGACTTGTCAAAGACGTCCACCTGGATCTTCCAGAAGGCGTTGCATGGGGGCACATGACCGGCAAAATTGAATTGTCCGCATCAGTAGCCAACCAGAGGTTCACACCTGCAGCATTCATCCTCGTCGAAAAGGCTCTCAAGACCCAGAAGCTACACTCCATCCACTCCGACAATCGTAGGCAAGCCGCTAGGGCCTGACCAGACGGCTCAAGTCAACAACCAACGTGAATGAACTTGTACTTTCTGAGTCTGTTGGTGGCGTGACTTCAAATACAGTGACATTTCTTCTGTTAAAAACGTTTTCTGTCTGTAAACCAATATTTACAGTCTAACAATTAAGTGCCTACTATGAACTTGTGTTGACGTGAAATGCTATGCAGTTAGTTTTGCTCTCAACAGATCGCACTGTCTTCGTTTTCTTATAAATTCCAGTAAAATTGTTGGGAAGTATACTGGTTAACGGGCTGCACTACCGATCTGTTAGAAACAGAGCTATGCTCATTTTGTTCCATGATATATTGCATACTTACAAGTTACGGCTCATCTAATTCCAGTGTTATCCAATCTGGAAATAATTGTAATACCCACTGCCACTGAGTGCTAAATTAACCCGAGTGATAACAAAAACATACTTAAATATTATAAGTATATTTTTAAATTGCTATGTAGAAGGTGTTTGCTTATTTGAATGTTGCGTGATTTACTTTCATATTTAGTAGAATCGTAGTTGAGAAAATTGTTTATTTTATTTTTAGAATAACTATTGTACGTTGAAGCGAATTTCTCTGTACAATAATTATTTATTTATAAAAAAAAGTTTATCTGTTGGTTCTTAATAAATTTTATTCTTGCATCTCATCCGAGTGTTGACATACCTACCTAGTGAATTCTTTACCTTACACAATAGTTTGGTACTGCTTCATTTAAAGCATGCTTAGATAACTTAGCTTACAGTATAGGTTGGTAGGAATTGATAACTAGACACTGAGGATACTGGGGGCTTTTGAGAGGATGATTTGTTAGGACTTTTCCTTAGGTAGGTAGGTGGTACCTCTCAAATCTCCAATACGTAGAACACTGATATTTGAACTTCTTGTAGTTTTTAACAGATTAGATTTCTGATATCACAATTTCATGTTTTGCCTTCGATCATCTGTAACAATAGGGGTATTCATGACCCAGTAGTTTTGACGTCTAATCACCAAATGGTCAAAACGTGGGTTTTGATGGATTCCACTGCGCATGCGCGTCGTCTTTTACAACGGGTTGACGAATCAAGTTTTGACTTCGAATCATCGAAAAGTATCTAGCAACGATCCTATCTGCTGCTTAGAGGCATAAAAAACATTCTCATCAATAAGACGATTGCCATTCTTTTTATTCTTTCAGACTGCTGGCGTGTCAAGAAAGTGGTTCAAACTCTCGAGTTTCTAGTTAATAGATTGTTAGGTTCTACATTTATTATTTTTTTACAAATAATTTTATTTGTAACCTGGTTACATCAATAACCGCAAGGGCGCTACTTAAATTTAGACGCTTCGACGGAGGCGCCTCATGACACCTTCATGGATCATGGATACCCCTAATAAACGCAAAAATTCATGGCCCTATACCGCCCCTTGAGGTGCACTGTTTTGGGGTTTTGATTTGAAACTCAATTAATTGTAAACTTACTAAATACGGTAATAGGTTAGGAGTACCATTGCAGGCATTTCCGACTTTTGGTTTGATGCAAAAAATCATTAGCCGAAGTAGCTTCGCAGGTGGTAAAAAATTATTTCTTTGGTTCCTATTTGTCTCTAGTCGCTACCTTCGAAGGAAAACACATCAATGCTCTTAGGTATCAACTCGCACATATGCTGATTTACACGCTAAAACTGATTATATACAGGTAGGTAGGTGTGCCTGAACATTTGATTTGGGTAAATTTTAATAAAATAGCCTGTCTGTCCTTAATTCAGTTTTTTTTCTCCAACGTTTCCCCCCAGGAACTGGGGCTTGTTCCGTGAGATCCTAAAAATTAGCAACTTTAAATTTGATTTTTACATAAAGACAATTTTAATTCGTTCTTCATCAACAACATAAGGAAAAAATTGCTAGGGATTTTATAATTATAACTTTGTCATTTTAAAAATAATATTTAGCATCTCCCTGAAGAAGCTCCAGTTCCTGGGGAGAAACGTAGGTGAAAAATAAACTGATTAAGGACAGACAGGTCTTTTTATTAAAATTGTCTAGTAATTTGAACTGTCCAAATAAAGAAACGTTGGGTTTGATTTGAGCGCTTCTCTTCCCCTTAGACTGTACCTAGTATGTAAAAGTCATAGCCGGTAGTTACCTAGTTTTACAGGTGAGAATCACAACTTAATTGCACCTATCATCTAAGTAAAATTGAGAAGATATCTGTATTATTTGTTACGGTTTCTTAGTATAGGTACATAAAATATACAGAAATATTTCCTCATTGATGTTTAAATAGCGGTTGTCGTGGATGTGTGCGGATGAAGTTGGAAATATGCGAATTTGAAATTTTAATTCTGTAATAAATACGATTTAGAAAAAATATACTCTCATCTGAACCAACAAAACCCTTAATGGACGTTTTAATCCCTATCTGGCCGGATTTCTACGTACTTGTAGCCTCCTAATGTTCATACCGTAGCTCTAATGGCCAGATCATACCTTAGCTCTAATAGCCTAACCACAGGGGCACCGTTAGCTCTAACTATCTAATTGGTAGACGGCTTGGGCACCAGTAGCACCAACTCTGGACTGCAAGGGCACCGTAGATATTTTTAAAAAGAAAAGGAAAAATGTGAACCAAAACTCCTACTAAAATTGGATCAATCGGATGTGAAACATTGAAGAATGGACAAGAAATATTCTTGTTAACTAGGGAATGAGGTTTGGTAAGAGAGAAAGCTAGGTAGTTGTTGCTTGAGTTTGAACTGCATAAGATGTTGCTCTCTCTCTCTCCCTGGAGTTACACTCGCTACTCTAGTACCCAGAGAGGGGCTCTGCCCCTATGGCTTAATAAATGAATTTATTTTGAGAGAACAACAACTGTTATTCCCTACAACCTACATGGTTGTGTAAATACGTTTATAAATCTGGCCGTTACAAATTCGAGGCTTAAAATGCACATTCATTGGTGGTCACATAATAAAACATTACTAGTAACCACAATAAATAGCACCCAGTGCTGGGCTACACGCTACATTGCCAACTGTGTAAAACCATGCAAATTACCTGCTTTTAAATATAAAATATTATATATAAATATTAATTAAATAAATATTATATAAATTATAGTTTTAGCACTCCTAGGGCCCTCCAAAGTTTGAAGAAAGATACCTACCGATAATATTCAAACCATCATACAAATTAATCTTGTAAATTTTGTTGACATATTTTGGCAAAGAAGTGAAAAAAACCTAACTATCAATCAGCATGAACTCATGAGTAGATTTTCATGCTTCTGATGGCGAGGAAGGTAGGTACATATATTAAGTAGGCATTAATTTATCTAATCTACTATTATTAGAAGGTAGGTATGCATTTAAAAAAAAAAAATTCTCGATTTTAGGTAGGTGCCGATCTATTTTCCCTAAAAACTATGAAAACATAGGCCTTCGTTTAGTAGGTATCTATATTTCGTAGGCACTCACCCAATAGTACCTAGACATATGTGCTACTTAAGAACCTAGGTTCCTCCTTGAATCATGTGGATTTTCCCCTTTATTATTATTATCAATTCAATGTAGGCATTGGTAATATGATAAATAATTAATAAGTAGAAACGTAGGTGCCTACGTACCAAATTCCCTAAAGTAAAAAATATTTAGTCTCGTTTCTAGGAGACATGGAAGATTTATCTTAAGTTGGATGATTCTTTAGCAGCAGTACCTAAGTAGGTAGTAACTGAAGGTGTCAGTGATCTGGTATTATTATGATATGCGACCATCCTCTAACTTTGTTGACTACCCATGTAGGTGGGTACGGAGAACACCATACATTGCTAACCCAGTTATTCAGTCTTTCTAATTAACTTCTGCGTTGATAAAACAATTTATCAACCCAAACAATCGTTTGATCTGAGGCTCCATCAAAATCCAATCTGTACCTGCACATGAGAAGGGTGTTGTTCAATTTATAAGGCCTAACTACCTCCGCATACAGGAGGCTCTCGGAATTGATTTCACTCCAACGAACCATTATAGTGCAGATGTAAAGAAATAATGAACAACTTTGTTAACGGGGTGAACACCCCGAGTTGAGTGGATATTGTGATGATAATGAACAGAAAAGAACGTGCCACCTAGAAGAGTTAGTAGACGTACCTACTTGAGCTCTTTTGATTGATGAGTGGTAGGTAGCGGATGGTTACATCAATGTGCGGATCGCTCATTAGGAAAAGGTTACGAGGGCGGCCACCACGAATCTAGCATCCTCATGGCGTTTCGAATTCGAACCGAAAAAATGCCTTTGTGGGTTGATAATTCAAATGACTTCCTTATTAAAAAATAGTAGGTATGTGCCTAACTACCTAGTAGAATGAAAATGTGTGAATTGAACAAAAGGATAAACACGCTAATAAAACGAAATACAAAGTTTATTGCTGAGGGCGGAGGGGGGGGGGGGGGGGGGGGGGGGCACTGCTTATTATTAACCATTATAAGCATTCTATAGGTCCTACCTATTTACTACAAGCATAGTTTAAACATTCTTCCACTCATCAATTTTTGGTGGCACCATGGTGCCAAGTGGTGGCACCACGGTGCCAAGTGGTGGCACCACGGTGCCAAGTGGTGGCACCACGGTGCCAAGTGGTGGCACCACAGAGTAACAGAACACTTATATTTACTTGGGTGGCGCCAATTCATCATCTGGATATTTATCAAGCAATCGACTTGAGATTTTGTAGACCGCCTTAGACACCCAAATTGGTACCTAGTTTAGTTTTTGGTGGCACCGCGACGTCACCATTATTTTGTAAATAGACATTTTATGTCATTAGGCTTTTAAACTCTATTTAAACGATCTTTTTGGGTTTTTAAACTGCATCTATCGATCTCCGGCACTAAACTGGTGACATGGTGCCTTATAGCGCCGTGCACCTTTTTTCAAAATGTAGGTAGGTATATGTACCTTTCTATGTGTTTGGTATAATTTTCCATGGTACCTATTCAGGTCAATAAATTGAATGGTACCATTTCCATAATATCGACTTGAAATTTTGCTGGTAGACACCTGAGACACCCTAAATTTGCTATATAGTTTTCGGTGATATCACTGTAAAGTTCAAACTTCGTGAGGGAACTAGTCAGCGGAACTAGTTAGGTAGGTACCTTCCTAGTTATTGATACCTATTTATATATTATTCAAGAGTCTAGGTACTTACCTATTCTTCAGTAGGTACGTTCCTTTAGGACGTCCTCTATTTCAGCATCCTCTACGTAATAGACGTCTTATTCTCACCCGAAAATTGAGAAAACGGCTCGTTTGGCCAACAACGGACAAAGCACCGCTTCATAGGGATTATTGCTATATTATAGCAGATGATTGCGGTGTTGTACAACGAAGGAAGGTGGGCCTATAGCGATACCATCAACGACAGGTTGGACTAAGTGGGTAGGAGCTGATCGGATCAAAACGGCCTGTTACCTGTCCAGCTATTAGGCAGACGTAGGTACTTCAGCATCCAGTGACCTCTGGTCTCTTCTCTTGTGTTTCCAATTGGTCCATCACGAATTGCGCAGTTGGACCAACTCTCAAAACTTAGCGATTTTCCATTGTTGTTTTGAGCAAAAGATGGAGCAAGAAAAAACACTGTAAATTATCACACAAAGTAATATTACAGAACATAACAGTACAGTAGATTACATGAGTAGGTAGTATTACACAATATAATCTGTACCTACAGGTCAGAATGATCTAAAACGAGAAGAAATTTTGATTTTGGAGAAAATTGGTTTTTCATCTCCCAAAAGTGAAAACTCGGAAGCGACACCTCCTAGGTAAGCTTCATCTGCCCGTAGCCAAAGTTACGAGACGATAGGTACTTAGAATAACGTCAACAAATTTCTTGGAGAGGAAATTATATTGTACAACCTAATTATATCTGCTGGTTCAAACGTCCTAGTTTCTACGAGGATTTATTTAGTATGTTTTGTTATTATCATTTTCACTCTTGCTGAGGAGGACCTAACACATAGGTAGGTAGGTACCTACGTTTTGAGAAAAGGTTCAAGGTGCTACCAAAAACCAAACAGCCAATTCTTTGTGTCTAAGGAGGTCTACACAATTTCAAGTCGGTAGCTTGATAAATGTAAGAGTATATTTTAATTTCGAGATGACGCCTTGGCGCCACCACATAGCACCGTGGTGCCACCAAAAACTATTCAGCTAATTCTGGGTGTCTAAAGAAATCCACCTTCCAAATTTCAAGTTGGTAGCTCCAAAATTACGCACGCACACACGCTGACAAACGTAGAAAGTAGAGACACTTCGTTCGTCAATAAGCAACTCTCTTGTTGTACCTACCCTCGAAATCCGAACAAAATGAAGAACCTTAGGTAGAAGAGCATAGATTTTGGACCTAGTAATGACTCCCTAATAAGAACGTACGGTGGACTAGGAAGCGAAACGAGATAAAAGCAAAGCAAGGCAGGTCTGAAAACGCTTGCATACGAGTCTGCAACACATTGGGACATTTTATGTCTTTAGTTGCAGACTCATATCATCAAAATTTAACAAGAGGTTGCAATTATGTTCACAATATCAATGTTCGAGAATGATCATCTGAGTGTACACAATTATTCAAATAACCATGCTCATAATTCAGCTTGTTGGCCACGCACTTCGCAGTAGTTGACATCATATGGTTGGATAAATCGAGAGCTTTCGAACGAATGGTCAACGAATTTTGTGGGTTGAAAAACGACGAAGTACCATTTCCCTAGCAAAGACTCGGTTGTAAGCGGAAATCATCAGAATATTTTCGTGAGCAATTTCCGTGACGTTTTGACATGGATATGTCTTTGCTCTGGGGGGTCAACCAAAAATTTCCGTGACGCAAAATTTGTGTCACAATTTCAGTGTTTTTCACGTACAACCCAGCCGTTGCTAGGGGAATGGAACTTCCGCAGTTTTCATCGCACCTAAATCGTTCGCCACTCGTTGGAAAGCGCTTGATTTATGTGATAAATGTTCACATCTCAATTCCTAAACTAAGTTGATTGGACTATAAACAATTTTAATAAGCCGGTTACAATATTCTTAACGTAAAGCAATAGCATCATTTACTCCACTCCATAGGAAACATTTTCATCCTCTTGACAACAGTCGACTGTTAACTGTTAACAACAACTCATTGTAGTGGCTTCTCTACAACAAGGATTTGTTTACAACTCAAGAATACAACCGTTATGAAATCCCCAATCAAAGACATATCCATGTAACATGGTATCTGCTTGTAAAGCAGATAGTGGAACTCGTTTACGAGTTGTTTTTAGTTTATGTGCCATAGCAAAGACATAAAATGTCAATATGCTTACCTGGTAATACGAGTACTATGATCTGGATTCACAATTTGGATTCCGAAAGGCCCACTCATGCCCACAACAACTTCACACAGTCATTGATGACATCCCGGAGGCACATGAACAAAAACGAGTTTGTCTCGGAGTATTTTGAGACTCAAAAAAGCATTCGACAAAGTATGGCATATTACGGACTCCTGCGCAAACTGAAAAATCACCTGCCAGACACATTCTATCATGTTCTAAAATCATACATTTCCAACTAGTCCTGGAGCCAATAAGGCCAAAAATAGGTAGTAATTTGAGGAGAAAGTCTGAGATTAGATTTTGAAAATATAGTCCATTCCTAGTGAAAAAATCTTTGTCTCGAAAGTGGAAGAATACGAAATGTCGGCCTCGTAAATATGGCTTAATTTGCTCATCTTAAAGTTTTTCTCTAATAATTCCTAAACAGATCCCCTTTCTTGCAGACATTGTTTTCCGTAGCAAAGTTATAGAGTATAAAAATACAAAGCGATCCGACCCAAAAACTATTAATTATCTCCCAAAATAAGCGAATAACAATGAATTGAAAATCGGGCTAATTTAGGGCCAAACCTCTCCTCCCCCCGTCTAAACCTTTGCCCTTCAAAACTACCTGGCGGCCTAATATTGGTCTGATTTCGGTCAAACTTCATTCGATTCAGGGTTCAATACTTTCCAAAGTTCATATATATATCGAACAAGTTTTAGCTGAGACCATTTTCCATTAAAGTACAAAGTAAAACGCCGTTTCTGCTAACTTTATGTGTGAAATGTCATACAATTCATGAGTTCTGCTGTACGTCAATGGGGAAAGGTCTCAGCTAAAACTTGTTCTATATATTATATGAGCTTTGTAAAGTATTTAACCCTGAGTCGAATGAAGTTTGGCAGACCTTAATCAGTCCAATTTTCTCACTCAGAACGGACTAAATTTTCAAAATCTAATCTCAAACTTTCTCCTGAAATTACTACCTGTTTTTGGCCTTCGCTCCTGGACTAAGCAGGATATTTACTGTGACCTGCGGCTATGCAACCTCCGCTTCTAGACCAATCAAGCCGGAAATTACTCTAGGTAATATGCTTGGCCCCTTCTTGTACCTGATCTACGCCCATGACCTACCATCACTAGAGGGAATACTGACTGCACAATTCGCAGAAGACGTTGTTGCTTTCAGAACAGATCCTGATACTAAAACTGTCCGAAACCAAGTGAATTCGTACCTTAATGAGATGAGTACCCTACCTGGTGCAACCACACAATGGAGGCAACTCCATTAATCCAGGACCTTTTACTCTCTTTCGAAAGGAGTCAAGACCTATCTTGAAAATAAACAAAATGTCATTCCACAGAAAATCTTCTTGAACATCACTTGACCTGGGAAACTCATTGACATAGGTACCTCGTATGAAAAATCAGACAGAGGATCCTAGACCTTAATCACCTAGGTACCTACTTTCTCACAAATCAGTCCAATCGAAACTATCAATTAACTCCGACTATTAAATAAACAATCAACCATTATAAATCCGCTTGCATACAAGCCCACAACACAGTGAGAAATTTTCATGCCTTCATGGAAATGGTCAGGAATGAAAATGTCGTTCCTCTAACCGTTTGTGCTTTGAACAAGAAGGATTTCGCATGCTAATAGGTCGTTAACTTTGACCAAAATAAACATCAAATAAATTTTGACATCACACCAAGCTCATAACCATACGAACTAAATCACTAGCGACGAAGTTGTGGAAACCCATTTCAAAACGGAAGTTAGTGAAAAACGTTGTCTATTTCCACGAAAAATAAAGAGTTACAATGTTAAATCGATTTCAACGGTTAGGCCATCATCAGTAACAAACATGATGATGGCCTAACCGTCGAAATCGATTTAATATGGTAACTCTTTATTTTTCGTGGAAATAGACAACGTTTTTCACTAACTTCCGTTTTTCATAACCATAGCTTCTCTGGGGTGTATGGAAGGGGAAATTGGCAGCGTGAGATCTTGTGATGTGTCAGATAGGTAAATCAAAAGTTTCCCAGTGACTGGTGAACGAGTTATGTTCAATGAAAAACGGCAAAGATACAGTTCCGTAGCAACTATTTGGTTGTAAACGAGAATCATCCAAATAAATCATGACAGAACATGGAACATGTTCCTTGGGAGAAATGGAGAGAATTTAGGTCACTCAGTTGATTAGGAAAGAGCTCGTAATTTCAATCTTCTCTTAATGTCCCAGAGTCTCTGTGTCAAATTACAACTTCCAAGTTTCTTTCCAGTCTAATAGTGGTTGCAATCATGTTTACAAAATTAACAGAAGGATCACCTGTGTATGTAAACAATTATTCAAACAACCACGGTCATACCTGAGATTGTTGGCCACGCACTGCACATAATATGGTTAGATAAATTTAGAGCTTTCCAACGACTAGCGAATCATTTTCGTACGACGATAAATGCCTAAGATACAGCCGTACCAACGATGGTTGTACGTAACAGCCGTTACATGATGTGGTCACGTAACGGCAATTTTGTTTCATTTTTGGCCGTGCTATGATGGCAAAAACATATTCCATGTTAAAATGTCGTCACCCGTAAAAAGTGTCTTCTTAAAAGCAATGTTTTTTGCAGTTGTGTGCCAAAGTTAAGACATGAAAACGTTTAAACAATGTTTCTCATTCAAAAGTGACTGTGTTTTTCTGCCAAAAATAGGTAGGAAAATCTTGTAAATGTGTCAAGGGAACAAAATTGGGTGAAGGAATATTGATCAGGATTTGTAATTTGGTTGGGGAATTAGTGTATAATATGGGTATAATCAGTACTACCTACCTTCGAAACACGGTAGAGGGGGGAGGGGGTCCTTATGGTATTCCGGAGTCTATACCGCGGTACTGTTCAAACCTGATAAATTATAGCGTATGTTTGAATATCATAAGCACAAAACATATTAGAAACTAAGGAAAAAGCCACAGTTCCTTTGAGCCTGACGGCTAAAATTAAAAAACATGAATATGCTTTAGCCGTACACGACTCACTCCTCGTCGATTCTCTGAACCCGACCCCCCATCGGCCTCTGAACTCTGTTTTTCATTCAAAACAAAAAAATGTTTTAGCTCCTCGCTCTCACTTTATTATAGAAATGATCACGACCATTGAGCTCTTGTGAGATGATGATCTCCTAATAGAAACTCGCGAGTAAACATTCACTTTATTATAGAAAGAGGCTAAAGAGGCTACATACGAAATTACAGCTTCCTATAGTGTAAAGTATAGAAATTACCTATTAAAATAATTTAACCACCGCTTCACAAATCTAACCGTTCTCGCAATATTCGGATCACCTGCTATGAATCACATAATCGAAACACCAGCTCAATGAAATCATCAGAAATTAACAAGCGGTTGCAATCATGTTCACAATATCAATAATTGAGAATGATCACCTGTGTGTAAACAATTATTCATATAACCATGCTCATAACTCAGCTTGTTGGCCACGCACTTCGCAGTAGTTAATATAGTATGGTTGGATAAATCGAGAGCTTTCGAACGAATGGTCAACAAATTTTGTGGGATGAAAAACGACGAAGTATCATATCCCTAGCAACGACTCGGTTGTAAGCGGAAATCATCACAATTATTGGCGCTACTTTCGTTGCACTCTCGTGGGACATTTTTCGGTAGTTAGGTCACGGCTAAAGCATATTCATGCTAAAAGTTCCAGTCATGCAGCATGATCGTATGAGCGAATTTTCGTAAATTATAGTTTGTATAATGTCAAATTGTTTTGAAATTTGAGCTTTTAAAGTTCAAGGAAATTGTTAACTATTAATTTTATGGCAAAAAACGTATTCTAAATAATTATCTCCTATTTAAAATAGAGGTTTAGGAGTTTTAGCGTTTTTGTCAGTTTTCGTCAATTTTTCAGCAAATTTTTATGAATTTTAAGTACATTTGTCAGCATAATATGGTACATACAATTTTTAATGTTATATTTTATATTTAATAAACTTTATTTGATCAGCATTATACCAAAAATTTAAATTTAACTATATGTAAATATAGTACCTAATAATAATATTATGCATATAAATTTTATTTTTTTTAAATACATTTTTGAAATTTGACCAATATAATGTGCTCAAAAAGTGCTGACCAACGAACTCATCCTTTCGTTTGGAAAGCTTGATTTTTTGGCGCAAGGAACGGAGAGTTATCGTCTGGAATGACACACACACACACATACACACTTCATCATATATATATATATATATATATATATGAAGACAATTTTCAAAAATTTCGATTTTATAATTTTTGAAGCTATTGCAATAGCTTCATTTTCTACAAAAACTCGCAAAAAGTAGGTGTCATGCGATCCGAAAATGAGGGCGATTGCGGAAGTAAGCTCGAGCTGTTGGTACTTAGTTGGTCACGAACCGGGAATCGTATCCAGGTCTTTGATTTCTCTTTCCGCTTCATTAACTCTTATGTTATTATCCCCATCTAAAAGACGGGCTCAGGCTAAAAGGAATTCCTCGCCAATTTTTTTCTTTTAGGCGGTTTCTTAGGTTTTATTGATAAAAGGAGACCACAAAAGGCACAAGAAGGAAGCCAATAGTTCGCACCGAGACGTAGGTATGACCAGCCGTGGAAATCCGATTTCTGCAGCTCTGTACTTACTGTTACGTACGATTGATGCACTGGTGAAATGCAACCGAGCTCTTAGTTGTTACAAGAGACTACAACCAGATCCTACCAACTTCTGGTGTTCGAATAGATTGCATTCCCATTAACGACCGACCCCGCCTCCCCAAATGTAGGTACCTACCTAATGAATTTATCAATGATCAATAGACGAAAAGGAGCTAGTTGTGCGGCGTCACCTAATGATGATTATAATATGACTTCCTGTTAATTTAATTAAAATTGGCTTAACTATTTCCAATGCATATGAACAAACGTAGGGTTCTTTGTTATATAGACTAAATACCAAAACAGGGTACCTACTCAACCGAATCTGATGAAAATTTCATGGCTGTTCTACGGGGCTTCACCGAATTCCAGGCGCCCCAACTTCTATTTAGCTTACAACGAAATATCCGAATTTGGTTGAATTGGGGTTCGGGAGAAGTGGAGACAAATTTTTTAAAGTGAACATAAATTAAACGTTGCAGTCTTCTTCTAGAACCTCTAAAACGGGGGAAAATGTTTACCTACCGACCCCTAACTTGCCTATCAGATGTGTGTACGTAATTTCCCTCTTTTCGTCGAAAAGCTGGTAAACAGCATTTAAACATTCAACTTTGAACCCAGGATCTCAATTCGTTCAGTGATTATGGGATGAGGTTTCGCAGTGGGGCTCGGGGATAGGAATAATAGTTTTACTTCATCAATAATATAATATTTTACATTTTATAATCGTTCAGTCACTATAAAATATCTATAGCTGTGCTGGGAGTAGTGAACATTTGAGGTGTAGAGCAAATAAAATACTTGCCCGGTAAAATATCCTTGTTGGAAGGCGAATGGCAAATAATTGGGATATAAGTGACAACTGCCGTTCTCAAGAATTCACATGGATGTCCGGGAAACCATAAAACCTACATACTTTTCTTAGAACTACCAGCTATTTATTTAGAAAGGAACGTAAATCTTACGGTTTTGATCCTTCAAATGCCAAGTTAACAGTTAGGTTTGTCTTTAATCGGATCATCTTTGCCGGGCTAATTGCCCTTGTGGAAGCTCTTGAGGGCACTCGGAATGTCCACATTGGGCAACGGGGCACAAGACGTGATGATCTCTCTTAGATAGAAAGGGCAATCCTGGTAAAGGTCAGCAGCGTAGATTTCATTGTGCTGGGACGGTTGAGAGGAACCCAGGAGGCATAGCTCGCCTCGGGCATTGCAAGGCATGTCGTGGTGCGGAGGAGGACGGATCATTTGAGCCAGGCTTCCCAGTCATCTCCCGTCTCTAGACGGTTTTATCACCTTTTATAGGAGTTGACTTTTGAACAAACTCAGTACTAAATTATTTTCCTCATTAACCTGCGGCGTTTACATCTTCGAGCGGCGGTTAATCGTAACCTCCGATCTTCACTTAGGTTGTTGCAAGAAGAGTAAACGTGTGCGGGTGTATCCATCATACTCATTTCGCTTTACATATCCCAACATATAATTGTAGACCTTTTTCTATCTGTCTAAGTTCGAAAAACCAACATGAAATAGTGTTATATGCTAGGGTATTCCGGTGGGTCAGACTTCTGCACGTTTGACCTCAAAATTAGCGCGATTTAACCTTTTTTGAATCCCCCCCTCACCACTATCCATTTTAAGCTGACAATGTTGTCTAATTATTTGAACTACGGTAGCAAAAGATTCTACGCGTGATAAGATGAAATGAAATAATTACTTAGATTTTCAATCGGCTTCATACCAGAACTGTTTTTGCCCCCATCCTGCTTCCAGATACTCATTATATTGAAACTTTTTAATCTCTCACCGAGATATGTCGGTTAAAAATATCAAAATATGACAAAGGGGAAAGCCAAATCTAGTTCACACTCTAATCTTGTCATACATACATTTATAAAAAGAATGTGTGCGTGAGTGTGTGTCAAGTATAGACTCCAAAACGGCTGCGCCAATTTCGATGCGAGTTTTCCCAAAATTATCAGCGAGCCTGGCACGGACATGGGCTATATTCGAATCCGTAAATCTCCCGTAACATCCTGAATCGGGGAAAATTTATCTACGTCGTTCGGATAAATAATTCCGTAATACTTAAGGTAGGTATTCAATTTCTGTAGTAAAAGTTACTTCATCGAAAGTTTGCAAAGTATCATTTGCTGAAAAGAATTTCACGCCACGAATCCAACGAGAACAGAACGATAACCCTTAAAGCCAAACTAATTTTAATAGGATAAAGAGGTATTTTATGGTGTAACGTTCACATAAAGTCGCGAGCAAGGTTTTTACATACCTGCTGTAGGATGCAACTGTGGGCTGCATGATTACGTTAGACGTAATTACATTATAATTCTGTAGGTAGATTTATTTTTCTAGAAATGAAAAAAAAAAAAAAAATAAAAAAAAAAAAATTCTGCAAATGTTTACTTAATGATGGTACTCGATTGGTCAAGTGAGAGAGACAAGCGGGCACAGCTGTCTTCTTATACCTGTATAAAGAACTGATTTAGTTCATTTTCAACTTCAGATACCGAAATTGGGAACGGCTCTTCTCTGGGTTTGGTAAAGTGTGATAATACAACTTGGGAAACCAATCCAATCAGCTGAGTGAGCTCAGCAGCTTATTTTATTCCTATCCAACTCAGGATGCTGAGCATCTCTTGATGTGGTAGAGCACAGTTACAACTTAAGGAATCACTCTAATCAGCAGAGTTAACTCTGTAATTATATTCCTATTTCAGATTGCCTCAAACCGGGTTCCAATAAAGACATTTTTCAAAAATTTAGATTTAAAAAAATTGTTGAGCGCTTGGAATAGTTTCATTTTCTACGGAAATTCGGTAAAACCGTCTGGAAAGTAACTCCCAAAAACGTAATTGAAGTTGCTCCAGGTGTTAGAGTCTGACGGTGATATAAAATTTTACCGCTCGTATCGTAGCCCAGTAGTTACTGATTACCATAAGTTACCTTTTAAAAGACTCATCTGTCTATGAGACCATGACCAATGGTGAGATTGTTCAAGGGATTTGTGATCTTGAACTATTATTTGGTGGGAGGTAGGTATGTATTACGGGTTTTCCTCAACGTCAACCTGAACCTTATGCTGTACACTCTTGATAGAGCTCTGAGGTGGACCTTCCCTACTAACTAGGTATTCCCCGAAAACTTATTGTACCAGCGGGTGGTGCACTCACGACCGCCCAAGGGCACCGATTGAAAAGGCTACCAGCTCATCGTGTTGTTAGCAACTAACGATATTAAATTTTAAAAGTCGCGGCAGATGTAAACCACTTCTTCGAACAGCCACCTTCCTCTTGGAGCCCGATTTGCGAAATCTACCTTTCCCTTCATTCATTATTTATACTGTGACCTCTCTCATCCTCGTGTTTAGCACAAGCACCATCCTGAAAGACTTGCGGAAATGTTTTCCTTAGGTGGGTACGTTCTTCAAATCATCAAGATGAATAGGTAACCATGGTTGCTCACTTGGGCACATTCGTTGAGTAAATTCTTAATGAACTTCACAAGTTGAACTATTGAGGACATAACATATCAAGTTTCTTTATTCGGACCGTTCAGATTATAACAAGCTTTATAAAAAAGGTCTTCTGTCCTCAAATGAGTTTTTAAATTTATTAAACTCCAGCGTTTCTCCCCAAGAACTGGAGCTTCTTCAGGGAGATTAATATTAAAAAGTGTAAAATATCTTAAATTACTTATAGTCTCCTTTTTTTTTTTTTTTTTTTCTTGTTAAAAATCAAATTTAAGGTTTACCCGTATGAGTTTTTTGAAAAAAAAAAAAAAAAAATTAAGGACAGAAGGCATTTTTTATAAAGCTTTTTATAATATATTAAGTGCCTTATAGTAAATGCTGTTGAAAATGCCTCACTCGCTTAACCGGTACACACCTAAGAAGCCTTAAAACAAAACTTAGATTTATGTAGAATCCTAAAATGAGCTTCGACGGTTACTCCGTGGTATTTGATAGTGGATATTCCAAGGTACTTGAAAAGTTTGCCAATATAAAGTCAGCGGCTCGGGACGCGAGCAGCGGCAGATCCACACGGAAGGTATTAACTCAATGATGACCAGGAGGGGGAAATAAATCGTATCCCGTTTCTAGGTTTCTAGGACGCTACCTACTGTTCCCGAAAATTCCCAGCAACTATGAAATAACCTACCTACCTAATTTTTATTTTTCACATTCTTTGATTGATCGTAATGAACATCGTCACTAGGCTTACGTCAGTCTAACACTCAAAGCCTCGAAAAAGACACCTTTTCACCTATTTTTGGCTCATAGCACCCATGGGTGTGGAGCGATCGAGCTGGCGAGAAGTTAAGACCAACTAGACCCCAAGTGGAGTCTGTGCGAAAGAAAGGATTTTTTAAGACAATTCTAAGGCCTTTTATGGCCCGGACGGCGAACGGCGGACGGACATTGCAAATTTGGATTCTACGCACTTTGAAACGTAAAATGACAAAGTTTGAGGGGGGGTTATAAAAATTTTTTGCTATACAATCACATAGGCTTATTATTGAAAATAATAAACCAAAAACTAGCCTCTGAGCTTCCTCAGCTGAACAAGAAGTCACAGTTCCTCCTCGTTATAACTCATTAGTTCCTAAGATGAACCTACATTTTAAAATGTCAACTTCTCAAGAATGAAATCACCCTTAAGGTTTGAAACGTGTGATCGTTGTTACGCCGCCTGAAAACCACCGAAAGCCCAGGTTCTATTGTAACTAACAGCTATCGAACCGGTTCTGTAGTTTATGTATTAGCTGAGAAACACAAATAATATTCACACATCTCGTTCTACAGAGATTATAATAAATTGAATACATATTTCATAACTTGCGTATTTAGACGTATAGAAAAACGGAAACAAAAATATGATGTGATCATCGATTTATATATAAATATTTTACTTCATGATTCTCAATCACATCAATTTTATAGAATGAATACATTTGGATATCACTAAACTGATGACAATGCAAGAAAGTTCTTCTCGAATGAATAAGCAAGTACAGGAATCTTAATAGTTAGCTGGCGTGCAATCATCATAAATGCAACGTTAGTTACCTGTTACCTACCTTGCAATTAAATCCCCATTGTTCTCAAACGTTTCATTCTCTTTCGTCACCGGTAACTTATTTTTAGTTTAATTGAGATTTGAAAAGGTTTCCAGCTTAAAATGGAAAGCTATCATTCAATAATTATGAAGCTATCAAGCCTTGGCTGTTCACATTACAACATTTTATGAGTGAATGATGAACCTTATCCAAGGTTAGGTGCCGACCTACCCTTCTGA
Organism: Adelphocoris suturalis; assembly: GCA_030762985.1. NCBI lineage: Eukaryota > Metazoa > Arthropoda > Insecta > Hemiptera > Miridae > Adelphocoris > Adelphocoris suturalis. The sequence goes on along the minus strand of CM061043.1, from coordinate 82,261,130 downwards.
TCTAGAAACAATCCCAATGCTGGAGGATCAGATAGCAAGTCAAGAGTAGACGAGAATAGATTTAGCGGATCGAAAAATCGAAATCCTGACGAGTCAAGAAAATTGAAATAATTGGCCTGTACTATAATGCTTCTGGAACTTCCCCAACATCAACATGGGTTATGTCCTAATCTTGATAAAAGGTCTGCTAACCAGGTTTCTCATCAAGTTTGGAAAAATCAGAATCTACTTTTGGTGTATTATTTTTTTTAACGAACCTTTGTAATCGACCAAACCCCCCCCCCCCCCCACCACCACAAAATTTGTTGGTTTACGTTTCAAGATGTTTTTTTTCGAAACTACTGGACCGCAGTTAATCAAACTTCGGCTATAAATCACATTTGGGGTCAAGTTGGTCTTCGAAGTTCGTCATCGGTTTCGATCAATCCTAATGGGTAGCGCTCAAGTGCTGAAACACAGATAATATTGGCGGTAACCGATTAATGTTTTTAGTTTATTATTTTCAATAACATACCTTTATAATTGAGAACGGATTTTTTAACCCCCCCCTCAAAATTTGTTGGTTTACGTTTCAAGATACGTAGAATTTAAACCATATTTTATTGGGTTATAAACCACATTTGGGGACTAGTTGATCCTAAAAGCTCGGCATCGATTTATATCGAACCCAAAAGGGTAGAATTAAAGGGCTAAAAATAATATTCAAAAATCGATATCTCCTAACACTGTCAACGTAACAGTTAAGATTTTTCGATTGAAATTGATAGACATTATCCCAACGAATCGAATGAAACCACCCGGATCACTTTACGTTAAACCGTTCAATCAAGGGCTAGAACATTTAGAGTGAAATTATCTGCCAGTAGTGACATCTTTGGATTCGTGAGTCATTCGCTAAATTCCATTATTGAAGAACATAAAGTGTAAGTTTACGTAAAATCAGATCGCATAAAACTTGCCTTGTAAATTCCTACGATCCTATCAGCTGATCAGCTGATTTGATTTCAATGGAATTCTGAATTAGCAAAATCGAATTTAATGTAACTCTTGTCACCTACAGATGGACTTTGAAGGGTAGCTAGGTGATTTAGGTACTTAATTTCATTAAGTAACTTTAAGTTGGTGGGTACCTCCTAGGAATTCAAATGTCGTTATATACATTCATACTACTTAGATCTTAGCACTAGTAAAATGAGGATGTAGTAATTAATTACACAAATTTTCCGTCAGCAGTTGCCTATATCTACGTACTTAGGTATATTAATGCAAAGTCAGCTTTCGTCGAACCACTACGAAATTGGGCTCCAAACATCAGAGAGGATACAGCGCAGCACGTAAATAATGACCTTATCGATTTGCTATTCTTTTACTGCCTATAAGGGCGGACGAAAGTTGTTTTGTCGGTTTTTTGTTTGTTTGTGTGTTTCTTTATTAAAATAATTTATTATTAATAATATAATTCTCATGAGGACCAGTATTGATGAGACTGATGGGGAGGGGAACGCATTTTAGAGCGAAAAGGGGTGATTCAAGGTATCAACAAGGGGAAAGTCATGTCAACCACCATGTTCCTTAGGTCCTTCGCCCCTATCGCTCCTAGCGGCTGACCTTGTTAGTTCTCATCCCCATTGAATTACGCAAATTGCTTACGAAGATCCGTTACGGTAAGGGGTCCGTGAAGCTGCTCTGATCAGGTGTCGGACCTCTGAGGCTAATTTCTTTCATAATCAACCTAGTGAGCTGAAATTTGAAATGGAGCTTCTTTGGGATATCTAAAACCCCTACAAAAGACGCGCCACAAAACGCATGTTATAATTCAATTCGGGCCAAACCAATAGTGGGCTTTTCTTACTCTTTTTAACGGCACTGGGAGCGAGACGCATCTTCAACGGCTTGGCCGACTTTCGCCTATCGCACAACCGTACAAGTAAGTGTGGTGGACTGGTGGTGGACTCTCATATCTCGACGAGATAGAAAATGTATTCCTAATGTTGAATAATAATATATTTCATTATAAATTATATGGAAATGTGAACCCTTTAATGTTACATTGGATTAGTATAGCACTCTTTACAGCCCACTTTAGATCTGCATTTGTAAGCAGTATACGTAACGCAAATTTCATTGTATGATATAATTTCATGACAGTGACATTCACAATGGAATGGATTTAGAAAATGAGATTAGAAAGGTATGAAACCGTGTTACATATACCTACCTTACAGTACGGTTGCGTTATGGCCTTATGAAGAGCTGAAGACAAGCTACGATCTATTGTAATAAGAACGCAGGATCAGGATGTTCCATTGACAAGGGGTGTGATGTGGGGGGGGGGGGGGGGTTGGTGGGCCGATCCGTATTATGTCCACACGGACTACCGGCAAGCTTTTCATCCTTGACTCCTAGCGGGGAGCGCCACAAAGGCACGCCAAGTTCACGGTCGAGCCCCCGTTCCCTCCGCCTATTTCAAGATAATCGACGGGGCAGCTTCCTTATTGTAAAACAAGAGGTTCCACCCGATCTGAATTAAATGCTTTGTCAGACGGCGGTCCTTCGAAGTTCAAGGTTATATACCCGCTAAACTCAAACTTCCAGACGCTATTAGATCGATTGGTTTTTATTCTGTTTGGAGTCAGAGGCAGTTAAGGTTTTTTGAGAATAAAACTGGGAACTTATTCTCAAAACTTTTCAAGTACCTACATCATTTTTAATGATGAAACTTGAAAAAAAAAAAAAAAAAAAAAAAAAAAAAAAAAATAATAATAATAATAATAATAAAAAGTAGTAAAACGAAAATAAATCGACCTCCGAGTCCAGCATAGGTTCCCTCAGTTGGTTGACGTTTTATCTGGACCAGACGAAGTCCAGTCCCTGTTGTACCTGAAAGCGATTGTGCTCGACTACGCACTGTGATAATATATCTAATCTGTGATATATTTATGTACATCTAGCCATCTTAGCGAGTTTTCATAGAAAATGACGCTATTGCAATGGCTTGCAAAATTTTAAAATAAACATTTTTCAAAAAATTTCTCCAATGAAATCCGTTTTGAGACATTCTAAACGATTCCTAAAGTTTGCGCTAAAAAAAAAAAAAAAAAAAAAAAAAAAAAAAAAAAAAAAAAAAAAAAAAAAATCTAAGTATAAAAATATATATATAAAATCTTTATATATAATTCCGAACGGTCTTTGAAATTGTGAAGAACTTCGTGGTCCGATTTTAGTGTTAGACTGCTCATTCGAATCAGCACGGCCCCAAGTTTGTTGCAAAAGTGTCGCCGTTCGTCTCTATACCCGCTTTGATCGTGTTCTAGGCGATCCTTATCAACGAGAGTTGTTTATTAGGCTGTGGCGGTAACAACAGTTGCCATCAATTCACGGTACCTAAGTAAGAAGTGCGTTGCAAGTAATTCACTGGAGTGGTTATTTCGTAGATATTTGGCGAATGAATCGATCATCGAAGAGCACGTTCTTGGCCGAATGGAAATACTCGTAATTAAATTCTGTTAGGCTAGATTAGGGCTTTCCAAGCCCTAACAAGCCTCTAGTATATATATATACATATACATGTATAAATAAAAATAAAAAAAAAAAAAATATATATATATATATATATATATATATATATATATATATATATATATATATATATATATATATGAAGTGTTGTTGTCTAGTGAATAATACATTCGAGGGTTTTTCTTGAATTGACCAAACTAGACATGTGGTTTTTATGGTTTATTTCCCGACGTTTCCACCCAGGGTCTGGGTCCTAATCATGGGATCTACAAAATACAAAGGATGAATGTGAAAAATGGGTGAACAGTATATGGCTAACAAAGTATGTTTAGTAACATTCCATAGTGGGTAGGTATACTCTAAGTTTTACTTACAATATTTACAACAGCCGTGGACTCTTCAATGTCAACTACACTGGTTCTGAATAACTGATAAGAGATAAAAAACATTGCGTCTAATTGGACATGTAAACGGCTATTAGTGATTCTAAAGGGAAATAAACCATAAAAACCACATGTCTAGTTTGGTCAATTCAAGAAAAACCCTCGAATATATATATATATATATATATATATATATATATATATATATATATATATATATATATAAAACTCGGCCCTTCGGGCCTCGCAAGGGGCTCCACCCCTTGACCCCGCCAGGGGGGCTTCGCCCCCCTGGACCCCCCTAATCTATACTCGGCGCTTCGCGCCTCGCCGGATCTTTTCTCTTTTCTACTGCGTAGAAAACGAGTATAATTTGCTATGCAATTCGTCTCACGAGAAAAAAAAAAAAAAAATGTTCAAGCCTGGCTGGATTCGAACCCACAACCTTCGTCTCACGAAAAAAAAAAAATAAAATAAAATAAAATAAAAATAAAAATAAAAAATCAAGCCTGGCTGGGATTTCAACCCACAACCTTCGTCACACGAAAAAAAAAAAAAAAAAAAAAAAATCAAGCCTGGCTGGGATTTGAACCCACAACCTTCGTCTCACGAAAAAAAAAAAAAAAAAAAAAAAAAAAAAAAAAAAAAAAAAAAAAAAAATCAAGCCTGGCTGGGATTTGAACCCACAACCTTCGTCTCACGAAAAAAAAAAAAAAAAAAACAAGCCTGGCTGGGATTTGAACCCACAACCTTCGTCTCACGAGAAAAAAGAAAAAAAAAAATTTTTTTTTTCAGGCCTGGCTGGGATTCGAACCCACGACCTTCGTCTCACGAGGAAAAAAAAAATTTTCAAGCCTGGCCGGGATTCGAACCCACGACCTCTCGCTTCCCATCTCGGGACAAAAAACGTTACACAAAAAAAGTGGACATTTAAAAAAAATCATTGGGGGTCGGCCTAAGAATTGCATAGCAATATATATATATATATATATATATATATATATATATATATATATATATATATATATATATATATATATATATATGTATTTTATGTTTGTGTGTGTGTGTGTTTGTCAAAAGCGGAAAGCAACCGGGGGAGTCCAAAGGGGCAGAGCCCGAAGGGCCGAGTTTTTATTTCACTTTGCTGATTAGATAAATACAGTAACATTCATTCAGCCCATTCATTGTCTGGTCTTAGTAGTATTATTTTGTTTTTGGTGGTTTTCTATTTGTTCCACCTAAACGGTGGTCATTGTTCTACCCCTCATATTTCCCCCTCCAATTCTTCAAGTGGAGTCAATGATGGCACTCCCTTAGAGACGGAGAGTCTAGCTCTATTAGAGTATAGCTCCTACTAGAGTCGTGCTACACTTGCAGTACTTATTCCTTTCGACACCTTGTTCAAAGCCGCTAATGACCCGTCTGGTTGAGATGCGGCCTAAATCATTAAATAAAAATGAAGAATTTAAGCATATTATTTGAAATTTGAACACTTTGTTGTGCTGTCCATCGAAGTCATCTTTTCTTTTTAAACGTTTAATTTTTGGGCGATAGAGCGGATTTCCATTTTGATTCTAAGGTGAGATAGGAATAAGTTATACTAGAATGCCAAAAGCGATAAACTCTGAAAATCATTTCAGAATGCCAGAAATGTTTTCCACTAAGAACATTTTGCAAAACTTGATATTTGATTATAATATCTGAGAATTTACAACTTTGTATACTTTTGTGAACTGTAGATGTTTTTCCCACACGTTACGCATCCTACATTACATTTTCATTGAACCAAACTTCAAACCTCAAACCTTCAGACATCAGACAACCGGAGAAAATAAGGAACTGCGCCAGACTAATGATGACGTCATCCGGGGCCTGGTTGTCGGTGCGTGAGGATTGTTACCATCAAAGGCCGTCCGCGACGGTTCCTCTCGACCCAGAGCCGCTGGATTCACAAAAAACGGGCTCTGCCGAGTCACCCCGATCGCCGTCATCTTTCGGAACGAATCGAACCCATTTGCTGGATATTGATCCCCATAATTTGGGAAGAGCGTGGTGACGAGTCATGCTCAATTTTTCTACTGTGCCACTGAAAATCGCGGAGGCCTTCAATTTGTCACGTAATCGTCCCTTTCTCGCACTTCCTCAGTGCCGCATTCAGTCGGTACTCAAGTACCTCCATTGCGAGCAGCCTTGCGGTTGTGTTCTGCTTCCGGTGACTTCTGGTTTATTATTTTCAATAATGATCCTTTTTAATCGACTAAGAAAAAAAGAAAAGTAACCATAGCTAAACAAGAAAAATAACCGTAAGAAAAAAAAGAAAAAAAAAAAAAGAAAAAAACTAACTACCTGACAATTTGTTGAATTTTTGGTTTGCATTTTAAGAAAAAAGTAAGCAAAAAAGTCTGCCAAGTCGGGTGTGGCACATAGCTTCCTCGTTTACATTTCATGCATTATAAATTATTGAAACGTTTTAAATGATTTCGAAAAATTCCATAGCGGAATAGAGAAACCAAGGGTAATTCTATAGTATAGTGGCCTCAGCACCAATCTTTTCCATATGAAGATATATTTTATATTAGGCATACTTATAATTAAATAACATAAATGTGAGAGTTGGAAAGTCATATTTACCTTACTAATCGGAATCTAAATCTGTAGGACCGTCTGGTGGAGGAGTTGCGTTGATTGGAGTTTGGCAACTGTACAGTTCACCAATTGCACACCAGAGGAAATGTAGGCGAGTGCGGTAGTCGTTGAATTTCCTCTTAAACAAGAACAATACAATATGCCCGTGTAAATGGTGTTTACGATTGCCGTAGCGCAGCACTTTAGAACGCACTTCGCGCCACGTTCGTTCGATTGTTTGAGTGTGCGCGCCTGTATCAGGGTCGATGAAATTGTACGAATGGTTAACTGTTGAATGTTTGTAACCTTCGAACTCCAAACAATTGTACGTTCGCCAACAGTCACTGATGATAGTTGTTCCCGGCAGTATATACTTATGGATAATAGGTAAAAGGGTTTCTTGACCACGATTTGGTACTGGAATGATAAAAACGTCTTTGCTTTCTCGTTCAATACCTCCAAAAATCCAATTCCCATCAACAATACGGCCCCTATTATATTTACGATGTCCAATTTTTGCTTCGTCAATTTCTACTATTTTCCCTATCCCACCAATAGGCTTAGAGTTTAAACAAAAGAAATGAAAACAGACTTCACGTAAAAAATTTGACCAGTCCACCACTGTGTTGCTACTAATGAGTAGCTCTTCCATCAATAAATCATGTCTGGGCGGATTCAACAGACACCAAAACAAAACTAACCTGCAAATTGTTTGAACGGGTAATTTACTACCTTCAAACCACGTGCCTTGAAACTGTGACTTATCTGATTAGGCTCCGTACATGTCTAAAACTGCTTTGCGGGGTCCAATTCTTATCAAATATCGTGTTTCATGCATTCTACTTTATTGTGTATGAATATGGAAAAGATTGGTGCTGAGGCCACTATACTATAGAATTACCAAACCAAGAAGTAGCGTAAAAAGTCATAATTGGTCAAATAAGAAAAAAAAAAAAATATATATATATATATATATATTCAATGTAATTTACGTTTGTGCATGCACAGAATGAACTGATGAGTTGAGAACAATGAAATAGGTACGGGACCATCATATAGGTACAACCTAACCCGCGCATTCAGAGACAATTTTCATCAAAATCGGATGAAAACTGTGAAAATTAAGGTTGTTACAAGGATTTCACATTAGCGCATGCGCAGTAGCTATTAATGATACAATCATGTTGAAATTTATATGGCGTAATAAAATTGCCGTCTCCCAACTACCATCCAAATTTAAGCGAAATCGAACGACTAGGGTGTCAAAAAATTGAGCGTGATGGAAATTGCTCTTGCGCATGCGTAGAGTGAAGTATTGATTTGGCAACAATGAACTGATAGGAGATCATCTGCAACCTAACCCTCGTATTGCCTGACAGTTTCATCAAAATCGGATGAAAACTGTGGAAATCACAAGTTTTACGAGGAGGTTTTACAAGTCGTTACAAGGATTTTGCATTGACGCATTGACACAGTGGCTATTAATGAAACCATCATGTTGACATTGATGTGGGATGATCAAATCGTTATCTTCCAACTATCATCCGAATTGGAGCGAGATCAGATGACTAGGGCGTGAGAAAATGGTGCTTGATGGAATTTACGTTTGAGCATGCGCAGAGTGAAGCATTGAGTGAGAAACAATGAAACTGATAGGGGACTATCTGCACGCTAGCCCGCATATTCCCTGAAAATTTCATCTAAATCAGATGGAAACTGTGGGAAATAAGCTTGTTAAAAGGATTTGCGGACACACACACAAACACACACACTAAGACAGACAGACACGGAACCAAAGTTGTTCAGAATGGTCTAAAACGTAAAATGCGAGTGGAAATTTTGATTTTGGAGACCAACAATTTTTACTCCTGAAAGTGCTTCCGTTACTTATAGGTAGACTCGGAAGCAAAAGAGAAAAAAAAAAAAAAAAGAAAAAAATCCGTCCATCTGCCGTCTAAGCTTTTCCCCAAAACTGCTGACCAAAGTTGTTGAAACTTGGGTTATAAATTAAAATTGGAGTCTTGTTGATCCAAGAAGCTCGGCATCACAGCTCCGTAAGGAGATCTGGGACGTTACCCGTTCATCGGAGATGACCTTTCACTCTCTATAGTGTTTTCGCCGATCTCGACCGATTTCAGTTTGGGACACGCTTTACCGGAACCTATTGTTTTAAAAAACTAAATGATAGATGTTCCAAGAGGCCTCTTTCAGATTTCAGCTTCATAGGTTGAATAGCAAAGAACTTATCTCTGGATCTCACTCAGCTGATCTGGGAGACTCTAGACTTCAAGATTCATTTCTAGACGTCCCAAAAGGTCCAGCTTCATGGGTTTAATTGCAAAGAAATTAGCTCTGGATACTCAGCTGACCTGATTTATCGCAGTTTGGTGACCAGCACCAATCAATTCCTCGCGACCGAAAACAGCAAAAAAAAAAAAAAAAAAAAAAAAAAAATGTTCAGGCAAACAGTGTTTATTTTAGAGTATTAGATCAGCGTCAGGGACCCAATAATTACCTAATAAGCTGTTAGCCGACTTATCTGATGCATTTCTTCGGGACCGAATCAGCAAGCACCCTTCTATTAACTCACCAGAAATAAGTCAGTTTGTAGTTAATATTTCTTCATCTTTCACAAGGTGTAAGGGGAGTGTCCAGGTTAAATAAGGTCTATGTATATTATAACGTAAGTGTAGAGCACAACGAAAGACAGCCATGAAGAGCCACTGGAGGATGGAGACGAAGTGAGTGTGAAGCGGACCAGAAGACCGTGTCGTCGGAGGCAAATCCGTTCGTCTGGAAACGCCACCAGCATCCACCATCTGGAATGACTCGATGCCCGATTAGCTCATCAACCGCGATGACAAATTGAATGGGACCGTAAACTCCCCAGCCGTCTGGTTTTGAAAAAGAGTCTCCTCCGTCCCATCTTACGCAATATTTTTCTTTTCTATTCCTCCTTTGTTGGAAGTTTAAGTTTGACGTTGCTAAACGTGCCTATCCGTTTGATATTAGTGAGAGTTTTATCGCAGTAACGCTCAGAAATCCATCTGACATTATGATTGGTGTAGATACATTGACATTGACATTTTCTCGTCATTATATACTACTAGCAGGAAAGCCAGTTGTTTAAAATACAACTGACGCTAGAATGAGAACACACTAATAGAAAATGCCGTTTTAACTTTCATCAGATGATCATGGTGACAGGTACCATGTCATAATAACCCAGAAATTCCAATGAGGCTCCATTTCAAATTGCAGGGTATGATTCAGATAGAAGTTAGTTTGAGAGTTTACTCAATTAATGGTGGCTTTGTATCTTGTCATATTTAACCTGAATATATTTATTAAAAAAATTTACATAGCTTTTGCTAATGGAATAATTCTGTATTTTGTGCTCACTCATCTGATCGAAATCATCAAAACCAAACACGCGCGATGAAAGGGCCCGAACTGCGTGTTGGCTACCATAATAAAATTTCAGGAGCCAAACAAATCGGTTTTCCGTCCCGCTCTTCGCACGAAATACCAAAACCCCGTCCATCACCTATCAATAATGCAACCCATGCTTCACTAGGAACACCCGTAGCAACCCGTCAAGGCTTCTCCACTTGTCACGAATTTTCGACGCTAACAAACTGCTTGTTAGCAACCATAATAACGAAAGTTCGGGGACCAAACAAATCGGTTGCGAAGGGTAGCGCCGTTTATGAAGTAGAAGGAGTGTTGGAGGTTCAGACCTAGCCTGTATTGTGCACCGGAACTCACTGATCATTTTACGAACGCTTCCGTCAGAATCGGTCCAATTGTTTAGCCGTCTATTGGGAACATAGATGATAGAAAGATAGATAGATAGCTAGAATCAAACCTTGAGATTTTATTTTAATGCTTTGTTTTCGAGTATTTTAACAAGATTTTTTTCGTGTTTCCATAAAATACATTTAAAAGCATGTTCAGCTTACGAAAAATTTACGTGGAACAAAACTGATCTCAAATTAGTGAAATAATCATAATATTTTTTCACACAGCATCTAGTCCCTCGAAAAAAAAAAAAAAAAAAAAAAAAAAAAAAAAAAATTACCACACGCTTTGCAGAAAGAACACCCTAATGACCTCCGCCATCCTATGATTTTGATTTAAAACTGAGTTTACAGGTTAAAAAACATTAGTTCATCAAGGAAGACGACCCTCCATAAACAAATTAGATTGGAGTCGAATGCCCCATAACTTATCTCACTGAATCGTATGGTGACACCCTCGGATCTCTCCCACCGTCCGATCCCGTGGTAGCCGAGTTTTGTAACTGAAAATACGCGAGATTAAGAATAATAATTTTAAAAAAAGTTTGTAATTAACATCTAAAATTCTGGAGGGATATGAGAGTGTTCCCATTCGATTTAGCGTTAAAGATTGTAAGGAAATCGACCCCAATCTTATAAACTCATAGAAGGTAAGTTGATATTAAAACCCTTGATTTCATTTTGATAAATCCACTTTTTTAGCCTGTAAATACAATTTGCGGTCAAAATTATAAGATAAGTAAAACTTATTTTTATTTTACCGTTGAACGCTGAGGTCAAAACGAAGTTTTCGTTTCAAAAGAAGTTTTCGGAAAATACTCGGAAACAAAGCTTTTGAAAAAATCTTTAAGAGGCACTTTTTGATGCAAATTGATCCTCACAAGGTTCATAAAAAAAAGTGTTAAAACCCTGTGACCAACTGAAGAGCGTGTAAGCACTTCTGAATACGACACCTACAGTCGTTCCCCGCTATAAATGGTGAGGTTTTTCCATCGATTCATCCATCTCAGCAGTTGATGAATTATGTTCACTTTCACAACAGCCAGAGAGCTAAAAATAAATCTTCAGTGTTTGGTTTGACAGAATACCGAAGGTCGGTAAGATCTCATATTCTGAACAGGTATAAAAATGTATCCTTATAAATAAAGTTTAAAAATTCTATGCACGTACATTTGTTCGTTTACGGATCCTTATATCTAGCCGTGACTGGTACAAAAAGTTATACGTTCTGGGATGATAATAGAAAAGTTCCAGTCATGCAGCACGATTGCATGAGCAAATTTTCGTAAATTATCTTACCCACTAGGTATATTATGTTACATTGTTTTGAATATTAAGGACTTTGAGGGAAAATAAATTGTTAACTACCGATTTTTTGACATTGAAAATGTCTTACTTAGTCGACGGGTCAACATGGAATTTTGTTACGCAAAGAAAAAACGTCACGCAACCTATAAACAAGTTAGGTGTTGTTTTCTTTTGATTTTTACACACAACCAAGCCGTTGCTGGGGAAATGAAATTTCTTTAGTTTTCACCAGACAAAAATCGTTCTTCACTCGTTGGAAAGCTCTCGATTTATCACGCATTTCTTTCGTAATTGTTCTCTATTCATGTCGTAGTTTTATATTTATCTTCTTTATATATAATTCCGAACGGTCTTTGAAATTGTGAAGAACTTCGCCGTCCGATTTTAGTGTTAGACCGCTCATTCGAATCAGCACGGCCCCAAGTTTGTTGCTAAAGTGTCGCCGTTCGTCTCTATACCCGCCTTGATCGTGTTCTAGGCGGTCCTTATCAACGAGAGTTGTTTATTAGGCTGTGGCGGTGACAACAGTTGCCATCAATTCACGGTAAGTAAGAAACGTAGTGTAGTTACTAACATCTAGGAGAGTTATTTCTGAACGAAGAAATTGAAACTGAAGAACTTATCGGTATTTGCTCTTTTTTAATCATTTAATAACATCGCCTTAGCTTTCAACAGGTCACATAACGCCGCAAATAGGTAGGTAGGACTTATATCGTTACTACAATGTGCTGAGTTCCTGTTAGGTACTACTGTTATACGGAATAGATTCGGGCTTTCCAAGCCCTAACAGGCCTCTAGTTTATATTATAAATGGATATTGTAAACAGTGCCGCTTGTTTTGTTGTCACTTGGTTGAGAACAAAATAGAAATTGTTTTGTTCTAAACAAATCTTGGTTATAGTAATTGTACACGCGCACCATAACAGAAAATTACCTACCTGTGAATTCATATTCGTGGAAGAATTGGGCATCGTCGAGACTGGCTTACAGCAAATTCAGTAATTGTGAGTCAATAATTATTTTATGTTTTCCAATTGTTATTTTATTTAAAACCATAAATACATTGAAATTACTGAGACATTTTCAATGCTCATAGCTCTTCTCTCATAAGAGAGAACTTTTTCTACTAACATCATAAGAGAGAAAGTACTTTGGCAAAAAACTCGTTCTAAATAATATTCTGCGATTCAAAAAGAGGTTTTGGATTTTTAACTTTTTAGCAGTTTATACCAATTTTGCAGCACATTTTAACAAAACGTAAATAAATTTTTCAGCATAATTTTGTACATACATTTTTTAATGATCTACTTTATAGTTGATACTTTATCTGAGCAATATTCTGCTAAACAATATAATTTTAACAATTTTTAGCCGTGTTGTGGTATTTTTAGTGATTTTTTCTGCACTTTTTTGAAATGTTACCAATTTAATGTTCTCAAAAATTGCGGGCCAACAAGTTCGTCCTTTTGTTTAAAAAGCTTGATTTTTTGGCGCAAGAACGTATTTTTTATCTCAATCCTAAGGAGAGTTATCGTCTGGAAGGACACACGAACACACACATAAATAAATAAATAAATAAATAAATAAATAAATAAATATATATATATATATATATATATATATATATATATATATATATATATATATATATGAAAAAAAGCGTTAAACTCTAGGATTTGTTTCAGAATGTCTCAAAACGGATTTCAATGAAGAAAATTTTCGAAAATTTTTGGAGCCACTGCAAGAGCCTCATTTTTCGCTAATCAAAATTCGCTAAAAGCATCTGGTGCGAAGTTTCACACTTCACCCGGTAAGAATGACCCATATATGTGGGTCTGTGCGACTTACGGGTAACCGGCTAGTAATATACAGAGTGTTAACCTTTGGTGCCTTCCACAGGCCAGGGATCGATTTTACAACTAATTTGCAACAAAATGTGCCTCGAAGACTTTTTCTTTAGAGGCTTCGTTTCCGAGTAATTTCACTTCCAAGATTTTTTTCGTGATTTCGACCTTAACTCACTAAAACGGCCATAACTCCCTTGATTACCAGAGAACTACAGGCTACATTTAACATGTAGAATGTAATTAGATATATGCGTCTGAAAAAAGTGGTCATTCTGAAGATTTCATAAAATTCACCTTTCAGATTGAATTTTCACCTATTGAACCATCTTAAAAAATCTTTATGGTACATTAGAATGATGGGAAATTTAATACTCTTTCCAACGGTATAATCAAATTTGAATTTTCCTAGGTAATTAAGGGAGATATTGCCGTTTTAATGAGTTAAGGCCGAAATCCCGAAAAAAATCTTGAAAGTGAAATTACTTGGAAACGAAGCCGCTAAAGAAAAAAGTCTTCGATGCACTTTTTGTTGCAAATTAGTTGTACAATTGATCCCTGGCGTGTGGCAAGTACCAAAGGTTAACACCCTGTATAAATATACAGTAGTTGTTTAGTATTTGATAATCCATGGAACCTGACACTTTTAGCAACACTTCTTACTTTCCCTCCCAGAGCCGTTCAGAGTTTGTTGATTAGATTATGGCAAGGAAGAAGGGAGATGGTCTGTGTGTGTGTGTGTGTATGTGTGCGTGTGATTGTGTCCGTGTGTCCTTTCAACACGCATAATTTGACAATTGTCATTCAATTTAGTTTCAATTTCCAGGAAATGTGCGGGTTAGACTGTAGATGGCCCCCAACATGTTTCATTACTCCCAACTCAATTCTCCTCCCTTCGCACATTCGCAAACTTAAAATCAATCAAGTATCATTTTCTAACGACCCAAACGCCCATTCTCGCTCAAATTTAATGAGCAATCATGAAAAGACAAATTAACCATCTCGTATCAATTTTATCTCGATCGTTTAGTTCGTAGCGCGAATGTGAGCTCATTCCAACGAGCAGAACTTCTACAGTTGCCAGTCAGGGGCAGGTAAAATCGAATTGTTTCGTTATTCACCACCCAGATGAGCTCTGTGAACTCTGAGGCTGATTTCTCCCTAATCGACCTACGGTGCTGAATTTGAAACGGAGTCTTTCTAGGTTACGCAGAGTTAAATATGATGAACCATCCTGATCAGCTTATTTAGGTCTGAAGCTAACTTCTCTCCTAATCGCCCTATGATGCTGAAATTTTAAACGGCGTCTCTCTAGGGCACGTAGAATAGAATTACATCGAGCGGAACCACTCAGCAACTCAGCAGCTGAGTAATTGGAAAAAGATTTCTGTGTTCATCATTAATATAATTTCACATTTCTGGCAAACGACATTATTACCTATGGTTTTCCCATAGGGCAAACTTTCGTACTGAACGTTTCAGCGAAGTTTAGTCGTGCATTCTGGGTTGGATGCCAATTCTCAAGAGCCACGAATTAATAACTACTAAATTAGCAAATTATTACACATAGGATTAGAAATTACACTTCGCGATCCTCATCCATCTTGATTACGTTTTAGTGAATTTTATAGAAAATTAAGCTAAATTGCAATGGCTCCAAAAATTTTAAAATAAATATTTCCGAAATATGTCTTCATTGAAACCCGTTTTGAGGCATCCTGAAACGAATTCTATAGATTAATTTTCATATGAATATACATGTATTTATTTATGTGAGTGTGTCATTCCAACGATAACTCTTTTTAGGATTTAGATGAAGTTCCTTATTTAGCGCCATAAAATCAAGTTTTTCAAGTATTAAGACGAATTCGTTGGCCAAAACGTTTTGAGCACATTAAATTGCTCATGTTCCAAGAAAAGGGGGGAAAAAAACCACTGAAAACGGCTAAAAAGAAATTATCAACAATGAGCTAGAACATTGTAACCAACAATGTAACCTTACAACAATGTTAGCACTAAATTATTCAGAAATCCGTACTTTAATTAATATTTCTAGAAAAATCTATAGCAACTGAAAAAAGGTTCGTTATTGATACTAATGAACCAAAACGCTAAGAATCAAAATATTTTTTTGAATCAAAATATAATTTGGAACGAGCTTTTTTTGGATAGAAAATTGGTAGGTAGGTAGTTGAAAATATCTTTGCACAAAGAGCTCAAATTTGAAAACGATGTAACATAATAAATACGGAAATATGATAAATACTTATATATAAATGCAATTTTTATTTCAACTCATTTCATCTCACATTTACATACAATGCTGAAAATAAATAATCTCTCTCTCTCTCTCTCTCTGTCTCTCTCTCTTCTCACATCAAGTTCGCTACAAGTACAACTTGTTCCAACATGTTGTAAATGTTGTTCATATTGAGATCATAATCTTGATGATCACAATCTTCTCCGTACCTTTGTGGTATACAATTGAAGGATACTCAAGAGCCAAATTTCATTGAATTTCGGTCCCACAGTTTTGGAAAAAATGACTGTCGGCGGGCGGAACGAATTGTATTTCATTCGGCTAGTGGAATTTTCGAATTTTGATACCTAAACCTATTTTGAAGAGGGTTGAACTTTTCTTAGTCTGTCATATTCAAGATTACTTATTGAAGATGTTGATTTAAGATCCATTATTGAAAATGATAAACCAACCTACTTAGTGATAGATTTTTGAAGATTCTCGTACCGGAGAATTTGGTAAGTGTTGAAAATCTCCGGCTGTAACATTCGCGTTGCAAAACGAAACTTTTGTCTGGCTCATTGGAGGATTGTTAAGACATATGTAAGATCTGAGAACAGTGCCATACCGACTCGGTGGAATATTAATAGTTACATCTCCTTGTTGACTCGTCATAACTCAGATATCGACATGAGTCCACACTTCACGCAAGGGCTGTCGGCAATCTGCTCGCTTCAAAGCCATGAGAAATTATCCGCATCCCTTTCAAGCGCGGACTGTTTTCAATCATTCGCCGAACCCTCCCCGATCCTTTGAGACGTCTATATATCAAGCCAGGAAGCGGTTCACGTCACCTATCAAATACTGAGGGATCGAACTCGCCAACCGACCTGCAACCTCCCTTCTACGGTTTCGCCAACTAAACACGACATCCTGTGATCTTTAAGCGCGTTTTTCTATATTATTCACTCCATCAATATATATGTGTTCATTTACTATCATGTTTGTTGTATTTTTTTTCCAGACTAGGACTGGTCCTTATAAGATGGTGCGTTAGATCGTGGACTGTCTCGGGAGGTCTCGTTCCATTCATATCTGTTCAACAAACCATTACACGACAATCTCATTTTTAATTCTCTGCTCTTCATCTGATTTTCACCTTGGACATGGATGTCAAGCAATGGTTGCCTCACTTCCGACTACTGTATAGTAAGTACAGTTCAGTGAATTCAGCTTCGGATCTCCAGGTGCTGTCTACTACAAGAACAGTTCAAGGAACAGGACTTCAAGGTTCAATCCTTTCAACTGGTTGGTTCCGCTCTCTGCCACTTTCAACTCGCAAAGTGAAGCTGTATCCCGAACGTAGCACTACGGGTTGGATAACGTTGAGGTTATATTCATAGTTAATAGATTGAAAACCTAAAGATGATTTTCATGGAGTCTCCCGGCTAGGAGGCAGACTTTTCGCTGTGGATTATCTGACGGATTGCAAGTTTTCCAACGACTTAACTTTTTTGCTAAGATTTCAAGCAAACGAGTTGATTGTTGACCTACACATTCTTGTTAACTGAATAGTTGCTAACGGAAAGTATTGAACAATTCAGTTTTACACGCCCCTTTTAGCAAATTGTTGAAGAAAATGAATACTTTTTAGTATGGCTTCAATTGCTAATAAATAAATAACATAAAATGATAATAATAATAATAATAAACATATGTTTACTTGGAGACAGAGTTGGACAACTTATCAAAGTATTCATTGAAGTTGCACTATGCTTACTTACATTATGCTTACTTGCAGTATGGTTATGAAGATACACGAGTCCCGGCTTCCGAAAATTATTTTAAAAGAAATGTTGAGTAACAAGAGTTTTGCACAGCTCTTTGCTTCTCTGTGCATCAAGCATGGCATACCAGATAATCTTCTATAATTTAAATGGAAGGTTTTGAAATCTGACCTGGACCAACTTATTTCGGCAGTTGCTACTCACAAGCGAGCTGATTTACTGGAGCGAGTAGCAGCTTCCTCCTCCTTCACTCTATATCAGGAACTCAATCAAGATGTAAAGTGCGCCAGTCTTGTCCACCATGCTGGGATCTTTGCAGAATGCACGCTGGGCGTTCAAGATTCCAGCTGAGGCGCAAAGCCTTATGAATCTCAGTCATGTGATGAGTGTTCCCTCTGCAATCAGCTTGCCCAAAAGGACGTGTTTCACTTTTATGCCAATGCCCCTTTTATCCGAATTTCGGCTCCCTGAATTCGGGAAGGCCACATTGGGCCATGAGGATGTCCAGTCTGATCAGGGCAGGAAATGTTTTGCAGACAGATCCTTTCTTGTTAGGGAGTTCAATTTCTGATTGTCCGCATGAACTTATTATAAATATAATAATATTACTTATATCCTTTTATTTTTCATGTAACTGTTAATTGTTAACTGTCAATTGTATTGAAATCCTAGGAAAATGCCTCAACCTCCGGCAGACGGTTTATCCAAGCCGTATCGTTTATTGTTTGTATTATGAAGTCCTCTACGAAAGAAGAACTTTGCGAAATTACTCAATAAACTTTTTTCTTTTTATTCTTCTGATTAAGAGATGGAAAAAAAAGATAAAAAAAATAAATAAAAAAAAAAAAAAATAAAATAAAAAAAAATAAAATACAAATTTTTCAAAATTTTGTTCATGGAAATCCGTTTTGAGGGAACAAATCCTGGGTTATGTAGGGAAAACTCAGTAAACGAAGACTTCCTTGAAAAAATCCAAAAAACTAACCTCCTTTAATTTTCTCGTGAGATGCGCATTAACAGTTATTTCAATTTTAACCCAACTTTCAAAGTTTGTGCGACCCACCCGCTTCCATGGAAATCCACAAGTGTGTGGCAGGTCACGAAAATGTGAAGTATAGCAAATAATCGAGGAAAAGAGTTTGAGAGCGGGGTTGGTAGTCTGATTCGATGCAGAATTCCTTCCTGTACAACTTTTGTTTCGTACGAAAAGAAGGTAGGTCAGTTCCAAACGTCAAAAAGTGAAAAAAAAAAAAAAAAAAAAATTAGTCAAAAATCGATTTATTGGGTCAAAGAAGCAAATCTAAGTAGTAAAATACGTTTTAATTAATATTCTAAGTAAGAAAAATTTCCTGTATGAACAGCTCATGAAATAATGTCTATCTAGAGTCGGTTTCTGGCCCATTGTGCGCCTTCCTGAGCTTTTCTCAGTAACTACTGCTTTTCATGAAACTTGACTCAAAAATCACCTGTGGGGTCTAGTTGGTCCTAGAACCTCGGCACCAACCAACCTCGGATCGTAAATCTCCAAAGGGTAAAATATAAGGGCTGAAAATTTAAAAAATCGAGATCACGAAAACTTTTGAAATAAGTGAAGCTAATTTTTTTGGGTGTCATTTATAGATATCATCCCAAAGAATCGAATGAAACCACACGGATCGCTCACGTTCATCCGCTCGCTCTTCCTAACTTTGACAGGAAATTAAAATATCATCATGGGGGGAAGAATCGCAACTGGTGGAACTTATTAAAAATTGCCTTATAAACTACTGCGATCCTATCAGTTGCTATAATTCCAATGGAATTCTCCCTTCACAAAATCTAGTTTATTATAACTTATGTCACCTATAGATGGACTTGTGAAGCGTAGGATGGTGATTTATTCTCTCCGATTAATTTTCAGTTGGCAGGCAGCTACGACAATGCTGATATACTTGGATTCTGATGTTTTTGTGCTTAGAGTGTTAATTGGTATCATAGTTTGCATAAAGGTGATAATGAAACCTTAACGATCCCCGAAAACTCAAGAAGAATCATTCGACCGGTATCGTGGAAACCTTTTGGTAACCTTCCCTTCAGGGTGTAACCTGACCTGCGACCAATCTTCTTATTTGTAAGGCAGTGGTCTTGTGTAGGGGGCAGGGGTATGGTAATGGGGGAACGCCGGAGCGAGTGTCCTTGCGGGTGAAACTTCTTTAGGAAGAACTCTCGCATCCTTCAATAGTTGCGACATTGTCTCCGCGCGATCAGCCCTGCAGTTTCTCAGGCTCCTTCCACTCGCATGACCTTAATGACAGAAGCTTACGGTTTTTACCCCATCCCTTATACCTATGGTTGTCTACTTACTCCACGCTCTAAATAGACCTCTCACAAAATTTATAGGTATCATTAATGTCATCCCCGTCTAATGTGGAGCCTCTCCAATTTTCGCAATAGGTTGTGGCACTGGCATTGACAGTCTCGTTAGGGCGCTGAAAGTTTAATTATTATTAGTTCTGAAGGTAAAATTGTGTCGCAATTAGTAATAACTATTATAATCTAGTACAAGATGTAAAATTAAGGACGGAATGTAAAAGAGGTAAATTTACGGTGTATAGTATGTGAAGCACTGAAGACATAAGTACACATCACTTTACAATAGGTAGTCAACAATGAATTGGTACCAAACGTTTGAAACTGGTCAACTATCATTAAGTATGTTTTGAAAAATTATGTAACATTTGATTTTGTAATTTTGTATAATTATTTTCATTATTTGAATTTCAATGTTGTGCGTATTCTTACCATTGGTTGCCTGTAATTTTCAAAGTAGACTTGAGCTAGTACATTGTGATGTACCCATGTATATACCTTGAGGATCCTTTGTAACAGTGCCAATGCGCTTGGCCTTCCTGATTAGCTGGGTGAATTTGGTGACGCATTTCGTTCCTGTGATGTTTAAGAAATTTTGATTTGAAACCACTTCGGGGCAGCTGGAAAATGAATCCAAGTTGTAGAACGTGGATTATGAATGTCAATGCAAATTTATAATTCACGTTGGGAAAGTCGTATCAAGCCTTGCTTAATTTTCCCCACTGAGTTTATAATTATAATCTCTAGTAAATTCATCTTGCAAAGTGGAAGTAAATATAAAATACTCCCATTTATGACATACTATATTTATGATATACTCATTAGGAACATAATCATCTTCGCAACTGTGCATTGAATCATCATTTAGTCTACAAGATTGTAATACGTATATTTCAACTTTCAACTGCCTCACGTATTCGTTTGTATATATTTTATTGAATATTCGAGAATGTCTTTCCATCACTTCGATTGAAGACGTAACAGTCATAGAAATGTCTCAGTTTAATACCTATACTTCGTTTAATAATTACAGGCTAGTGTTCTGTGTAGAAGGGTTATCCAATACAGAAATAATAGGTAACACTTTGTGTAATAATTTGCACCCTTTTCTTGGTTGTTATTGATAGGTATCATCCCAAAGAATCGAGTGAAACCATCCGGATCGCTGTTTGTTAATCCGTTGAGTCTCCTGAAGGGATAGGACTTGATAGGAAAATAGATCATGAACATGATCGCAATAAGAACTGGTGGGAACATAATATAATAGTATAATATTATGTTCACACTGCATATTATGCAGTAAAAGTCACCTTATAAACTAAGGCGTTCGTTTTAGCTTGTGTAATTCCAATGGGATTCTGAATCGGTGAAATTCTTTCTTTCAGAGGCTGATATCTCTTACTAATGTACCATATGTACTGGGTTAATTAATAATTATAGACGAGTGATCTGAGTATGGGCTACCTATCTAATACAGAAGTAATAGATCTTTGCGTGAAAGAATGTACGATTTTAAGTAGTATTGGGACGTTATTCAGTGTTTTCAATATTTTCCTAACGGCTTCAGTGATATTTGTGTATAAAGAACAGAACTAGCCTTACGTGTTTGCAATTTTTTCAGGGAGAACCCCAATTGAATACGCATAGAAACGCAAAATTTGCAAACCCGACAGGGTAGCCATCACAAGAATTAGTTAGGGAACGACTGAGTTAAACCCCTTCAATTATCACCAGATTTATATGAATTTTTTGGATCTGTGTAGGTAGGTTCCATTCTAGTACCCTTACGTACAATGTCTATTTTGTTTGCATCAAACCTAGTCTCTGCTTCTGTAAAACCTTGGGCCTCTGCTACAATATTGGGTTGGTAGTTACATTATTTTCAACTTAACCTCCTCGCTATCTTCCAAAGAATTCCCTTCCCTGAGGATCGAATTTCGACAATATGAAGAAGGATGAGGAGAGGTACCTCCCAACGCTACTATTAGCTTAATTTACAATGCGTAACCTACTTTTGGATTTTTCGAAACGTTTGTTGAAAACAGAAGTTAGCTGAAATACAGCATTACTCCAAAACGATATAGAATCAACTTTACTGGGTGTGTTCTAACTGGTGTGTGTTATATTTACACTCGTCGAATGGTAATAAATCAATTTGTTCAACCGATTTCAATGTACCTTATTCTCATGTAGGTCCTACCCATAATTTCTAATAAAATGATGTAGATTCTTACGAA
The DNA here is from genome assembly GCA_030762985.1 of Adelphocoris suturalis. NCBI lineage: Eukaryota > Metazoa > Arthropoda > Insecta > Hemiptera > Miridae > Adelphocoris > Adelphocoris suturalis. Next base: position 82,239,036 of record CM061043.1, on the reverse strand, counting down.
TAAAAAGTTAGATAAAAGCCAAACATTGTTGATTATGGTTTACAATCAATACTCAGTAGTTCGTTCTGTTTAAATAATGTGATTCATTCATAATATATGTAGGTAGTGGTAGTTTTGATTTCACGAATCTCATTACATTTCATTGCAACTCTCCAACGTGGATGTTGTAGTTTCAGGATAACACTATTGAATTGTTAGTTACGCCCTTTTGAACCTCACCTCCTCATTATCTATAGAACACTCACCTTCCTCGAAGATGTGAGAATAGATATGAAGAAGGTACTTCTTAGTGCCTACCTACGTGATTTTTGCGTTAGCGGGGGTTGGTACCTACCTACGTAGATCTCTGCACTTACACGCCCTTATGGCGATAGTTTCAGGATGCGTCGTGACTTGGCTTCAGACCTCCTTTTTAAGACGGTCGTAGCATCGTGAATGCCAGCTGTTTTCATTGCATAACAATACCTATCCTAAGCAAAAGAGGGCAAAAGGAGTCTTAAAACACCGCTAGAGCAACGGCTGGGGCGTACATAATGTACGTAAGTACCTAGATAATTATCTGGATTAGCTTAGCCGGGCTATTGAGAAAAAATATAGTATAGTTTATTATACTGTCATACTATTTTTTAAAAAATTCAATAGTTTTTTCCTGTAATTTTCATAATTTTCTAGATACAAATACATATTCATCGCATCATCAACACTAAGTATAGGTATATGTACTTCAGTTTTGGAGAGGTGCTGTTGATGTAGATGTCAGTATCTACTGTATTCTACTATTTGATATGAATGTGTCTTTTAACGGACTATGATTTTCAGAGGAACAACAGACCACTCACATATGAGTATTTCCCAACACTTACCTTCCACTGCTGACTCCCAGATCATGAAGTTTTCGCTTTCCGAACGCCTGACGGCAATGTCGGGCAACGAGGAAGCATTAGCCTCAATTATGGGATGGAAAAGGGGGGAGGCGGAAGTTCATTATTTCTTATAAATTCATATGGAAATTTCTATATAACCTAATTCCTTGATGAAACATAATTTTTTCCAGTAAATAGCAAAGTAATAGTAAAATTAACTATATAGTTGGAAAGCTTAGGTTCCGAGAAAGCTTTCTATGTGGAGTCCTTTTGAAATTAGTAGGTATATAGTTAGAGAAGAAAAACAAACGAGAAAACATCAAATTCTAAAAATTTATCAATCATTTCATTTTAGCCTCCTTTTAAGGAATTTTCGTAAAAAATGAACTATTGCAATGGCTCGGAAAATTTTAAAATGAAAATTTTGAAAAATTTCTTCGTTGAAATCCATTTTGAGGCATTCTGAAACGATTCCTGAAGTTTGCGCTTTTTCATATATATATATATATATATATATATATATATATATGTATATATATATATATATGTGTGTGTGTGTGTGTGTGTGTGTGTGTGTGTGTGTGTGTGTGTGTGTGTGTGTGTGTGTGTGTGTGTGTGTGTGTGTGTGTGTGTGTGTGTGTGTGTGTGTGTGTGTGTGTGTGTGTGTGTGTGTGTGTGTGTGTTTGTGTGTATGTGTGTGTGTGTGTGTGTGTGTGTGTGTGTGTGTGTGTGTGTGTGTTTGTGTCATTCCAGACGATAACTCATCTTAGGATTGAGGTAAAAATTCCGTTCTTGAGCCAAAAATCAGGCTTTCCAAACGAAAGGATGAGTTCGTTGGCCAGCAATTTTTGAGCACATCAAATTGGTAAAATTCCAAAGAATGTGCTAAAAAAAATCACTAAAAATGGCAAAAAATAGTTAAATTTATATTTATTGGTAGAATATTGCTTAAATGAAGTTTATTAACTATAAAATAGAATATTCAAAAATTTTTGTACAAAATTATGCTGAAAAATGGACTTGAAAATCATTAAAATTAGCTTAAAAAATCAGAATACGTTTTTGCCATAAAATTAATAGTTAACAATAATTTCCTTCCACTCAATAAGCTCATATGTATTTCAAAACAATTTTACATTATACAACACGATAATTTACGAAAATTCGCTCATACGATCATGCTGCATGACTGTAACTTCGATTTTATAGAGTCAGCAAAATGAACAAAAATCATGAATCGTACAAACTGTGGGGCAGTTAAGCAATTAAAGGAAAAACATTATTTTACGAGTTAGCGCGGCTTAAAAAAGATTTATTTGGCATCAGAGCTGTAGGAAATTTACCGTTCTTCCCAACGGTGTCGTTATTTTTGATTTTACAGAGAACATTAGGGTGTTATGGCCGTTTTAACGTCATAAAACAAAAAAATCTTAAAAATTAAAGCACGCTTTTGTTAAAGTAAACCAGCTCCAGTGGAAGTTCTCCAGGAGGAAATGAACTCTAGAATTAGCCCAGTCAAATTAGACCAAAAAGAGGCAAATAGGAGAAAAAATTCATAGTAAAGAAATTTCTTCACCAGGCTCTTCCTTCACACCTAGTAAATCATATTTCAAAAGTCCCCTAGTATGGGGGGGTGAGCTCGACGAGGGGGGGGGGGGGGTGTTTTTCTCCTTTTTTTTCGGTTTTTTACCTATAACTCGAAAAGTAAGCGTTCTAGCGACTTGTTTACTATTACCAGAATTAAAGTGCATAAAATTTTCTACAATTTTTACTCCTGACTTCATTCTCTACGATCAGGAGTTCCGCCGCTAGAGCGCGATGAAAAGTAGGTATCATTTCAAAAAATCAGCAAAAAGGCCTTTATGCTCTTTTTACGCAGAAATCATTCGTATGAAGCTTCCGGGTGACTTAGAATACTTAGAATAGGCTTGAGCGGGTTTCATGTACGTCTTTTTTTTCTGTTCTTCGCTTACATCCTGGAAACTGTGATAACCATAACATATTTTCAGCACCCTTACCAACTCACTGTGAATTATCAGTGAATATATATGTATATAAAACACAGTGGCTCTAAAAAAGAAAAGAAAAAAAGGAACTAAAGAAAATGAGCTGTGTTTCATCAAAAAATGTTTAATGTGCAGGTAGGTACAGTATAACCCATGTTAAAGAAATATTCACAAAAGGAGTGGGAGGAGGAAGGGGTCATCAATCTTCACAGGTATCTGCTCTTCATCCATTGAGAATAACCATCCACAGTCAAACTGAAAATTCAAAATCGGATTACAGTGAGGTGCACATGATCTTATATTGATAGATAGATGAAATTCATGCAGATGATTAGGATGAAACTTACAGGGCAATGGCATATGTGTTGAGTGGGTAGTCTTATGGTTCCATGTCTGTTTCATCATCTTCTGTAGATGAACCGTCATCACCATGTGGTGGGTTGTTTGTGCAGGAACCTGAACAGTTGGAGCAGAGTGTTGAGCAGTGGACGCCAGCCCTGGGGCATCCACATCGAGCACTACCGCACCTTTTGGTGCAGCTGCAAAATATATTCTGCAGAATTTCAGATGTTGCTGGTGGATCCAAAGTTGGGATTGGTTTGAGGAAGCCATCGTCTCCCCTACTCCAGCCCCAATTCTGCAGAATATATTTTGCAGCTGCACCAAAAGCTGCGGTAGTGGGCGATGTGGATGCCGCAGAGCTGGGATCCACTGCTCAACACTCTGCTCCAACTGTTCAGGTTCCTGCACAAACAACCCACCACTTGCTGACGACGATTCATCTACAGAAGATGATGAAACAGACATGGAGCCATAAGACTACCCACTCAACACATATGTCATCGCCCTGTAAGTTTCATCCTAATCATCTGCATGAACTTCATCTATCTATCAATATAAGATTATATGCACCTCACTGTAATCCGATTTTGAATTTTCAGTTTGACTGTGGATGATGATTCTCAATGGATGAAGAGCAGATACCTGTGAAGATTGATGACCCCTTCCCCCTCCCACTCCTTTTGTGAATATCACTTTAACATGGGTTATACTGTACCTGCACATTAAACATTTTTTGGTGAAACACAGCTCATTTTCTTTAGTTCCTTTCTTTCTTTTCTTTTTTAGAGCCACTGTGTTTTATATACATATATATTCACTGATAATTCACAGTGAGTTGGTTAGGGTGCTGAAAATATGTTATGGTTATCACAGTTTCCAGGATGTAAGTGAAGAACAGAAAAAAAAGACATACATGAAATCTGCTCAAACCACTGTCCGAGCATCACTGATGTTCGGAAAACAAGTCATGATGTATTCTAAGTCACCCAGAAGCTACATACGAATGATTTCTGCGTAAAAAGAGCATAAAGGCCTTTTTGCAGTTTTTTTGAAATGATACCTACTTTTCAACGCGCTCTATCGGCGGAACGCCTAATCGTAGAGAATGAAGTCAAGAGTGAAAATTGTAGGAAATTTTATGCACTTTAATTCTGGTAATAGTAAACAAGTCGCTAGAACGCTTATTTTTCGAGTTATAGGCAAAAAACCGAAAAAAAGTCGAAAAAAAGGAGAAAAACACCCCCCCCCCCCTCGTCGAGCTCACTCCCCATACTAGGGGACTTTTGAGATATGATTCAAGACATGTGAAGGAAGAGCTTAGTGAAGAAATTTCTTTACTATGAATTTTTTCTCCTGTTTCCTCTAATTTGACTGGGCTAAATCGTCCCGACCCCTGAAGTTTGTACCATTAGGTTGGGGAAACTCTGCATCTCTCTCGTTGATTTTAAATCACGCTCATGTTGATGTGCTGTTTTCTTGCCTAAGTTTCTTGCCCTTAGAAAGAGAGCGAACGGATGAACGTACAGCGATCCTAGTGGGATCATTCGATTCATTTATAGGCCAGTCAAATTGTACGTTAACATCGCAAATGGTCTGCTAGTTCTGCTTTTTTCATATGTTGTTAGGATCAGTACCAGTAGTGTAAATCCAGTTTTGCAACTTCGAAAGACCTGTGCTAACTTTGGGGCGCTCGAAAAACCATGAAATTTTCGCACTTGTTTCGGTTTTTTCACTATATCTTCCAAAGTATGCATTTTTAGAGAATACATGTATGATACATTTTTAAAGAAGTTTAAATTAGCTACAATTTGATTCTAAAACCAGCTCTGTAGGTCAAATAGAAGCCGAGATACAACTCTTCAAAAGTTGATCGTTTTTTCCAAAAAAGTGAAGTTTACAGTTTTGACCAACTTTGGACCCAAATTTCGGTGGGAAATACTCATCCTACGACGAACGTCGAATCAAGAGAGGTTGTAGTAAATTTAATTACCTTTAATTTAAGCACAAAACGGCGTCTATAGGCCCAATAGTTTATTACAATGTTCAAAAAAACCAAGAGTCGGGAAAACTGCATTTTCCAAATACTCGATCTGTTGAGTACCCACGATGTACAGTGGGGTATATGACCATAAAGTGCGGACAAAACTACTTACCATCCTATTTGTCGCGTAATGAATAAATTATTGATTTGTACAACCCAAAAATTAATTTAGTAATAAATAAATTATATTCTTTCCAAAATAAGAATAGTAAAACTTAACACTTGTAATTTTTTTTTCAATTCATTTTTTCTCAATTGTATTTCAATTATGTTAATAGAAAAACCATTTTTAGGTTTTTAATTTTCAAATACTCTATCTGTTGTGTTCCCACGATGTTGTGATTGATAGGTTGAATGACAAAGCCATGTAAAAAGTAAAGATACGTGTAATTTATAATAAAAAATAAAAAAAACATCAAATTGTGCTTAATAATTAATGTAATTACATAAAAATCAAATTTAAAAATTAATTACCTACATTATTTACAAATATCTGATAGCAAAAAGTCAAGTTTAAAAATTAAAGTTGTATTATTTACAAAATCGGAGGTTGGAACGGATGTCATTTGGCCCGTTTAGATAGGGGTTCCCAGTCGTCCAGCTGATTTTCAGTCTGTGGTGGATCGTCGTCGTCATCGTCGTCTCCTCCACCGATTTGCATCGGAGCCACGTTCTGGCAGGATACTCCGCTGCACACCTTGCAGAGAGAAGAGCACTTGAGCCCTGCTTTTACGCAGCTGCAGCCGCCTCCGGTGCACCCTTTTTTGCACCCACAGGATAGGAGTTTCAGAAGGGTTGGGGGTGCCGCTTCGCTCATCATGGTGGTGGGGATGAGCCCCTGTGAGGTTTGGGTCCAACCCCACTGAGTGGCATCTTTGTTCACCCCCAACCACTTCTGAACCTGGTGGTAAGTCCTGTACGAGTGAAAAGCCGCACCATCCTCAGTGGGAGGCAAACGGGCCAAGTCGAGTTTGCTTGAGGTGGCCGTTTTGATAAAAATCTTATACCGCAGAGTGTTGAGGGTATCCTCTTCTACCTCTCCACCGTACAGAGCAACCAGACACTTTGCCCCTGCGTCCACAACGGCTTGCTGGGTTGCGTCTGGACGGAGGAACACTTGGGCTGTGGTTATGAGCTGTGGGCTCTTCTGAATGACCATCCACAGCTTGTTTTTCCCATACCAGAAAAGGGCAGAGTTGGTATCACAACCGGTGAAGGCGTGGAGGAACAGTTCAAAGCCTGTAGGAACCTCCAAACCTCCATGATTGAATGACCTACTTGTGAACTGCAGGGAGCCACCGTCACCTCTGCCACTTTTCTGGAAGACTGTGTTGCTCACGGACAAACCCAAGCCATTCAGAAGAACGAGGAGGTCCACATCTTCCCCGATGATGACCACAGAGTCGTAGGAGGTGCTCTTGTCGAGAGCCAGCTTGATTATGTCACAGTATTTGAAAAATGCAGTTTTCCCGGCTTTTGGTTTTTTTGAACATTGTACAAAACTATTGGGCCTATAGACGCCGTTTTGTGTTTAAATTAAAGGTAATTAAATTTACTACAACCTCTCTCGATTAAACGTTCGTCATAGGATGAGTATTTCCCACCGAAATTTGGGTCCAAAGTTGGTCAAAACTGTAAACTTCACTTTTTTGGAAAAAAACGATCAACTTTTGAAGATTTGTATCTCGGCTTCTATTTGACCTACAGAGCTTGTTTTAGAATCAAATTGTAGCTAATTTAAACTACTTTAAAAATGTATCCTACATGTATTCTCTAAAAATGCATACTTTAGAAGATATAGTGAAAAAACCGAAACAAGTGCGAAAATTTCGTGGTTTTTCGAGCGCCCCAAAGTTAGCACAGGTCTTTCGAAGTTGCAAAACTGGATTTACACTACTGGTACTGATCCTAACAATATATCAAAAAAGCAGAACTAGCAGACCATTTGCGATTTTAGCCCTTTCTTGTGTACGATTTGACTGGCCTATTAAGTTGCAATAGCAATAAGAAAAACATTAATCTAGAATGGTAACACTTGCAGATTTTATGCTCGTTTTCTTTGTAGTCATAGGGATAAAACTCAACTGTAAAGGTCACGGCGAGATCTGCTAGTGTTGCCATATGGCTCAGGGTCAATTAAATAAGGACTAATTTAACTCCAATTACATAAAGACTGACTCCAAACTTTTTTTTTTTTTTTTTTTTTTTTTTTTTTTGTAGAGGGCCTTTCTTTAAGAAAACCCTAGGATTTCTTTGGAAATACCAGGGTTTTAAACATTACGAGTAAGTAGCTAAGTTAATAGTAAAATTAACTATTCAGTTGAAAAGCTGAGTATTGAAGCCAACTTCTAAGATTACAAAAAGGACAATGAGATACAATCATTAGGGCAAACAAAACCAATTTCGAGCTTTTGAAAAAAGTGAATATTTCCTAATTTTTTCATATTTTACGTTCAACATTCATTTGCACTTTTGGATAACAATTTAGATGCATTATATGTGTCCTTGGGAAATAAAAAATTTAAAGCTCTTCCCAACAATATTTTGAAACAGCATAATTTATAAATCAAGGGAAATTTGCTCTTGTTGGTGACGAACTGTCAAAATCACGCTACAAAATCACGCTTTGAAATCGTTATAACTCCAAAAGAAAGGGCTTAAAAAAAAGCCTAATGGACAAATATTGCCAAAAATTATTTGTACAATCTATTCTTTATGTGAATTATTGAAATAATATAGAAATAATATGAATAATATCTAAAATCAGCAAAGGTATCTTATAGGTACCTACCTACCTTCCTACGTACCTACTCATCTACAAATGTGCATTTTCAATGAATGAGCATAGTACATGTACCTAGAAGTAATTAAATATAAGATCAGTTGTAAATCAACAATGCATCATATTGCTCCTGCTGTAATTAATTTGTTCCCTTATGCAGAATATTTCCGTTATGGGGACCGACTATTTTATAATGAATATATAATTATAAAATTTCATAACAATACAATATTTGTAATGTGTCGCATTTATAAGAAATGTAATTATATATAATGAATGTAAAATATAACTCAAAAATACGTATACGTATATTGTCAGAATAAAAGAATGTCTTAAAAATATAAAAGTTCTCATAGAATAATAGGTGAAATACAAATGTGTAATATTTATAAAATATTAGTGTAATATATGAAATTTGTCGTAATTCGCTTAAATTCGTTCATGTAAGTACGTAAAGATGGGCAACATAAGGTCTAAAGAGCCTGCAAATTTGTTTATAAATGATTATTATTATTGAATTACAACTGAAGTATATTAAGTTGTGAATAATATTTAAGTGGTGCTACTCACCTGTAATGTGAATAATTTTTCACAAAATACAGTGTTTATCTATCTTTATCTATCTATCTATGTACCTAGAAGTAATGAAATATAAGATCAGTTGTAAATCAACAATGCATCATATTGCTCCTGCTGTAATTAATTTATGTTCCCTTATGAGGAATACTTCCGTTTCGAGGAATGACTTTTATGTAATGTATATGTAACTAATAAAATTTCATAACAATACGAGATTTGTTTGTGTCGCACTTATAAGAAATGTACTTTTATATAACGAATGTAAAATATAACTTAAAAATACGTATACGTATATTGTCAGAATAAAAGTATTTATTAAAAATATAAAAGTTCCCATAGTATAATAGGTGAAATATAAATGTGTAATATGTATAAAATATTAGTGTAATATATGAAATTTGTCGTAATTTGCTTAAATCCGTTCATGTAAGTACGTAAAGATGGGCAACATAAGGTCTAAAGAACCTGCAAATTTGTTTATAAATGATTATTATTATTGAATTACAACTGAAGTACATTAAGTTGTGAATAATAATAAAGTGGTGCTACTCACCTGTAATGTGAATAATTTTCCACCAAATACAGTATTCATCTATCTTTATCTATCTATCTATGTACCTAGAAGTAATTAAATATAAGATTAGTTGTAAATCAACTATGCATCATATTGCTCCTGGTGTAATTAATTTATGTTCCCTTATGCGGAATACTTCCGTTACGAGGACTGACTTTTATGTAATGTATATGTAACTAATAAAATTTCATAACAATACAAGATTTGTAATGTGTCGCACTTATAAGAAATGTACTTTTATAAAACGAATGTAAAATATAACTTAAAAATACGTATACGTATATTGTCAGAATAAAAGTATTTATTAAAAACTCGGCGCTACGCGCCTCGCCAGGGGGCAAGCCCCCTGGACCCCCGGATGCTTACCGTTTGGAGCCTGCGGCTAAAATTCGAGAAACATGGAACATGCTATATATATATATCGATATATTAATATCAATATATATCGACATATTAATATCGATATATATATATATATATATATATATATATATATATATATATATATATATATATATATATATATATATATATCGATTATTAACAAGTGGTAATATGATTAACAAGTGGTTGCAATCATGTTCACAATATCAATAATTGAGAATGATCACCTGTGTGTAAACAATTAATTCATATAACCATCGCATTATTGGATAAACACCTCACACATTAATATAACACTCTGATATAAAAATGCGACATAATCAGGAGCTTTCCAACGAATGGTGAACGATTTCTGTACGATTAAAATTGCGGAAGTTCTATTTCCCTACCAACGGCTCGGTTGTACGTGAAAATCATAAGAAAATTTCGTCACCCATCCGCGTCACCCATCCCGCGTCACCCATTCCGCGTGACATTTTTCGGCTAGTTAGTCCAAGGCTAAACCATGTTCCATGATAATATAAAAGTTCCCATAGTATAATAGGTGAAGTATAAATGTGTAATATGTATATAATATTAGTGTAATACAGGAAATTTGTCGTGATTTTCTTAAATCCGTTCATGTAAGTACGTAAAGATGGGCAACATGAGGTCTAAAGAACCTGGAAATTTGTTTATAAATTATTATTATTATTGAATTACAACTGAAGTACATTAAGTTGAGAATAATATTTAAGTGGTTATAATTTTTCACCAAATACAGTATTAATCTATCTTTATCTATCTATCTATGTACCGTCTAGAAGTAATTAAATATAAGATTAGTTGTAAATCAACAATGCATCATATTGCTCCTGCTGTTAAATTTACGTTCCCTTATGCAGAATATTTCCGTTACGGGGACCGTCATAAATCAACTAGTGTCTACAGTAACTTGATCGTCATCGAATCCCGGTGCCTCCAGTAACGCTAAGCCGAGCGGTTCCCTCGGTCGACTCTATTAACGGAGAGAAAAAACAAATCGCGGTAACGCGAACTGCAGTGGAAATGAAGGCGGAGGATGCGCAGCTCGCCCGGGGTCGTCGGGCTATTGGAGGGGCACCGAAGCCCGTCCCAAGGAGATGAGCCAGGGAGTAGAGTGGGACACCCGCGACTTGATGCTGGGAGGTCAACCCCAGTCAGTGCTGTGGCAGCCATTCAACTCCTTACTACCTACTACAGCCATGGGAACCTTCTTACTTATCGTGAGTACCAACCTCTGCATTCCTATTGTGTTCTTATTTGTTTCGGCCGAAAAACTCGCAAGCTTCTCCCAGAAACACTTATAAACAACGGGTCTTGCTTCATTTCCCTCTCGTCTGGAAAAAAACAATTAGACCTTACCTTCCCAAGGAGCACACGTCCCTGAAAAACGTTTTCTAGTCAGTTCGCGACGTCGAAATTTTTTTTCTTTACGCAATCACTTTTTTGTCGATGTACGCAGCTAGTTGACAGGCGATGTTCTGTTTTGTGCCTTCCTCCGGATCTGAAAGGGAGGTGTCAACTCCGAGGAAATCGTTGAGTGAAAGCAACGCGTGGGAAAACAGACGCCGGGCGTTGAAATCTCCTTCATCGCTACCGATTAAAAATAGCGTCTTCACGCTTGTCAAGGCCCAACATTTTCTTCCTGGACATTCAACCTTTCACACAACGTGGGACCTTTAATACCCATTCAAACAGCCTACCTTCCCAGCTAAGAAATCCAATAATAGAATAATATTTAAGGTTCTTGTCAAATACTACTGGACTGAATACCTACCTACCAGCTAAAAGACGAAACTGCAGCCATTTACAATCATCACTATTGTCTTTGCCACTGCGATTAACATAAACGTATTTGCTCGGAACGTAGCTCAATATTTGGTTTTATTATTCAACAAGAAACCATTCGAATAAACAACAGTAAACCAAAATCCCTCAAAAAGTTATGGCTAACGTACCTAGAACCCGATACATACATATACATAGTACCAGATAAGAAGGTACCTACCTAGAACCCGAAACACAAATACACTTTTCCGTGAGCAGTTTGTACAAAGCATATTTCCATAACTAACTAAACAACCAAAGTTCGTTGTATATTTTATCTTTTTTATAGAAGAGGAACGATCTATTATTATTGATCCAAGGAAGTGTAGAACAACCCAAGAATGGGGGAAAAAAATCCGTTTCAGATCATCCTGAGATCGAATTCGTAAAAAACAAAGATGCTTGTATTGTATGTGTGACTAATTTTGTCGACGTTTCCTAGGCAATAATTTTCAACCTATTTTTGAAATTCTTTCTTTGTTTAAGCCTGATTCTAGTTGAATTGTGAAACAAACCTCGTTGGTGGGGGAGGGGGGGGCCGATTTATCGTGATATTTTCAACCAATTTACAATCAATTCGTAAAAGTGACGTTGCTTGCGCAGTGTACAATCACAATTGCGCAGATGTCGAGCAGTGCTACTGATTCTCTTTTTACCTCAATACTGTAAAGAGTGTAACGTGAACTGTGACCTTTTGGAAAATTCGTTGCATCAAAACATTTGGTTTGAGGTGGGGATGGGGGGGGGGGGGGCAGAAAATGAGATATTTTTGTGAAATCCCATTGTATTTTACTTATATAGAATTCGGGCCAATGAATAAAATCCTGCAAATTATAACACAAAGGTTTACTATATCTTCTACGCAAATATTTTGTCTATAATAAATTATTAAACACCGATAATAGTATACCTACATGGCGCTTCGCGCCTCTCAAAAGGATTCAAACCTTTACAGCTCCACGACACCACAGTTTTTCACTTATTAATAAATGTCGAAAATTTCGAAAAAATAGAATAGTCCATTAAGAAACAAATTAGGCTCAGAGGTCTCTCAGCTGATCAATGTGTCTACGTGCACTGATATTGAATTCTAGATATCACAGATGAGCTCCATTTCGAATTAAGACCTTCGATCCGTAGGTTGACACCAATAAGCTTAGATACGAAGATATGGGCATCTACAGAGAGAAAATTAATGCAATTAATTAATGCATCTACACTTTACCAGTCCTCTTGACCTAGGTGTAACGACATTTGAGTAGTTGGGTACCTACCAACTGAACATTTATGAGATAAAATAAAACACCTAATAATGCTTCACCAGTCCATCCGTACGGACAATAGTTATTAAAGTTTATTTGTTAATTAGGTATTAAAATCGAATTCGCGAAGTTAAAATTCCATTAAACTCGGTTTCTTGAAGTTATCCATTGGAATTATATCAGCTATTATTATTATTTTATTTATTTATTTTTTCACTTTCAAGGCAAGTTTTATATGTTCCGATCCTACAAACACTTAACTCTCTAGCTGTCATTAATGGAAGGAATTTCGCGATTGTTTCGAAGGACTCGTTAATTCAAAGATTTCACTACCAGTGAAGGTTTTCTTAAGTTATCGCGCTTAGCAATCCGAGGAATGTTTTTAGTTCTAACCCTTAGAGAGAGTGAAAAGACAGCTTTCCGGATGGTTTTATTCGATTATTTGGGATAAAATCTATAGATGACATCCAAAAAATTATTACTGTTATTTTGAAAGTTTTCGAGATCCCGATTTTGACATGATGATAATCTTGTTTTTTAAATTCAACCCAATTTTCAGATAAAAAATTGTTACTCGATACCGATAAACAAATTTGTTAACCATACTGGAAGAATGAAATCAGTAATCATTAGAAATTTTATTGGGAAGTTTCCTAATTGCATGGCTATTTAACGTCTCTTTGTTAATGAGCTAAATTCTCTTCTGTTCATCCTAGGAAGTTGAAATTTTATAGGGAGACTCCCTGGGACATTGAGTGACGATCAAAATGATAGGTTCATTCCTAATCAGCTGAGTGAGCTATATTCTCTCCGTTCATTCTAGGAAGTTCAGATTTGATAGGAAGACTCCTTGGGACATTGACGATTGAGATGATTGGTTCATTCCTAATCAGCTGGGTAAGCTAAATTCTTTCCTGTTAACCCTAGGAAGGTTAAATTTGATAGGGATACTCTCTGGGGCGCCAAGAGACGATTACAATGATTGGGTCTTTTCTGATCAGCTTTCTGATATAAATATTTCAAATTTCTTAAACTCCAACAAAGAAATCAACGTTCTATCTGTGAAGGGAGACTTCTTTCCTTGACGTGAAATCATCACAGAAGTCCTTCGTTCAAGTTAATAACTGCTATCATTAGAAGTCTTCCTGGGTGTAATAAATATACTCGACTGAAAATATAATTGCAGTTAATCACTTAAATCGGTGCTTTATAATTGATGTTGTTCGGGTAGGCACCTACATATTTAGTGTTTTTGATGTTCCTGAGACTCAATCTTGGGAAATTTATTGTTTCTTAGAATAAGTAGGTAGGTATAACTTCATTTGAACATGCAACCATAGCTGTATTTTTTATTTATTAAATTTTATACATTCCTCTCTACCGAAGAAAGGAAAGCTTTGTGTTAGTGCAAGAGTTCGAAAAATCAACATTGGAGTCTTATGAATGTTATCGCGTTTGGACCACTAATAACTATTGATAGAGCATGTGCAAAACTAAAATTCATTGGCACAGGCAAAACTTCGAGAGACTAATGGTCTGATTTTCATGAAATCGTTGTTAGTGGTTGAGCTCTTAAATAGTGAATGGCGTACAATTTTTGGTCAGTTATGCGCATGCGTAAAAACCAACAGCCCTATTTTGTTTATTAGTATGTTTACACACATAATATTTTACTTCTCTATTTTGCATTCAATAATTTTACCTTATACTTTGTTCGTCAACATTTTAAACGTCCATGTCTGCACTGAAGAAGCTACATTGCCCACCCAACTTGGTAGAAGTTTTTTCTGTAAGCATTAAGGTTTTTCCTCAAACTTTCAAGTCGCAAACCAATGTTCAGTATGAAGCTGGCAGCAACTTTTATGACCTGATGAAGTAGCGAAAATGCAACATAACGCATTGCGTCGTGGATACATAGGTACATAATTATTGGTATTGATATGTTATTACGAGTACATTGATACAAGGATGATTGCTACTAACCCTGCTTGATTCTCAAGACTATAAAATGGCATTCAGATGGCCCAGATTATATTATTGTCTTTCTGTGAAAAGCCCAGGAAATCAGAATTCTCACTCGCAATTGACATTTCTCTCAAGCAAGTAATATCCAAAACTTTCTGCTGATTTTGATGACATATCAAAGTAAGTACGAGTATATGAAGTATATGCTCTTGTTGGACTGTTGATTTGAAGGGTAGATGCGGATTAAACTTCTGATAATCCTTCATGAAATTCATTATGAATATCAGCCACTGCGCATCATGCGTAAACGTTAAATCCTTGTAACTTGCATGCAAATCGCTTGCGACTTCCTCATGTGTATTAGATTTCGACGTTTTTTCAGGTACTATCAGGTTAAACCCCAGATAGTACCTTATCAAATGCACAGTAACCGCAAAATCCTCAAAAATTCTCCTATTCGTTTAAAGATTTACTGGAAGCTGGAAGTTCAGCTCCATAATTAAAATTGACTAATCAACATAATCCTTGAATCTCTCATTGGATAATTATGTTTACCTATTAGTGAAATAACAATCTTTTATACTATCATGTTATAGAAGAGGTGGATATTACAAGGCTGCAACGTGTCTCACAAAAAAAAAAACCCTTTTCTACGAAAAGTTGGGTAAAGATTTATGTTAATTAAAAGTCATGTGATTGAAGCGTTGTTTTTAATGTTGAAATTCGCTCATAAAGGTATGTTGTACAGTAGTGTTTTGGTTCATTATTTCCAATAATGAACCTTTGTAATCGACCGAAAAAAAAAAAAAAAAAAAAAAAAAAAAATTAACATCCTCTGAAAAATTTTTGGTTTACCTTCCAAGATGCGTAGAATCCAGAAAAAAAAATCCGTCTGCTGTCCGCGACTTTTCTCCGAAAATACCAGACCGAACTATATGAAACTTGTGTTAGAAATCAGGGAACGTGCGGGTTATGGTGAAAATGGTACTCTATGAGTTTCGTTGTGTTCAAATCAATGCTTCACTTTCTCACGCCCCTGTTGGCCGATCTTGCTCAAATTTGGAGGATAGGTGAAAGAGGTTAATTTGAGCATTCCCTAGCAATTTCAACATAATCCTACCATTAGTAGCTACTGCGCTTGCGCAAATATGTATTCTTTTTTAAACGAGCCTAATTTCAACAGCTTTCATACTATGTAAGCTTCCATACTATAGCTCCATACTATATAATAACTTTCAGAGAATGTATGGGTTAAGCTGTAAATGGTCTACTAATAATTCCATACTTCTCAAATCATTTTGCGTATGCGCAAACGTAAATTCCTTCAAGGATAATTTTTTACGCCCTAGTAGTCCAATCCCGCTCAAATTTAGAGCATAGTTGGGGGACAGTGGTTTAATTATTCCTTGTTAATTTCAATATGATTGCATCATTATTAGTTCCTGCGCATGCACGAAAGTGCACTCCCAGGAAGAAGGTCTAGTTTTCATCAGATTTTTATTACATTTTCTGGGAAGTTGTGGGTTACGCTGTAGATCCCTACCAATTTCATTTTTCTCAAATCATTGCTCAATTCTGCGCCTGTGCTAACGTAATTTACTTCAATCGTGATTTTCCCGTTTTTTTTTTTTTTAACATCTTTACTGTGAAGCGTAAAATTGCGGGGTCTTGGAACTGTAAAAGTGTGAAACCTTCTCGGAGGCACAATGCGCCATGTTCTGATCCTAAATAACATACGGGATTTAATAATTATAGACCAATGATCTGCGTAGAAGGGCTATCTAATCCAGAAATAATAAACCATTAGTAATGATTTGCTTCTTTTTTTTTTGTCTCGCCAAAATTTATTACAAGGGCTGACGTATCCATATTAGTTGAGTCAGGACCAGAATTTATTACCAATTCTCAAAAGTCTATAATACTGCCTAGAGTATAATTATAGTAACTGGCCTCTTACAATATAATATTATTTCTACAACTCCAACCACGCTGTAACGAGATAATTGCAACCATTAATATTGGTTTATTGATTTCAACAATGAACCTTTTCAATTGACAAAGAGAAACAACTTTTTAATATCTCCTCAAAATAATGTTGGGTTGATCGATATCCTAAAGGATAAGTAAGATTAAAGGGCTGAAATAGTGAAAAATCTGGATCTCAAAAATTGTTTTACATCGTATTGTTTTATTTGGTAATCATCCATTTCACCTTGGGGTCCGTTTAAAATTAGACCAGTGATCGG
The DNA here is from genome assembly GCA_030762985.1 of Adelphocoris suturalis. NCBI lineage: Eukaryota > Metazoa > Arthropoda > Insecta > Hemiptera > Miridae > Adelphocoris > Adelphocoris suturalis. The sequence continues at coordinate 82,222,144 of CM061043.1, read as the reverse complement.
CTCAGAAGGGCAATTCATAAAAGAAGTAATAAACCATTGTGTAAGCTTTGTAATTCCCCCCCCCCCCCCCCCCCAACACCCATTTCTGGCAGAGAAAGTGTAAAAATTTAAGAATCGCATGTTTCTGTCTTCAGTAATGGTGATGAAAGATGAAACTTTTACAGCTAAACCCGTACGATTCAACATTTTGATTAACTCAGAGCAGATAATAAAATGTTATGTGCGATTAACCTCCGCATTAAACCTAGTTTCAACTTTCATTTTTACACTTTTCAGTGAACTTTCTTCTTCGTCGCGAATTAGTCAGATGATACCATCTTAGCAAACTTGTTCTTAAAAACCAGATCTTATGTAATTCTTGCCTTTAGTGAATAATATAGTCCCAACTTTTTATTTTTTTCTTTCGTATGAGTCATTATCAAGTTAACTTTTTTGGCACGGTATTTATATTCGGTTTATTAATTTTCCCAAGGTCCTAAAATATTGTTTTAGGGCAAAGTGTCTTAGCCATAACCTAAATGCGTTAAAACGATGCTATATAATTAATTAATCAGAACGAAATTTTGACCTAAAAAATAGCGCAAATGTATATGAGTAAATTAATTTTTTGATGGTGGGGGGGACAAATGAAATGACGTGTTTTATCCTGATTAGCCGGCTGAGCTAAATTCTGTACTGCTCACCCTACGATGTTGAAATTTGAATGGAGCTTCTTGAGTTCGAATCAATGAACGGCTCCATCCTGATCAGCCAAATAAGCTGAATTCTCTCCTGTTCCTCTCTAGGAAGTTGAAATTTGACTGAGAGCCACTCAGAGACATCAAAGGCGAATGCGATTACCGGCTCTATCCTGATCAGTTGAGTGAGTTAAATTCGGTTTACTCAAAGAAGTTGGAATTTGGTAGGGAGCCTCTTCGCTACTTTCGAGACAGGAATACATTTATGTGCTCCATCCTAAAAATTTGAGTGAGTTCACTGATCATTTTTCAAACGTTGAAGTGTTACATGGAAACCAGCAGCCAGAACACTGGTTCACGAAATCCGTAAGCCTCTAAACCGAAAATCAGATTTAGGGGCACTAGCGTTTGGCTAAAGAATTTTGTGAAAGCCCTGGTTTACTGAACTAGATACTCCTGAAAAATTGGGAAGTTAGCAATTTTTTATACTATTGAAAACTGAGATTTCCGCTGGCTTTCCCTGGTTCAGATTTTCTTTATTTCATGCTTTTTATGTAAATCGTACATTGTAATTGTTATAATCTATAATATTATGAATTATAGAATTGAATAGAATAGGAATAAGAATAGAAACTAGGTACAGACTTCAGGGATACTTAAATACTTAAATTAGTCTTTAGCGTGAAGACAGGACGAAAATCTCCACGCCCCGCCGGCCGGCCAGGTGCCACCCCGACTAGCCCCGGACCCAAACCACCATGGCGGCTTCCCGGACAAGCAACTGGCGATGAGAAGTGCCGTCGTAACGGTAAAATTTCGGGTAGTTATTATGTAATTGTAACATAGCTCTTGCATTAATCGATCGTTGCATATGCCAACTAAATTGTGGTTTGTACCCTACCAAGTCGCTACGAGTGTAGAAAAAGGTAGAAAGCAGCCTAAGGTGATCCTATCACTGAAAAGGAGTTGTAGGCTGGATGCAGGTATCATCGATATTGCTTGTTACGTTACTTGCGGTCGTGGTTCTTAACGCACAACTTCTGAATAGGAAACTACCTACAACCTCTTCCTCGATAGTTGATAGGTAACTTTCCTCTCAAACCATCATAATCACTGCCAGAGCTATACGACACCCGTAAATGACATCGATGACGTACGCAGTACATCGGATATTTCTTCGAAATCGGCTCGGCAACCCCTTTTTATCGGAAGGTACCTAATAACGATTCTTCCCCAACGGCGTAACCAATCCGCCGCATGCCCGACCATTAGCGAAACACAACAAACTCAACTGGAGCCTGGATTTATCTTGAGGTCGTGGAATTATTAAGATCCGCGCCGGGGGCCCGCCCACACGAACCGCTTTCTCGGCCCTCGGATCGGATAATCGATTTCAGGTTCTCGGAGGACAATACCCGCCGGTGTGTCGATTAATTGAACGGGTCAAGAAAAACGGGATATGAATAACACTAGGGCGATAGAAAGTCCGGTTCTTCGATAATATCCACCTATTTACACAGCGGAGCTGGGGAAAATGAAGTTGAACTATGAAAACGTTCAAATTGTTGCACCACCATCTGAAGGATTTTGCGAGGTTTTCGTTTCCATTTCGAAACCAAGTTCGACGTTTGTATTGGATTCTCGTTATCCCTGGCTTTTCAGCATATTTCTGCATAATATCAATTCATATCTTCTTCCATTATGATTCGGGTTGGATCCTAGGATACTTTTCACACCATTTTATCAATATAAAATACCAACTCAATTGCAGTATTGCAATTAACCTTCTAGGGTATTTGGGTTTATAATTTTCAATAGTGAACCTATGTGATCGACCAAGGGGAAAATAAAAAAATTGTTTACCCCCCAATTAAAATTTGTTGGTTCAAGTTTCAAGATGCGTAGAATCTAAAAATCGAAAAAGAAGAAGGAAAATAAATTAATAAATCCGTCCGTCTGCCGCACAGTGGTCCGAAATGCGATTTTGGCTCGCCAAAATTATTTTTTTCGCCATTCTCATAGGTCATTTTACGATGATTTTACACCGTGCCCTTTTACCTAAAATGGCTCTTGAATGCATTTTCCTTAGAAAAACAAGTTTTTAAACATATTTTTCAACTTTTATTCTATAAATACAATTCAAATATGTTGATATTCAATTGATTTTATTATTGGAGGAATGTTGTAGAATATTTAATATAATTCTGAGCTATAGAAATGGCTCCAAAAATTTTAAAATTTTCGAAAAATGTCTTAATTTAAATCCGTTTTGGGAAATTCTGTATCGATTAATAGAGTGCGACGCTGTTTCACATGTACGAGTACCTATTTATTTGTCCAATTCAATGCTCATACATAAAAAAGTGTTGAGCTTTAGAATTTCTTTCAGATTGCCTTAAAATGGATTTCAATGAAGAAAATTTTCTTTGAATTCTTTTAATTTTGATTTTAAAACATTTTTACAACGTTTAGATAAAAACGAAAACGAATAATTTTAAGGCAGCTGTAACGTTTTATTGGTTGTCATTGATAGATATTGTCCCAAAGAATCGAATGAAACTATCCGGAACGCTATAAATTAATCCGTTTGCTCTCCCTAAGGGCTAGAACTTCGGCAGTAAAATCACTTTACATCTTTGAATTAGGTACTGAGTCAATGAAAATGTTGTAAAATTGGAACAAAGTAAACATTGCCGTATTGATTTTGACGATCGTATAAGCTGATACGATTCCATTGGAATTCTTACTTCCCGAAATCGAGTTTATTAGAACTCTTGTCTCTTTGGACAAGTGAAGCGTTGGTAGATGTTTTATTTCATCTCATAAATTTTCAGTTGATGTTTACTTACGTACCTACCTAAAAATTTCATTATACTTAGATCAGGGTGACTAGTAAATCGTAGATGTATTAATTATTCGCATTAATTTTCCCTCTGTAGATGCCTGTACATCTATGTACGTAGGCATATTGATGACGACAAGTCAGACTTTCGCCAGGCCACCACGAACTTGCATTTCACAAATCGTTTACTAAGGTGCGTCACGCAGTGGGGTCCGTGAATCTGATTTCTTTCCTTATCAACTTAAGGAGCTGCAATTTGAAATGGAGATCTTTTGGAAAATCTAGGAAACAATTTCAGTGCACCTAGCCTACTGATCTCGCCTAATGTGAGTGACCTCTGAGCCAACTTTCGTTCCGTTTCGACCTACCGTCGAAGGTACCTACTATTTTTTTTTAAATTTTCCGACATGTACTATAAAGCGTAAAATTGTAGCTTAAAACTATAAAGGTGTGAACCCTTTCGGGAGCCTCGAAGCGCCAAGTTTTGATGATATACTATATACGGGGTTTGATTGTTTATTATAAACCTTTTATTATAACCAATATAAGTGTAATAATTCTTTTTTCTGAGAAAGTAATTGTGACATTCAATTTTCTAAAATGTCGAATCTCGGATTCGCCCTTTCCGGTAGAATGGTCTATCTAGAGAAAATTCACAAATAAACATTGCAAAGGAGAATACTGCAGGCGAAAAAAAAGTACAACCTCCTCAATTAAAAAAAAAAAAAAAAAAAAAAAAAAAAAAAAAAAAAAAACATTGTTTTCATAGATTTATTTTATAGAATTATCAGGAAGTAACTCACAACTGTTATTCCACCTGTGAGAGTTTCAACCTTTTTTTCACTTTAAATCGTTTATGCCTACAATACCAGTCTGCTGAATCTGGTGGAAAAATAAAAGCCGTAAGTTTATAGCATTTACAATGCGGTAGGTTCGGTTTTCTTTTGGATCTACATAGAATATCTGAAAAAAACAAAAAAATTGACATGTTAGTATAAGACATCTGAAAATTCCTCAGAGCTTTCCTGACAGCTCTGATCATTGCGTAATGCGTAAATTCTGAAAATTTTATGATAAGTTTGCAATGCCAAACAATTCATTTTCGCAAGGACAGAAGCCTCCTCACTCAATCAATCATCTTAATTTGTCATATATCACTTACAATGGTAAGTAGAACAATCGTAATTATATATATATATATATATTATATATATATATATATATATATATAGCCTAAATCAACTTAGTTTTGGAATGTAGCCAGGTACGTAAGGAGAGGGAAATTGGTAGCTTGAAATGTGAACATTTATCACATAAATCAAGCGCTTTCCAACGAGTGGCGAACGATTTTTGTGCGATGAAAACTGCGGAAGTTTCATTCCCCTAACAACGGCTGGGTTGTACGTGAAAAACACTGAAATTGTGACACAATCTATAGCAACTACTCAACTACTCGGTTGTACGTGAAAATCATCGTTAATTTCGTTACGGACATTACAAAAAAAATTATTGGGGGTCGGCCTAAGAATTGCATAGCAATTAATATAATTAAATTAAAAAATAAAATAAAATAACATAAGAACAGAAACACATTTACTTTAATAACTACGTAGTAACAGTCCTGACAACCTATACTATTATACTGGGTGTCTACAGTAATTTGGGACAAACTCGAGGAATCAATTATTCTAGAGCTCATTTCTGATCGATAGTTCCTCGTAGAGATTTTTTTAACGCTTTGTTTTCGAGTTAATAAATTTCTGAAATTTGTGTGTGTTTGGTACCTCATGATATTAAAATGGCCGTAACTCCGTTTAGAATCACTGTAAACTCGAAACTAAGAACACCGTTGGAAAGACCGTTAATTATTTTCCTATAACTCTGATATAAAATAAAATTGTTTTAGTTAGTTTTAATTGGTCCAAAAATGAAAAACAGGCCAAACTACATAATTCGAAAAAATAATATTTAAAATCGACATTTTTCATCCCGTTTTTCTGCTAACGATATGAAAATTTTTCGGCGAGCACTCTTCGGAAAAAACTTCCTCAAGCCCTCAGCTTTTGAACGGTCCAGCCAATTTTACGTTTACTTTTCTAATTGGGGGAGAAAAGTATGTTTGCATGTTGAAAAAAAAAAAAAGGTTTTTTTCTACGAAATCGAGGGTTTTCGTGAGAATTGACCCTCTCTAAAAATACGAAATGGGGCCAGTTTCTACTATGTTTTCACGCAGAATCGAATAGCATCAGTTGCAGATCTCCCAAACTCCGTTATAACCGAGTTTTACACTTTAACTTACCAGTTTTACCCTTAAAAACACATAAAACAGAGTATAAAAAATAAACTGAAAATTCGGAGTTTGGGAGATCTGCAAGTGTTATTACTATTCGATTCAGCATAAAAAAGTACGTAGAAACCGGCCGCAACCTCGTATTTTCATAGAGAGTAAACTCTCAAGAAAACCCTCGATTTTGAAGAAAAAACCATGTTTATCAACATACGAACATACTTTTCTCACCCCAATCAGCAAAGTAAAAGTAAAATTGGCTGGACCGTTCAAAAGCTGACAGTTTGAGAAAGTTTTTTCCGAAGAGAGCACGCAAACGTCCCCATACCGGTAGCTGGAAAACGAAAGAAAAAACGTCGATTTTAAATATTTTTTCCATTTTTGTTATTTGGCCTTATTTCGAAACATTAAAACTAACTGAAACAACTTTATTTTATATCAGGATTATAGGAAATTCCACGGTGTCCTTAGTTTTGAGTTTATAGTGATTCTAAGGGGAGTTATGGCCGCTTTAATGTCATAAGATTCAAAACTCGAAAAAAATCTTGGAAATTGAATAACTCGAAAACCAAGTGTTTAATAATTAATATTATATTGAAATCCCAATAGAAAATATATATATACAATATACAACTGAACAGTTCACACAATGCAGAAGCGATAATGTGAACTACAATCTTGAATATCAGTGCAGGGATCCCATCTGAACTTCCATAGGTGTTTTTTGATTTCTTGATAACCACTCAAACCAAATCTTATAAAATTCATTCAGGTCATGAAAATTAAAACAAATAATGTAGGTAATCAGACGAAATTTAAGAAAATTACAAGAGTTTGAGAACATACGGCAGTTAATATGCCAAGATTCTACGCAGTTTCCCTTAGATTACGGCAGGAACTGTAAATAACTACTCAAAGAAAGAAATATTTTTATATAGATAATGTATATATCAGGTTAGTGTTGGTTTTGTAATGGAGTGCAATGGACTTACCAATAGTCGGCATGTAATAACCTTCTTTAAACCTCTTTTTAGTTAGGACGGCTAACCCACCGGTAGCTATAACGCAGAAAATCAACATAGTTTTCAACTTGAGCATGGTGAAGTAAACTAAGTGTTGGAAAAGTAAACTCAACCATCAACATGGTAATAGCGCCTTGGTCTAGCCTCAACTGTGAATAACAACGAAAGCTTTGTGTGATCGTTACACAAAATATTCATTACCGATGACATAAAAACCGAATAGCTATGCGATAATAACAGAAAAACAGATATTTAACTATCCAACGCCTACTAAAATGTTTCAATACTAGATGTTTGAGATAAAAGGGAAGCGACGCATATCTTGTTATGGGTTATTATAGTCAATAATGAACCTTTGTAATCGAAATGTTTTTATACTCCCCCCCCCCCCCCAAATTTTTCGGTTCTCGTCTCAAGATGCGTAGAATCTAAAATGCTGCAGGTTATTACACAAAGTTTTTACCTATTAATTCTGTATGAAATAGCTCTTATACGCGGATAATTGGTCTATAATCATTAAACCCCGTATAGAGTACCAATTTCATAAGAACTTGGCGCTTCGCGACTCCCAAAAGAGTTCACACATTTACATCTTCAGGATCCCTCAATTTTACGCTTTTTAGTAAATACCGGTAAATTCAGGAAAATTGTCGAGGGGGAAAAAAGAAAAAACTCGGACGAAAAAGAACAAAATTATCTCCAGAGGCCCTGAGCTGATCAGTTTGTCCTGAAGGAGCTCCATCTACATATCAAGACCTTGAATCGATTAAGAGAGAAATCAGCCACAAAGTTCCCACAGCTGATCAGAGGCCCTCCATATTTTGTAATTGTATTCTAAATGTCTCTAAGGAGCTCCATTTCTAGTTCCATCACCATAAGTCGAAAAAATTAGCCTCAGGGATCCCACAGCTGATCCCTCCCATACCTTTTAATTGTGTTCTTGATATCTCGAAGGAGGACCATTTCAAATTTCAGCTGCTTAGGATGATTAAGCAGTTTTGCGTAACGCACCTTCGTAAACAGTTTGCATAATGCAAGTTACTGGTGGTCGGCGAAAGGCTGGCTCTGTCATCAACATGCCTCCGTAGGCACAGGGGAAAAAGTAATGCAATCAACTAATATATCTATATTGTACTAGTCACTCTGATCTAAGTATAACGACATTTAGGTAAGTAAGTACTCACCAAGACTACGCTACCTGTACCTATGAGTTGACTCGAAAGCAATAAGACAATCACTTCTAGCGATCCCGGTGGGTGTTGTAGGATGAATTAGATCATTATTTATTAAAATATGAAGTAACTGAAAGAAGAAGTTACCAAATCTTGCGAATTGAATATTCAAGTAGCGATAGATAGTTTAGGATATTTATATAAGATCAGTGAAAATGCATCAAATAACTTAGTTTCTTACAAAATTGGATTCAACTTATTGAAGATAGTTCAATTAGAGAGTACAGTCTCCATTTCGGAGCTACGTTCAGCTTATTTCGGTATTTGTGCTTGATGTTCGTCTACAAAGAAAACTTCTTTCCACGAGTTTAGTGTTAGTAAAAGGCAACATAAAGGAAAGTACCCTGTCAGGGAGCGTTTTCGATATAAAGACATAAATAAAAAAAACCTTTGTGTAATAACTTGCATAGTTTTTACTACCTTTTCATCAATTTGCAGGACATGTGCCAATTGGTATCTGGGAAATTTCGGTGTTACAACGAGCTTCCAAAAAGATTTTAAGTTTTCAAAACCATATACGGCTTGCAAAATAATCGTCTGGTTGAAATACATATCATGATTTGAAAAACCAAAACTTTTAAAGATAGGGTTTCATATGTATTTAAGATTTTTTGGTTCATTACAGAGTACGTATTACAACGTATGCATTGGTATTTAAGAGAACCAAAGTTTGCAGTCACTTGAAAACATTTTTGTTCGTTTTCTTATTATACCCAGAGGTAAGTAGGTATACCGATACCCTCCAATATTACTTTTGTCGTGACATTGGAAAGCTCTCCCATCTGTGAATAAATTGACTACTCCGGCATCTGTTATCATAGATGATTGGGCTCGACCGCTCCTTTTTTCGCTCCTCCTATTGATTAGCTCTGAAGGTCACGCGATGTCTTAACCCCGCTTACTGACCGCCAATTTTTCGATTAAAGGTCTTGCACAACCGGCCGAAGCCCCCGTTTTGACGGATCCACCGGTTGGCTCTAGCAGATCTCCTCAAAAATCCGTGTGAAGGGCGTTGCGGGCTTAGTCACGGGGAATCCCCGTCGAATCAGGGGCAACCTGTCGCTCTGTCCAGCTCTGAACTTGACATGTTTGAAACTTGCGTGGCCGTCGAGGGACGTAGGATTTACCTAGTTCTTTGCTACTTGCACACCAACGGTCAATAGCTAGAAAAGGGGTCCGACTCAAGAAAACTCTACCACCGAACTTTTAGAAAGTTATATTTGCACCATCATGGCTTGAAACTCGACCAAGTAGTGCAGGAGCTACAAGAACAGTACCAGATGAGGAACTTCGACCCCCCACCAGCTCTTAGGCACCACTTTTCCGGGTGGTATGAAACACTCTCCTACTTCTGAGAACCCGAAGTAGTAGGACTTATATAATAATAGGACCCTACTATTATAATCCGAAGAGAAAATGAGGTGACCATATTTTGCACACTCAGCCCCCTCCATCACCCGGTCTAAAGGCTCTTGTACGCCAAGTTCAGTAACTTGATCAAAGACAATTGATAAGGATCTTTTTTTAAATACTTTTTTATTTCGTGATTCACGTTTTGTAGTTATCTTAGGCGTTGGACCTATCAAGAATAAAGTGAAACATGTACAACAGCACTACATGTACAATGTGTGTTCTGTTCTTATTGCGCCCACTAGGGGTTGGCCCACTTTACTCTGGCAAGTGAGAACAAACTTGGCTCACTTTACATAGTGAGGAAGACGCTCTCTCTGATTGGTTGGCACATTTTACATACAAGGGTGAATGGCGAGGGTCAGACTGGCCTACCTTACAATCGCCCGGCTTGAAAACTATTTCCGTGAAGAACACTATCGCCACTGTAACACCGTGACAATTTAGAAAATATATAGGTAAAACCAGTGAGAGAAGGAGAAGGGTATCACAACTAGGAGGGTACATTGAAATGCGAACATGAGTAGGTACCTCTCTGGTTGGTTGTGCTCTTTATTCCTAAAATCCCCAATTATGGAAATACCTATATTTTCCACGAGCTCAACAGTAGAAATGTTTCGTTCTTATTTGACCCATTTCCTCGATATTTGAGTAAATATTATTAATAAATACACTGAGAAATATTAATGTATCTACTTTCTAGTATGAAAACAGTACTATTACACGTGTTTTCATCCACGTGTTTATTAGAACCTCATCAATAAAACGCTGCAAATCCAAAGGTTTATTGGTTCTATATTAGTTCCAAATTTCAGAATCTCAAATTGGATTAAAACAAAATTAGGTTCAGAGCTCACTGCAATGGTTCCTTAAATTGTAATTATACTCTACCACACCCAGAGAGGTCTCATTTCACAGTTCAGCATCTAATATTGAACAGGATCAAAATAAGATACAGAGCTTACTTAGCTGATAGTAGTTTTCTAAGTTGTAATACTATTCTACCACACTCGGAGAAGCCCCGTTCAATATGTCAGTATCTCAAGTTCGATAGTAACAAAAGTACAGAGGTCACTCTTCTGATCAGACTGATTCCTCAAGTTGTAATTATAATCCTCCACTCCTCGGAAGGTCCCGTTTAAAAGTTTACCATCTTAAGCTGAATAGGAACAAAATAAGCTACAGAGCTCACTCAGCTGATAGCGGTTTTCCAAGTTGTAATAGTGTACTCTACACACCCAGAGAAGCCCCTTAAAATTTCAACATCTCAAGTTAGATAGAAACGAAGTTAGGTTCTAGGAGTTCTACAGAGCTCCTTCTGTTGATCAAATTGATTCCTCATTATACACTCCACGCTCATCGGGGCCTCAAAATCGAGTGCAGAAATTACCAACTGAGGGTTAACACAGTGATCGTGTTTTGATTTCGATTACGAACCTTGCTTATTAAATGATATTATAGAGACCGTAATATTAATAATCTTGTGCTTATCAAAATCTAATGACTAATGGCTTCATACATCAATGTTTGTGACTTCTCATTACACACATTTTGAATTACACACATACTAATAGAATAAAGTGTAAATAAAGCTATTATTTGTAAAAATCATCAATAGAATAAAGTGTAAATAAAGCTATTATTTGTAAAAATCATCAACTTATCTACCTAATAAAGTAAAACCCAATATTTGAAATACCTTTTTAAATCCAGAAGAACCGCTTTCATATCACGAAAGTATTATTCAGATTTCAGTTCCAAGTTACAGTCCTTTGAGTGGTATGGTGGTGTTAATAGGTTAGATAATCAAAATTCTTACTATGTATGATCAAAACGGTGTTCTTCAGAAGTTTTGCGTAGCTAAGTTGTTTATTTGGCAAGTTAGTGTTTCAAAAATGATTTTTTGTACTAGTAGCAGCCTTTACGGATCCTAAAAGCGAAATCCTTGTTATGTGCACAATTTCTATAGGTAGGAACCTACACAGACAAAATTCTCCTTCGCCCTACGGGGAGTTGGGAAATAAATTGTCTCCCCTACTAGAGACACTCATGTGTCAAGAGTGCTTCCAGGACTACAGGGCCTTGGTTGACACGGAAACTATCATTTTATCTACCATTATGCCAGTTGCAAGTATTATATAGCAATTTCCATTCAGAATTATAGCTTTTAAGATAAAATACATACCGTAAGAGAAGGCAGTCTGAAATCCAAGAGGTTTGAAACTAATGCAAGGTGTATATATATATATATATATATATATATATATATATATATATATATATATATATATATATTCATAGGGTGTGAGTAAATAAATATGACCTTGCAGATGTTAAATCGCAGCTGAAAATATAAATAAACAAAGGTGCGACCATCTTTCGCCTTTTCGCGAGATCCTACTTCAAGGATATCGAAAGGGGACAGATCTTACTAGATATTACAACATTAGAATCGGCTCTGGAATGTTAGTAGGTTAATCCTTACACAATAATTCCAATCCACGACTCTTAGCATCGCAATATACTGGTAGGTACTACCATGCAAGTCCTCACAATGATTATTAAGACAACAGAGCCATCTTCGCGATCATTGATGTACGTAGTATACAAATAAATATTATCTAAAATCGGTTGGTTCTAGTTTTATTTTAGCCCGGTAGTTAACGAAAAAAATAAGTTCAATTAGTTAATTATTCAATCATTTTGAAGAAATCATGTGCATATCCCACAAACCCAAGAACTTCGAAAAAAAAAAAAAAAAAAAAAAAAAAAGAAATGAACAAAAAAATTAAATAAAAAACAAAAATAATAAAAATAAAATCAAACAATAAAAAGTGCCAGACATGCGGCATGATCTTATGAGGGAATTTTCGTAAATTATCTTATTCTATTATGTTACATTGTTTTGAATTTTAAGCACTTGGAGAGCAAAGAAATTGATTTTATGGGAAAAAATAGTTTTAATCATATGCTACGATTCGAAAACAAAATTGTAACTTTTAGTTTTTTTGGCAGTGTTTATCGATTTTTCAGCAATATTTTCCAGTATAATTTTGATGATACACTTTTTAATGTTCTAGTCCATTGTTGATACACTTTTTTGACTAAAATTCTGTTAAAAAAATATAAATTTAACGATTTTTAGCCACTTTTAGCTATTTTTAGTGATTTTGTTTTAGCAATTTTTTTGGAATTTGATCAATTTAATGTGCTCGACAAGTGCTACCCAACAAAATCGCCCTTTCATTTGGGAAGCTTAATTTTTTGGCGCAAGAACGGATTTTTCGTCTCAATCTTGTATGTATGAAAAAACGTTAAACACTAGGATTTGTTTCAGAATGCCTCAAAACGGATTTCTATGAAAAATGTTTTGATTTTGATTTCAAAACATTTGGAGTCATTGCAATCGCTACATTTTCCCCTGTCTAATTCATGAAAATTCCATCCAGATCGGGTTAGTAAAAGATATGTTATAAAAGTTCTTAAGAAATTTATCGATTTGCGCAAATGTAGGGAATGGAAAGAAGCTCGTAGGGAATTATCTTGGGTCTAACCTCCACAACTCCAGGGGTATTTCATCGAATTCGGGTGATCATTGAGGGAGCTATGTGTGTAGCAATGATTCTATTTGCGCAAGCGCAGGGACTATTATTGGTTGTAATGCAATGAACATCATTGAGGATCATCTAGGGTTGACCCAATCTCCGAACAATTCATACAAATCGAATTACAATTGACGGAGTCATTTGTAGGATTCGCAGATACAGACCGAGGAACTCGTAGCCTAATTGGTTTAGAAAGCTGAAGAACGCCACATGTGCGTAAAATTTTGAGTTAAGGTAAGTATCAAAAATGTTTTGCTTTCAAAAGTGATCAGATTACTGCTACCTTCACGATTTATTTTATATAGCTATTTATGTGCCCTTGCAGAAATTTGAGTTTGACCACAAAGAAAATTTGAGATATGACCAAAAATCAAGTATTACCTACATCATAAAAAAGTGGTATAATTTTGGAGGGTAGTCTATCCTGGACTATATTGTGAAAAAATAAACTGGTAATCTCTCTCTCTCTCTCTTTCTCTCTCTCTCTCTCTCTCTCTCTCTCTCTCTCTCTCTCTCTCTCTCTCTCTCTCTCTCTCTCTCTCTCTCTCTCTCTCTCTCTCTCTCTCTCTCTCTCTCTCTCTCTCTCTCTCTCTCTCTCTCTCTCTCTCTCTCTCTCTCTCTCTCTCTCTCTCTCTCTCTCTCTCTCTCTCTCTATATATATATATATATATATATAATGAATGTGTGTTTACGTCTGTCCGGCACAGACTCAAAAATTGTTGGACCGATTTCGATGCGATTTTTCCTAAAATTATTAGCAAGTTACTGGCTGATTCCTTTTCCAATCGGCCTACTGATCGTTTTGAATATTAACATTTTCTAAAACACGTAAAATTGTGGGGTCCTGAAGGGTCCTGTGAAAGGGCGAATCCTTTTGCTAGGGGCAACGCGTATTTTGATGTTTTTAAAAATTTTATTCGTCTTTTACTTTCCATTCACTCCAGCAACTTACATTTTTTATACTTGCATTTTAGGCTCTTTTTGAATTTTGGAATTTGAAATTAATGCTAATTCGAAATTACCTACACAGATAGAAATTTACTTATATCCCGAAGAAAGAGGAAAAAGAAACGACAACAGATCCAATAGTATTGGAGAAAAATGTACCGGAAGATCGGAAATTGCTGATTTGAAAAAATGCGTTTTTGTTGGTCTGTACGCTCAAACATTGCCATGTTATTTGTATGTATAGGATCAAGCTTTCAAGACTCTGGAAACAACATCGAGTAACACACACACTCACAGAGAGAGAATTTCTTATTAGTGTGTGTTCTATTACTACATTGTGTTGTCTCAGAAGAAGGTAATGCTCAGGCTACTTGCGATTTCCCAGTTTTCTGACAATGTAGCGACTGAGTTGTGATTAAGTAGCTGTGAATCCTCTAGCCATTTACGACCCCTTCTGTTGATGCAGTACTTGAGTGCAATATACCAAAATCTTCAGAAATAAGTAAGAATCGATGTACATAAAAAATATTTTTAAAATTTTTTGGCACTTACTGAACCACTTGCAACCGACCTAAATTAGATGTTGTGAAAGTACAAGCAATAATACGACAATTTCAAGAAAATTAGAATACTTTCCTCGACAATCTCAACTACCAAAAAGTATGACTTGAAGTTGATGAACAAAGTGGTGGTAAAATTCTACATTGCCCACTCCAATGGACAACGTTTATTTTATAAATCGTACAATCTGTTGCCGTAACCAAATGAACTCTGAATGCGTGAGAATGTCTTCTTACAAGGTTTCCATCTGAAACGAGGCATTGCCAAATTTTCCCACTAAGGTTATCACAACATCATTACTTTGAAAGCCTGAATGAAGCCTCCTCTGTTTATAAATAAACGTTATCGCAAAGGTTTGATAACCGGTTCTTCAACGAACTTACAACATTCGCATTCCCAATCGTTTCTTCGACGGATCCGAACCCTTATTTTTTACACGAGCTTAATTTTTGAAATGCAGGAGATCGAACGCTCATCGATTCGGATCCAACATTTCGAAATCCCCCTCATTTGAGAGAAGAGCTTTCAGAGTCCGTGATCCTCCGAGTTAGTTAGATAGGTACCTTAGGAGCGGCTCTCCGGACGCCCTCAAGAGGCGAGTTGTTGCCTTCGCGATTATGTCCCGAGTTCCTGCCAATCAGGGCCAGGGCGGAGTTCAAGGAAGCCCACTCCGAGAACTAGGTGCTTCACTCGTTCAGGCATTTGACTCGTCGGCCGGCTTCTTTCTTGGACTTCTTTCCGAGCTCTTGAATACGAATACCTACATTTACAAACATCCACCCAAACCCCGACTGGGATGACTATAGAACCAGAATAGGGTCTAAAATTATGAACCAAAATGATTAATTAACAGGGATTAATATTGATAATATATTGATAAATGAATTACTTGGAAACCGGTTCCCGCTTTATCGGCATTGTCATTTCAGAACGATTATAGCTGGGTTCAGCCGCACAAACTACATATATTTATTTAACACCGTTCGCGCTGCTTAAGGCAGCACTTCATTCGATTCGGACTATGAATGATGATAAGGTCAAAACTAATTGTGAAAATGTATTGGTGAATACGCGATTACAAAGCCCAGACGTCAAGGATATTTTTCCTAAATCTGTAATCTGATTTAAACACATCTGCTCTATATGCGAATTTTACACTGAGGCTATAAAATTATTTACTTATAGCTAATTTACCTTACACGTAGAGCCAATTACTGAAAATAACCGAAAACGCTGAAAAAAATAATTTGAATACAACGTTTTACTTGTACTACTCGCGTTCATTAACCAGCGTTCATTTGAATATTTTAATTTCAATAATACGCACACATGTCTGATCATAGTAATCTGCGGAAATAAGCAGAAGATTCACACATTCAACAATGGGTAGATAATTGTACATGATAATTTATTATACATTCACATAATGCAAGTGAACCACTGTCAAAACGAAAATAACTAAGCAAAGTTCGCAACAGATATGTGGTAAATTATTGCTTGGGAATGTTACATATTCATAATGAATAATTAACTACCCGTCCAATAAATTGTGAAGTATAAGAAAAATCGTCGGACTACTGAAGTCCAATATCTGAATCGGTGTGTTTGCTCTGTAACAAAATAGGAAGGTGAGTTGAGCAGAATAAGCCAATCAAATTAAATCCAAAACTTACTGCCAGGTGATGACATTTCCACTGCATTCTGTGGGTATCCGGCCGAGGTATTAGGAAAAAAGTTAAAGGTACCTTATTCAATATTCTATCTTTGAGCTCAGCCTCACTACCGTCGATCGAGTGACACTCTGCCGAAACAACTAGTTGCCATTGTCAATCTCCAGGTGTAGGGCTCAGTTCACTGGGGAGGGAGGCATGCTTCTTTCAGCAGTTCCCCCATATTTGACTGGCCATGAAAGCAGGACTTCAGGAAATACTGCCTCAAGGATTACCATGGCTTGCTGAAATTCACTGTCCTTTCTGAATCGACAAAAGGGTCAATCGTTTTCGTCAATGCAAACTATCCATATGCAGACATCCAAAATATTGAAACATAATTATGTAATCTAATGGTCATTGATTCAACTTTTATTATAGATTTTGAAAACATGGGCTGGAAGAAATGACTCATTCGATTTTATCTCAAAGCTTCGATAACTTTCTTCCTACCAATGCCTCAAAGCTTTTGAGGATGTGACATATAGCGTAATATGAATTGATTGTATATAATTTTTGTAAGAATTAAACAAAGAGAAAAAGTTCCAGTCATGCAGCATGATTATATGAGCGAATTTCGTAAATTATCGCATTGTATAATGTTAAATTGTTTAGAAATTTCAGCTTTTTAAGCATAAGGGAATTGTTAATAATTAATTTCATGACAAAAAAGTATTCTAAATAATAATTTCCTATTCAAGAAAAAGTTTTAAATTTTTAGCTTTTTTTGCAGTTTTTATAATTTTTTTAAGCAAAATTTTAATAAATTTTAAGTACATTTTTCAGCATAATTTTGTGCATGCATTTTTTAATGATCTACTTTATAGTTAATAAACTTTATCTGAGCAATATTCAGCTAAACACAAGCAATATAAATCAAAACACACACACATACACACACAAACAAACACACACACACACACACACACAGAAGTATGAAAAAGCCTTAAACTCTAGGATTCGTTGCAGAATACCTCAATACGGGTGTCAATGACAAAAATTTTCAAAAATTTGTATTTAAAAAATTTCCGAGCCATTGCAATAGTTCATTTTCTACGAAAATTCGCTAAAAAGAAAATGATTTCTCGGAATTACCCTCCCTACCCCTCCACATTTACCCCCTCCACCGACAGTAAATTTGAAACTCTCAAGGTTGCATAGCTGGACTAAAATCAGGATCTTGATCTTCTTGGAGCTCGGAAAGAATATCTTTAGCAGTTCCTAGCTGACCTATGAGTCAGGGGACTTATGAGCCATTCCTGTGAAGTCCCCATCAACTTCCAAAAATCTAAGCCCTAAAGTGCCACGAGTACCAATATATCGTCATCAAGTTTAGTAATTTGGGGGCTCCAAAACCTGGAGTAACAGTACCCAAGTTATGTTCTGCGTTATAGTAACTTCAGATTCTGATCCGATAACTAAGAAAAACAATATAATAAAAATTTCCATAACAAGGAAAAATTCGGTCGTTCCTATGCTTTTAGTGATTTTACGTGCATTTTACCTCACCTGTACTCCCCTATAAAGATGCATGGTTCTTGAATATCAAATATTACGTTTTCTGGATTAAGTATATGTTTTCAATTTAGGACCAAGTTAAGAATATTACTGAAAATTTTATTTGAAAATTCTAATTGAAACATAGTTTAATAGCACAAAACTACAACTTCATCTATCTGATCGTGAGAAATAATCCTGAAGTGGAAAATTATAATATTCTGGAGTCAAGGAAGAGCGTATTGTGGATATTATGATTACTATGAGCGATGAACAGTGATAGTTAATTGTGATTGTATTACGTTGATTATACTCTATCAAAAACAGTTTGTCTGTTTTTATTCCCGCTAATGTACCTACTGTAGAAAATGAACTTTTACCATTTCATTACTTACAAAATATCTCATGAAAATTAAAGTCTTCATAAGGGTTATTTTTGTGTCCTTTATCTGGGTCAATGTTTCTCGCTGGATTTCATGAGGCCGCCCACAATCCCGGTAGTAGGCTCGATCTGTGGGCTCCTTTTGAACCTGGAGTTCTGCTCGTGATGCAGCCAGTTTTTGTGCATTTTCTGCTTCATGGTCCAATTGTACTGACTCACCAATAGCGTCTTATCGCACAGTCCGGAGTTGAGGTGATTGCTGTCATTGGAGTTATGGGTCGTGGGCAAAGACGAATCGCTTAGCCGTTGGTCTTTCCCGGATCTCAGGATCCACTCTTCTGGCGTGGATTTGGCGGATTCCGTGAGAGGCCTCCTCGGAGTTAGATCCTTACCAGTCTCAACCTAAACAACACTCGAAATGATTTCTATGGTACACTATGACATCACCTTATGTAATGGGTCAGGAAAATCTTC
The DNA here is from genome assembly GCA_030762985.1 of Adelphocoris suturalis. Taxonomy (NCBI): domain Eukaryota; kingdom Metazoa; phylum Arthropoda; class Insecta; order Hemiptera; family Miridae; genus Adelphocoris; species Adelphocoris suturalis. Next base: position 82,203,498 of record CM061043.1, on the reverse strand, counting down.
AATAATTTCCCCTGTGAAGGTATTACAATTCATAACATAAATTAATGATAAGATTATATTACGATACCTACTAAATTATTACGTAATTGTAATGTTAGAACAATTGAACAATAAATTTGTCCAAAATAGAAAAAATAAATCTCCTACTTACTACAGGTTTTCAAGCCAGTGAGATAATTAAAAACTAGAAGTGGAGGGAACAGTGAGAAATCATTGAATAGGTACAGGACATCACTTGCCTAAAACCAAATAAAAACTATGAGAAACTTTTTTGAAATCACGTTTAGAAATTTAAAAAAAAAAAAATAATAATAATAAATAAAATAAAATAAAATAAAATAATAATAATTAAAAATAAATAGATAAATTACACTGTTTTTGTGATTTTCCCATATTTGGTGTAGGATTCTCGTCAAAATCAGAGTATCATTTTTATGGAGGAAGGAATGTTTATGTTAAACAAAGACAGTCAAAGTGACAGGCACACGATCGCTCATTCTTCTGAGCCGATATTTGATTTAAATTTGGGATCAGATCCAAGTTTTGGGAGGTTTCAGAATATCTTTTAGTTCTTGTGGGTTAGCCATAATCACCTTCTTCGCATATCCGGCTCGGTTAAATGTTAGGTTATTGGAAAGTAATATATAGAAGGAGAAATGTGCTCATCAACATTATGATATTCAGATACATTCTGCACAGGTACAAATATTCTGTACCTATATGACATCTTCCGACAACTCATGTGATCAGGTTACTCGCTACTTTTATGTAATTTTTTCTAAAATTGGGGGGAAAGCTACATGCAAAGTAAAACTAAGTTGATGGATAAATTTTAATTAACCATGTATTATCAATTTAAATTGTCCAACCATGAATGCAATCATTGTTGATCAAAATAATATTAAATTGTGGAAAGTTTTGCAAAATCTACAACTGCTCAGAAACTCCAAAATATAAAATAGGAGTATTCTTTCTATTAGCTGTTTTCTAAAGAGCCGTGTTAAGTACACACAGCCCCGGTTGACATGACACATGGTTTTTGAATAATGAATGTTTTACCTTTACGCCTTCTACTAGGTCAAAAGATTTTCGTTGATAGAAGAAATTCTTATTCATTCGGGTGGTGTCATCATTCATCCCGTATGTATGGATCATGCCGGGTTTAGTACCTCTTGCAGTTAAAGTGGAAAGGACGAAGTCGTTGGAAATCCCAGAACAAGGAGAGTTTGCCCTGGGCGCGGGTGGAGATCTGTTCGAAACGTCGTTCGGCGAAAGAGGTCGGGAGGAACGCAGAGCGTAGGTGGATCCTGCAGACGAGTCCGTTTCCTTGATATACCTCTGATCCATAGAATCCTGCCATTTCTTCACTTTGATGTAAGGATTCAATATGTCGTCCGGAGTCGAGCCCAAATACGGTGATGCGTCCAACGCCATTCCGTTATAGTCTCTCGAGTTCCAGAACTGGGGATTTTGCTGTTGAAAGTGATCCATTCCTAAGGAGTACACGGTTGACCAATCGTTCTGAGTTTTTTTCTCGGAGTAGTCTTCCACCCCAAACCCGTTGCGGCAGCATTCGCAGTGACTCTCAATTTTGAGTCTGAGTTGAGCGATTTTGTTTTCTGCATCTGCGAATTTGATTCGAAGTTCGTGGTTCGACTTTTGAAGCTCATCGATGACCGTGTCTTTATACCTGACTTCTTCGCTGACGTCGCGGAATGTATTCACCGGTACGCATTCGTCGTTGGTTCCTCGGTCTATAGCGCTAATTTCATCACCAATGTCTCCCCCACACCAACCCACTGGACCTTCAAGCACAGCAGCGGTCTTGTATTTCGTCACATCAATAGCATCAGTAGAAAAACAGTCGTGTATACCACCTTTACTGAACTGTTGAGGGCCTACATCATACATAGTACCATCACTACATGAATTTGAACGTTTGATGATGTTCGTGATTGTAGTTTTGACGGGCATCATGTTCATTTAACAATCAATTTTGAGGCTTACTTAATATCTTATCACTTCCAGTAACTGGTGATCGGTCTCTCATTTATCCAAATCTCGCAAACCAATCGTGAATTTTTCCGTTGCCAATAATATAACTGTATCCTCTGTAGCTACAAACGATATTCAAGACCATGGATGTTAATAAACTAATATCATCACGTAGAAGAATTTGAAATTCAGTGTAAGAGTAGGTATGTTGTTGATTCGAAATCGAAGCTATTACATGGAACCCAAACTTTAATCAACACCAGTTGTTAACTTGCACGTTTGCACTTCATAAGTTACCAGTAAGTATCTAACACTTGTCAGTTGGCAAGTAAGTGATTTACGGAGTAGTCATTCAACTCGAAATGCCAGCGGTTACTCGTTTTAGCGAGTCATTGGTGGTAATGTTGTGAAAAACAGCCTCCTGTGGTATTTGAGTTAGTCAAGAGGCCTGATGCAAAGCTTTGTGATTTTCAAGGTTCCTCCAATGGGAAATGAGTATTAAACACACACACACACACACACACACACACACACACACACACACACACACAAACAAAAAGGCTAGAAGTTCTATTGATTTTGATCCCAACTTGTTGAATAATCATTTTTCAAAGAGTAGCAACATGTCTTTCAAGTTCCAGCCACCAATTGATGACTGCCCACATAATTTCGCATTCCAGACCATCACAGCAGATGAAGTTTTCATGGCCTTTTCGAGTCTCACCTCTCAAGCTATTGGGAGTGATGGTATTCCAATTAAATTTATCAAACAGCTATTACCAGTTATCCTTGATACTCTCACTCATTTCTATAATTATGCTATTATATCTTCTACTTTTCCTTCTTCGTGGAAGTGTGCTAGGGTAACCCCTATTCCAAAAACCTCTAGAGTTTTAAATGTGTCAGATGTGAGACCTATAAGTGTGCTCCCTGCACTATCCAAACCACTTGAGTACATATTGAATAAGCAGATCACCTCGCATATGACTATGAACAAGTTGATGTCTTCTGTGCAGTCAGGTTTCAGAACTGGACATAGTTTGACGAGGGTCTTTCTACAAGTCTTGCATTGCTAGATTTTAGCAATGCCTTTGGGTCAGTTAATCACGAACTTCTCTTGTTAAAATTGAATTTTCTCTTTGGTTTTGATACCCCTTCAATTAATCTCTTGAAATCATAATTGTCAAACAGGTCCCAATTCGTTTCGCTTAATTCCAACATTTCCAACACACTTGCTCAGGCTTCAGGTGTCCCCCAAGGAGTAATCCTGGGACCAATACTCTTTGCTGCATATATTAATGACATTCCTAGTTGCTTCCAAGAATCTAGGTGTCATATTTTTGCTGATTATGTTAAGTTTTTTATTCAAGCTCCTCTTAACGATCTTCAAGAGGCGGTGGCACTTTTAAACTCAGATATGGATCGTGTTGAGGTGTGGGCAAAAAATATTGCTTTACTAATTAATCCTAAGAAATCGCAGTTCATAATATTTTCTAAGAAACCTATTCCATTAACTTTTAACACACCTTCTTTAATAGTTAAAAATCACTTAGTTCCTCCTAGTTCTACGGTAAGAAATTTGGGTTTATTTCTTGATCCCCAATTGACATGGACTTCACATGTTTCCCATGTTGTTAGAAAGGGATCCTTATATACACTGAAAAAACTAAGAAATTTCACACCCTCTAATCTAAAATTAATGCTGTCTAAAACATTACTAATACCTCACTTTGATTACTGCTGCGAAATTTTCTCCACCAACCTCAATTCTGAGCAGCTTCATCGCCTTCAAGTGTGTTGGAATTCCATAGCTCGGTATGTGTTTTGTATCAGAAGATACGCTCATATCACTCCATATTCACGATCTTTAGTGGGATGCTCCATGACCGACCATTTTACCATGCGTGTATGTTTCTTCATTTTTAGATTGATACATGGTGTGAACCCTTGCCCGGAGTACCTTGAGAGCATGTTTGCTTTCGGGCGCTCCGCCAGGCTCCATGCCTTAAATGTGGCGCCCCACAGTACTCTTTCAATGGGTCGTTCCTTGAGGGTAGCTGGTGCGAGGGCGTGGAATTCGTTGCCTCTTGGTTGTCGTTCGGTTTCTGAACTGTCCGTCTTCCGTGGCCTAATTAAGCAGCACTTTGGTGTTGCATCAAACCTCCTTCATATATATATATATGTATATATATATATATATATATATATATATATATATATACTTCATCAGTAAACTTACTCTCCAAATCTGTCCAATGCTCTAATGTTCAACTTTTTTATGAAATCACTTCATATCCGTAGAAGAGTTGAAGGTGAAATAGTTTCTATCACGATCAGTTGATGAATATCTGCATAATATATCATTATGACGATGAAATACTTTTCCCAATCTGGTATCCCTATCCCTATATCTCTATACATTTTATACATGAGAAAATTTGTTTGTTTGTCGGCACTAATAAATGTCTAAACGGTTGCTCCGATTTCGAAGCGGGTGGGCACAAATTGACTTTGCAAGTTCCAGGGATGCTGTATTACAATCCTCTAGACTAACTCCTTCATTTAGAAATCGGCTTTCTCTAACGATATCGCCTGCAACCAGAAAGAAAAGAAAGATATTTCATTCTATATATTTCATTCTATGCTCACTGGTGTCTACAACTATGAAATTAAAGACAAACTGGACATGCGTCGTTCTTTTCACGTCAAATATGGATGTACTGGGTTCATGCGTGAAGAACTTTAACAAATTCAACGATGACAAAAGGATTTTGGCGGGTTGAGCCGAGCAGTTTTTATTCGTAAAGATAATATAAAGCTAATGTAATAAAGAAATGTTTGTTTAATAGTATTAACTTAACTAAGGTTATATTGAGCAAGAAAGGGGAAAGCCGAGTTGAAAAAATAATTCGGTAGTATTTTAAATTTGATAGGTAAATTTTGAATTGGAGCCTTTTTAGGACTGCTGGGTAAAAATGACAAAGTACGAAGCCACCTTCCATAGCACAAGATGCTATGTAATAACATAAATTGTTATGATTACCGTGAATTCAGGGGTGCCCACAGGGGGGGGGGGGGGGGCACGACGCAAACTGCGTCGTTAAAATTTGGGGGGGGGGTTAGAAAAATGAGCATTTTTAAAATTTTTTTATGAACAAGTAATAAGATTTATACTAACAATTTGCTAGCGTCAGCTGTTTTCAATTCGAATTACTTTATTGGATAATATGTTGTAGAAACAGGTATTGTGCGCATGCGTTGTGAGTGCCATAATGACAGCCGTAATGTCTTTGACACTGCCGCGCCGCACTGGGTGTGCGTGGTGAGAGTGAATGAATGAATGAATGAATGACGCTTTATTTAAAAAATCTGTACAAAAAGTCAGCGGTGACTAGTCAGCGATCTAGAGGGCAGCACCCCCGCTATTTTGAGCAATGTATATAGTTACTGTAGATAATTGAAATTCTACATATACTTATTGTACTTGTTTTACTGTCAATTAAAAATTAATTACTTACATTTGTAAAACAAGAAATACAACATTCTTTATCACATCAGTATATCATTTACATTACCTATTTAATCAATATTTTAGTTTGGATGGGGGGGGGGGTCGGGTGTTGGGGGGGGGGGGGGGTCGAGTCGTTGCGCTTGGGGGGGGGGGGGGGGGCACCCCTGGTGAATTGCACGGGTACGCAGCTAGTGTATAATATTTACGTTGTAGAGGTCCATATTTTTATATAGAACCTCTGAAATCGAATACAGAAAACCAATGTTCCAATGGAAAAAAAATTCCAATCATGCAGCATGATCGTAGGAGCAAATTTTATAAAATGATTTATCGTCAAATTTTATTGAGATTTCAGCAATTTGAGTACAAAGAAATTCTACCAAAATTTATTTAAAAAAAACTCAAACTAAACGAAATTTGGTGATTAAAAAAAAAAAAAAAAGTTTTGGATTTCCGTAGAAAATGGAGCTATTGCAATGGCTCCAAAAATTTTAAAATAAAAATGTTCGAATAATTTCTTCAAACTAAGAATTTTTTCCTCAACATATAGTTTGTTGCCATAGTTTCATAGTTTTTTCACACATTCTTTATTAACTAACTCAATGCTACAACATGATCAACAATATATAATGAAATAAAACAATAACATCCCTCATCCTGTAGATGTCTAATAAATTGGACGAAACGTCGGCGTAAGGAAAAAACTGATTTATTGACCAACCCTCGAGAACCTTAACGGCTTGTTTTAAGAAGAAGTGGTCGAGAACTCAACATATTGTTATTATACAAATATAATATATGTGTCATTCCAGACGATAACTCTCCTTAGAACTGAGATAAAAATTCCGTTTTTGCGCCAAAAAATCAAGCTTTCCAAACGAAAGGATGAGTTCGTTAGCCAACACTTTTTGAGTACATTAAATTGGTTAAATTTCAAAAAATGTGCTAAAAAAATTACTAAAAATGACTAAAAAAGTCTAAAAACGATAAATTTATATTGTTATCAGACTTTTAGCCAAAAGAAGTTTATCAACAATGAACTAGAACATTAAAAAATTATTCACAAAATCTTGTGAAGAACGTACTTATATTTCAATAATATTTACAGAAAAATCGATTTAAAAAACTAAAAAATTGCTATAGATTCAAAATCTATTTTGAGTTCATTTTCCATAAAATTGGATTTTCAAAATTTCTTTGCACTTCAAGTACTACAATTTTAAAACAAAGTAACATACTACTGTACGACAATATACGAAAATTCGCTCATACATTCATGCTGCATGACTTGAAGTATTTAGATTTTTATCCCGTTTTTTCTAGATTTTCAGCATATTTATGTTAATGAAATTTAAGTATGTTTTTCACCATAAGTTTCTGTAAAATTTTTTGAATGTCCTAGTTAATCATTAAAAATTTTGTTTTGACCAAAATTCTGCTAAACATTTCAAATTTAACGATATTTCACCGTTCTTAACCATTTTTTGTGATTTTTTAGCACACGTTTTGAAATGTGACCAATTTAATGTTCAAAAAGTGCTGGCCAACGAACTCATTCTTTCATTTGGAAAGCTTGATTTTTTGGCGCAATGAACGGGACTTTTATCTTCCTAAGGAGAGTTATCGTCTGGGATGAGACAGATGTATCGATATACATATTCATTTATATACATATGAAAAAGCGCAAACTTCAGGAATCGTTTCAAAATGCCTCAAAACTGATTTCAATTAAGACATTTTTGAAAAATTTTGATTAAAAATTTTCCGAGTCATTGTAATAGCTTCATTTTCTTCGATAATTCGCTAAAAGAAGGGAAAATAAATGCACAAGACCAGCTTTCGATTTTCTGTGGCAACCCCGTCCTTCAAAAAATTTCAGCGTCCTCCGTCTATTAGGAGAGAAATGAGCTCTCGAGCTTATAAATACTCAGCTGATCTGGGTGGTTCCTCACTTTGTAATTCGTACACAACTGGCCTTTAGAGGCTCCATACCAAATTTCCGCTTCCTGCGTTTGAGGCAGAAAAAAAATCCCAATTGAATTATGATGTCATGACGGCTCACGCTGAATTTTTGAGCCCACAACCAAGCGGTAGGTAAAACATGATGCTTAAATGTAAAAAAAAAAAAAAAAAAAACTGAAATTGTAAAAATTTTCTGATACGACGCGCAACACAGAATTTATCCCAACCTAGGTAATCAACTAAAGTTCACCAAATATGACTCAAAAATCTCATACGGGGTGACGCCCGCTTTCAATAAATTCTCGATATCAGATCAGTCCTTGTTTGTTACTGATGATGACCTAACCTTCGGAATCGATCACTCACTCGATGTCACTCAAAATTTCGAGAATATTTGTGACTTTTTTCCGTAATCATAATTGCTCGAATAGGTGACTCAATCGCAGGTACCTATTTTAGTTTTCGGTGTTCTTATATGTTAGCTTTAGGTTTATTCCTAGAGTTCCTAGGAAACCATAGGATTCCTTTTAGAGTTCCTATTCAAGGAGAGTCGTCCATATACGGATCACATCCTTATTTTTCGAAGTCGGTTAATAAAACCTGATAGCTAGTATCAGAACAAATCTTACATTTTTATTATGCGAGCATTTCATTCTCAGCACTCAATGGGAGCTTATTTATTCTTAAATACGATCAATTTGCTGATAAATTCTGGTTCCGTGTCCGTCTTTTTGTCTGTCTGTCTGTGGTACATCTCAGTCGCCCCCAAAACTATACCAAGTTGTAGTCCGATTCTGATGAAACTTTCAAGGATTGTGCGGATTAGCTTCTAGACGGTACCTTATAATTTTCAATGCCTGTGCGCATGAGCAAACGTGAATTTCTCACAACGTCGATTTTTCATCATCTGTTGGTCCGATTTCGTTCAAACTCGGTAGGTAATTGGATATTTATTCTAGAAAAACGCCCTATAAATTATATCGCGATTGGTAGAGTAATAATCATTGCGCATGTGCGAACTAATATCGAATAACACGTAGAAATCCGAGTCTAATGGAACGATTTTGATTAAATTTTCAGGGATTGTTTGGGAAAGCTTCTAGACGATCCCCCATAACTTTCATTGCCGTCACATAAATAGTAGTCTGTGCGCATGCACAAACGTTAATTTATTATAACTTTGATTCGTTATCATCTATTGGTCCGATTTCGTTCTAATTCGGGGAGTAGATGGGTATATGTTCCAGTAAAATCCTCTAAGAATTATACGGTAATAAACATTATACGGCATAAAACTAAAATTGATGGCCACAGACAAAACTCCGAGACTAATGAACCAATTTTTATGAAATTTTCAGGGATTGTGACGTTTAGCTCCTGGACGTTCCCCTATAAATTTCATTGCCGTTAGATTAATAGTAGTCTGTGCGCATGCGCAAACGTTAATTTCTTATAACGTTGACTCTTTAATCATTTCGACTCGTACCTTCTATGTTCTTCAACTAATTCTATACGTCCATGTTGCAATATTTGAGGAAGCTATACTACCAACCCAAGTTGGCAAACTTTTTTTTTAATGCTGAGAGTCGTGGGATTCTCAGATCTTGCTACTATAGTGACCCAATAAAAATCAAATTCGAGTACCCAACTCTCGCTCACCTTCAAAAAACACTAATGGAATATACACGGACAAAATTACATGTTTATGAATAATTGTAAAGACCTATTACTTCAACGAAAATGCCATGGTGTTAGGTATAGCTCTAATTTTTACTCGAAATAACTGAGACAGAAATATACTATCGTAGAAGTAGGTACTTAGCGATTGCAAAATCGAAGTGGGTAATGGCATGGCGGTTCAAAGTAGAGCAGGCGGAATATATAATAGTAATGAAATGGTTTTTGACATTCATATTATGCGAAAAGTTGGGTTAGTCAACGCTCTCCGGTACAAGGCTCCGTCCCGATATTGCTCTGTTGGCTGGCACTTGTACAAACCAGTTGGTCCTTCACGGCTCGTCTGGAATCTCTCGAGCCCGACTCGGCGTTTTTGCTTCAAGTTAACACGGGAAAACCTTGAGCGGTTCTTGATCACAGAGAAGGACATTTCACCCTGTTTACCTTATGCCCTATCAAATGATCAAACCTTTCCTGACGCGATCGTCGTACTCAATGCTCATTCGTCAAAACCGAAAAAGGACATGCACCCTTTGAGAAAAAATTTGTAATTTTTTGTTTTAACATTCACTTATGATTGAAACGGCGAACAGTGTTTCTAAACGCCAATCTAGATGTTAATAAAGAGGAAAAAAAAAAAAAAAAAAAAAAAAAAAAAAAATCAGATCAATTACGGATTTTGCTTCATGACCACAAATTTCCAGCTTCATAGGGTGAATAGCAAAGAAATTCGCTCTAGAGCTCACTCAGTTGATAATAGACACTTCAATTATTTTAAAAGTGGGAAAGTGGTTCCACTTGTGACAACCTAAGTTATCGTGATCGTCGTGATTAAATTTCGTATTCTCTACATTATAATCTATATATTTATTGAGGTTAAGGGATTATTCAATGATATAGGAAATTAATCACTTGAAATCTTTTAATACTAATTTCTTTAAATGACGCTCCAAGGAAGAGATAATGAGGGAGTATTCTCGGACTAATATGATGTCGAGATATGTTGATTAAGTCGAATTATTCAATGATAGATAAGGAAGATACTACACGAGAGATGAGGGTAGGTGTGGATAGCAATTGGGTTATAGATATAGGTATAAATCAATGGGGTATGAATAATAGTTAAATTGCAATACGCACAAGAGAGAGAAAGAGAGAGAAGAGAGAGAGAGAGAGAGAGAGAGAGAGAGAGAGAGAGAGAGAGAGAGAGAGAGAGAGAGAGAGAGAGAGAGAGAGAGAGAGAGAGAGAGAGAGAGAGAGAGAGAGAGAGAGAGAGAGAGAGAGAGAGAGAGAGAGAGAGAGAGAGAGAGAGAGAGAGAGAGAAGAAAGAGTTCTTACGTTAGAGGAAGTACGATCTGGAATGCGAGGGAGTTGACGATTTGGTGTTCTTTTGAGAACGTACCGAGTAACAGCTTCTATGACTGGAACTGTCACAGACCTGGACAAGTGGTTAAACCTGGGTAAGTGGTTCGACCTGGATAAGTGGTTGAACCTGGATGTTGTTTGACCTGAATAAGCGGTTCGACCTGGATAAGTGGTTCGACCTGGACAAGTGGTTCGACCTGGATTAGTGGTTCAACCTGGATAAGTGGTTCAACCTGGATTAGTGGTTCAACCTGGATTAGTGGTTCAACCTGGACAAGTGGTTCGACCTGGATAAGTGGTTCATCCTGGATAAGTGGTTCGACCTGGATTTTTCTACCTTGTTGTGGTTCAACAACATTTGCTTGTCTCGCGGTCCTGGGGTCTTGCGAAAATTCAAATCACGGGGCATCCTAAAGACATGAAATATGTCATAAGTGATTGAATATTTAATTAGAAATGGTTGCACGAGCCAGGATATGATTTACCTAAAACAGATTGGAAGAAGTAAGCGGTTGGAAAGTTGACAGAAAGCAAAGGCGCAAGTTGACAGAACCTACGAGCGCCTCTTACATTTTTCTCATTCTTTCAATGTCGTTCTGAGTTGTTACTGTTTTTCTCAACCACTTTTCATACCATAGAGCCTTCTAGCAGTGGTAATTGAAGGCTTATATGACCTTTGCCTTAACCCCCTACACATTACAGTTTAACCAAATTAAGAATTACTTATTAAATTAATAGCTAATAATTTTGCTCTTCTGGATCCTTCTTTTAAAGTCGTTTCCTGATGATGCCACAATGGGGCAAAACTAGTAGGAATATGACGACGGAATAAAATTAAAGAAGCCAAATCTACTATTCTTCACCCTGAACCACCCATTATTAATATGGCTACTCAGATAAATACTGTATGGCTTTAAGCCAGCCTTTGAAAATATTTTAAATGCCATATAATGCAATTCTTAAAACTGTCAAAATCAAGGAAAACTGAAAATTTTGGAACCCTGTATCTTATTGAAGAGAACCTAATGGAACCTCAAGAAACCTTCTGGAATATATCCTACAACCATCTTGAAATTCCTATCAATTTCTTCTGTCACAGCAGTGTTGGTTTACTCTACGATTCGTTGAAATGTATAGGAATATAGTTTTGATAAATGGACATTGGATTGTGCCTATAATATGAATATGTGGGGAAAGCCTATTCTGGTGTTGTAAGTCATCAATATGGCTTTATCCCATTTTTATTTGTTAGATCGAAAATTGATCTATTCTTAGGAATAGCCAGACTTCGTGGAGTTGGGATATGGGTTGCATGTAAATTTTCTCTATGGGTTTTATTGACCCTAGTTGGGATGAGCTGCCTCTAAATCGTATTCTGGGTAAGAAATAAAATTCTTACCTGAACGTGGGAGAACCATCAATTTTACTCCAAACATGATAAAATAAAAGTTTAACGTTTTTCATAGAAACGTAAACCAAATTTCATTTTTGTTATTTATTGTCCGGAAAAATGAATGTATGTGTTGTTTTTTTGAGGATTTTACGACTTTCGGTCGAATATGAGAATGTGGTGCTCAAGATAGAGGTTTTTTTGAGTCGATTTTGGCTTATGGATACTAAAGAGAGAAATGCTGAAACGACACGGGATAATGAGCGAACTAACAGCATGGTGGAACTAAGACGTCTTTTTTTCTTCTGAAAACTGGCAGGACTCCGTATTTTCCTTTAACTTGGTTTATAATAATGCAGTACCGGGTCAACCGTGAACTATGCTAAAAGGTTGAGCGGCCAAGTCTAAACGGTTGGTTAGGTGCTCTCAGAGTATTTCACGGTTTGAACGGCAACTCAATGGCCTTTGTTTCATAATGGGTCGAGTGATTATCTCATCCGTTAAACCGGCAAATAAAATTAATTCTGAGGAGGGGTGGACTCGTGATACGCACTGTGGGGCAATAGAGCTTATATATAGGTGATTTAGGTGTTTTCAGTCTCCAGGAACAAAATATAGGATTTCGAGTTTTTTCGGGGTTGACCGCACAACCAGAAACTTCCTAGTTGGACAGAATACATTATACAGGGGTAGAAAAACCCACAGGAGAGTATATATATATTTGGTCTCTCCTTCGGGATCTCTTACACAGCATGTCATAGTTCAGATTTGAGATCCCATTGGATCCAGGGGCCACCTTCGGCGGTTTTATCCTTCGGGTTGTTTATCATCCGGGAGCAGGTTCCGCAACTCTGAGGCCTTTTTTCGAGGAAGTTGGTTGGAATGGAATGTCACCCTCGCCCTCTTATGCAAGTGTCCTCAACGCCCCCGACAGTCCTTGCTCCGACATAGGTCGACCTTTGGAGAAAGCAATTTCGCAAACCCTGACAAAACCTTTAAAAAAAAATAAAAAATAAAAAAAATAAACTGTCAAACACGAACATCTATTCGGTTTTTCGATGATATTAACACTTTCGGGGTTGCATATAGGAATTTCACGTAATCTCGTAAGTGAACATTGTTGATTCTAAGTCGAGGTTGTAATTTTTGATTACTAAAACGTCCGCTGACCAGGTTGGCCATGAACTACGAAAAAATTAGAATCTACCTGTTACTTCTGTTCTACCTGTTACATTGACACCTACTTGGAATAGCGTAGCGGATAGCATGCTTTTACCAGAACCTACTTCTAAAAAAAATACACTGCCAAGGAAATGGCACATGAGCTTCCTCGTGACCTTCACAGTACGTCACTATTAAATTCCAGAAAACTAGAAACGACCGGTTCTGGCATCAGGGAATTAATAAGGTGGGAAATTGGAAGCTGAATGGTACATTTACAATTATACTGAGAGAGTTCGTCAGCCAATTGAATCTAGCCTCATCTGCGCTGTTCTCTCTCTCTCTTTTTTTTTTTAATCAACGTTAAGTACAAATGCTCAAGATTTTTTAGCCGAGTTTCTGTAATTTGTCTTCCAACTCCAAGTGAGGCCAGGCGTCTATTGGTTTATAGTGTTTTAAGGTAATCACCGCAGATATTTTAGTCAAAATTTTGCTTGTGGTGTCACACACACCCTGTGAAAGCATGAAGGGCAGGGAAAACCGCTGTAGCTGTGCGGCATAAGCTTGCAGTAACGATGTAGCAGCCAATCACTCGTGGTTTTGATATTTAACGATAGACCCCTGGATCCGTGACTTTTCACTTTGTCCCTGGTTTCCGAATGGGTACTAACTGTCACGATTCACCGGGTCAAGTTCTGTTCACTCGCTATAATAAATGAAACTAATAAGGAAAATTTTGATTTTCTACGTGGGTTTACTATTTTTACTGATTTATTTTCGTAGCCTTTCGTTCATATTTTGAACTCAAAATATGGAACCGTAACATAAACATCACTTTCGAGCATGCGCCTAGCGTACCGCTGCTGATAATCGCGAAGAATGTGATACGGGACCTCAAGAAACCTTGCCCGCATCATCCCGGAAATTCTGAATGCCTTATGAATATTTGAGTTTGAGTTGAGATTCAATTTCTTTTGTTTCTCATCGTCAAGTGGTATGGAATTATTAGTCTCCTTGCCTATTTTTCTCGAGATTTGGGAATTTCAAATGAATGTGATAAATGGTGATGAAAATTATAAATACATAAATGATTGTATAGGTAATAATAATGTTTAAAAAACCGAAATCCGTTCACAATTGCCTGAGTTATGACCGAATCAAGAAAATTTTGTTTGCGCCTGCGCAGAGGCTACCGTTGATTCGATCATGACGGAACTGATAGGGGACCATGTAGAGCTATACCCGCACGATCCCTAAAAATTGAAGAAAATCGCATCAAAATTGTGGAAATTACGGCTGTTGCAAGGACCGTAACATCTATTACCAATATTCACGGCAGTTAAATTCTACGTAGAATAACCTATTAAAATTTGAAATATGAGTAATCATGCAACCGCTTGTAAAAAAAGGCACTTTTTTCAATTTGGGTGAAATGTTTCACTTGGATTTTTAAGAGCTTTAGTCTCAGAAACTGTCACACCAATTGAAAAACTTATTAGATGAAAGTCATAAATAGTCTAACTTTGTAACTAATGGGTACCAAACATTGGAAATTTAATTTATTTTTAGCGCATTTATGACAAAAAATACAAATTGTCCACACACGACTCCCGTCGTACACCTGAGGTGGTTCGTCTAAATAAGGTTAATTTTGGCATGACTACTCAATCTTAAACGCAATTTAATTATAATATCCTTATAATACAGAATTCAATTAGTCTCGCTAATTTTATTATTAGTGAATTACCTAAATATAATTTTACGAAAGAATATTTCCTTAGTTCACGCATGCGCAGAGCGTACCGCTAATGCAATTATGATGATTGTCCGTGACATGTATTATATGAGATGAAATTCATTACATGTATTACATGAAAATGAAATAAAATGACATGTGATATAAAATGCAGATATAGAATTAGATGTCCTACGACTTTCATTTGATAAGACACACAGACTGGAGAGCAGTGAAGTTGTGGAAACCCATATAAATACTACAAATTATTACACTGGAAAAAAAAAAAAAAAAAAAAAAAATTGAACACGAAGCTGGTACTGGGAGTTTTTGAAGGTATTGAACCCGAATCCGAAGCCCGTTTTTCACATAGACGTCTATTTTTTGAGGAGGTGGACGTGTAATACCCCAGGACCAGAACCTGTGTCGTGAGGGCATGACCTTGATTTTTTGGGGGGAGGGGGATAGTGTTTTCAAAAAATAATAAACAAGTAGATCAGTGCTCACAAAATGAGACACATGATAGCGTATTTTCTTGTAAGGAGATCCGCGTGAAATAGTAGACGTTTCCTGCGTTGAATTAGAGATAAAATGGCTTGGCAGCTCAATCAGCTGATCAATGACCTCTTAGTCGTCATCAACCCTTTGCATATCTTTATTTCCACAATGTTACAGATTACATCCATACCAAGTTTCATCAAAATCGGACGTCGGGAAGTGGCATTTAAAACGATTTCAAGGGACCTTACGAACCACATCATCCCTGAAAATCTGACCGAAATCAGATCAGATTCAATAACGATTGACATTCTAATAGAGTTATGACCGTCACAAGGAATTCACGTTAGCGCCTCTTCACCAGCTAGTGACGCTTCGATGGCAGACGTGTACTTCTAAGTTACCTATTAAACCAATTAATATTGGCCGTAATTTGAGTAATGTGTATACGAGTTTCTTTTTGACCCCAATCCAAATCAGTGTTTTTGAACGACGTCTACATTGGCGAACCGGCGATATTCGAGTGGCAGATTCGCATAACTACAGTACATCTACATGTACATCTGATTCATATTTCATTTATTTACCAATAAGTCGATTGCAGACCCAAAATGTGTGTTTTTGGACTGCGTCTCTAGCAAAGACCTAGCGATACTAAGGTAGCAGACTTGAATTCACGTAACCTATCAATATCCTGGTATGATGGGCCACAGTTTCAGCGATCAACAAAACAGTCGTTTCTGGGCGCTCAAACTCATATATTTCAACCACATCTGCATGTAACACCCATCCACCTTGAGATAGCAGACGACCATGGTTGATTCGATCATGATGAAGTTAAGGGCCGATATGGTTCCCCTCCAGCTGTAAGCCATATAGATCTGTTTTTCTTGTCGCCATCGGTTTTGGACTAGCAGACGTGCATATCTTATACAAACTCAATTGAATACTAACAAATTCAATAATTGGTCCGTTTCTATAGATCAGTTGCCCCTTTTCAGCCGAGCTCCTAGTGGCATTGGCGGTTAGCACCTATATCTTATACATTGGCTGAATGAAAAGATGAGGCGGTGTCGAAGGGGAAAATTAGGCCGGTGCATCGACAGCAAGTTAACACCCGAACCAGCAAAATGCTCGGTAGATGCCTCCTCCCTTTAGTTGTGCATGTCCTCATCCGCATTTACACGCAGTTGTGAAGAAGTTGATAAGGGTGGAAGTGGAAGGTGACGCGGATGTTGCAGTAGGCATAAGAAATACCTGTTTAATGCTTGAAAGCAATTTAGATGAAACAGCCAAAATAATTCCTATGAGTTTGTGGTGGGTTTAAAATAAATTTGTAATTCACATTCGACCACAGTACACCAAGCATAGAACTCAATGCTCTTCTTCAAGTTTTTTAATGTCTCAAAAGTACTTTGATGTCCCTCCTTTTGAAATCGCCTGTCCTCGGGCGATCACGGTCATCTAGCTGAAGGAGATAACATCGTGCGTCGTAGAATTTAGTAGATATAAGAACTTTGTCGAGCCTGATTTTGCATCCGGAGATGTTGGCATTACGGGCAGATGAGGTTGGAGATGCTCCCGATCGAGGTTGGTCCTAAGCATCCAAACCAGACGAGAAATTGGAGGGATTCATGAGTTTTGCTTCCGATGGTTATACAGATTTAAATTCCGATCGAAACGGTGTGTCAGTTATCAACTTGAACCCTGATAGCGAAGTCAAAAACGCCGATCTCCATTTTTTTGTCCAGGATGATATTGAAGGTGGAAGTTGCGGAACTGTTTACAATACATGCAAACGGTCTGTGAAGGACAGGTTTCGAGTTTGTGGGCAGCCGGTAGACGGCTTTTACATTAACCATACAAAAGGGTCACTTGACCTTGATACCTTGAAACTGGGACATTTCCTCGCTCCATAGGGCTTCTTACAAAAGGGGCATGGATATTTAAGGTCGGATAAGAATTGGAATTTTAGAACTGCTCATTTTATTTTATTTGTGTCTTGCAGTTTTTCCATAGATTTGATGATTTTCTAGGAGCCCCTGTGGGTTAGAAATTGCTGATCACGTTCTTCGGACGATTGTATTGATGGGAATTTGGCAAAGGTGGAACTGAAATATTTTTTTTACAATGTCAGAACGTGTTTTTGGGATTTCAAACGATTGTCTCGAAACGTAAAGACAATTTTCTTTCGTATATCTGGGAAAGTGTTACCTACTAGTTCTTAAGCAACCAAGAACTACCCACAAATATACTATTTCATTTTCGTTATAAGGTCGTGTACTCCAAATTGAAAAGTTAGGATTTTGTCCACTAAAACTTCCATTTCTTTAGACATCTTGAAGTTACGGACCAGAATGTTTCTTCTCACCTTTTGTGCAATACACACAAATTGCAAGTGTAATGATGGGCTGGGGTAAGAGAATTTTTGGCCGAGGTAGAACCTCGTAGTTGCGCTACCATTTCCATCGTTTAAGAGGAATGTTCATATTACCAAGGTAAAAACATGCCTGTGAGATCCATGGAAAACATCTGGAGCCATAATGATGGGGATGAACTCTTTCTCTCCGGTGAGAAGGACGGCACTTAGTTGTGCACCAATGTACTATATGGTGATACAACGATGGTTCCGCGTAAAAAATAACGATTCTCTTAAACGAGATAATGTTTTTTTGAAAAACGCATAAAGACGGTTTATTAGATAGGTGGGGAGTTGATAAGTGATCATTATTATGGTGAATGACACCAAGAAATAACATTGATTACATAGTATTGCACTCAGGTGCTATTCCGTTATCCCCCCCCCCCCCCCAATCTGCTTCACGACTTTCGCGACTGTTTCACTTATCCTATACTCTTAAACGAGAAATTCTTGTATAAATCATCAGGGGATACATACCCCCCCATTTCGACTCGAAAACACAATCTGCACTGGTCAATCCTCCGGAGTGATCTCCGTGGTGTTCTGGGCCATTCTTAACGACGAAAGTTGCTTATATCTGGCCGTAACTGTGGAAGGTATAAAAAGACCCTTCGCTTACTGGCTGTAGCTCCACAAAAAGAAATTTTTATCCAGGTTTCATAGAACCCAAAACGATTTCTGTGGGCAAAATAATTCACATTTTGTTGAGAGAATTGGAGCACATTTAATACCTACGCCTTTTCAAAGCTTATTAAAAATTTTGCTTGCTGGTTGTGGTTTTTTCAATATCCACATTCAGCGTATTTAGTACCTGCACTAACAAAAGAAGATATAGAATTACAAAATTAAATTATCTAGGTACCTAATCTGCTGGCAAAACTAAAAGTCTACGAGATTTAAACATTCTTAACGACGAAAGTTGCTTATATCTGGCCGTAACTGTGGAAGGTATAAAAAGACCCTTCACTTACTGGCTGTAGCTCCACGAAAAGAAATTTTTATCCAGGTTTCATAGAACCCAAAACGATTTCTGTGGGAAAAATAATTCACATTTTGTTGAGAAAATTGGAGCACATTTAATACCTACGCCTTTTCAAAGCTTATTAAAAATTTTGCTTGCTGGTTGTGGTTTTACAATATCCACATTCAGCGTATTTAGTACCTGCACTAACAAAAGAAGATATAGAATTACAAAATTAAATTATCTAGGTACCTAATCTGCTGGCAAAACTAAAAGTCTACGAGATTTAAACATTCTCCTTCCTGACCAGCTGAGAGAGCTAAATTTTCTCTTTTTCACTCAAAGAAGTCAAAATTTGATAAGGAGCCTCTCACGGAATTTTGAACCGGATGACTTGACGGGCTCTTTCCTTTTCGGCTGAGTGACCTGAATTCTCCCCTATTCAAAGTGGTCGCCACTTAGTCAGTGATTTGTAGTATATCTCGGTTGGCACAAGATATAGTGATATGAAATTTCCTGGAAGATTGCCACAGGTATAGCATTGTGGGATTCAGTAAATAACCATAAAAATGAAATAAAAATATCCTTGCTGTTTTTAAATGTCATTCGAATCAATATACACATAAAATAAATATATACACCAGGGAATAATGAGGGAGCCTCTCTAACTTGTTCAACTTTAAATGTTTGCCACAATGTTAGAATATTTATTTATCTACTACCGACACCATTGGTAAAAATGTGTTTCACATTCTTCAATGTTTAGCCGATTGGCTCTAGGGGCTGTACCGTTCCCACTCATGTCGGCAAATTCAACATTCCCAAGGTTTCTTGCAAATCTGGACCAATAATTGAACCGTACTTACGAAAAAATACGGAAAACTGATGTGTGGCGGGAACACAGAATATTCATATATATATATATATATATATATATATATATATATATATATTATATATATATATAGGTATATATATATGTATATACATATATATATATGTGTGTGTGTGTGTGTGTGTGTGTGTGTGTGTGTGTGTGTGTGTGTGTGTGTGTGTGTGTGTGTGTGTGTGTGTGTGTGTGTGTGTGTGTGTGTGTGTGTGTGTGTGTGTGTGTGTGTGTGTGTGTGTGTGTGTGTGTGTGTGTGTGTGTGTGTGTGTGTGTGTGTGTGTGTGTGTGTGTGTGTGTGTGTGTGTGTGTGTGTGTGTGTGTGTGTGTGTGTGTGTGTGTGTGTGTGTGTGTGTGTGTGTGTGTGTGTGTGTGTGTGTGTGTGTGTGTGTGTGTGTGTGTGTGTGTGTGTGTGTGTGTGTGTGTGTGTGTGTGTGTGTGTGTGTGTGTGTGTGTGTGTGTGTGTGTGTGTGTTGTGTGTGTGTGTGTGTGTGTGTGTGTGTGTGTGTGTGTGTGTGTGTGTGTGTGTGTGTGTGTGTGTGTGTGTGTGTGTGTGTGTGTGTGTGTGTGTGTGTGTGTGTGTGTGTGTGTGTGTGTGTGTGTGTGTGTGTGTGTGTGTGTGTGTGTGTGTGTGTGTGTGTGTGTGTGTGTGTGTGTGTGTGTGTGTGTGTGTGTGTGTGTGTGTGTGTGTGTGTGTGTGTGTGTGTGTGTGTGTGTGTGTGTGTGTGTGTGTGTGTGTGTGTGTGTGTGTGTGTGTGTGTGTGTGTGTGTTGTGTGTGTGTGTGTGTGTGTGTGTGTGTGTGTGTGTGTGTGTGTGTGTGTGTGTGTGTGTGTGTGTGTGTGTGTGTGTGTGTGTGTGTGTGTGTGTGTGTGTGTGTGTGTGTGTGTGTGTGTGTGTGTGTGTGTGTGTGTGTGTGTGTGTGTGTGTGTGTGTGTGTGTGTGTGTGTGTGTGTGTATTTGTGTGTGTGTGTGGTGTGTGTTTGTGTGTGTGTGTGTGTGTGTGTGTGTGTGTGTGTGTGTGTGTGTGTGTGTGTGTGTGTGTGTGTGTGTGTGTGTGTGTGTGTGTGTGTGTGTGTGTGTGTGTGTGTGTGTGTGTGTGTGTGTGTGTGTGTGTGTGTGTGTGTGTGTGTGTGTGTGTGTGTGTGTGTGTGTGTGTGTGTGTGTGTGTGTGTGTGTGTGTGTGTGTGTGTGTTGTGTGTGTGCGCGCATGTGTCTTATCCTCCCTAATAACACATTTTTCTCTGTTCCAGGTAAGTTCATTACTACCTCTTAGACGTACAGATGGCAGTTTCTGTGAGTATGTACGTTGCAATATAAGTCTTTATTCCCAGAGCGCTCACCAATGATATAGGTAGCCAAACATAACGATGCTCTAGAACATCACTGCAGATGTCTGATACTAGCTATAAATAAATTTTCCTAAATCATACTTTCAATCTTGTTTTCCCCACCAGAAAATGTAGTGAGCCAATGATCAAAGAAGTTACAGTAATGCAACATGATCGTATGAGCAAACTTTTGTCGACTGCCATATTATTTCAGGCTACATTGTTTTGAAAATTGAGAGCTTTGAGTCCAAAGAAAATTGTAACTACCAATTTTATGGCAAAAAACTTCCAATAATATTCTGTGATTCAATTTTTTTGGACCTTCAACTTTTTTGCAGTTTTTATAGATTTTTCAGCAAATAGAAATGACATTTAAGCACATTTTCAGCATAAGTAAATTTGTGCATGATTATTTCATAGTTTTAGTTCATTGTTGATAAACTTCTTTAGACTAACACTGTTAAAAATATAGGTTTCACGATGTTTAGCCATTTTTAATCATTTCGGAAATTTTTTAAACTTGAGCAATTTAAAGTGCTCAAAAATTTCTCATCCTAACCATTTTCAGTCCAACGCGTGTCGTGAAATTCATCAAAATCAATTGAAAACGTAAGGATTGTTACAAGGATTTTACATTTGTAAATGCGGAAAAGCTACTGATGATATGATCGTCTTGAAAATGAAATGAGATGATGGCATTGTATTTTCCCGACCATCTTTCAAATTTTCAGCTAGATCGGATTACATGGGCATTATACGTTTTCTCATCGTCAGATTGAACTATTAATTTTTGAGCAATGCTGACTGATATTTTTTTTTTCTCGACTATATTCAACTATGTTGATCGACGTATTAGGTCTCTTGTTAGAACCAATCTCAATAAATTAAAATTTCATAAAGGGGGGGGGGGGATAAAATCGATATATCGTGATGGTTTCAACCAATTTGTAAAAGAACTTCGTACTTTATTTTGGTTTTGATGATTGTATGGGGTGGGGTAGTTCCTTGCAGCTCATCATGTTGGGTTATTCTGGAGAGATGAGGGAGGGGGCCACATCCGGTGCAATCACGATATCTGTTCACACCAAAATCAAGTATAACCCATATAATGGGGCGTCCCTGTAAGCATGCATTACTTACCAGTATGTTATGGATCTGAAGTAGCCTTGCATCAAGTTGCCTATTATGTGTAAATTCTACGATGTCGAGGTGTGTTTCCATTTTGATCTTGAAAAATCTGTATCTTTAGTCACCGAGAACGATTGATCTATCATTATCCGCATGCTAGGCGGGAGAAAACTAAAGACCTAAAGGCGTCTCACAGCCTTAAAATTCCGTCTTTACCACAAATGTTCCTCATCTTGAATTATCTGTGGGTTGAGGGAGAGACTTGGATAATCATTCAAGCTGAACTTGGTGTGAAGAAGAGCGTCTTCAGCTCACGAGGATTATGCAGGTCCTCCAGACTGCAGCCGCTTCACGTGCCCTCCGGCCAACTTGCACAATCCTCCCCGCCTTTTCTTAGGTTTCCTAGTGATCCATCACCGAGGCAGAGGCTTCTAGCTTGTTAGAGCAGAGAATTTCGAGCTGTTTGGAAACATTTCTTTCTCTCTCTCTCTCTCTCTCTCGTCTTTACTACCCTTCTACCTAACAGATTTCCACACTGAGATCCGTCGTCCATGAAGAAAAGGAAGACTCCGTCCCGAGTTAGCAGGAAGATCTACATTTCTTGGGAGACAAAGAAAGTTAAAACGGTCGTGACGAAACTAACTGGGTGCAGATCCTGATTGAATGGCTATGCACTTCTTTTTATATGTTTCGATTCGTATAGTTGACTCTAAGCCCACGAAGCGTGATAATACTTTGACGCAACTTGCATTGTTGAACCGTTTGAAAATAGAATAATATCCCATGACATGCAATGGTACATGTATTCCCACGAATAATGTTGCGCTAATTTTGAAATCACTAACAAAACATTACAATATTATATTAGAACAATCGGAATCCAATATTTTGAAGTGGTTTAACAATGCAAGTTGTTAACCATAAATGTTATTCATAAAAGAACATTTATGAATAACAATAACCAGCAAACAAGTGGTAGAACATTCGATTTGTAGATGGATGTGATTAACACGTGCTTTCCGTCTCCTTTCTGTGGATTTCAATATTATCAAAGTTTAAAACAATCATTCTAATTACCAAATCTCAGAATCATTGTAAATTATAAAAATCATTATGTATATATGCAGCTCAGCTATATTTTCTTAAATTATAACTAATTCAATGTCGAATAAGTGTTTCCCAAACCAAATAGATTATAATTTCGTTTTGAATGACTTTGAGTATCTTGTTAGAAATGGAAGGAATGCGCTGAAAATAATGAAATAAAATCAGTTCATTCGTTTTCCGAATCTTCACCCACAAACTGCTGGACCTAAGTTCACTAAAACACCTAAGATCCCCCTGGACTTAAGATCAGTCAAGTATGACCTTGAAATCTCCGAATCACATTTAATAAATAAATGTTTCAATCACTTTCGCAACGAAAGAATAACTATCATAATTAGATTTTCTTCGATATGAGCCGAATGTTATGTTATGAGATTATTCCATCTGCGCCCCACGAATTCAAGTGTTGACATAAAAAAAAAAAACAAAAAATAAACAAATAAATAAATTAAAAATGAATAAATAAAAATAGATAGAAAAAAATCATAACTAAGATTTTCGAAGCGGCTGTGAATGGCAAACAGATTTTCAGGTGGGAGAATATAATATTATGTGAAATTCAGCTTATTACGTAATTCAGGTTTTACCCTTAAATTGTCCGTGATGATAAGTCCTGACTGCTAAGCTGATAGAAAAAATAGAGAAAAAAGCATGATAGTGAATAACACTATCTCGAATGTTTTTGGTGACCCGTACCGGAACAGTACCTCAGAAAAGTAATAAATTTATGTGCATTCGTTCAAAAAAAAAAAAAAAAAAAAAAAAAAAAAAAAAAAAATTATTACACAAAGGATTATTAGTTCTGTATTTGACAGAAACTGGTCTATATTAGTCAGGCATCACACAAGTATAGACAAACCTAATTTACTAACAACTAATAAGATTGAACCGAATTGCCAGAAGATCAACCTAGTCCAGAGGGCCAAAGTCACTTTGCTGTTCGCTCAAATGTTAACGATTTTTATCCCTTCCGGAGCGCGAATGGTTTGCCGTACAATGCTCCGAGTGGTCTCATTGGATTCATTGAACTGAGTCCTATAAAAATCAAACAAAATTCATAGGGATTTTGTTCTGGAACATATACCCATCTAAACCCCGAGTTCGAACGAAATCAAACCAATAGATGATGGAAAATTGACGTTATATAAGAACTTGACGTTTACGCTATGCACAGGCTAATATTTATGCGACGGTAATGAAATTCATAGGAGATCGTCTAGAAGCTAACCGGCACGATCCATGAAAATGACATCAAAATCGGTCCATTAGACTCGGAGTTTTGTCTGTGTCAATCGATTTTAGTTTCGCATATGCGCAATGGTTATTTCTTCACCAATAGCGCTATAATTTATAGGGCATTTTTCTTGAACTTATACCCAACTACTTACAAAGTATGAATTAAATAAAACCAACTGATGATGAGAAATATAAGTTATTAGAAATTAACGTTTGCGTATGCGTACAGGCTACTATTGATCCGAGGGCATTGACAATTATAGGAAACTATAAAGGAGCTGACCTCTGAAAATCCATCAAAATCGGGCTGAAACCTGGTATAGATTTGGGCGTGACAAGGATTTACCACATACAGACAAACAGACAGACAGATGGAACCAAAATTGATCAGCAAGCTCTGAAACGCGAAAAGCAAGTGGCAATTCTAATTTTGGAGGATAAATATTTTCTAGCCTTCTATCACGAATGCAAAGCCTTTGGTACTGAGGAAGCAAAACTACCCTTTTATATGGGAAGTTTTCAATATCTCGATCCCTTAATATTTTAATCCTCAAATTTCACCCCTTGAGGTTGATCACAAGAAATATCGAGATTACAGATACATCATACATGTCTGGTCTTTTATTTATGATTTTTGAGTCAAATTTCATAAAATTCGGTCCGGTAGTTCCGGAAAAAGGTTTGGACGGCGGACGGGCGGATTTTTTTAAATTCGGTTCTGCGCTGAGGTGCAATTAAAGGTTCATTATAGAAAAGAGTAAACCAAAATCAATTCCAAAGTGTGCATTATGGAGAATTTCTGACATTCACAATAATTATTGCATACGAAAACTGCGCAATAAGATTTTGTTTATTGATTTATTATACACATTTTGTAACATCTGTTTGTAATTTCGGGGTTTGAAGGAATTACCGTCTTGCATTGATCAAGGCGCGCCCCTATCAGATGCTGTTCAACTACACAACTCTGATGAATTGAAAGAGGACAGGTCTAACTAGCCCTGAACCGGTTTTCTTCATGTCGAAGGAAATTTGAGTGGAAATTATTTTGTTGATTAGAAACGAGCTAAACCTGTTAAAATTGCATCCATCGGGAAAAAATTGGAAGGCAAGTGCAACTGTTGTTTTCACATATGTCTACCTCTACACAGCTATGCGATTATCAAGGCGATTGAGCGCGTTGGTGTGAAAATGTTTTGATTTGTTTCGAAGTAAAAGCCAACAATCCCTTCTGTCTTGACGTGCTTATTAAATACTTTGAATTCTCTATAAGTAGTCTTTAGTTATGATAGGTATCATTTGCCCACTAATTTTTTCAATGGTAACTTTTATTCTTTAGTTTTATGATTCATTTAGTTTTATGATTATCACTGTTGTTGTGATTGATTCGCACATTCTCGGTCTCCTTCTCTCATTACCCTGTAGAAGACTGAAACATGTTACCCCACCGAGGCTCATGTCTACCGTGGGCCCCCTCGCCGCGTTCCTTTCAGTTGTGATAAGATTTCAACACATAAGGAGGACAATCCGAGACACCAGGGAAACCAAGAACGCCGACCGAACGTAACTAAACCCTCATCACAGATCGGAAAATAACTAAATTTGCTGGTTTTCCTTTTCAGCATTGGTTGGTTTGAGTGCGGGGGTGTGAGAACATTTGGATTTGTTTCTAAGTAAAACCCAACAATCTCCTGACGTGTCTGTTACATAGTTTGAATACTACATACCTAAGCAGTATTTGGTTATGATATCATTTGCTCATTAATTGTTTCAACACTTGGTAAGGTCCTTTAGTTATAGCTTCATGATAATACATATCCATTTGTTATCGCGATTGATTCACATTCTCGAATTCCATCCCTCATTAGCCTGTTGAAGATTGAAACATCCTTTCCTCACCGAGGCTCATGTCTACCCCTCGCCGCGTTCCTTTCAGTTGTGATGAGACGATGTCAACAGCTGGAGGCCTATCCGGGTTACCAGGGAAACCTAGAACGTCGGCAGAAGTAACTAAACCCTCAACACAGATAGGAACTAAATTTGCTAGTTTTCGTTTTCAGTATTGGTTGTTTTGAGCGCGTAGGTGTGAGAACGTTTGGATTTATTTCTATTTTTATTTAGGGTTGGTAGGCTTTCAGGTTTTCACCGTAGGGTTTCGGAGGGTGAGATTAAGCAGCTTCTCTTTTTTTGTATAGTTTAATGTTCAGCTTAGCGCTTTCGCCTATAAAGCCTCGTCTGAGCTTTTATATAAGTCAAAGTGATAATTTGCTGCTAGGGGGGACCCATCCCCTTATCATATCGGTAGGTATACCTCGTCATAGAATTGAAGGCAAAGGAGGGGTAATTATGTTTTAAAACTTGTGAGATAGACGAATTATTAATTCGTTAATCCGATAATTAATTAATAATTCGTATATCTCACGAGTTTTAAAACATAATTACCCCTCCTTTGCCTTCAATACTATGACGAGGTATACCGACGGATCTCTAGGAGGATGGGTCTCCCTAGCAGCAAACTCTCAACACAGATCGGAACTAAATTCTGACTAGGCCTTATCGTTTTCAGTGTTAAGCTGAACATTTAACTATACAAAAAAAGAGAAGCTGCTTAATCTCACCCTCCGAAATCCTGCGATTTGTTTCTAAGTAAAAACCAGCAATCTCTTGACGTGTCTGTTACATAGTTTGAATACATATAGTATATAACCAAGCAGTATTTGGTTATGATATCATTTGCTCACTAATTTTTTCAACACTTGGTAAGGTCCTTTAGTTATAGTTTCATGATTGTACATATCCATCTGTTGTTGCGATTCATTCACATTCTCGGACTCCATCCCTCATTAGCCTGGTGGAGGTTGAAACATCCTTTCCTCACCGAGGCTCATGTCTACCAGGGGCCCCTCGCCGCGTTCCTTTCAGTTGTGATGAGACGATGTCAACAGCCGGAGGCCGATCCGGGTTACCGGGGAACCAGGAACGCCGGCGGACGACACCCCCGACATGAATGGGATCACGACCAAGTGCCCCCTCGCCTCGCTCCGGTCGTAATGGGAATGGGAAGGATCATCCAACCCGTCATCCCAACCTCCTTACGTAACGCGATCCCCCGGAGTCCCTTCGTGATTTATTTGTTGCGGCTCAGCCACCTATAAGAGACCTCGTGTATATTTAGTTTCCATTCTCTCACTTATAAATGTATCATTTCGTAATGAAAGGATGATGAATAGCGGTTTTGAGCTCTGCCTTCAAACATTCACATGAGTTTTTCATGTTGTTTACAAACATTATTGTAGATATTAGGGAGGTGTCAAACACGTAGCACATTAAATTCATTTAATGTGATCGGTAATGTAATTTTATGTAGATTTTGATGTTTTAGCGAATTTTTGAAAAAAAAGAGCTATTGAGATGTCGCCAAAATTTTAAATGTGAGGGGAGGGGGTGGGGGGGGGGGGGGCTCACTAACCCGTGACATCTTTGCTGGAAAACCTCGAGTGACCTTTAGGGCCAGAATTCACCAACGAGATTTAACTCCCAAGTCTAGTAACACAGGATCTAGGTAACCGCGAGTAAGTGTTTTCACTGTTCCACCATCAAATTTTAATCCTAGATTAGTCGATCCGTGGATCAATTAGTTGCTGTCCTCAGACCAAAAATTAGTGAACAACAGCTGATAAAATTGGACATACAGTTTTTTTTTTGTCCGTCAAATATTTCGACATCAAAATGAAAGATGCCAAGTACAGTTTGGCTGCAAACTGCTCTCTTATTAGGAGGCCTGTCGCTGGACAGTATTCTCCGTACATGTTCCACTACTGTAATTGAGTAGAAAATGCCATTATATTAACAAAACGCAAAGTGTATTTATAACACAAGGAGTTTACAACAAATTAAAAAAAAAACTACTCTCTTGCGGCAATGTTTATGTTTTGGTGGGTTATGGTTATCATTTCAGACCGACCATTTGGCAACAACTTTCAAGTTTTTCTCGGCGATTTTTTTCGTGTTGTACAAAACATTTTCCACTATCAAGTGTAGCACAATATGAATAGCCCCCTTGGATAACGATAAAAAACATTTGCCTTCACTTTTCATTTGGTTAATGAAATACCCGTTACTTACCAAATCAATTTATTATACTCGTACCTCGAGGATCAATAATTTTGCATGTCAGCTGCTTTTATTTTCGGGGCGGTGTAGGCAATGTAAGATTTTAGCATAAATTGAGATGTTTCCAACGAGTGGTGAACAATATCCATCGGATAAGAACTGACGGAGCTACATTTTCCTAGTAATGGCTCCGATGTATGTGAAAATCATCGGAAAGAAATTTTAGTAAGTATCGCTATAAAAACTGTCGATTTTTCACGTTATGTGTCAAAGTAAAAACATGAAAATGTCAAAATCTTTGCCTACCCACTTATGCAAGCTGTCCACTCTTTCCCAATCATATTACCATTCCACGAAAACATCGCCTTCCGAAGACTAATTTATTGTTTCTTCCTTGTCACGACGGAACAGAAAATAAATAATTACGGAAATAAGGAGGGGTCGTGCTACGAAGAAATAAACGCAAACAAGGTTACATAATTTTATGAGATGACGGGTGGTGACAAAGATGCGGATCAGCGCTGATTCGTGGGTTAAC
The DNA here is from genome assembly GCA_030762985.1 of Adelphocoris suturalis. NCBI lineage: Eukaryota > Metazoa > Arthropoda > Insecta > Hemiptera > Miridae > Adelphocoris > Adelphocoris suturalis. Next base: position 82,174,484 of record CM061043.1, on the reverse strand, counting down.
TAACCCAGCAAGAGGTGGATTCCGGAATCCGTGCGTTATCACAACAAAATCCCGAGTCAAGCGTTGGTGGAACGGCCATTTCGCCGTTTTGATGAGACAACTCAAGGTCCTGTTAATTTAAGGAAAACTCCCGTTGGTAGAACTGACCCTTAGACGAGGAAACATTTTTGGAAAGATCTTTTCTCATCGCCATTCACGATCGCAGCCCTTAGAGCCAGAGCAGCAAAGCTTATACCCTTGTCAATGAGCAAGAAATAAGCCATGCAATTTGGTTATTGAGGGTTCAAACTTCTCCTCTGCCAATACCAATTACACATATTAGTGCCGAGGTTTGGCAGAGTGCCAGTCCAAAATGTGTATATACCAGCTTCTTTGCAAAAAGTGCACAAAGTGCACCTAAGTTGGTAAAGCAACGACCCTCAATTTGAGAATGAACAACCGTAGGGCGTTTATAAACCAATCTCGGCCACTCCCAGTGAAGGTTCTCGCATCGTCCCTTGTCGCTACATTTGACCAGTGTTTCGGCCGGAAAGTCTTGAAAAAGCTACCTAGGGGCCAATGATGGAATGCTGCACCAATCAGAAAGAGCACATAGGTGGGTTCTCGGAGATACTCGACTACCTAGCCTTAACTTGAGTGATTGACTGAAAATGTAACAAAATAACTATTATTATCTAATCATGCCAAAAGTTGAATCCAAATCACTAACTTTCAAGTTGAACTTCAATCGCCGAGATATGGTGCAGCTGATAAGACTACGAACGGGACATGGACACCGAAGTCTACACCTCATACAACTGACGAACACGAAATACTGTGAGTGATGAGACAGAAGGCGTCACAGTGAAAGTATTTTTCAATGCTGAGTCGATTGCGACCATTCCCAGATCTCTAAGATTAATAATAATAATTATATTAATGATAAGAGAGAAAAATCGATTTTTAGGTAAGCAATTTCCATAATTGACTAAAATTTTGTAGTTTTCGAGTTGTGCTGCTTATCCTGAAATTTTTTTTGAGATCTCGTCACACGGCTGTCCTTTCAGTTTATTCAGGACAGGGTTGGCCTCAATGGTCAGAATTCAAGTGCCTAATTTAATTTTATCCACACCTTTTTTACTTTGGTGTACGGTAAATTTAGCATTACCAGACAATTTGGGGTAACGGAAAAGTGGGACAGAAATGTCACGTGAGCGAGATTTACTCTATGAAGTAGAAATGTGATTTGATTCTGGGATACCAAAGGAGTTGGATTTTCTCCAATTCACCCTAGGAAGTTGGAAGTTGAAATTGTATAGGGATTACGGAGCCTCTCTGGGGCAACAAGAGACAAATGAAATCACGAGTTCCATCCTGGCCAGTTGAGTGAGCTGAATTCTCTTCTGGCCTCCAAAACAGTTCAAAATCGATAAGGAGCCACTCTGTGGCATCAAAAGACAAATCAAATGACAGGTTCCATCCTAATCATCTGAGTAAGCTAAATTCTCTCGTGCTCTCCCTAGGAAGTTGAAATTTGATTAGGATCCACTCTGTGACATCAAAAGACAAATGAAATGACAGGTTTCATCCTAATCAGTTGAATAAGCAAAATTCTCTCTTGTTTACCCTGGGAAGTTAAAATTTGATAAGGAACTTCTATGTGACATCAAAAGACTAATAATATGATAGGTTTCATCCTGATCATAAGAATGAGCTGAGCTCGTAATCACGCATTTTTGTTGCATTGGGCTATACGACTATTAATAAAATAAATAAATAAATAACTTTTTCCACTTCACCCTAGGAAGTTGAAATATTATCAACGAAAAATCAAATGATCAATTTGTTTGTTTATTTATTATTATCGGTTTTAGTTAATTTTGTGTTGTTCGAGTTTTGATTATTATTATTATTTTATTACTTATGGATTCCGAATCGGCCAGCGTCTCTTTTCTTCTTGAATGTGGTTCTTTTCAAGAAAATTGCTCATAATTTTGTGTGGTTTCCGCTTAAACCTGAGTCGTTTTTAGGGAAATGTGACTCCATCATTTTATCTCCATGCTGGATACTGGTCAAGGACAATCCTCAAGTTTCCTCTGACAAGATCTTGCACGGACTATATAGCTGATCTCCGCACACCTAGCGGATCTACGCTCAATCCTTTTAGGATCAAAGGCCAAAGTCAACGCAATTCAAACTTTGAACATCAGATATTTATGAGTTGTTTCGCAATATTTGACCAATTAGCAAATTTTCGTAGAAAATGAAGCTATTGCAATGGCTCCAAAAAGTTTAAAATCAAAAATTTCGAAAAAATTTCTTCATTGAAATCCGTTTGGGGCATTCAGAAACAAATCCAAGAGTTTAACGCTAATGCTCTTTCTGTCCTCGAAACTTCCATTGATTAAAAGAAATACCCCGATAACTAGAATATTTCGTAATTTCGATAAAGTTAATTCACAGAACCTGGGCTCGGATTTGCTGTCTCTCGACTGGGATCCGTTGTATTCTGCCACCGATACTGACACGAAGGTTAATTTTTCCAATCAAGTTCTAGATGATGTCATGAATAAACATGCACCTGTCATTGTTCGTACTTTCAAAGTGGAGCCGAAACCTTGGTTTACTCCTGATGTATCTTGGGCATTACACAGACGGGATATGGCTTACAACGAGTGGATAGATTCTGGGGATCATGAACGTTACAAAAGACTCCATGCTTGGGCAAAAAAGTGTGTTCGTGAGGCTAAACGGGCAACTAGTTTAAAAGTACTCGATACCACAATTCCTTCAAAACAGCTTTGGAAGCACGTTCGAAACTTAGGTACGTCGAAATGTAAAACCTGTGACTCTCCAAATGTCGATATTAACCTTCTTAATGCTCATTTTGCCAGGCCTCCGACCTTGAGCCACCTCCATTAATCTCTGGTCCCTCTTTGGATTTGTTTTCATTTTCTGGTGTTGGCTCAGATGATGTACATCTTGCTCTTTTATCTGTGAAGTCTGATGCTTGTGGGTCTGATGGGATTCCCAGGAAATTTATCATGCTAATTTTACCATTAATTCTTCCCCAGATTACGCATATTTTCAACTTTATTATTACTTCTTCCGTGTATCCAGTTGCTTGGAAATCCGCTCATGTTACCCCCTTACCGAAAACTAATACACCAAAATCATTTGATGATTACAGGCCGATTAGCAAGTTACCCTTTTTGAGCAAAGCTTTTGAGAATCTAATTCATAACCAAGTGAGTAACTATATCAATGATAATAATCTTCTTTGTTTGTACCAATCAGGCTTCAGGCATCATCATAGCTGTGAGTCAGCTTTGCTGAAAGTAACTAATGACATTTGCTGGGGGTTTGAAAAAGCAGAGTGTACTGTTCAGGTGTTGCTTGATTTTAAGAATGCATTCGGGTCAGTGAACCATGTTCTCTTGATAAACAAACTATCCACTCTTTTTCATTTTTCCAATCCGGCCTGTAATCTGTTGTCGTCATACCTGTCTAATCGCTCTCAGCTGATAATTTCTGATCGTGACATTTCTCCTGCCTATGGTCTATATTGTGGGGTACTTCAAGGGACGGTTCTTGGACCATTACTCTTTTCCCTCTTCATTAATGACGTACCACAAGTGCTGAAATCTAGCAAATACCACCTTTTTGCAGATTATTTTATAATTAAAACTACAATTTATTTAAGTTTAGAAACAAGGTAAATTTTCATTAAAGTTGAAACATAACAGATACAAGATTCCGCCAATAATATTATCTTCATATCATCAGTGTTGTTGTTGCTGGGTTGTTTGTCCTACATGGAACCGGCATCAAGCATCCCCCCTTGGAAGACACTCCTCCAACACAAATATGATGGCATTAGTCAGAGCTTGAGATTATCAACTTTATAATAATTACCTTTCCCGTATCTAGTAGGAACCATAAGTCTGTTCTCCAATGATGAAGGAACATCATTTAAGTTTGTTCCATTGTGTCCCAGTCGGAGTTACGTTTACTTACCTGATGGGCAGAACATTTACTGAAGGGTAAGGATCTGCACGTTCATTAGATTGAAGGTTCAGCTAAACTGCGATTAGTTGCTATTTGAATCAAAGGATTAAGTTAGACATTAAGTTATCATTTACCTGTCAAAGTAGGTGTTCCGAGCCGACCAATAGGAGAGGATGATAAGGAATGACGTGAATTGACGAATTCCGTAGATTCAGACCTCCTTATTTTATTTTTTTTAAAGGAAAAACTGTACTTTTCACGGAAAAGTGTAATCTGCCAAATAATTGTATACACTACGTTAAAAAAAGTAGGTTAGCATAATGTTTAGGGATGCAGTTAAAAAACCAATTTCCAGCTCACTACAGACTAGTTGTTTCTTCTCCTTGTCAACATAAAAGGTAACCGAATAAGTTGTAACAAACTGAAGACATTGACGTTGGCCTTCACCTTGAGCCTCAATATCGTTACTTAGTTGATTTGTTCATGAAACGAGGAAAATATATCTCATCCAGTCAGGGCTCATCTAACAGTATAATAGGCAGCACATCCTGCTACCGACATATTCCATTACAGCTATACAGCACAGAGAAGCTATAAGTGGGAGCGCAGCATTAGAATAACACGGGACATCCTTTTACCTTTGAGCCGCCAGTTAATTATGGTGACTCCTCTCCTCAGCCAATTACGAAATCCTGAACGCACTCGACCTTGCTCTTCTTTCACACGCCGTGTGCGGGCCTTCTAGGCCAAACGGCGCGAATCTTCTTACTCACACTCAATGCCTACCTTCTCATTTCTTGCAAAATGCTAGGGGAAATATATTCAAGGATTCCTATAAGCCGTTTTTCGGGTAAACGATTATTAAGTTCCAGAAGTGGCTTCATTATCATTTCTTTTTGCAATGCACGAGACGACCAGAACAGCGCTTACCCATTCAAATAGTCATTTGGTTTTCAGCTTCACACTTCTTTCCCAACATGTATTCAACATTGGTGATTTCTTGTCAAAACCGTGAATAGCAGTTATTAGGAAGTCCCTCTGAAGCTAGGTCAACGGTTTCATATATTAGACAATGCTTGGTAAATAAGAGGGAACGCCTATTACAATTGCGATGGTCTTTTACTGTCGAGTGGGACTTGTAAAATGACTGGAAACGGTAAATTACTAAGGGTAGGTTTAACGACTGTAGAGGATGTTGCTCGCTCGGTATGGCTGTACATGTGTAGGAAAAACCTCGTTGAAATCCGACGTGGGTAGAGAATGTTGCTCGCCTCGCTCGCTCGTGTGGGATACCATCGAGACCTGCCCACCCAACTTGGCAGACGTTTTTTTCTGTTGGAAATTTCAAACAAATTAAATCTTATAAAAGTATGCGGAACCACAAAAAGTTTATTAGGTTTAATAAATATAGGCCTTATTTTATCAGCGTAGAAGGCCTATCCTTTTCACCGTCTATTATTTTTGGTTTAAGTGTCATTCAAACGCGAGGGGTTCCTTCCTTCAAGATGTTCGAAGGCAAAGATCAGATAACTACGTTGCGACGGGATAAGGAAGAGCGACCAACGTTTTCGTCTACATTTTCGTTCACTACAATAGGAAAAAAGAATTCCATGTCTTGAAACTCTCGTGGGATCAAAGTGGAATTTCAACGAACATTTTAAGACCAACCCGAGCAAAAACCGTCGAAATTTACTCGGTCTAAGGCGGATAGTGTATAAGCGATTTTAAAAATTTATATTCCCACCCGAACCATGGGCTGGAGGGCGGGAAGGGGGTGGGAGCCCTCTTTTAATGCGCTTTTTTCGCCGAGCTCTTGATCTTCTATGGGCTGCCACATTAAAATTTGATCGAGAACACTTCGTATGCCAGCGACAAAGTTATCAATCATTTATTTATTCATCGTTTATCAATTATAGACCAGTGATCTGCGTAGAAACGCCATCGTGTAATGATTTGCTTACATGGTTTAGTTACTGCTGATGAAATAATCGGGAGAGTTCATGGATTTCATCTAGCATCCTATCATTTTGTAAACTAGTAGCTCAATATCAGTTTAACGTCGTGTATTGAACGAAAAGAATTGCAGCGTCAGCGTTAACGAGAAGAAAAGTGACCTCAAGAATTTATTGCATTTCTTTTCTCTTTCCTGCTTTGTCATTCGGGTGAGCAGTAGAATTCGTGAATGCCAACATACCTACAAATAGCAGCAATTACTGTATTATTTATCGTTTCAATAAACTCTTAGTTTTTCTACAAACCTTCTTGGAATAAGAGAATTCCTTACGATGTTGGAATAGCAGGAAAATACTGTAGGTACCAATACATTACCTAAGAAGAAACAAGCAACAGTCGTTACTGAAAAAACGTATTAGTTTTTTAGCTAGGTTTATTTTTCATTTTTTCGATTTTTACATTAGGTATTTTAGTAATGTAAGGAGCTGTTATATGTTTTAGAATACAATAGAACCTCGCATGTGTTTCGACAGTGACAGGTGACATTCTACCCGTCCACTGCTGACATTTCAATCAAAAGAGCATTTGGACAAGATTCGTTGAATTCTCAAGCTGTCTTTTTGGTATGTTATATCCTGGTAGACAGAGTAATATTGCCGTCTGAGAACATTGGACATCTAATTCATTACGTAAGGCATTAGGTGTATCTCGGCGAGACGAAAAGGAGTTGATGTAGTTCTAACATTGACTACATCAGCCCTCGTCGGCCAAGTCCTCCTACACGAAAAAAAAGGGAGAGAAAGCATGGACATCTGAGGGGACGAGATCCGTGCATACCAAAGCTCCTCCGAGCCTACTAAGATAAATCGGCCGCGTTAGTTTGACACTTGACCTGCAGTAGCAAGGACGGGGGTCCTACCTAATAACCTGGTCCCGTCAAATATTTATGGGTTACGGGAGTTAGGTAAGAACCCTCGGAGATGAGGGACCAAAATCCATTTGGCATCTATCAAAGCCGTTTGTTAGATGGCTCGACGTTGTTTGGGATGATGATGCGGTGTCACAGGGTGGATCGGTGCCACGCACCAGGACGTGTTTTCTTCCACGTAACATCTGACCTTAACCAACTAACATAACACCATACAAACACGTCTAGAAATGAATAATAGGCACTATTTCGGAATTTTCTTCTTTTATAATTCACATATGCCTCTTTCGGCTTTTCTAACAATATTGTGACTTTCGATTCTCATCGCCCCTAGTTTAGAGGATAAATCGAACTTGAGCTGTCGTCGTTTTCGCATGAACTCCTTGACGTGTGATCTTGTAGAATATTCTTGTTGCCCCTGAAAAAGTAGCCGTCGAGGATATGGCTCCAACCCCTCTTTCGGTTCGGGGAGTGCGAGCTGGGACAAATGCTATTTGCACTTACTCACAATGGTATTCACATCTGAAAGAGGCTCTTAGTCTTAGTAATCAGGACTGGGTTTTTACCCTGGCACTCGACACCAGAAGATGGCTGTCTATGAGGGGTTCAGCAATATCTTGTGACAAGGTCCTCCAAAAGTAAAGTAGTTCATACATAAAACTAATTATTTTACGAAGTAGAGTTCTTAAAAAACTATAGATCAGTTCTCAATTTTGAGGTATAGATGAATTTTGATTAAACCGTTGAAATCCAAAGTTCGTTCAAAATCTAGTCATGTCTTCCATTCCATTGCAACCATCGTAACATGCCGATAACCTTTTTCCGCTATTGATACATTTTTTCGGAACGACATGAATTTCTCAACAGTACGACAGTCGAGAGGCCGTAAAATTGTACTTCGTGAGCAAGTGCTACAGGTTTAAAGTACAGCAATTAGTGCTACGGGCTCATCATCCGGCAATTATTGCTACGGACTTAGTATCCAGCAATCAGAGCTATGGTTTAATGATCGGCTTTCAGGTAGGAGACTTCGTTCAAAAGATGATCCGACCATATACGGTTTTATTAGTTCAGACAATTGACCCACAGTCAAACGCCGTTATTTTGAGTAATTCATTTAGCAAATTCGCTCACATAGATCGCACGCAGCCACAACTTAGTAGAAACGTGAACAATATATGAGATGAGATCGCTGCATAGCATAGCTCTTTTGAACCTCCTAGCAGGGAACCAGTAGCAGGGACGGGAGTCCAACCCAAAAGTCGAGTCTCATTAAATATTCATTGGTTATTCAGGTTAGGTCATGTACTGAGAGGTGAGGGCCACAACTTACATATCCAATATCTATCAAAGCCGATGAAGTAGTTGAGGTGATTTTATAGTGTCACAGTATGAATATGTTCCGAGCAGCAGGATGCGTTCTATCCACTCATTTGACTATAAGAAGTCGTTCCAACTTTCCTCTAAGCAGTAATTCTTTTCAGTATTCATTATTCGATATTGTACAATACTCAGCGCTCCCAACCATGCCTTCTTCTAAATCTTATAATATCGTCCTACACCAAATTTGGGAATTACTTTGATTTAATCTGGAATTCATTAAGTGCAAAGTGCAAGCTGGTGACAGCCTCGCAGTTGCTCAGATCTAAAATCTTTATTCTCTCCTCATGGATGTGCAGATCTCCACCTCTATCCTATAAAAGTGCTTTCACGGTAAATGGTGCTTTGATGTAGCTCGGAAACATTTTTTGGTAACTATGGTGATACCCTTCCGTCTCTACGTCTTGTAAACCACCTAAAAATTAATACGAACCAAATTAATTTATAGCTGCAAAATTATTAAGAGCTGGTTCTTACAAGTATATGCTTTTCAGGGGTTTCTGACAAAAATAAACCTATACATTCTTTGAATTAGCTTTGTATAATTATAATGATGCTATTTTATTATGATTTGTTCATAATTCACTGTTGCCCTGTCTTTTTGCCATGTTGTTGTTCAATGTTCTCACGAAATGGCCGAGCTTTCGGTTTATAGTGCGTCGTTAAAGTTCATAAATAAATAAATATGATATTTCGTTTCATGATGTCGAATTACACAAAAAAGGGACAACGTGGCATTTGCCCACCCAGAGCCACATGCAACGTACTCTTGAATAATCAAACACATCAAGTAAAAGGTTGGAAGGTAAATTCGTTTTCCCATGTCCTAGATCCCTCTCTTCCCTCGGGAGGTAATTTCTAGCCGGAATCCACGCTGCGTGTCATTGTTATACAAGTTAAGTAATTTACGTAGCACATTTGCGCTGTCTTGCACCACTGGGCTTTCGTACGGCGTGAACTCCTGTGTTTTGGATCCCAGACCTGTTGTCGCAATTGTTGCCGAAACAAGAGCGTCGTATTCCCTGATTCACTCCCTAACGAAAGGAAATTTGATAACTAAGTATTTACAGGCTGACTGGTGTTGTGAAGTTGTGATAGTAGAAACACAGAAGTTCTGCTTGTTCATAAGGAAAAAACGTCTGCCAAATTGGGTTGGCAGTATAGCTTCCTCATACATTGTAACATGGACGTATTGAATTAGTGAAGAACAAAGTACGAGTCGAAATGATTGCTAAGTCGACGTTAGAAGGGATTAACGTTTGCGCACAGACTGCTATTAATCCATCAGCAATGAAATGTATGGGGAAACATTTAGGAGCCCAATCCTTGAAGATTTAATACAAATCTGTCCAGTTAGTCCCGGAATTTGGTGTGTCGATAAATTTTAGTTTTGCGCTTGCTATAGTTATTACTCCACCAATCGCGATATAATTCAGAGGGAATTTTTCAGGAACATATACCCATCTACTCGAATTTGAACGAAATCGGACCAATATAAGATAAGACATCTACGTTATAGTAAATTAACGTTTGCGCATGCTTATGAACTACTATTTACGTGACGGCAACAAAAGTTATGAAGAACCGAATTCATCAAAATCGTTCCATTAGACTCGGAGTTTTGCCTGTGTCAAACGATATTAGTTTCACGCATGCGCAAAACTTTATCAATCGCGATTAAATTTATAGGGCATTTTTCTAGAATTTAAAACTATGCACTACTCCCCGATTTTGAACGAAATCAAACCATAGATAATGACAAATCGACGTTATGAGAAATTCACGTTTGCGCATGCGCACAGGGTTGATTCAGCAGCATTGAAAATTGTAGGGGGCCGTCTAGGGGCTAACCCACACAATCCCTGAAAATTTCATTGGAATTGGACTGAAAGTTGGTACCGTTTTAGGCGTGAAAAGGATTTACCACAGACAGACAGACATTAGTTAGGCAGACACGGAACCAAAATTGATCAGCAAGCTCGGAAACGCAAAAAGCAAGTGGAAATTTTGACTTTGGAGGGCAAATATTTTTTCGACTTCTATCACTAACCCAACCCTGCGAAACTTTGCAAAACTTAATTGTCTCCATATCAGAAATATCTCTTCTAACCTTCTAATATTGTTAGACATAGTGCGGATATCTTACGATTCATCGAAAGTGATGCCGAGGATACCGGACAAACTGAGCTCCGTATGCGATTTTTGACTCAAGTTTTATGAACTTTGGTTAAATAGTTTGGGAAAATAGCTCCATTTGGCGGACGGGCTGATTTATGTTCGAGTAAGGGCGAAGTTGGTCCTCTATGAGTTTCGTTGTTCCCAAATCAATACTTCACTCGGCGCATGCGCAAACGTAAATTCCATCAACCATCATTTTCTCAGGCCCCAGTTGTCCGATCCCGCTCAAATTTAGTGCACAGTGGGGTGGGGTGGGGGGGGGGGGGGGGGATGGTTTAATTATTCTATGTAATTTAACATGATTGTATCATTGCATCAATATCATTGCATCATTATTAGCTCCTGCGCATGCGCAAAAGTGTACTCCCAGGAACAAGGTCTAGTTTTCATCAGATTTTGATTACATGTTATGGTGAATTAGTATGTTAGGATGTAGATTGTTCCCTACCAATTCCATTTTTCTCAAACCACTATTGCATTCTGCTCCAAGCATCGTTTTCCCGTTTTTTTAACCATCTTTACTGTGAAACGTAAAATTGCGGGGTCTTGGAACTGTAAAAGTGTCAACCCTTCTTGGAGGCACGATGTGCCATGTTCTGATCATATATATTACATATGGTTAATTTAAAAATTATAGACCAATGATCTGCGTAGAAAAGCTATCTAAAACAGAAACAATAAACTATTGTGTAAAAATTTACCGCGTTTTAATAATTATGATTCTCAAGAGCTGAGTTATTCCTGTTTCCTCAATAGAGACAGAACAGTACAAAGTTTACAGAGAAATACAGTTCAGAATGGAACAACTCTCTTCGGCATAGTATCTTAACAGACACACGTATATTTAATAAATTTCCGGTATTCGATGGACAAGTATTTAGAGGAGATGATGCTGTTAGAACTATCCTTGGATTCATCGAGTTGTTAAGGAAACGACGATCGAAATATTCATTTACAACGATTCACCTTCATTCATCACACTCCTCATGCTGAACGCCTAAGAATTATTCACTTTTCCTATTCCGCATCGCACCTTGAAGTATTCCTATATCATGATAGTAACCACAATACGTTGCCTAGTTGGGAAACGTTGAGTTGTTCATATTCCTCATACTTGGGTTTGCCTGTTGGTAGTGTTCGTGTCAAAGGTCGAGCTCTGCCGTGCTGTCCGTGTGACTCAGGTTTGCCTGCAGCTTGCACCAAGGCCGCTTGCAACAGGCTCAACTAACTCCGTTCCTCTGTTGACCCTCAAAACTCTTCAATGACGGAGAAGATAACGATAGTAAATTATTACTTAACAACTATCAGAAAAATGTATGTATGGTTGTAGGTGTAGGTCACTAGATCACTCCGTCGGTCGTTAGTGAAAAATATTCCACCCTTCTGCAATACAAAAAAAAAGAAAAACCCTGTTTTGGGATTGCAGTTTTATATTAACTTACCCACTAATTAGCGGACGACGAAAAACAAAATAGACAAAAATAACAAAAAATTACATCATCAATATTGTTGAAGCTAACGTACCTAAACAATTTTTTAACTGCAATGGGTCCTCTAGGAATATTTTCAATTTTTTTCTTTCAAGGCAGCTAAGGTTCCAGAACCCTTGTAAATACTCACCAATGTGAAAAAGTTTTCAGAATTACCTAATATTTCTGCTCGAAGGTATTTACCTTTTAGAGATCATTAATCGAGAACAAATTTAGTCTACTAGTTGTCTGACTGTAAAACCTAAAACTTGTATAACTCCCTCAATTTTTACTTGATTTTGAATTCTTAAACTGTATTTGAGTTATGGCTTGGAAGACTCTTTGTTTTAATTTCATTAGTATCTGGACTAGTCTCTGCGAGTTCAAATTACCTGAATCATGTGCAGCTTTCTCAATTGTCATCCGATTTTTATGACAATCATGCCAGGGATTTTCGAGCTAGGACCTTGTTGGCTCCCTAAGAGTTTTACCCCATTTGTATCAGGTTCTCGTGACGTCTGAGGTAAGACTACATAAGTCGAAAAATGTCCATCTTATTCTACTCAAATTCGAAATTTACCTACTTATTGGATGTCCTGCTGATGGTCACCAATAATCGCATTGCCTGCGAATCAATGGGGGTACCTAATGATACAGCGCATAAATGCGGAACCTTATCAAGAATACATTTTTATTAGAATTGAGATTCATGGATTCTTGATTACTTTGGATTGAGTTTTTTTTGGGGATTGGTTCTTGAATTCAATTATCTGTACAATAAAGATTATAGTATAAGAAAAATGGTGTACCACATCCACGTGTCTGTGGATTTAGTTTAATTTTGTCACCCATTGGCTCCAAGATTTTTAATATTCTGGATTCAGTTCGTTATTCCAAAAACGGCGAGTAAAAATGCTTCTGATAAAACTACTAAGACGGTTTTTCACATAATGGAAAGTACAAGTTTTGGAAACACGGCGCTCTCAGCTATTTACAAATCAAAAACCAACATGTATTTATGGAATGGAACTTTATTTGTAGTTTTCTTAAAGATTGCGTGACGACAACAACCCGTCACAATATTTATTATCTTGCTAAAAGCTGACAGGACAAAAAACAGGAATGTAGGAAAATTTATTTAGTACCTATTTGGGTCATCTGTGAATCCTGGCGACGCGACCAGGATCAGCTAGACAAGTTTGAGAAACTCGTAAACTTCCGCTACCGAGCTTTTTTCGCTCCGGAGACCGAACTCGTAACAGCGCGTGTGGCGCCAGATGGAGGAATAGATTAGTGGGATTATTCCAGACTCTAGATTTCAGTTGTCACAACGGGTTATTATTTTCCGAAAAGGTTAGCCAAAGAGAAAAACAACTTGAGTGAGAACTCACAACCTTCCCAACATGTAGTCAATTGAAATGTGTGTTGTTGGTGTTATTTTTTCGTGAGCGACGTTTTAGACCTTTCTGAGTTTGCTAAGAGCGATTGGGAGGGAATGAGGGTCATGTAATTTTGTTTCTCCCATTAGTAACTTCCTACCGATGTATCAAAACCTACATTATTTTGTTTTCTTCAGGAAATCGTGAAACTTATTCTTTGATTGCATTATAAAAAAGTAATTTGTGGCATTTTCATTTAATCCTCTATTTCGTTTTAATTAAAAAACAGAGTTTAAAGAGTAAGTAAGGAATGAGCCTTCAATTAAAATTATTGAAATAAATAGTATTATAAGTACGGCATATAACTACCTACGGCATATAACTACCTACTTGTTCTTATAAATATTTCATAGGGGACGCTTTTTTCTTTTTTCATCGCTCTGAAGGTCTAAAAGATAGCAATCGGATTAAAAAACAAAAGAAAAACAAATGAAATCAATAAATAACAAACAATAGGTAACAGAAAAAAAACTGGAACTCTTTCAAAATATGATTAGGTACCTAGATCTAAGCCCAAAACTACGAAGAAATGTATGAATGCATAACAATATATGTCTTTGGTGAAGAACATTTCAACGTTCCAGACGATGGCATGTAAATAGTAACTCTCTTTTTCTGTGGTTTAGTTTATAAACATCACAATAAGTGTCTTCATGTTTGTTCTGGTGATAGATAGCTATTCTGGTGTGAAGCTGAAATTGGTATGATCCGGTGATGCTCATGTTGTTGCTTCGTAGCATCCCTTGTGTAGCAACTTCTTTGACACATGGGTCATGAGCATAAGGTCTCTGATGCAAAAGTCACAAATTCACTAGATGTTCAATTTACTTGCAAATAACTCCACGATGGAATGGAGATCATTCGCAGCGGTAGCTCAAGCGAAATCTGAGGCTTTTACAGTCATCTTATAAGAAGGAACACACAGTGATGTGAGATCATCATACAATTTCGTTTCTGGTTCCTATATATTCTACATTGATGAAATTTATTACCCTCATTTTAACAGAACTGTTACTTATTCAGTTACGGTGTTGACATGATCGAGTTTCTCTCGCGGTAGATACGAGTAGGTAGGTACTTATAAACTCCGCACAATCAGATTTATAGCCGGAAAGACGATTTCCAGACGTCCACCCTCAACGCCTTTGAAATAACAAACTGACTGCTGTGTTGAGTGGTCTTCGTGGGTGTCCGCCCAAATCCTCAAGAGTTGCAGTGAACCTTTCAAGGAAGATAACATAACAAGGATCTGCAGTCGGTTCCACGCACCACCCCCGCCCAAACAGCATGTGAGTCCTTCCTGCGTCATTAATAAGAATAGCTATCAGAACGAGTTTTATAAACTTAGTTTCAAATACTTAATTGCTGTCCACCTCCTCGTTCTGTCTGAAGCCTTATCTTCGACCTGTTCAATTTGATCAAACTAATTTATAGATACCTGAATTTACCATAAATTATTTCCTTCGTGCGATATAATACCCTCCAATAACGGCATTTTAAGAAGGAAGTGGTCTAATACTTTGGAAGACCATAATTCATGGATTAGGGTTGTTCTTAATTGCTTCAGAAAGGTGATACCATCACCCAATCTCGCTGTAAATTACCTCAAAAATGCACAAAAACAGATCTTTTTGCTTTCTTTACTTAACACGAAGGGTGAAGGGAAAGTCTTGCAATCACCCTGAAAATCAATTTCTGAAACTCAGTTTCATGAAAATGTATGTATGTTTATGTGTGTATGTATGTAAATCGTGTACACGATTGCGACCTTACGGCACGACATAAAAACTTCCAATTTCGGGGTTGGGTTTCTATACCCAAGAGCTAAGCTAGCTGCTATAGAAAAATGAGCTTAAAATGATCATTTTTAGGGAGTTAAAAAAATCGTTCAGGAGTTTTTTCAAATGATCATATCATTGCATGTAATTTCTGAAATGGTTAAAAGACATAGCGTTCGTGAACTTATCTTGTTCTACAATCATTCTGTAGATGCTGTAAACGCGGCCTTGGCCTCCTGAGGTTCGGATGTAAGTTTTATGTAAGTGGTCTTTGGTTAAAGACCTCGTATTGTGGAATCTCTACTTGAAATTGGAACCCGCCGGCTGAATAAAACAGTTCTGTTATGAGCGACCACTATCTTGTGATACAGTAAATCCTGAGTTAGTAAATGCATCTCGAGTTACTAATTCTAAGAGCCGAGAAATTCATGCGACGTGGACACAGGAGATAGGTACACGGCTTCACAGATTAACTGCCTCGGAATTATTCAAGAGCACAAACTGGATCTCGACTCCGCATCTGATCCTTCTGGGATAACATTCATGCTCGTCATAAAGATACCATCGGGGCTGGTGAGCATCACAATTCAAGTGACACTTTAAAATGCGCAACTGAATGGGAGTTTATCGTTGTGCCGCTATATCTACAGTTCGCTGATGCTAAAAGATGATGGAATGTTGTGACGATAAGATTTCTTGTTGGATTGTGTAGGCACAAGAAGTTATCTGATCGTGCGAGACAGCCGGAAGTCACTGCGAATGAATGATTAACAAGCCCGATGATTTCACTTCCTCCGACTTAAGAATTGATCTGTTTATGTTTACTCAGTTGGCAACATCAGTATACTCCTTACATATGATTATATTGATGTGTTCTAGAATAAGTAGGTATTAAATGATTCGGGAAGTTATAATTTGTGCGAATAGGTGTTTAAATAGAGTGATCTTATAATCACTACTAAAAATGTATAGGCAAATAAATAATGAATTGATTATAACAATATGGTCTTGATGAAGGGGTCGATGACTGAAACGTAACATACCTGCAGAATGGCTCAGAAAGAACAAATATTTCGAGAGTTAAAACAGAGAACAGAGCTTTTACAGAAAATGTTCATCTGAGACATCGATGTCTCTGTTTCTTGGAGGATAGTTCAGGACGGCTTGTGGATGCCTGGATTGCATTAGCAGAAGTCAATATGATTTACAATGAAAGTACCGTTACGTACTCTTAACAAAACTGCACACGCAAGGTTCAAGAGCTTCCGGATATTTATGAGAAATAATTTTGTATTAAATGGACCTCGTGATTTGGGGTGTCATCCATTTCAATAAGCGGATTCGAAACTGTGAAATTATGGCAACTTCTCAAAATTATAACTTTGACCTCATTTTTTAGCTTTTGGAGCTGCTCAAAAATTCTTGGTTTGGCATCAGAGAGATAGGAAATTTAACGCTCTTTTCAACCGTGTAATACAATTTTTATACTTATCAAACCTTAATACTTATCCAATTTAATACTTATCAAATCAAGGGAGTTATGACCATTTTAAGTCAAAAACACGAAAAAATGTCAAAAGTGAAATTACTGTGAAACGAACCCTCTACAAAAAAGTCTATGATGCACTTTTTGTTGCAAATTAGTTGTGCAATCAATCCCTGAACTTTGGCGAGTAGTGTCTGATAAACCCTGAACATATTTTTTAAGTGTGGGTGTACGTGTGCCTGTCCGTTCGTCCGCAGTAACGCGCTTAATATCTTCAGTTTCTATAAGATTTTGATGAAATTTTCAGGGAATGTGCGGATTAGGCTGTGGATAGTCTCCTATCAGTTTCATTGTTCACTAATAAATACGTCACTCTATTCATGCGTAAACTTAATATCCATCAAGCATCAGTTTCTGACGGCCTAGTCGTCAGATCTGGCTAAAATTAGAAGGGTAGTTGGAAAATGACGATTTGGTTACCCTTCATGAGTTTTATTGAGATCGTAGCATTGGTAGTCGCTGCAAATGCGCTAACCTCAAGTCTTTTTACCAAACATGGTTTTTACAGTTTTCATCCAATTTCATATCATTGATCTATAAATTCACTATCCGGATTCGAGGAAGCTTGTGCCAAACCCATATAACAAACTTATCATTTTATATCAAATTAGGCATGCAAACTTCCTCAAATGATGCTGCTACGATTCAAAAGATGATGACACGAGGACTACACAATGCTGCCAAATTTCTCCACCGAGTTGCCCGCCCATATGTGTACACACGTACACCATCATGTCATTACAAATTGGAAGATTTTCCGATCCATAACAACGATAAACTAATCGTCGGTGGTCGACCTAGCTCGCATTGTGAAATTTAAAAGAGAAACAAGAAAGTAATGGTACAGAGCAAAGTCATGGTCGGTAATTGCAGGTGGAATTGAGCAAGTGGCCGGAGGTTTAGTGTTGTAAGTTATCCCAGTTGAGGCGGCCTACCGTGAAGATTGAGTGTCGTCACAGAGCGCACTCGATCACGATCGGAACTCGGAAGTGGCCAAGGACACTGTCATAAACCTGGGACATTTTCCTCTTTAATTACCGCACCCACATTTCTTATCCCAGGTGCTCTACCAATCTCCACGAAATTCATCCGCCAGGTGGAGTTGAACCTGCATGAAACTGTAGGATCGGAGGGACGCTGGTTTGAAAACATATCAAGCTCCTGTGGAAAGCAAGTTTGAGCTTCCATACTGATTAGAACAGGTAGGTCACGGCCAAAAAAGAATATATATTTACAAACTACTTAAATTAGAATAAATTGGAGTTGTTAAAATCCACATTTATGACCTCTCATAGAACTATCTGAATTGCATAAGAATTGCTACACCACCCACTGTTCTCAAACAAGAAGTTGTTCGCAAGGATGTCTCACATCTTTTATGACACTGAGTTCCGAGAGTCTATCAAAAAGCAGTAGAGATAACGACAGTTGAAATATATCATCAATATGTCGACTGTCCATAAAAATCGATTGCAACTTCCAATATATCATTATCATTAATTTTTCTCGTTATAAACTTATTATTGCATTTAGGAGGTCCGTCGAGTTCTTCGAAATGAAATCCTTATATTTGCAGCTAACGCGTATTAATTAAAAATTTATTTTATATCTTCTATTTATTGGTTGGTTGCATAATGAATGAATCAAGATTAATACCGATTGGCGAGATTTATGTACCTTAAACGGGTTTATCTTTATTCAACTTTTGCATTCAAGTATAGGATTCGCGCTGGAGGTTACTAAATAAAGTAGGAATTATAATCGTACTATAATCGAATTACTATAAGTGAGATTTCGCAAAGGTTATGACCACATCTAACATACAGTTTCAAAAAAAACTAATTAAAACTACACAATTCCACCGAAAATGTTTCGTACATTTCAGCGATATGAACACCTTTCAAAAAATTGTTTTAGTTAAGAGAAAAGTAGTAGAAAAATGAATTTTGCATTGTATGAAACCAACCCCAACGCAGTCCAGAATGTACCTAGCTGTAATTCGCAGTAAAAGTGGATCAAATTGCACTCAAATAGTGTTTAAAAAATGCATTAACAATTTTTGTAGGAAACTGTGTTGATCATAGAATCTATTCTGACGTTTAACGTTTGCCAAGTTTCTGGAAACATTTTTCGAATTCCCAAATTTGTTTTGAATTGAGAATTGTTTAGCTTTTACACCTGAACAGCGGGATTTTACAGTTTAAACTCTCTGTGAAGTAGGTAAGTACCTAATGGTTTTATAGCTTTCTTCTTTTTTTGCGATCTTAAGCGATATATGGAATTGAACCATACATTTTAACGATTTCTGTATTTTTAGAACAATAAATTAGTCGGACTGAGATTTTTTTCATTTCAAATGTAATGTAGAACTCGAAATCGCTCCAATCGATTTCACTTATGATCTTGAACAACAAATAGTTGCTAAATTCTAAAAATAAACTTATTTTAGAAAATAAACTTATTGTAAGAAATTGACGTTATGGGACATTAAAGTTTGCGCATGCGTACAGGCTACTGTTGATCCGACGGCATTGAAAATTATTGGGGCCCAACTCGCATAATCTCTGAAAATTTCATCAAAATCGAATGAAACTTGGTATAGCTTTGGGCGTGACAAGGATTTACCACAAGGACCAAAATTGATCAGCAGCTCTGAAACGCAAAAAGCAACAGGAAATTTTGATTCTAGAAGACAAACAATTTTTGACTTCTTTCACGAACACAAAGCTTCTCTACCATCGGTAGTGAGGATGCAAAAATAGACTTCAACAATGAACTGACCATTGGGTTTGAATAGAGATGAGAATAGCTACACTTCTCAAAAGCTATCTGACTTGTGAATTATTTTAACCTATTACATTCCCTGATTCATGAAAATGTTGATACGAATTCAGTGAAAAGTTGGTTGAAGTCACTGGCACGTATAACGTATTCCACCTTCCTTCTATGTAATACCTAATGTTAATTATCAGGTACCCTCTCAAAGTTTCCTAAATTATGACGGTCGTTTCACCTCTTCCTTCAGGATCCCCTCATAATAACCATTTTCGGAACCTCCTATCCAGCAAACTATGTATTTCACAGTTGCGCAACTCCTCCGCTTTTATGGCTATGTAATATTTTTCGGGCTTTGTGCAGTCAAATTGCTCGGGTATTTTTCGAAGCGTAAATATCTTCAGAAGAGAAAATTATGCTAATAGCTCTCACATATAACGTGAAGCCGATGATCTCGGCATGGGGTCCCCTTTGTGCTGTTGGGGTTCCCCACGCCGTGCCATAAGGTGCTGAAAAACGGAAACTGG
This sequence comes from Adelphocoris suturalis, assembly GCA_030762985.1. NCBI lineage: Eukaryota > Metazoa > Arthropoda > Insecta > Hemiptera > Miridae > Adelphocoris > Adelphocoris suturalis. Next base: position 82,154,524 of record CM061043.1, on the reverse strand, counting down.
GCTCTTCTTTTGTGCGGCTCGACTCGCATGAATCCAAAAAAATAATTTATCGATAGTGCCTTTCGAATTACGTCGAACGGGGAAAAAAATTACGCGCGGGCGGCCGGATTGACTGTTGGCCTCGGACCACACAGGAATAAAAGGTAAAAAGTCGTGGGCGATATTTTTTAGAAAGTTTAAAAAATGGAGTTGGTTTTCTTCTTTAAAGCGGAAGAAAAGAGATTTAGTCATTTATTGACGTCGTTTCATAAGTAATATCATGCAGATATCTCAAAAGTTGTATTTAATCTATACAAGCCCACCTAAATATTTTTACACTTATATAATAAAATTACCAATTATAGAACAGTGAGACTGAAACAATCGGTTACAGTTGAATCATAACAACAAATAAAATATATCGTTCGAAGTATGTATGTAGGTATAATCGTGCCGCGATAAGAGCAGTCGTGTACCTGGGGTGTCCTTTCCTATGCAGTAGTTACCACTTCTAATGGTTACTAAGGCGAAAATCAGAAAATGATCTCAAAGCGGAAATGCTCGAGGTATAACGTACGGAACGGCCGTTTCAAGAAATGGGAAGGATGATAGGTCCCCATACCCATCTACCCAATACAATACCATCTGTGTGAAGTTTTATCCTGTCTACCTTATTGGAAAATCTCACGCTGTCCATCATCTTAGTAGGGTTTAAATTCTACCCACATCCTCAGCGGGCTTTATAGTACCGTCTTCAAACGTAATCCCTGTACTGCCCACCCTGTAGGAAGACTTCTTACTGCTCAGCCTCTTGGCCGGCAATATACCGCCCTTACTATTTGCAGGTTTTATAGTGTCCAAGGTCTCGGCAGGTTACGTACTACCGACCCACATGGCAGGTTTTATACTGCCACTTTCTTGGAAGGAAACATACTACTAGTAGCAGGGTTTATACCTCACCCATCTCTTCCCAGGGCTTACACTGTTCGCCCCTTTAGCAGGATAGATGCATGATTCTAGCAAAGCCAAGAGACTATTTGAACAGAGCTTTATGAAAACAGAAATAATCCGAAGCTATTTGAGTTTGAGTAAAGTTGATTGAGGTTCTAGTATCATTGCATTACACTTCGTGCTTGATGTGGAAACAATGTGGTAACTATGACTTTGAGGAATCATTACATTATCGCTTTCAAATTGACTTTGGTACAAGCAGTAATAAAGTTTAACAGAATCATTGCTATGTTGGTGTTGATCCAATGGCTCGGATGTTTTTTTCTAATACTTGAAAGCAATCATTTATAATTTTGCAAGTGCAAAATGACCCAGCGAGTTAGGATCTATCAATCATCCTCTCCCTCGAGCACAATAGCTCACCTTCTCTGAGAAACTTGCACAATGCGCTCATTACGTAAGATCAGCTGTTGACAACTGCAGACATTTCGAAGAATCGAAAGATAAAGTTCAATTATATCCATTAAGTTCGAGTATGATCTCAACAGTCTTTTGATACCTCAGGGCTTCTGAATGAAATTGGAGGGATGACGGAGGTGGGGGTTTACATAAAATGTCCCAAAATCAGCAGATTGGTAAACTATATCTGGATACGACGAAATTTCTATTTCACTCCGCTTCCAGGTCTAGATTAATATAATAGAGTCGAAGTTGGAGGTTTTCGTAGACGTTTCCATTTCAGTGGATGATTGCCGATCCCCAAGCTCTCCTTGACCTTCAACGCTGAGCATAGTTTCATGGAAATAATTGTCTAACATATTAGGAAAGTTGATTTAGTCGACTGGAATCAATGGCAGTGCATTTTCATGTATAATACGAAATTTGTATGTTAATTAAGAATCGTATCCCCGTATGGTAATACAGGATTCAGATTTGAAATCATTCCTGTGCATTTGACTGTCATTTCCCAGCTATTGAATGGGAGTTGAGGCTAATGACATTGGGTTTACCTACTGCGTTGGAACTCCTAGGGTGGTTCCATTTACTTTTACGGTCCTGTTCCTTGGTTCCTCTAATTTACATACCTAGTAGTTATAGGTACTTAGAATAACATAAAACCCAGCTAAACCTCCTTAAAGGACCTTGTAGGCTTAATTTTCGTTATTACGAATCGATAGGTCTCTGTTTAATTAAATGTTATGTGAAACACGTGGTGAGACTTCGCACATTCTTCTTAGTATGTAAATATTCAAATCGAATTGGGTTTTTCTGAACCAAAAATGTATTGATTTATAATACTTCACTTCATCCATGCCCCTGAGACTTTTATCATGGTTGATATTATTGTTTCAGTAATATACCAAATAACTGATACAAACAAAAGTCATGTTTGTACACCCACAAACGTAATATTGAAGTATGGGTTCGCACCGGTACACGTCGAGAGAGAATTTTAATGATGAGCTGGAGAATTTTACGTCAAACTCCATCAAATGAGTTATCATGTTTGACATTTCAGTACACATATATGTGAAGAGGAAAAGATGCATTATTAAGCACAGTACCTATTAATTAACTTTCTTCAAAGCAGCAACACTATTCAGACTCCAAACAGCTGATCCTGATTCTGCTAGAGAGCGTTGCGATCCTAAAACCTGCTGGTGTGAAAAAAAGAACATATTTTATTTAAGGTTAGAACTTGCAGCGTTACATTGCTAACACTCATTCCGGACTGACGTCAACACATTACTGATGGACTGAGCTGTCCCTGGGACACTTACCTCTAAATTTTACTCTTTATTGATTTCTTATGAAGGTATCGAAGTCTGTGTGATTCAGAACATAATGTTTATTGACTGTATTGCTTATCATAGTAAGCATAAGTAACGTTACTAAGTTTGCGTATATGTGGGTATTGAATGATCTAATTATCTTTTCCCAAGCTATCCTCCAAATTTGGGCGAGATAGGACGATTGGGGCGAGAGCATAAAAAATGATGCTTAATAGAATTTAAGTTTGCGCATGCAATACTTGGAGAGTACTGAGGGGTTCAACGATATAAAGCCATAAGAACCCCCATAAGCCACTACCAAAGTTATAATCGCTATCCCTGGGTCTTCAGTCCGGACTTAATGTTAACATTTTGCCGCTCACTGCAGAAGTTTAAAATCTAACGTGTTTAGTCAGTAGCATTCCTTTAGAACGGCGAACTGCCTCAGAGTTCATAATTTTCAAAATATTTTATTGGGCAAGTCGACACCGAAAAATCGCTGTTCCCGCAGCTCTGTTCACGTGGTTATATAATATAAACATTTTTTCTATCTCTTAATATCGTGATGTCATGTATAGCGAGTCACCAGTGGCTCTACAGATTCGGGTTTGTAGGTTTATGGATGTCCCGAGTCCACAATGGCCTATGACTTTCGACCTTTTCATCATTCCGCGATATCATCGCCAAAAAGAATGGACACTCGACAAGGGGGCATCGGCGCGAGCCAAATCGTGAAAACGGTATTTATAGGTATAATCCCGGAGAGATGACCTCTTCCCGGGACTTATGGTGGCTGCCGGGCCGTTTCTCAAAACAGGTAGTCGAGAGGGTATTTTAAAAAAGGTGAGATATTCTGATAGAGGCGGACAGTATTTATTTTTTCTTTTCAAATATTTCTATACCGGGGCGTCACGAGATGAGGAAGACCAACTTGGGATTTCAGGGGATTTCGGGGGAGCGAAATCCACGTGTGATGTAAACAATGTCTCCGGATTTCTAGTTCTGTAATCAGATTTCATTTGGCAGCTCGACCACTGCGAAGCGTCACCCTGGCTACACGCAACAGACTATATTTATAACCTCCTGATATCTTTTTAAAAAAGAGGAGGTATTGGAAAAAAAAGTCTCAACGCTATACGCTGATTCATTGTAACATGGATATAAATTATGGATATAAATAAATGTTCTCACCCCTTGCAATTTATTTGGTGTGGTTTGTATAGGCGTATTTTAAATTCATGAATATATACTCAAATTTCTCTGCAGATTGAACTCCTCAATTCGGAATTAAGCTGATTTGGTCCCTTGCAAGGGGCTGTAGTGGACGTAGTACGAGTAATAAGTTTGCATGATGGAATAAAACGGACTAGTTTTTTCTTAATAAACGAAGTAAAAACTGATCAGTCTGCATCCAGAAACCTGAAAAGTAAAGAGCAGAGGAAAGAGCACATGCCCAAGGGAGGGAGAGAGTGGCCCTATAAAACTGGTTGCAGACCAAGCGAAGCTCTATGAGCTATCATTCTCGCATTTGAATTTTTTTCTTCTTCTTTCATACGTCTGCTCCAAGTTCTCCAAACTCCTAACTTGGAAGCCTTCACAGCTTTCAACTCTCCGACCGATGGTGTCCATAGGGCTCTGAGGCCTCTTCTTTATTTCCAAGTACGAGGGTGCCATGGCTACTCCGGACTCGTAGGTACCCGTCCTTCCAGACATTAGTACTACGGTGCCCTTTGGTTGCTCGGACGTTCATCCATGCCCATCCGTTCCCATACAGACTATCGATCCGACGGTACCCTGGCTGCACTGGGGACTTAGATCCATCTTACCATGTTAATTTGTTAGTGTCCCAGGGTTTTATCAATTCAGATTTTACTACAGTTTACTTATGTATTTCATATTTTTTCTCTCAATTTTCAACTAGCTGGACTTGCTTAGCACGAGTTCCATAATCACTAGACCCAGCTATTTTTTCATAATCGTCTTGACTGCAACCTCAACAGGGTGTACTAATACATATCTGTTAGTAAAGAACTGTATTCAGAGATAATATGGTGTCTAGTATTTCTTCAATAATTAAGCATAGTCCTGTCGAGCGCTGCTCTCTCAGACTGATGTCTTTGCTCTTTGGAGAGCGACGAACACAAGTTTATATACGTATCCATGTTTGTATACGTATTTTGTATACGTATCAAAGCGTGCACCTTGAAGTTCACTAGAGGGAGGGTAAAGGAGGGGAAAATTGGCCCATTCGAATGTTGAGTCATGGGAAATAACTTCACAGCGTAGAGCGTTTATGAAAAAGCGTTAAACTCTAGGATTCAGTTCAGGATGCCTCAAAACTGATTTGAATAGAAACAAAATTTCGAACTTTTTTATTATAAAAATTTGAAAGCCATCGCAATAGCTTTATTTTCTATGGAAATTCGCTAAAATGACATAAAATAGAAAATTATAACACATTTTTGTTTGGATTGCTTAAGTAATTACATTGAGAAATACGTATATTTTCGGCACATATCTTTCTCACTCTGCGACTCTCAAACATATGACTATCTAACATATTTTTTCGTTGTTTTTAGGTTGTTTTTAGTAAGTAATAACAGAAAGGAGCGAAGAACTTGGGATATCAACAAGTTTGAAAACAAGTGTTTCAAAAATAAAATGAAAAAAAAAAAAAAAAAAAAAAAAAAAAATTAGACCAGTAGCTACCCTACCTATCGGGAGGACAGGTTATTGGAAATATGCAACTCTTAACGACACCTGCTGACTCCAAACCTTTCACGTTCCGTGAGTTTCGATATAATTGAATACCGGAGGCGAAACCTTTATTGGAAACCCACGGTGAAGAAAAGAAGGCGGAGGTAGGTATAACCTACCAATAACCTACCTTTACCTACCTCTCTAGCAGGCCTAACGAAATGGAAGGTTGTTGTTTTGAAAGGGAATCTTGTATATTAATTAACCGTGAGAATGCGGTGCGAGAGGTGCGGGAGAGGGCGGTGGCGACCAGGGGGGACTTCCCTGGCACAGAGTTTCGGGCTGGGCGGCAGTTCGGGTCTGGTGGTTAGTTACCCGTAAGATCTTTCTCCGCGATCAACATGTTCTTCAGGAGGACGCTGTCCGTGGCCGGGGATGACGACGGTCCGGCGTCGACGTCCGTGAGCACGGAAGCCCTCACTTTGCCCTCCGATCGACTCCCTCCGAGGTTCCACTATTTGGGGGATTCGCCCTGTGAGATCACGTCATCGCTGAAGGGATACAATTATGCGGTAGGTAGAAACCCAATAGTACAAATCAATTATTGATTCAAAATAACTTCACAAGCAAGGCTTTACACTAATCTCCCAACATCGCACAGTGTTTCGATCCTGAGAGTTTTAGCGAATTTTGGAAAAAATGAAGCTATTGCAATGGCTCGGAAAATTTAAAAATAAAAATTTTTGAACAATTTCTTCATTTCAATCCGTTTTAAGGCATTCTGAAACGATCCCTGACGTTTGCGCTTTTTCATATTTGTATATATGTGTGTCATTCCAGACGATAGCACTCCTTAGGATTGAGATAAAAATCCCGCTCTTGCGCGAAAAAACTCAAGCTTTCCAAACGATGCGTTTGTTGGCCAACAATTTTTGAGAACATTAAATTGGTCAAATTTAAAAAATGTACTAAAAAATAACTAAAAATGGCTAAAAACGGCCAAAAATTGTTAAATTTATATTTTTAAGCAGGGTTTCAGCCAGAACGAAATTATCAACGGTTAACTAGAACATTAAAAAACGTTTGCACAAAATTATGCGGAAAAATGTACCTAAATTTCATTAATTTTTGCTGAAAAATCTATAAAATCTACAAAAAAAAGCTAAAAATCCTAAATCTTTTTGAATCACCAAATTTTATTTAGTACGAGTTTTTTTGCCATAAAATTGGTTTTTAACGATTTCTGTATACTGAAATTGCTCAAATTTCAATACAATTGAACATTACAATAGATAACTTAAGAAAATTTGCTCATATGGTCACGCTGGAACTTTTAGTTTCAATTATTTGGATTCCGAGATTTGACAAAAAAAGTAAAAATCTGAGTACCTATCAACTTTTAATTTCATCTTATTTTATAGTATTTAAATGTTTTCTCCTCCATCCTATTCTATTTTAGGAACAGAATTTGTAACCAAAAGATTTGAAAGAACTTCATTTACTGGATGTTCTCCTAACCTGTTGATAAAGCTGTTGAAGACGTAAATGTATGTATTGTGTGGTGCTGAATTGAAATCAGGCTAAAATTGCAGGCTCAGCATCATGATTTGTGAAATTGTAAGCTCAATGATGCTGATTGAGGGAATCAATCAGAATAGGCCCCTGATACGTCTATATTTTGAAGAGTGATAAGCTCCCCCCCCCCCACCCCCCCCCCGCCCTCCCCGAAAAACTCCTTAAAAAAAAGTATTAATACCTTCAGAAAGCCTTTGGGATGACGGAAAGACAAAATACGCGTCCACTTATTCTTGATGCAGGAATGATAAAAAATACCGACATCCAAATCCCCGAAGCAGTTACTGTATACCCCTCTTGTTGATTAATATAACTAATTAGAGTATGAGACAATCTAAGTATAACCCCTATGAACCAGTAAAAGATGAGAAAAGACCAAATATTACAACTCACGAACTATCAATGAGACAAAACAAACCAAGAAAGGAATAGAAGCATATGGCAAATATTACTGACATTCGTCGTCCGATGTCTATGATAATATCGTCGATGCTTCGAATCGGATTGCTCTGAAAGTTATCCCAATCCAACCATCGAAATCCACACGTATTTATGTGGTGTTTCGTGCGACGTCGAGGGCATTATCGCAGCCAATCATGTTAAATCGGCACTAACAACAAGAAAGCATATTCCGGGTGTTTTTTAAGGAGATACTTTGGCAGCAACAGACTCCCTAAGAGAACCACGATTTAGCTATCAACCAATCATTGAATTAATAAAAAAAGAATCGGTTTCATAGAAAGTAAATCTGGTGAGAGGCTTCACAGCACTATCCCAATTATATCCAATAGGGGTAAGTGCTAAAGTAGTTTTAGAGAATTAGCGAGCAATGAAGCAAAAAAATTTAAAATCAAAATTTTATAAAAATTTCTCCATTGAAATCCGTTTTAAGGCATTTTGAAACGAATCCTAGAGTTAACGCTGTATATATATATATGTGTATATATATGTATGTGTGTGTGTGTGTGTGTGTGTGTGTGTGTGTGTGTGTGTGTGTGTGTGTGTGTGTGTGTGTGTGTGTGTGTGTCATTCCAGACGGTGTCTCCTTAGGATTGAGATAAAAATTTCGTTCTTGCGCCAAAAAATCAAGTTTTTTAAACGACAGAATGAGTTTGTTGGCCAACACTTTTTGGAACACATTAAAAAAGGTCAAAAGTCAAAAAATGTGCTAAAAAAATTACTAAAAATGACTAAAAACGTCTAAAAATTTAAATTTATATTTTTATCCAAATTTTAGTCGAAAAAAGTTTGTTAACGATGAACTAAAACATTAAAAAATTTATTCAAAAAATGATGGTAAAAAATGTACATACATTTCAATAATATTTCCAGGAAAATCGATTTAAAAAACTGAGAAATTGCTTAACACCCAAAATCTGTTTTTAATCGTAGAATATGATTTAGAACGAGTTTATTTGCCATAAATTTGCCATTTGCTGCATGGCTGGAACTTTTCTATATAATACCTCCATTTTGACCAGAACGGTTATTGAATAAATTATTATGATAATATACACGATGTAATGACGAATGAATGTTATACAAGATATAATAAGAATAAATAATCAGTGTTATCATAAATTACACTGATAAATCATGCTAAGAAAGGAACTCAAAACACTACTACAGTTGAACAGCATAGAAACAGTAACGTAGTTAATGAGTACTTAGTAGATGATATATATTCTGTTTAACCTTCACTAACACTGACCGATTTCACTTATTCTTATATAAAACAGAATCCAATAAGTGCATTCAAAATGCACTAAAAATGATTACACTACAATTAAACTACACCGCCAGGTGTGAGACAACTAAAATATTTCATCAAGAAAACGTGTGTTACAATTTTTGAGTCGATCGGAAATTTAGGATTGTTCCCCATCCCTGAATCTGGTGTAAGATGGTATTTCATACTCCCTTCCTACTCACTTGGGCTTCAAGGCACGAAAAACAATGCAGATAATCACAACGATATGTTTCTTTGTACCATCAACTTCTTTTGCCGCTGGATACTTTTGCTCCATTTCCAGCTACCTACCGCTAGGTAACTAACTCCCTGCTTGAGATTCGAATCATGACGTGAGATTCGAATCATCTATTCGGCACTGAGTTGCCTTGGATAGTCCTGTGTACATACATGCCTTAAGTTTCAGTGCTTTCTCTGCTACCACCAGCAGAGGACACTATCATCTCTGCCATTATTGCTCTTTGATGCCCAGTTATCAGTCAGTGGCTCCATCAACTATATACAATGGAACTGAGAACTGAGTAGGCTAGTGGGGCATATGAACCGATGGGTTTGTTCTATCGCATCGAGCTAACTCCAACCTGCAAGTCAAGCTTGCTTTGGGCTTCAGCTCCTGATGCTAAAGCCACGATCATCAGCTGTATGTAAGATGTTTCAGCTAGAATCCCGAATGTAAGGATCTACCCAAGATTACATAGCCGTTCGAATTTCATTATCTCATATGGCATGTTTCCAAGGGATACATATATACGTTACGTTTAATGCGATAAGAGCGAATGACGAATTCAGATGGTCAGGTTTCATGATCGTTCTTATTTTGGATATCTTACCAGTCAATGCAAGGGATTTAAGTTTTGTCCTCTGCATGATTAGCTCCCACTCGTGATCTACTCACGTAATTTCTATGTAAACCTAAAGCTTAAAACTGAGGTTGATTCGTATAACGGATGGAATGCTTCTGTAGGGCGTTGGACACTCAAGGTAATTGTGCCCAAGGCCCTGCGCTAGTCAGGTCGGGAATCAGGCACGTAGCCAGAGGGGGGGTCCATGGGGTCCGGACCCCCCCCGAAATTTTTTGATGAATTAAAAAATTATTCATCGTTAGGGTAGTATCTATTATTTCACTAGCACGAACTACCAACAGAGAATATTCGTCTGATGTGAAATTCTTCAGAAATTATTTTTATAATATTCATAGGTTCTGCTAATAGCTCCAATACTTAGATGTAAGATTCCTGAGATAAGAAATTAGATATTTCGGTACACGGACATGGGTCATGTATTCGACCTTAAAGATAGATCAACGCCTCTAGCACTATACCTGAACGACCCGTGTAAGCCTTGCCGTGTAGCAACCCTTCATACCTTTCAGCACTCCACATTTTTATTATGGTGTTCAGAAGCCTTCTGACATCTTCCCCTGAAGATATTCCTTTCTCTCTCTGGAGGACAGTACTACAGAGGAAGAATCGGAATCTCGTATTCTTTCGGCTAGTCCTTTCACTTCATCAGCAAGGAGTGACACGCCGACCGCTCCCTGAGGTAACTCGTACTGCTTTCCTTGCAGACGCATGGCTCTCTGCTACAGCATGTTCCATCTTAATGTGGTCCAGCCTCCTGGAGAATTTAACATCCCGTCCCCGAAGCCTCTTATTCTTAAGTCTTCTAAGTCTTAGAAGTTCTCTTATTCTGTTCTGAATAGGATCAGCATTTGGTATTGATATTATACTTTGAGTACCACGGTTGGTATTCAGGTTCGCAATATTTGGATGTCTGGAGCGTATATGTAGAGTGAGTTCTCTTCTTGTAAAGCCTCTAGAACAATGGGGACATTGGGTTGCATTGCCTCTTTGACTATTCACCAAGGTATCATCCATGTTACTGAGCTACATAATTACGTTGTTCCAACGATATCACAACAATAACAATAATTAAGTCATTTTTGGAGTGAGTGAATGGGACATAATTTGGCACTCAACTTCAAAGTAGGAATTGAAGAAGTATGACTGGTAGTGTGAACCTGCCTGGTACGTTTTCCATCGGTTTTTGGTTTAAAAAAAAATTTAAAAAACTCGGCGCTCCGCGCCTCGCCGGGGGCAAGCCCCCTGGACCCCCGGTTACCTCTATTTACATACTTCGGACGAAATTATTGAACACAGAATGTGTTTTAGCTCACGCGTTTCACATAAGCCCGTCTTCAATCTTAGGTTGAAGATTGGTTAACTTCCAATAGTGAGATAATAACTTAAAATATTTATAACTCATAAACCGAGTCATAACAAAATATCGCATAGGTTGCACCAGGTTACACGATCCTTAGTTCCGTATCATCGTTATCCATGTTGTCGTCCCAGATTTTGTTACGAAATTTAGTTAGCTTTTTTGGCTAGTTTGTCCATGGCTAAAACACATTCCATGGCTTTGGAATTCATTCAGCTGATCACTGATCACCCTGGCGTCTTCAGCATTCTCCCTTGACCCTCCCTCTCAAATTTCAGCTTCCTCCCAATATCCCGTTCTCGCAATATTCGGATCACCTGCTATGTATCTAATCATCGAAACACCAGCTCAATGTAATCATCAGAAATTAACAACTGTTGCAATCATGTTCACAATATCAATTATTGAGAATGATCACATGAGTGTACACAATTTTCAAATAACGATGCTCATAACTCAGCTTGTTGGTCACGCACTTCGCAGTAGTTAACATAATATGGTTGGATAAATCGAGAGCTTTCGAACGAATGGTCAACGAATTTTGGGGGATGAAAAACGACGAAGTACCATTTCCCTAGCAACGACTCGGTTGTAAGCGGAAATCATCAGAATGTTGTCGTCACAGATTTCGTCCCACATTTCGTCCCAGATTTTGTTAGCTTTTTTGCCTAGTTAGTCCATGGCTAAAACACATTCTGTGTAAAAACAATGATTTCATTGAGCTGGTGTTTCGATTATGTGATTCATAGCAGGTGATCCGAATATTGCGAGAACGGTTAGATTTGTGAAGCGGTGGTTAAATTATTTTAATAGGTAATTTCTATACTTTACACTATAGGAAGCTGTAATTTGGTATGTAGCCTCTTTAGCCTCTTTCTATAATAAAGTGAATGTTTACTCGCGAGTTTCTATTAGGAGATCATCATCTCACAAGAGCTCAATCGTCGTGATCATTTCTATAATAAAGTGAATGTTTACTCGCGAGTTTCTATTAGGAGATCATCATCTCACAAGAGCTCAATGGTCGTGATCATTTCTATAATAAAGTGAGAGCGAGGAGCTAAAACATTTTTTTGTTTTGAATGATAAACAGAGTTCAGAGGCCGATGGGGGGACAAAAAATAATAATAATAAAACGCGATCTAACGCTTCGAAAATCGATTTTCTTGCGGAGCGGAAATTCACACAACACATCACCATCCGTTCCGGTATTAGAAAATTCATAAATTTACTTCATGGGATCTTGCAGTCTAGGGGAAATTTATCTATTCTATGTGCGTCACGGGGTTTTGTATTCAGCCCCACACTCCTTACAATATCCTACGGGGAGAATGTTCCTAGATGTCTTCCTAACTTTTACGTTACGGGATCTTGCAGTACCTTAGAAATTAAGATTAGAAAAATACCTTAGAAATAAGATGGGTAGCGAACGCCTTTCTCATTTGACCATGATGTCAATTTATTATCCACTGTCGTTTGCGGCTGATGACGTGCTGGATCTGATGTCTTTAAAAGCAAACAGAAAAGTCTTACTATAAACATTTTATGATCAACTAAATACCTAAAAATTGAACTTTTGTTGTTGTATAAAGATCAAGATTTATCATGATTGTAAAAAATTGTGTCAACTGTCACCTAAAATCCTTATTATGTACCTACCTACCTATTAAATATTTTTTATTAAAGATAGTATTTCATCATGTCTGTAAAACATTTCTTCTCCTGTGACTTAAAATTCGTATTTTAAAATTTATTGAAATGGGAAGAGAGCCAATGGGCGAGGGGGGGAGGGATCTGGACCCCCCCCCCCCCCCCCAGGCAAAATCCTATCTACGTGCCTGGTCGGGAAGAAAGATTCTGACCAGACATTGCACACACATGCATAGAAATATATGTTGATATGAAACGGATAGTTATGGTTGAGCAAGATCCCCCCTCGACGAATTTCAGAAATTCTTTTTCATGATTGCAATATTTTTCCTTTCTTTTTTAAAGACAAACATAATTAAAAACATACCTATATAAATGTGCATACTTTCGTATGTTCTCAATTCGAGACTAGTTATAGATGTATAGGAAGTAGTAGCATAGCGATTCCCGTTTGGTCCATAAGTTCAAGTTTTATGTCAAGCGGTTAATCAATAACAAAATCCTATTCTGAATGTTTGGGGTTGAATCATAACTAAAAAAATAGGTATGAGGTTTCATCACTAGTCCATTAAATTTCTGGGACGTTCCTAGAAAATTTCTTTACATATCTTATATAGAAAATAGATTTAAATGATTATGCAGTTCTGTATGTATCAATAATAAGGTAAATAGTATTATTATCAACGTTTTGCTATCAACATTACGAAAATAGGCCAATAACGAAAAATATCGTGATAGGTTTTAGAATAGTTATAGGAGTTTTTATGATCAAATGTAAGAAGTCCTTGGGAAAAAAGATTGTCGGTTTAGCATCCCGAAACCAGAGCTATACCCTAGGACACATAAAACAACGTATGTTATGTTTTTTGAGGATGTAGTTGATTTCATCTAATGCCGAACAGTCTAAAATTTCGGAAGGGTTGCCCGTTATTATTTTTATCAAGCCGAAATATGATTAAAATAGAAATGAACAGTAGTAAAAAAAATCAAGGTCATAATTTTGATTCAGTAAAATTTATATTTTTGAAAAATGAACTATAGCTCAATAGCCCAGAAAACTTGACGATTTACGGATTCAGCACACTCGACCCTCCCCACGCCTCCATACACACTCTTTGATTCGATTGCAAAATTCATGAAATTTTATCAGGGTTTCATGAGGGTTCTATAAAAAAAAAAAAAAAAAGTTTCTAATTTCAAGTCGATACATATTTTCCATCAGCAGTCCTGACGTTGAGATATTAAGAACCTAGTTCAGCGAGATCTGATGTCTTGACTTTTTTATACAATGTTTTATTGAATCCCTCCTCTTGCAAATGAGATCAAGTTGGATAGGAAACTAATCAAGGGTGGTTGGTGTGAAAGACATTGAAAATGGAAGTTACTTTTGATAAATTTTGGACTTTTGAACAATTAATAGAGGTTACTGCTTCCTACTTAAATCTTGGAGTGAATGTTTCGAATGACGCATTAATCCAGCAGGTGTTCTCATGAAGACATCTATGTCAACTTTTTGGATTTTTAATAGGAAAACATTAATCTCTTGAACAAATAGAAGATGAATCTGTTAATAAATTGTTTTATGAGGACGATACAATAATACTGATACCAAAGGACGATGCATTTGGAATAAAATATTAAACACGGAAGACCTTTCTGATTTAGTAAGACCTCATCTAGTTCCTCATTCCCCACGTAAGGTATTAGGCTCCTGGAACTAGTAGCATCAGGGCGAGAGGTCGAACAAATTTATTAGGGATTCCTGTCGAACATGGGCCGGGATGTTTATTCAATTACTTGAAAGCAGCGTGGATGATACATGTCATTAGTTATAAAGTTCTAAGCCTCCCAGATACACCTTAAGGTCGAAAATACACTTCTTTTTTTTCACGTGTTTCGAACCCATTAATAAAGGTTGCGCCATCGTTTCGGTGGACCTCCCCGAGTCGTTCAATTTGTTGGAGATGCCCCAAGACTTACGAAATCGTAACTCCGAATATTATGACCAAAGGCGTGACGAATTACAAGCCTTCCTAACGCCAGAGATCGGGTTAGGAGATGAATGTTTTCTTAAAAGCTCCTATTGAGATACGTTCCCGTATTTGGAGCCCCGCAAAATCGTTGGATCAGCGAAGTGAGAATATTCTTGAACCCTCTGATCGATTGACATTCACAATTATAAAATACATTACTTCTGCCCTTCTTGATTTCCAAGAGTATCCTTACCAAATTTTGTATTGGTGCCGGAGGTGTAACATTTTATTGAAACATTTGATTTCCACCAAAATTAAAATTACCGCTTAATTTTCAGGACGTCCCTTTGAAGCAATGTTTTATACACAAGGCTTCGTTAGCAAGAGGGAGGCCTATTGGATGGAATTGATCTAGGGGGTTGGGGGAAAACCGAAGCACGAGAGAGAAAAAAAAAAAAAGATAATAATAATGATAATCGCATGAAAATCTGTTTCAGACCATTCTAAGACCGAATCCTCGAAGAAAACCATAGGTGTATGTCTGTGTGTGTGTGTGTGTGTGTGGGTGTGTGAGTACGTGTCTGTGTGTGACAAATTTTGTCGACGCCCCCAGACTGCAATTCTCAACCGATTTTCGTGATTCTCGCTTTGTTCGATTCCAATTCTAGTATAGTTGTCAACCCCTAGAATTTCGAATTCAGTGATAGAAGAGGGGGAATGGAAAAAACTAGGTTTTTTCGACAAATTTTGTCGACGCCCCCAGACTGCAATTCTCAACCGATTTTCGTGATTCTTATTTTGTTCAATACGAATTCGATTTTGTTTTGGAACGTATGTCAGAGGTTTCACATTTCATCATGGGAGGAGGTGAATGGAGCGGGCGATACCGATAAATCATGAAATTCTAAACATTCTCGTCCGATTTTCGCTATTTTTTTTTTTTTTTTTTTTTTTTTTTTTTTTTTTTTTCTACTATGAGTTAGGTTTGGATTCGGCAGGTATATCAAGGTTTCAAATTTCATTATGGAAGGGGTGAATGGAGGGGTGAAATCAATAAATCATGATGTTTTAACTATTATCGTCAGATTTTCGTGATTTTTTTTTTTTTTTTTTTTTTGTTCAATTATGAATTTGGTCTAGTTTTAGAAAATATGACAGGAGTTTCAAATTTCATACTGGAAGTTGTATGATGGAAATTTACTGTGTTATTTAGATTACTGATATTTCTGTTTTTTTCTCTTGTTTTATCTCTCACCAAAATTATATTCAATCCATTCATGGGAACGTCCCTGTAATGCATGCGTTATGTACTTACCAATATGTTTAGATACGCATGCATGAACAAACTTTCATATCAACCTACTACCTAAAGCTTATGCTAGTTTATGGCGATGACCAAAATAATACCTATAATATCCTTACCGCTTGAGTGGTGACCATCAGATGTGCCAACCTACAGAGTATAAATCACACGGAGAGTTTAAAGAACTTAGCTTTGTCACAGTATCACAATTAGGTAACCATGATTGATCGTAAACTAATCGTACCCAATATGACTGGTGATTTTCGAAGGTCAGCGGTGGTGTTGAAATTGACTCATAGAAATCGGTACCTATGCCTCATGAATCATTAAACTTCTTGAGAAATGTTTTGTCCAATTAATTAGGGATTCTTTAGTGCCAGAACGTAGATGAAGCAATTTCGTATATAATCGCCTCTGCATTTCTTTCGAAACTTGCAGCAGCGTCAAGGACAAGTCGTGGCTGCTTGCTGATTGAAAATAAACTCGGGATTTTTTTTATGAATCGTGGAACCTCTGAACAAGTAAAGCCCTATTTAACCCCTATTTGCCTGAAGTAAAATTGTGAGGACGAGATACCTACTGCCAGCTCTGAAATCCCTACCGTAGTCTTCTAAATGCCGGATATATAATACCGCAACTTTTCTAATCCAATTGCCGGATCAATAATCGTAGCTTGAATATTCTAATAGCCGGACTTACTATGCCGTAGCTTCAATAATATAAACTATTAAATAAAATATAAAAGTTAGTGTTAAATGTATAAGCATAAGTAGGTATAGTAAAATGTATAGTATAGTAAAAATATAGGGACAAGAGTATTAAGACTGGTATTATCAAAGCCTAAAAGATACTTCAAATGAGCAAAGTACTGAAGTAAAAAGCCGTTTCTGCATGTTAGTACCCACCAGAACTTCCCTTTCCAGGGTAGATGTTCTACCCTCTATGTCTGGTGAAACTCGGTAAGGATCGTACCTACCTGTTTATTTGAAGGAAATCTAAAGATTTACTGGTCAGGCAAGACTGTAAATTAGCCATTTTTGTAGCTTCAAATGCATTCATGTATTTGTAGAGCTGGATTTAGATGTTAATATGTTGGGGAAAATGTTATTGAGCATCAGTTGTTGAAAATTATTGAAATTATTCTGAGGAAGCTAAATTTAGGTGAAACGAAACTACAGTTGCTATTTGGGAAGAGCAATCTTATACCTCATAGGAGTTGAGTTGAGCTCTCGTTCTGTGTGATTTTCACCCAAGAATTTGCATCCTATCACAATAGACGTCGCAGTAACTGATGTCGCGTCTCTTGAGGTTCCACAGTTAGTGCTTGAGAACAGTACTGGATCCTCCAGTGCTAAACCTCCAAGCTTGGTAGGGAGGCCTATCAGCTGAATTTTTCTTTCTGATGGGTTCCATCCCAAATTTGCTGGCGTCAGTTGCTACTTAATGGCTTCTTTGAGAGGTTCGTATTGTGTCTCACATTTCATGAATTTAGTAAGAATCGGAAAGATTAAATGTAAAGTATAGCGTAATCTAATACATGTGAATACATGCGAGATAGCAAAAAGAGGCTATAATTCAAGTTTGCATTCGCGGCCATTTTCTAAAGGTTAACCCACACAATAACTAAAAACTTCATCAAAATCGATCCATTATTCTCGGAGTGACATCCAATATTAGTTTGGGTATTCGCAATTATTGTTACCGACGGTTCAAGCAAATGCGATAAAATACAAAGGGCATCATCCTGGACCCAACAACCCCTCGAGTTTAAACGAAATCGGACCAATACTTTCTGTAAGAAATCAACGTCATAATAAATTAACGTCAATGCGCACAGACTACCATTCATGCGACGACAATGATAGCTATAGGGGACCGTCTAGAAGCTAACCCGTGCAATCCCTTAAAATTTCATCAAAATCGCTCCATCAGACTCGGAGTTTGCCATGTGTAAAATTATACTAGTTTTGCGCATGCGCAAAGTTTGTTACTCCACCAATCGCGATATTATTTATAGAGCAGTCTTGTTGAACATATACCATACTACCTACCGAGTTTGAACGACATAGGACCAACAGATGAAGAGAAATCGACGTTATAAGAAATAAGAAAAATTAAGAAAATTAAATAAGAAATTCACGTTTGCGCATGCGAACAGACGATTGTAGATCCGGCGGCATTAAAAATGATAGGGTCCGTCAAGGAGCTAACCCGCACAATACCTGAACATTTAATCGAAATTGAACTAAAACTTGCTATGGTTTTGGATGTGGCAAGGATTTACCACAGACATCAGACAGACAGACAGACGGACACGGAACCGAAATTGATCAGCCAGCTCTGAAAAGCAAAAAGCAAGTGGAAATTTTGATTTTGGAGGTTAAAATTTTTTAAAATTCTATCACGAAGACTCCCGTACCTTCGGTAGTGATGAAGCAAAAAGGACAGTATGTGCAAGTTATTAATATTTGGCTTCGCGGACGTAAAACCAGTGTTCTTCGGTTCTTTAAAGTCTCAAAGGAACAACTCGTGAGCAATACAATAATTTATTGTGAGTGGTGAAACGACGGATCGCCCTTCACTACTTATGGATTATTTATATTTTTCCATAGCGACTTTGATATAATAAATACTATTGTTTAGTATCACGCCAAACAAATGATAAGTACCTACTTGTTGAATTAACGAAGTACTGGTTTCGTCATTTCGGACGCGGACCCAATGCTTTTTTTCGCGGAGATTTTTAATTCAAAATTGAAGCGAATAGCGGAGATGAAACATCTCATCCATTCGTTGAAAAATGGGGATAATTATCAATAAAACTAAATTTGATTAATACCACAATGCAGTTAACTTTAAATATAACTTGGTAAGTTGTTTGTCAGAAAAGTGATAATTTTCATTAGCTGACATCAAAACCATTTTTGATAATTCAACGTATGCAGCAATTGATAAGAACTGTGTTATGAATTATAATTATTATTTTAAAATTATTATATGAATTATAAGAACTGTGCACTGCCATGAGATAGAAAAACTACTCCAGTCAAACTGCTTTGTAATTACAAAATTTTGACGTTTTCCTCTTGATTTTGATGCACTCTTTTGCAAGTCAAACCTTCAAAATCCAGATAGATCAACTGAACGTTGTGAAATATCTTTGAAATTGGTAATTTGAAGCAAATTTATCTTTTGCAGTGTTGAATAAAATTCCACCGGAAATGAGAGAAATAAGTTTTGCAAGGAAAAAGTTTTGTGAAAGGAGAAGTCATTTAGTTCAGTTTTACTGTTGTTGTATATATTTTGGGTTCTTTCATTTCATAATAATGTGGATACCAATATAAGCAACTATCTTGTAACTATCTTGTTGATGGATCACAAATTAATTAAAATAATAAATTAATTACAAGTAGCTGTTTACTGTAATGTATGCACCAAAGAAACCTCTGAAAACTATGTTGCCAAAACTTTACTTCTTCAGACCTTGGCCCTTCCTTCATATGACAGAGTAACTGCTAACTCTGGAAATGAAACCGTATAATACAAGTGACAAGGGGGAATTTATCGCTATTGAACGAGCCCCTGACCTTCTACTTTATATCAGCAACAAAAACAACATGTTGGCTGGATAGTAATAAAACCAATCACCCACTCTTCAAAGGCCCACGATCTTGCTTTGAAATCGAACACCGACCATATCACCTACACGTAATCCGACGAACGAAACCATCGTAAAATCCCAAATTATGAGGCCTGTCTGCGCTGCGGTCGCGTGTTATTCAACCGGAGATGTTGAGCTCGAAGGAGGGGTCGCAGCCACCGAAAACCTTTGGTCGATGGTTCTGCATAATTGATTTCGCGTGACATGACCACAGGAGGATGTTGTAAGGAGGCAATCAAACTCTAATGTGCGCACTACCTCCTACGCCCTCGGAGTTGAAACAAACACCAGAAAGGGAATAGACACCCTGGTTGCCGGGTAAAGACAAATAACCTCTCGCCCAACACAATATTCATCGTGTCATAAGTAAGCATGTTATAAGCGTGTTATAGTACTGAGACTGAGCACATTCAACTCCAAGAAGATGCTTCTGAACCATGTCCATAAGATGGGACCAAGCATGTTTTTTCCAATTATATCTTACAGCCGCTCTCATCAAGGTTTTTTATCGGAGATCGAGATGTGGTGCGACCATTGAGCGGGGATCATCCGCAATATTGGATTTTGCCATGGAAGATCAAAGATGATCTCCGATCAACCGGCGTTCGGCTTTGAACTGACGATCTTTGCTGGTTACGGGAGGTAAACTCCAATCAACTTTGCCAGTTAGGGGGGTAAGCTCGGATCAATCAATTGATGCTTCTCCTCGCTTACCACACCACATCGTGTTAGGTATTTATCAAGAAGTGATGATATCAAGAGCTCTTACTTGGAGTTTTTCAATAATTTTTGACGATGAAGAGTGTGAGGAAAGATTTGAGGTTAATCGTGATTTTACTATCCCCCCGTTCTAGCCTGTTCGAAGAGAGGAAGGAAGACTGCGATGTTCTCGATGAAACATATTTCATTTCTAGATACCACCTCTTCAAGGTATCTGCTATTGGTTCTAGAGCGCATTGAGCATAGGTTGGAATACCCTAGTGACAGGTAAGCGGAAAAAACAATCAACGAACTGACTGATGCCAAAATTTAGGCATAGTTTGTTTCATTTCCCCAGTACTTGCTGCATTTCTCCGCTGAATCAGTTGCTGTGTACCCTGCGGTTTTATGCCACTAGTTGCTTCCAATCTACGGCAGGATACTTTGTGACTTCCGCGAGGAGACGGCATAAAGGAATCGTTCTTAGTCGGAAAAAAAAATCGTAATAAAAAAATAAAATAAAATAATGTTCAACCCCCCCCCCCCCCCCCCTCAAAATTTGTCATTTTACGTTTCAAGGTGCATAGAATCCAAATCAGCAATCGAACAGCAATCAACTACCTCATTAACCGACAATGCGCTCGCAGGACGAATAGTCAAACGAACCCCGAAGTTATCTTTGTCATTATTCAATCCTTTCCGAATCGACGTTCAATCTTCGATCAAAATTAGTTCAACTGGGGTTTTCAATGATCCGAGTTCAGTCAAAAACTCGTTCCTAGGAACTCGTTTCAACTTGGTGATACCGAAACGTATTCAAACTGAGATAAATCCATCGTTTACGTTAAACTAGGGTCCTAATAAACGGAGTTCACGGCTTTTTTTAAAGCGGCCCTTAGTTGTCCATCCGTGAAGAAGATCTCACTGAATTCTAACCTTTGATTTCCTTGTGGGTCATCAGAAATTGACAATGAAAAACTTTGGAGAGCAACACCACATATATTTTCTGCTAGAAACTAAGTACGAACCACCTCTCATCATTAACGATGACTGGAATGTGTGCAATTCATTAAGTAATAGCCATCACACAACAATCATGTAAAGATGAGTTTCGTCATCATGTTCCAAACGCAGTTAGACCGCAGTCAACATTCCATCGATTGATTGATTTTGCGTGAAATGACCGCTAGAAGATGTTGTAAACCGACAGTCATTCCATAATGTGTTTGCACGCCCTCTCAGACAGTCGAATTTGGCACCAAGAAGATGACAGGCAAGCTGGGTTAGGTAAGAAGTTTTTTCGTGCCGTTGAACCAAACACCAGAATTATACTGGACTAAGACCATCTCTTTCCACTATAAAACACACGCCTAGCGTAACAATACAAAATGCTGAGCACATTAATCCCACACAGGTGCAGTTTGATGCATATTCATAATGTACCTTTCATGCAACATGAGCTAATTTTTGTAAATTATCGTATAGAATAACGTTACCTTTTTTTTTTATGCAATATTATGCAATATACCAATATTATGGCAAAAAGAAAAAATGTTCTAAATGGTATTCTCCAATTCAAAAAAGATTCTGAGTTTTTAGCTTTTTTGGCAGTTTTTGGTGAATTTTTCAGCAATAATAATGAAATTTAAGCACATTTTTCAGCCCAGTTTTTCTACAGTTTTCGTCGTTGATAAAAGTCTAATTTCAGCCATTTTTGATTAGGTATAGTTTGAGCAATTTTTGTATTCAGCCAATTTAAAGTAATAAAAAAATGCTGGCCAACTAACTCATCCTTTCTTCCTGAAAGCTGGATTTTTTGGCGCTAGAACGGAAATTTAGCTCAATCCTAAGAACAGTTATCGATTGAAATGAGACACACACACACACACCCTCAAACTCGCATATATTTTTAATTTTTGAGAGCCATTGAAATAGCTTTATTTCTTACGAAAATGTGCTAAACGAGGTGGTTTAAAAATTTAGCCACCTTCACCATAGTACATAATCGAGAGATTTTTCAACAGAAACAATAAAAATAATAAGGCGTCTTGACCACAAAAAGATGAACTAAGAAGTCGATCTACCCATAATCCTGAACATTCTGAGACAATTAGACACTAATGCCAGGCGCCAGAAAGATAATAAAGAATCTGGTGGTCTGTTAAGACGTACAACTTCACAACAGCACTTTGATGTTGAGGTTGTATGAATTTCGGAGGATAATTTCACTGCACCTTAAGCGGTCGCTGAGCTAATTTGTCTACTGCATCTAACTTGCCGGTTTCTCATTGCTGTGACTGTATTTGCAATTACTATGATATGATAAATGCTTTTGAATCTGAAATAACCGTGGGATCCACTACCTGCTAATGTGGTGATACGTGTCTCTCTAACATGTTTCTTCAACAAATTTCCAACGTTAAATCATTTCTTCATCAGCAACTCAGCTTGCTTAGGTTACAGAAATGGTTTTTATGGACATTCATCCAGTAGAAGGTTACTTCTTCTTTTTCTGATTAATTTAATCTGGTCGAGTCATCATTGTAATTGTGGGAACTACTTAACTTCTCTTGAATACTTTCATGAAAGAACTCGTGACGTCATCGATACCGAAAGCAGAAAAAGTGGTAAAATATAGAATCGTCTGAAAATGTTTTCATAAACCCAACTTCAAATGGTCACCCGTGACGAGAGATCTGCTGACTCTTGTTACGATACGAAGAACAATTAGTTCACTGTCGTAAATAAACATTGACTCGTTGTGAAACGTTTTCATTCTGATGAGAAGTAAGAAGTAGTTGTGTCTTATCAAACTTATTTCGCTTGGCATGAAGATCTCTGGAAAACGGTATGTCTCATAGTATACCTAGTTCGAAAACTGAGTTTTCATTATTGCACAAATTATTACAAACTTTGGTAATACAACATTTCTCATTCCTATAGAAACAATACCTTGTTTCTTCACATGCATATATCTTTTTCGTTTTCTTCTTCTACACTTTCAAGAGTCGAAGGACCCACCAAATTCGAGTCATTGTTTTCAAACAAATTTAACTCAAAAACAAAATGTTAAAACAAAAATGCCTAATATGAAGATTTTGACACGAACAGTTTGCATAAATTTACCACAATAAAAGTTTTATAAACGAATTAACATCTAACTGTAATCAGTGCATGTATGAGCACTATCGAGATTACCTCACTAACGTAGTTGGCATTAGTTTCGAAGTTCCTATGGTGATTTTAGTAGTCATTGCAGCGAGTTTTGACGTCAAAGATCACGCCTACTTCCGTAATTCTCGGTACTTCTCGATGCGGTGATTGGATCTCCCCTCCGCGCCGAAGGAAGGAAATTTTATATCGTTACACATTACCCACAATTACCATTTTACGGGAACTGTCACTCTTCTTCGCTGCTTTATCGATGGAATTTCCTTCATAAATGGCAGGAATCCAGGAATTTCATAAACCAATTAATGCTGGAACGGCTTCTTGACGAGTTCTCTTTACTGATGAACATTGAGTACACGGTTTGATACAACTTGAATTCCTGTTCAACTTTCAGGGGATTGAACAGTTATCGCGTCTCTGAATATTCATTTACTTTTACTCTTGAGTAATGTCTGTGAAGACTTTTAATCTTTATATTCCAACTTAACAAATGCGTGAAGGTAATAGTAGTAGAATACGTAATTTTAGTGGTTCTTTAGACGTTAGACGTTTGTTAGATTTTAGCGAATTTTCGTAGAAAATGAAGCTACTGCAATGGGTCCAAAATTTTCTTCATTGAAATCCGGTTTGAGATATTCTTAGACGAATCATAGAGTTTAACATTTTTTCATATCTATATTAATAAAATCGTAAGTATATCTGTCTGTACATTGATTAGAATTATTGAATTATACGTTTCTTTTCCGTTTCAAGCTATTTGTGGACGATTGGTACCATTTTCTCAATTTTTCTCCGTCTGTCTGTTCGTGTGTTTGTCCGCTTTTCACGGTTACAGGGGTCATTGGACAACTGATATGAGTGGGGGGAAATGGCTGTATCAGTCCAACCTAAATTATAGGCTATTTGAAATTTTTAAAATTTGAGCCAGAGGGGGTGTTTAAGGGGTGGGGGAGGGGGTTGAATGGGGAATCTAGGAAACCATTGAACGACATGAGGATCTGATTGATCGAATATGTTTGGATTATTCTAACTTAAATCACAGGCTACTTGAAAATTTTCAAATCTGTCCCTTTGGGGGTGTTTTAGGGGTGAAGGGGGGGGGGGGGGGGGGGGGACTGGAAATTTTTGTCATCACTAAACAACCTGGGGATTTGATTGTCGAATATATTTGGATTACTCTAATTCAAGTCAAAGACGACTTTTCAAAATTTTCAAATCTGACCAACAATGGAGGGGGAGGGGGAGGGGGAGTTAAAGCGTTTCAAACGTCACTGAACCAACTGGGGATCTGAGTTATCGAATATGTTTATATATTTGAAGTATTCTAACTTAAATCACAAGCTACTTGAAATTTTTAAATCTGAACCATAACGGTTATTATGGGGGCTATTACAAAATTGTCTAGCCTCAACCATAGGCTAGTGTTTGTGGTAAGGAAAAAAAGGTGGGGGGGAGGGGGTGGTTAAATGGAATAATTTGGTCATCACCGAACGACCTGGTGATCTGATGTTCGGACAAATGAAATTGGATTTGTCTGAACGTTCTTTTGGGTTACCTATCAAGAATATTTTTAATCTGAAATATGGGGGGGGGGGGGTTTGTGGAGAGGGAGTGGGGGTTGATCAGTAGTTTGGCCCTAATAGGTAATTTATACGTACTTTTAAGTAAGGACTTTTTTGAATCAGATCCATAGGGGTGTCCCAAAATGTGATGGGTGAGGGGGAGCTTGCTTATATTCAAGTCAATCTGTGCAACGCACGGGTGAACCAGCTAGTGTATGTATATATATATATATGGAATATATATATATATATATATATATATATATATATATATATATATATATATATATTTAACCCGAGAATAACAGAGTACAATTTCAACAATAAATATATATATATATATATAGTATATATATGTGTCCTTTCAGATGATAACTCTCCTTAGGATTGAGAAAAAAATTCCGTTGTTGCGCCAAATAATGATGCTTTCCAGACGAAAGCCAGCATTTTTTAGCACATTAAATTGGTCAAATTTCAAAAAATGTGCTAAAAAATCACTATAAACGGCTTAAAACCGTTAAATTTATAGTTTTAGCAGAACTTTAGCCAAAAGTAGTTTATTAACAATGATTTAGAAAATTAAAAAAATTATCCAGAAATCCACGCTGAAAAATGTATTTGAACTTTTTTAAAATTTGACGAAAAATAGATAAAAACTGCCAAAAAAGCTATAAAAAATCCTAATGCTCTTTTTTAATTTCCTAAAAGTATGTAGAACGAGTTTCATTGCCATAAAATTGTTAGTTAACAATTTCTATTTGCTTGAAGTTCTGACATTTCAAAACAATTTAACATAGTATAGTACGATAATTTACGAAATTCGCTCGTACAATCATGCTGCATGACGGGTATTTTTTAAATATATTTTTTTATTTTATAGCTTTGTGTATTTTCCCGATGTTCCTTTAAGTGAGCCTTTGTTACAGAGGATGTTGTTAACACCCAGTTTTTTTCTCCATCATTTACGTTCTTTAGATTTGTTGAGTTTTGTCTAGTCATTTTCGTTGGTGATTTTTTTTTACTTGTAGGTTTTAAGGTTGATCGTTATTTTGAAAATGTGTGTAGCTGAACCGAATGCGTTCAATTGTTGTTCAAAACGAGTATAGTTTCTCCTTTACAATCTGGGGCCAAACCCCGACAGTATCAGCTGTGACTGAACGTGTCCTCAGATTGATGTGATCGCTCCGGTGACCAACTGTCCCGAATCCTTGTCTGAATACCGCCCTCCGCAGATTCCATCTGTCACATTCGGTGAAGTATTGGATAAGCATTGGACAAATCGGTCCCGACCTTGATGTAAGCTGCCCACTTAGCTAAACAGCTGTCCAGGTTGAATGGCTCCAGCACGCAAGGACGTCGCGGATCTGGGGCATTCCCCAAACGAGTGAAAGTATTTTTTTTCTTTTCACGCGTAACTGACGGCACGACTATCTTGGTGAGCGGAAGTGTCAGCACAACCTTCCATCTCGCCGTTCATCGAAAAAGAGTCGACTTGGATTTATCCCGTCATTCATTATTCATCGCTCATCAAAACGGCTCATCAGGCTTGTAGTCGAGGATGTTGAAAGGAATGGCTGTGCCTAACTCGGTGGGCTCCGGATTCCGATGTCAGAGGCACCAGGCGGGACTTGCGTGGGTATTGCGGGACGCTAATGAAGTAGCCGTGAGGAATGCCTCCCATAAGCGCCAACCTTCAGTTTAGCCGACTCGAAAGCGTCAAATTCGCTACTGGAAAAGTATTCCAAAAAGAGATCAATGCTAAGTAGCGGAGTGTTGGAAGTTCCTAACATTCGAAAGTATTATGCAATAATTGGTGGGATAGGTGCCAATAATTAAGGGGCTCGTACTAGCCTCTCATATCCTCGTGTGGAGTCTTGCTCAAAGAATATGGAGTCACAAAGAATATTGCCCTCAACTAGCTGAAAAATGGAAAAAGTTGCACTTTCATGTTATTGTCTGGTTGAGGGTAAAACTTCAATTTACAGGACCGCCAAGGAACTCACTCGCATAATTCTTGAAAATTTCATCAAAATCGAACTAAAACTTGGTATTTATACATGGTACAGTTTACCACAGACAGACATACGGCAGACAGACAGACACGAAATTTTGGAAGATCAAGGAGTACTTAGGTAACGGGAGTAGCAACGCAACATGTGTACCTGTAAAACCGTGATATTCTTGAGGTTACTGCCGAAACATCCACTGCTTGAAAATATTGAAACAAAACTAAACAAACAAAAAAAGTTAGAAAAAAACCTTTAAACTATTCATGCTAATTCGCGATTCCGAATGGAAAAGGGAAACGATTTATTGGTGCTAGAATCTACTTATTTTTCTTTTATCTACTGAAAATCTTCTTCATTCAATATGAAGACGTAATATCTATTATACATACTAAGTCCATTGATTTACCGTTACTTTACGAGCGAGATAGGAGAAATTAGATATAACTGATCACTGGAATGCACCAGTGGTACTTGAATTCCGTTTCACTTCTACTTGAAGAGCATTATCACGGCTGATTATATAGCTGCGAGTAGTATGACTGACAAATTAATTGGTTCGGGATATCCATTCGTGACTCGCCCTTTAAGAGAGATCCGAAAAAGCAGCAGTATATCTCACTAGACATTGTCCGTTTACTTTCGAGTTAATCCCATCGCATCACATTTTCTTCCGTATCGACCTCCACCGAGCTGACGTTCCATTTGGAGCGCAATGATCAGAAAAAGTTGAATCTTTTCGTTTGAGTCTTTTCGACTTGACAACCTCCGCTTCCTCGCTTGATAAGTGGACTTCCCACGATCCCGCCATCATAAATGGGAGTTTCCTTTCAAAAACTTTGCCGGGGTCGAAGTAGCGGATTCGCAGACACACTTTCTCTTGCGTAATATGAAAAACACCTCGGAGTTAAAAGAATTAAAGTCTATTAGGTGACCGTTTTGGGTGTTTAGATGTTCGATCGTTGGCAATAATGAAAACAATTTTATGGTTGACAGTTTGACCCCAATCTTATGTTACTTCCGATTCTGCCGGAGCCTGTATTAAGTAACTAGCTGGTTTTTCCGTGCGTTGCACAGGAATACTTGCGCAGGGCTCAGAGTCTACCGTAATAAATAAAGACGTGCGCTCGAAGATTTCATTGCAGCACTTGGTCTAACGATCTCATAGTCGATTTCAAACCTTTTGATGCGGACGATGTCATTTGACATGAATCGACCACTCCTCGCTCGCGGGCGATGTCATTCGATATCCATCTCCAAAAAAAGTTCCCTGTTCTTTTTGAATTTTTATAAGTCAGTAGAACGGTTTTGGAGGAGTGTCAGCAGGGTTTTTCTCACCATTAGTGAGAACCTACCACTACCACCACCACTAGAGCCTACCTAACCACTAGAGTTTGTAGTCTTGGGCTGTAGGGTTTTAACTGTGATAATACTGTAAAGAACAGGAGGCACTTCAAATATGAGAGTTTCCGGTGATTTGGTAAGTATTTTATTGAATAGTTTTATACAGTTTTGAATAAAAACTAACGTTCCGTATATTCACTACACTTGAATTCATTTGAGAAGACGATTTTACCGTTACTCCTGGATTAGAGTGTTCATCTCAGACGATCCTGTTGAGGCCTGGTCCCGTACCTTCTACCTGTAGGGTTACCTTTTCTTTTTTCTTTCATACGTCGTGAGATGGGCATTATATTTATACTGATTCTATCTTCTTTGATTTAGGTATACCACCTAGCCAAAAAGTCTGATAAAGGAATGATAGAAGTTTTGAAAAAATCTTATGGAAAATTGCTGATTGCGTTTATATTACCCATGTTTTGTTTTTGGTTGGTATGTTCTAAATGCCAGGCCGAGACCCAGACTTTTAAACCAGGTGATACATGAAGGGTCTCCGGATCGTGACGGGCCACCAAAATTTGAAGGTGTTTTCCCAAGTTGGTGTTGCGAATATCGATAAATGAACATCATTACGAGGTTCAGCACGAAATTCCACGTAAGACTCAAATCTGCAATAAAAAATGGGGGTTTTCAAAGTTATCAGTTTAAGAAGTTCCTGGGGAGTAACGTTGGATATTAATAAAAAACTAAGAACAGTAAGGCCTTTTTTGTTAAGTTTTGTTATTATTTGAACTGTCCAAATAAAGAAATGTAACAATTATACCCGTATTGCTCTTATTGGAAGACAGGCCAACCTGGCAATTTTACATTTGGTGCGTTGACCCCAATCGTGAGATACTTCGTTTTCATCGGGGCACGTAATATGCTGTATCTCCACCTCTTTTCTTATAAGTGCGTCATATTATATTACTTCTGACCACAAGATGAGTTATAAACCTCCGAGGAATACAAATCTAAAAGGGGTCGATATTACTCTTCTGCGGTTTCCCCGCAAAATGTCGAGTTTCTATAGTGAGTCAGCTCCGTTTCGTTTGTGGACTTTCCCACCTATATAGGAGTTGTTGAGTAACGACTAAAGGAAGTAAGGGAGGATAGGGAAATTCAATACAATATAAAGGAGACCGTCAAGCTAGCCAAACTGGTGGGTGCAGCGTAAGAAAATAACTTGATTGATACCCACAGGGTGCGATCCAAGATGTAATTCAGTGAACCAGTTTTGTTTAATATCTCCGAGAAGGAAATAATCAGGAAGGTGATGATTCACCCTTAACGAAAAATAACTAAGAGTAAGAAGACTTGAAGGAGCTCTCACTCTCACACGCAATCAAAAAGACTATGAGAATGAATGCACTGCACTAGGGGACTGAGATCTGACTACTAGTTTGGCTCGAACTGGATGATATCATGCATTTTGTGGCTTGGCATCTCATACGCGGATGGTAATTTGGGGTAAATATCTCACATTTTCTGTGGTCTCTGAGGAAAAATTTGGAATGTACAAGCTGAATAATGAGACTGCTAATCGCCCCTCTTACAACCCCCCCCCCCCCCCCCCCCCTAGTAATAGCGGATCGATCCTCCAATAGGCACTTCCGCAGGAAAAACAAATGTATCCTACGTTTAAAAATCAATCAAAACCGGACGAGGGAAAGCAGATGATATTTCTAATTCATATTCTCCCTCTCACGCAACCCCCCCCCCCCCCCCCCCCCTCCCACCAATGGTCGTAGCAGATCGAATAATCTCCGAAAGGCACTTTCACAGGACAAATGTAGCCTACGTTTGAAGTTTCATCAATACTAGACGAGGGAAAGAGGATCAGATTGCTAATTGCTAATTTATATTTACCACTTTCGTCATTGCAGTGGCGGCTAGTCGGTTTTTGGAATGCTTGGAAATGCGAGAATGGCGTCTCGATAGATACCGCAAACATTCTCTGGTGCTTTTGCATCTTGGAATACAAGACTTACAACAACAATGTGACTTCATACAACAAAAGGAACTCCAGTTCCTCTTGGTAACTATCGATCAGCGAATCATTCCAGTCAACCCCAATAAGCTATGTTGTTTTTTAAAGACTTCTCCTTAATGTTTGCTGCGTTTGAGAAAATATAGTGTCCCTATCAAACTGCTCCATACATTCTGGTTCTACCTCCTCATACATCTTCAGAATTCTTCATTGATAATCGAGTATCCAATGCGCCCCACAAGAGATCTCAACTATATTTGAGGACTTCGTTTCCAAAACCTAGTGTATATTTTAATAAATCTTTCAGGAAAGCTGATTTTAAAATAATGACTTAATTTTTTAATGCGAGATGTAATTTTTTTTTTTTTTCAACGTTTACTAGAAGGTTATTAAGTACTTCCCAGTTCTCCCTCTACGCGCAACTGAAGCTTATAAAACTTGGACAGAAAACATATATAAGAGCCGACGATCTGCAGCCGCGGCTTCACAGTTTCACATTTAGATGAAATATGTATCTGCTCCATCTGCTGATTTGCTCCATTTCAGTTGTTGACAAGCAGTCCAATAGAACGTGACAACTATTATACGTTGTTTTTGAAAGTTGAGGGACCCTTTGATAGGACCTATGTTGATTTATATATTGCTGACTATTACACTCAGGGAGTAAGGTCAGTAATTTTAATTTCCAAATTTGCATTGAAAGTGATCACATTTTGGCTTCAGTGTACGTCAAAAACCACATTGGTTTATGGCATCATGATTGGTAATGTGCGTTTCAAGAAAATTTCAATTATGTGACACTCTGATTATCTCACACTGACACCAACGTTTTGGCCCGAGGGAATAATGTTCGCGAAGTCACGTCAAACTATCCAAACAAAGCTATCTCAATGACAGGATAATTAGTAAATTGATAACTCTTTGTCACCTTATTAAGGAAAGATCCTTGTATCACGGTGAGGCGATGAGGAACCTAAATGGAACTCGGGCTTTCGAAACTGGACGATGGGTGCGGTCCTGCGACAGTACTTTGGGGTTCAAGGAGTCTGGTATAGATTTTTTTCTTGTGAGGCGCACAACACAAGGTGCCTGGATATGGACGCAGGGGAGGTCTCTGTGAGCCCTTGACCGCTCCCGAAGGATCTCCCATAAGCCGGGCCAGGCTCAACAAAACGATTATAATGCTGACCACTATAGCCGTCCGATAATACGATATTGCCCGCAGGAAGCAGGAAGTTTCGTCATTGTTGTTCCTACAACGCGCCTTGAACTTACTGTAAACACTCCCAACCATTACAAGGCGATTTGCGTAATTTGATTCAGAATCATTAACTGCAAAGCTATATTGCCAGTTTGCACGCACCTGCGTCCTCTTGCACGTGAATAGTGCAAACTACCGACTCATGCATAGTTACGTAACAGAAGACCTTAGTTTTAGAAATCGTGTATTATGAGAACTTTTAAGCATTAGATCTACAAAAGATCAGGATTTATAATTTTGCTACTTCTACATTACAAGACGAGGGTAGGACAAGCAATTTATATGAAATAACGAAACTTGTGTGATGTGTGATAATGGTGAGTTTAGTAAGAAGGCATTGATAAATCCTCGTATTTTGGAAATATCAAAATCGAACCCTTGAACGAATCCGAAATCATGCTTCAGAACCAGCCGAGTCCAACGTTGTGCTTAAATGATATTTCTGTATCTCATCTAAAAATTCGTATCTTAGGCAACGATTTTATACTTTATATCATCATATTGAACACTCATACACCCACATTTGTGTTTCGTAACTATTTATAACAACAGAATTTAATAAATATGTGTGTTTCGTAACGCCACAACCGAAGTTCTTGTTGTTGCATCAAAATTTCGTCTTGCTTTTTGCTTTTCATAGTTCATTGTCCCAGTTAGAACTAAAATTCGGAGAAAATGAATTACAGGCCCATTTTGATGAATGTTTCATGGATTAATCGGACTCCAATCACCACTGTCGAATCAAGAAGAGCGTTTGCACATACGCATGAGTTCCAAAGGTCCAAACACCTTTAGGTATTTCTTACGATTTAAAGGTACGTGCTCACACACCTAGTTCGACAGATTCAAGGTGAATTTCATCATGGTTGGTCTTGTTCACTGATTATGTGCAAATGTGAAATTCCTGTGCCATTGCTCTGAAAATATTAGTAATGCTGTAAGAGCATTAAGCTGCTCACCAAACTTCGCATGCGGGAACCTCAATTTCCTCAAAACTTCATCTAGCGATATAGAAATCCAAATAAGCTAACAATTGAAGAGTATTGCAAGAACTTAAGGTGATTAATATTGAGATTGATCAAGTTAACTCATAAAAAGTTTCCCACGACTTTCATCCTCATTGTTTTGACTTTCTTGAAGGTGCTGCTGAACAGCTTCGATAATTGAAATTGTTTCTAATTCTTTTCCATTCTTGAAAGATAATCCAACATTATTGGGTCCTTCTGACTGCGCCATAATGTAAGTGTCCATCCCTTACCATTCACAATTAAGCAATAATACGATTTTGGTATAAATAGAAACAATAATTGAGTCGTACGTACCTAACTATGAAAAGTATGGGTTACAGTGATTAATGTGCAGTGTAAATTTATTTTATTAAATTATTTCGTCTCATTTCGTGACCTAATTGTATATGCCCAGATTCAACTAAATGGAAATGCCAAATTAACGTAGCAGTTTTCTGTAGTCGACAGACTACGATAAGTGAGGCTTGAATTATAAAGGTGTCACAAACATTGCGTTACAATTTATTCTAGGTTCTACTGTACATATATATGAGGTGTAAAAAGTATAAATATGTTCCAAAAATGCGTTACGAAGTTTTACGATAAGTAGAATCTCGTCAGTTAGAGGTTGAAGAACAAACCAACGACAATGATTTTCATCTTAAAAATACAATTTGTACTTTGTAATGTTGAAGTTTTGATTTGTCTGTTGACTTTTCACGTCTCTCGCTCAGAGTGCGAGGTCTTCAGATTTTTTTAGGAAGTTTGAATGATGCAGGCAGGTGACCACTGCATCTTAATAGGTGTGTAATGAATTCCAAGTTAATGATACGGGATTAGAGGCATAATTGATCCAGTAAATCGAGATCGTCTTTCCTCCGGATTGCAGGTTTGCCTCTCGCGTTACGCAACGTTAAAGTCTCCTTCTCCAAGCGGCTCTCGGCGACCTCTGTCGCAACTTACGCGACCCCCGTGCAGTCTTCGGGATCCTCTCTCGACCGTGGGAGTTATTGTCTTCAATTATTATCTTTGGCAGTTTAGAGATAAAACTGCCGTTTTACCCACCTACCTACGATTTCCCCAAAATTCAACGAAGTCGCAATGTACTCTCGAACTCTACTTAGTTGTCATTGCTCTCAAATTTGAATATTCCTTTGACTAATTATTTAAAAGACGCTAAGACCGCTCGCTCTTCTAAATAATGCGCAGTTCAGGCAACGCGACGTAAAGAAGGAGTTAGTAGAATCTCCAATCAGCACTCCAATGTTTCTATTGTTATCGTGTTAGCTAATCAAAGATCTGTATTTTGACTCAGCACATCCGGAACAAATCAATATCAATCTTAGCTCCTTGAACATTGGTACTGATGATGTTTCCCAATTTTCATTCAGCTAATCCGATGTAATGCATAGTAAAGATCCAATCCCGTAATTTGCGTCTCAGCTGGATTGAGTGCTTCGTTTTTTACTCTGCTGACTTGAAGGCCTGATATTTTTTAGTAGACCCATGAGCTTTATTTTTAGTCAACTGTTCTGATAGCTCATCTTTTTTGTAGTGAAAAGAAGTGGAAGATTGGAAATACTGCAAGAGTTGGAGACTAAGACTGCAATAACCGCAGTCATATTAACTATGAATCATTTGAGATTATTTGGAAAGAAGGAATAGACGAACCTGAATGCCATTAGTTATCATCACGGTTTTATTCTCTACCAACAGCTTAAAGACCGTTGTAAATCTATTCACCATAGTCCAGAGTGGGTCGTTTCAAATTGGAACAAATTGAGCTTAATGTTTTACTGATCAGGGTGGTTACATGTTCTAGTAATATTTCTGATATTTAGAGAGGAAATGGTGAGGGGAGGGGGGATTTGGTAACAAAGATTGTTTTCATACAAGTTGGAAAAAGTGGGGGGATATGCCTTCATTGTTTACACATAGTTTTGTTTGAATTGACAGGAAAAAGAATGCCATCACATGTGCAAATGAGAACTTGTGTTGGGGCGCCAGGTAGGGTGATGTAGAACCGAGATTCTCTCGACCCACATTTCTGAACTATTTTATTATTTTGAACTTGGTAAGAAACTCACATTGAACACATCTTTGTTACAGAGATAGATATTACAAATTATGTGGTATTCGCATCTTCCTTCACACCACCCCTCTCCTCTCTGCCGAAAACGAAGCCAAGCAATCTGCATTAACAAAGCATCGCTGGCCTGTTGGAGGGCGAATTACAAAAAACAACATCCGAAAAGTTTTTACAAGTTCACAGGGCCTAACCCGAGCTCTGAGATCCCTTAACTGAAACACAACAATGAAATCACAATTACTATCCAAATAGTTTACTTTAGAGATAAGTCGTAAAGTAAAAAGTTGTGGACATCCAGACAAACCACCAGACGCGAAACAGTCGATCGGTCTGTAATGACTGGATGCGAGCTCTGTAAATTCATGAAACAAATACTAATGCTCCCTTACAGGTAAATTTATGAATTGAAAAAGAAAAAGAAGAATTTATTCGAACAAAAAATATACATACAAATTACCAATACTAACACAAACACTATTATAAACAACAACACACACACACAAACACGTACTCGCACGCGCACTCACATTCACACACAACAACAACAACTATACACATACAATTAACTCATACACTTAAATTTCTCATATGGATCCAATTTACTCCAACATAAAAGCTGACGGATCACTTCGGCCTAGTAAATCGTTGATAGCAATTCTCTCGTCGCCAAGCTCTTATTGAATCTGGAAAAGGAACAACGGAGGGAAGGCATTGAAGTCTGCAGTCCATTACATTTTAATGGTGATAGCAATTACATGGAGGATAATCTGTCACGGATCGGAAAACATGCCCCTACTCTAGCAGGGTTCTTGGAACAGCTCACTATGTCGTTGAACTGTATATTTATGACCATGAGAATTATTCTGGAGTTCTCAGTCTCAATGAATGTGGTATTCGCTCTGAACAATAAAACCATTGAATAACGGTTTACTTTATGGCATTCTTGCTTCCTACACTCTCGAAGGCCTTCGCTATCTAACAGTTCGATTTATATCAGTGTTAGGCACTACCAGCAACTAACGTTGTCATGCAGACATCATTGGCATCAAATATGTAAATTTGAATGTACTTAGTAACATGATTGTCAGTCAGTTAAGGTAGACTGAAAAGTAATGTTATCTTTTGCATTCATTGAAGAAAGTGAGTAAAATCATATATTAGTATCATTATTTTATACTGGTAGACTAGTTTGAACTCCTGTGAAGAATTATGGATTGAGGGTGGAAGAAAGCGAAAAGCTCTGCATAGGTTTCTATTTTCTCGATAATTCATCATTTATCCAATTGGTGTCGCTATTCAGACTTGTCAGGACTTCATAGGCAACAATAAGAAGAAATGACAACCAAAACTGTATAAGAAAAAGGTTGTGTTTAACCGAAAAAGGACACTAAAATACAGCCGAAATAGTGCATTATTTATTGAAAAGGTTCCCAAATTTTGAGGCTCCCTCAAAGTTCTGATTATTTCCGATGGCGCCCTAATTATGAATCTAAACTGGAGACCTATTGATTTAAAGTCTAAAATCTTAAATAAAAATAAATTCTATGCTACTATCATTAAATAAAACTATTATTTTTATAAGATTTTAATTATGTTTAAATACTCTGAGAATAGTTGTTGGCACATTTGTATTTAGTGATTGTAATAAGGAGGAAAAGAAAAGCGTGAATAATTCGAAAATTTAAAAAAGTTACACTTATTTTAAGAAAATAAATAGTAATTAATAAAAACAAAACAGAGAATAATTTCACACGTAATTGGGTACAAGTCAAAATTTGGTAAAATGAGAGGGATGCACTAGTTCATCTTTGATCAATTCGTGGAATCTTGGTGTTATTTTTGAAAGAGCAACACGTGACTTTGCTGAAACTTCTACAAGCTATTTTGACATTAAATCTAAGCTTCAATTTACCAAATGGTAATATTTATTTTGAGTAAATTTATTGCTAATTATCTTCCTTCACGACATTCAGTTTTAAATATTAGTGACGATGTGGTTAGAATCTATTGTAGGCAAACAAATTCAATTAGTGATCCATTTTGCGTTTCAAAAACGTAAATTAGGAAGAAAGAACATTTCCATCTGTTCATGCTTTACCAAGGTTCGTAGAACTCAAAATGGTCATGCAGGTATTAGCTAATTGGCGATAAGGAGTATAGTGATAAGGATATCAATTTTAGAAAACCACTGAGGTGTGAAGAGAGGTAGACTATAAAGTAGATTTACAAACACTACAGTACCTACCAGTAGTATAGAATGTAAGCTCAAGCCTAAGGATTAGGTAGCCATTGCATGACTGGTGGATAGGAGTTACATTAGGAACTAAGGATTGTCTCCACCCCTATCTTGCTGTAACTACTTCTCCACCAACTTAAATTTAAAATGATCTAGATGGACCTAAATTTTAGTGAGACCCACTCAGCCACATTCACCCACTCAGATTTCACTTCTAGTGATCAAAACTGTCGTGATGAACACACAAACTCAAGCATCCGAATTCGAGATTCGTTCATACAGCGATTATCTTCAAATAGGAAGAATCGAAAAGTAAAGGCGTAACTTCATGATTTTTTTCAATGAATAGACAGACCGAATTAATTGCGATTTTAATGATGTAGATGGACATTAGTTGTTGAGACAGATTCTTCGAAAAGCTCACAATCACTAAATTTTACGATTTAGAAAACTTTCGAGAGAAATTAATGCTATTTCTAATTTTAGAATGGAAAACAATTTATTTAAAGAGTTTATAGGAATTTCTTGAACTAAAAGTCTGACGATTGAATTATTATTATTATTTTATTTTTTTTTTTTTTGTTAGTGAGAACTAGTTTAGACGTTTCACCTTTTCGAAAACTGTAATGTTCACAATTTTAACAATTACATTGTTAATACGTAAAATATAATGTACTTATGTGAAATAAATTGTATGAAAGTTATTACAGGTGTGATAAAATCGAGTATTCAATCCATTACAATGCCAATTGAATGAGGGCGAGGTTGGACCCCATTTCGTATTATTGTAATGCTATATAATGAATCACGTACAGTTTACATTACCGTTCAAGACCTCAACGCTCCAAGAAAGCTGCGGCGTAGTCACAGTCTAAAGTGCAGACCGAACGAATAAGCTCGGAATACAAACCGCTGGATTATTTATTGGGGAGCGAATCGATTAGTTTCAATGTGGTGTCGCCCGATTCGGAGGAGAATGTAAATCGGCTAATTAACAAACGACCTGTTCGGTTCTGTCTTGAGTTGTATTGTTAGAGCTTACTAACGGGCTTATTATAGTCGATTTCGTATACTTGTGTTGAATTGAGGTTTAAATTTAATTGAACAGCGCCAATTAAGTGATGTGCCAATCGAATAACTAATTGCTTGATTTGTTTCAGGTAAGTCAAAACATCATCCCATCCTTGCAGCAACTGGGTGAGTCTTTTCACTCAATACTATGAGTAAACGCACCGTTTACCACCCGAATATATGAGAAAAAGTCGGCCAAGTTTGATGTTATAAGTTCTAGGCGTATATATTTGTAAGGAATCATTGTTCAGATAGCAATTATAAAGATATTATATGGTATTATAATAATCTCGACTGGTATTCGGCAGGACATTGGCCGTTAGGTGGAGTAAAAGTTTATAGCGGATTTTCGTAAAAAATTAAAGCTATAGCGAAGACCGCAAACATTTTCCAACATTTTCTTCATGGGGATCCGTTTTGAGGCAATCTGAAACGATTCCTGGAATGATGTATACAGTTTTGTGGTCTGGATGGTGATACGAAAGTATTCTAAGCCATTCTTTCTATAGTTAGATATCGATTAGTTTGTTGGGCAAGTAAATAAAAATCTATGGTTGGAATTCAAAAAAAAAAAAAAAATCCATGCTGGTGCTTTCAATGAGAGGCAGTTTTAATGAGATTTAGGAGGGAGCGGCACTTGCCCATTGTTATTCACACGGATCGGCCCTTTCACAATCCACAGCTTCCTTGCATCCTTAACATGACAATATAAACCATTAAAATGTTTTAATTGAGAGGGTATAGACCCGACTGTCGAATTACTGTAAAGAAGTAAAACTTAGAGAAACGGTGAATATGTAGATGATTGAATGTCGATTTGGAAGTAAAAACATAAAGCAGGGTGATGAGTGGGGATTTGACGGTGGTGAGATATTAATTTGTTAAACCGAACTTCAGTCCTCAAAAAACATAGAGGAATCTTGATCTCAAGATGCACAATCTCTGAAAATGCCGTCATAATATGCTGCAAACTAAAATGATTATGCTTGTTTCAAACATTTAAGTTCGCCTATGCAAAGAAATATTATCTTCAATCAAGCAACAATGAAATTCATTGATAACCAACTCGTCTCCAACACCCACAATCTTTGAAAATGTCATTAAAATCGGATGAAAGCAGTATCAGTTATGCTTATCACATTAATTTTGAGCATGCGCGCGGACCTCCATATTCGGGTCAGCGATAAGTCTCATACTCCTAGAAATGTAATCATAATCGAACTGTAAATAGTATATATTGTTTTGTTAAAAGTATTAGAGGACACAAAGACAATCACGAAATCAAAATTGTTCTCGACGGACTAAAACGTAAATCAGAGGATTTTATACATTTTAATTTATTTTAATTTTGTTGTTATTTTATTTAATTTTGAAATTAACCTTCGTACCTAATTACTACTAAGGTAGACTTGGAAGCAAGATTACGAGCTATTGATGAACGCCATAGAAGTAGCATTTCATTTAATTTGCAACATTTCTTTTCCTGATCATGGATATACAAGAAATTTAGGGTAGCCTGCAAACTATAAATTCAATGGGAGCTTAGTTTTATCCATTATCACAATTGTAAAATGGTATCACTCATAGTAAACACTATCAGCCTCGTTCATCACTCCCCATTGGTTAAGATTTCACCTTATCCGACAGACAGCCGACAAAAGAGGCCTATCGTTCCGACTGCACTCGATCTCAAATTGTTTCGTTCCGCTCTCAGCCTTATCTTCCGTCTAATTGGAAGAGGTTAGAAACCCTTTTTTCAACCTCCTTCACAACTCGGAAAAAAAATCTCCTGTCCTCAGATCGTCCTCAGCTGAAGGGGATCGTGGGTATCGACAGATTTCATAATGGCAGGCAATTAGAGACGTGTAGTAAGGCTAAACATGGAAAAAGAAGGGCTTTCTCAACAAGAAACAGGTAAACTGGCGACTCTTGGCCAAGTCTTTGGGATCGCATTGCATAAAATAAGGAAAGTGAAGTGCCACGATGAGGATCCCTTTCTTATTGTAGACAAGCCCTGGTCTACCCATTAGGTAGACTTCCTCAGTTATTGTCAGGTGATTTGATGACAATGAGAAAACCCACTGCTGGGTTAGCAATTTTCGTGACATACAAATCATCGTTATCTAGATGATATCACAACTTGTTCCCAGAAGGATGAAATTAGCTCCATTGTCCTGGCTTCACCGGTTCAGCGTAATTTTTAACATGGCGCTTTCCTCGTTATTTCGTCGTGTATTATGGGGAGCAAACTTCTGAAGCGAAATGAAGGAATCAATTAAGCAATCGAAAGAATTCGTTAAAAAAAAATCATTATTATAAACTTTTGTAATATACAGAATGACGAATTTACTGATAGCTGATCACATAGAAGAACTCTATAGCAATTTTTCCTTGAACTCCAAAAGAGAATAAGTTATTACTCCCTGAATTTTATTTAATTCAAATAAAACCGTTCGGCTGTAGATCTTAAGGAGTGCATAAACCGCTAAACAAAACTGATCTTGGGTAGAATAGATTCGCTCAAAGATCAAGGGATGTTATTCTGATATGAAGTGCCTATATGTAGGTAAGCAGTGCAGAGATCTTTCGTCATGTGAATTTAAAGAATGCTAAGTGCGGGCCGTACATCTCAAGTACCAGGTACATTCTTCCTGATGCGATTGATCTATTGATCGTGCTTAAGGGTGCTCATTCATTTATGAGGCCGCTATAGTGGGTCGGATCTGGTCTCGGCCAGGCCGCTTTTTGGGCGGATGGATGCTCGCGGCC
This sequence comes from Adelphocoris suturalis, assembly GCA_030762985.1. NCBI lineage: Eukaryota > Metazoa > Arthropoda > Insecta > Hemiptera > Miridae > Adelphocoris > Adelphocoris suturalis. The sequence continues at coordinate 82,113,752 of CM061043.1, read as the reverse complement.
TGCATCTTTGTTTATTTATTTGCGTAGATACATAAGTTGTTCTCGTCTTCTTTTTTTCTCTCTCTCTTCTTCTTCGGGTGCAGTATGACTAGATTTAATGTTTTTAATGGTTGTATCCGAGCATTTTTATGTTATTGTTAAAGTGCTGACAATTTTCAAACAAATGTGACGACAAATGAACGAAATCAATCAACCAATCAAGCCTGCCAGACAAACATTAACTGGACAAAGGGACGAATATCTTAGTTTGCAGATGCTTGTAAGAAACTGGAGCATGTGGAGCACGTAAGACAGCAACAGTGAGTTCTAGAAGCTTTTCACCAACCAACATTCAGCCAGACCTAGGATAGATAAACAGATACCTAGGTACACGCCAGTTTTCTTCGTACTTAAAAACGTTGGATAATTGATACCCAATATTTCATAATAACTCTGTAAGAATTTTTATCTGTCATTATTGGAAACAAATTATTTCAAACATGATATAATTTTGATGGAACGCAATAAGACGTGCAAGAGAAGCGACCGGGTAATCGCCTATATATATTTTATACCTATGTAAATATTCAGAGGGAGCTCTGAAGCTAGTTTTGTTAAAATACAACTTGAGATGTTGAACTTTGGAACGGGGCTCACTAACAAATTCCTACTATATTATTATAACAATTCCTTTGTCAACTGGCTTCGAACATAACATTTGTAAGTTCACCATCCAGAAAAACTTTCTCCACTCTTGTTAAACAGTTAAACACCTTAACTACTGAAGCAATCCCATTTCCATCAGGGAACGTTGAAAATTCTGGCACACAAGTAAACATTATTCATGTTATATCTCATCCGTAGAGAATATTAAAAACTCGATTCATGTTCGATAAGGAATCGGTACTGTAGGAGGTAGGGACATTAGCTAAGCAGTTACTTACAGTCCTTTATTTATCTTGCTGCCAACTTCACACTTCAAACTTGGAACAGTGTTTGACTTGGAACAATGTTATACAGATAAATTATTATTATAAATCTTGATTCCATGTTAGTGGAAATTATCAAATATAAATAAATTATCTGTTTAATGATGACCATTATCTTTTCATGGAGGATGCTTGACGTACAATAAACTTTAAAGTTTAACTACTACCGTAAAAAAGTAGATATACGTACGTGAGAGTCATATGAAAACGTGATATCCGAAATTTATATCTAAAGCAGTAAGAGACCAAATTTGGAAAGCATTTGGAGAGTTGAATTTGAAATTCCATCAGACATATTTGTGGAACCAATAACAAGTAAGTAAAACACTTAGGTACTTTTTAATGTAGTTTCAAGGAGTTTATGCCAACAACTTTTTCTGATAGCATACTATGATTGAAGTTATACAGCCATAAACATCATAATCATAGCCAGCATTTCCAACAGTCATAAACATTTATGCATTTGAAAGGAAGCAGATAGGCCAAAGAAACATCAAGATTTCGACATCCTAGATCGTCTTCTATTGGATGAAAATGTACAGCTAAAGCTCTTTCAGAGAACAGAAAGAATCTTCCCCGGGTTCGTTTAGCTATCTTTACGACGTTTTTCGACTAGCTAAGCTCTGGTCGTAATCACCCGATGAATCCTTTCTTATAATCTCCAATGAAGAAATGGAAACGTTGCATTTTAGTTGGGAAACCAAACAGAGCTCTTGGAAATGGAGGGCTAAAGACGACATAACTTTCAAAGGTGACGCTGTGTGGATCTAAAAAGCTGACATTCCCGTAACGATGCAGTCTGGGGGAATTTTTACGAGGAGCCTCTTCTACGGAACGGAATGTTGAAAGTACTTTTATCACGACTCGTGAAATGTTGGTTCGCTTGGAAAGTAAATAATTTAATACTATCTTTTTCATTTTATTTTTTGCGCAATCAGAGCAATGATAGTACCTTTCTGCAGTTTAATGTACATTCGTTTTTCTGTCTTAACGTTTCTTAACTTGGGCAGTTCAAATTATAACAAGACTTTACAAAAAAGGCCTTTCTGTCCTTAAATTTTTTTTTTTTTTTTAATTATTCTGTAACGTTTTTCCTCAGGAACTTTGGCTTCTTCAGGAGATGAAAATTAAATTCAAAATATCAAATTAAAAATTGTAAAATATCTATTTATTGTTTTTTTTTTTTTTTGCGATAAAATATCGATTTCAAAGTTATCAGTTTATAAAAATCAAATTTCCATAAACTGATAACTTTAAATTTAATATTTTATCATAAAAAGAAAACGATAAGTACAATTGAACACAATTACAATTTATAATTACAATTTTATTGTGTTCTATTCTATTTTTTTATTTTAAAATTTTGAATTTGGTATTTTGAATTTAATTTTCGTCTCTCTGAAGAAGCCCCAGTTTCTGGGGAGAAACGTTGTAGATTAATTATACACTTACGCAATTTGCGTAAGCAGAACCAATATTTAGAAAAGAGATAGGTAAAATATTAAGTAGAAGGTGAAAATTCAAGCTTCATACGCAAAAGTCAAGTTTTACTGAAAAAATTTAGGTGATAATTTGTCGCTAGGTGAGCCGTCATTAATAGTAATATGGACTTATTCACTGGAAAATTTTTTCACGAAATGCTTCCTTATTTAAGTACCTACGGTTCGTGGAGCATGTTGTCAAAAACGCCACGCGAATCGGTCAGCTGGAGCTCAGGGTGGAGTCCGTAATTTCACTGGTTCCTTGATGTCCTAGAGAGGCTCTTTATCAAATTTCGTTATACTTAATCAGACAGCCGACAAAACTTTTAGCACACTCAGTTGATCAGGATGCTAAGCCTGTAAGGAGCCTTTAAACTCATTCTTCTTTAATTGTCCCAGAGAGACTCCCTATCAATTTTCATCGTCCTACAGTGAACAAGAGAGATTTTAGCTCACTTAGCTGAAGATGGCTCCACTCACTTTGCTCGACTCTTGTTGTTCCAGAGAGGCTCCCTATCAAATTTTGACGTCCTACGGAGAATAAGAGACATATAGCACGATTTTGCCATCATTATGATTGATATCATGGCTCGTGATCAGCTGATCCTCACCAATGTCAGCGAGGCACAAATTCCAACTTGGTAATGCAACATATCAAAATATGGTCCAAATATGACCAGCGGTTTCGGAGGTAGCGAGCATATATATATATTTAAATCTGAAAAATGAATGACCATTGTAAATGTGTTCTGCAACCTCTGAAACGCAAAGAAAATGCATTCCCACCCCCAAGTTCCGCAGTGCAGACGGCTATGATTCCCCTTTTCTCCGAAAAATTGGGTGAAAACCCAATTTAAGGATAGAAAGGCCTTTTTTGTAAAGTTTTTTCTGTTATATTCTAGCTGACCGATCTGGAAAAGGTTGATTCTTTCGTATAGACTGCTAATCTTCTCAGATCTTTAGGTTTTCACAATAATTATTCAGGTAGTTATAAGTTTCAAGTAATTTAGTTTTAATGTAGTTTTTGACCTGCGAAATCCAAGTTTCCAGTGGATTTTTTCTTGTCATAATTTGTGTCTAATACAATTTATAGGAAAACAAACTTGCAAGGCACTTTCTTTTACGATTATTGAAGGACAAATTATTTAACATAAATTTGGGGAAACAATTATGAGTGAAAAGTCAGTAACAAGTAGTTTGAGATGTGGGAGTTGAACAAATTTCTTGGCTGGTTACAAAGTTTCACTTTGCAAATATCACCACAAATATCACCACAAAAAAAAAAAAAAAAAAAAAAAAAAAAAAAAAAAAACCGCGATGATAAATGATAGAAAGTGATAGATTAGGATGGGGAAAAACAAAGTCGGAAAAATACAAGATGTCAAATTTCGGGATCATCATCATGTTACAATCCTTGAGGTATAATAACATGATTTGGTAGTAACCTTTTGGTAGTAGGTAGTTTACTATAAAGGTGAATGTCGAAACCGATACATGAAGATGAATTCCGTGGTTGCGGGCTCGTTTGCGGACTCGGACTTGTCAGAAAAAATTCCTGAATGAGACGGTTATGGGGGATGTAAAAGGTAGAATTCACACCCTATATACCGAAAGGTCGAAAAGGACCTTGTGTTCTCGACAATATCGAATAAGTTCACACCTCGGTTCACACCACTTTAGCCTTGTGACGTCCGGTACCTTTATCATGTCGCGCTTGCACGTGTGTTTCGGAATGTGGCGTATTGCTCAGTGGACCGAGCCTTCGTGGCCCAGTTGTGTTCTGACGGATTCCAAGCTCGGTTGAACCAAACCTTGAACCTAACCTACCTTCAGGACAGGTATATCGACTTTTGCTAAAGAGAAAAAATCAAACTTCAGTAGTTTTTGGCGCCTAAGCTCTTGGAGCAGTGACATGCAGCTCTCCTTCACCTCGGAAAGTTGCCTAATTCTTACTAAACTTCTCACGTCTCACATGACTCTGGCGACTGACCTTATCTTCGAATTGTTTGTTTCATTAATTATGATACCTTGGCGACGAAATGTACCTCAGAAAATACATTAGAAGAACATCAGAATGACAAGGTTTAACTCTTAATCGGTGGAATATATTTGCCCGACACCAACGTTTCTCATAACGTGTGATTTATCCAAAAATATTGGGAGAGGACGAAGGTTTTTAATTTATTTTAAGTGCACCTTGATTTAAATTTGAGATAAACATTTTTGGAGGCCAATTACTCTCATGATTTCAACCGTTTACATTAATTCTTTCATCATTTATGCATAATCTATCTTTCCAACTCACACCGTCACTAGACAACTGAACTTGACTGGGGGAAAAAAAAAAAAAAAAAAAAACTGTTCAATCCCAGTTCTTCTTTACAGGAAATTGGTTCCTCACGGCGCGGCGCGATAATTTTGATGCAATATTATCGCATGTTAAATTACTTTATATTACATAACAGTAGGTGTGTAGTCATTTCAGTGTAAGTTCAATATTATTGATGGTCTTACCAAGGCTTATTAGTTGTGTCTATAATGCCTCAACAAGTGAGTCAACACTTTAATTAAAAATGAGGAAAATACAACTGCCACGTTTGCAGATGACACCGCAATTTTGGCGACAGGAGAAACCAACATTGAATCAGTTACTTAGATTCAACGTTAAATCAGTTGAATTAGATTGAATGAAGCGAAGTCTGTACATGTTGATTTCACAAATAAAAGGATCAACTACGTGCCAGCCTTCCTTGATAACAAGGCGATTCTTTATGCCAATGAAGCTAAATATCTTGGGATGACACTCGATGACAAACTGAGGTGGAAATCACATGTTAAAAAGAAAAAGTCTGAACTAGTTATCAAATTCAGGAAAATGTACTGGCTTATGGGAAGACACTCAAAACTGTCTATCCACAATAAGCTCATATTGTACAAGCAAGTCCTGAAACCTGTCTGGACATATGGTGCGCAACTGTGGGGGTGCACTGCACAAAGTAACCGCTACATTATTCAGCGCTTTCAGAATAATGTTCTGCGTACCTGAGTTGATGCATACAGATACTCAAGAAACGACAGATTACACTATGAGTTGAAAGTTGAATCTGTCAATGAGGTTATCCGCAAACAAGCCGTCAATCACCTTTTGAGGCTCAGAGATCATGTTAACGAGGATGTCGTTCAGCTCCTTGACACCGATGATCTACTTAGAAGACTAAAAAGAACTAAACCGCATGAACTAAGTGAAATAAAATGAACTACAAGACTACTGACTCAATTATCAGAACAGTAAGTCTAAAGTGAAGTATATTAGATCTTAAGGAAATGTATAATAATTTATCACATGAATATTGCTTATAAGTTGTTATTACTTGGCGCAATAAAACTTGTCAAAAAAATTACATTATATTACATAACAGTCGGTGTGTAGTCATTTCAGTGTAAGTTCTATATTATTGATGGTCTTACCAAGGCTTATTAGTCGGGTCTATAGTGCCACAACAAGTGAGTCAACACTTTAATTAAAAATGTCTGTTAATTATTTCCCATCATAGTGAACGAGCATAACCCACCACTGTAACATTCTGGTTCAAATTACATAAATAAATGCAATAAATTGGGAACACAACTCCTGATATCCTAATAGCTAGATATTACTCAGTAAACTGTTGTCTAGTGGATGAATTTCAACAGTTAGAATATTCAAAATCCTAAATTAAAATATTCAGTAGAAAAAGTGTATGCAGGGAATGATCAAATTGGATAGAATCAATTTTCCTGATTTGAAGGTGTGGTAGATGCGTTAGCTGAATCAAATAAAGATTCAATTACAATAACAATCTATGAAATAGAAGGGGACTTATAGAGCAGAACACCCCATACCTCGCAAGATACTAGGTTCCATATATCAAATTCTTATGGAACAAAAAAAGAATCACGAAAATCGGACGAGAATAGTTAAAGCATCGTGATTTAGCAATATTACCCCCTCCATTCACCCCCCCCCCCCCAGGATGAAATGTGAAATTCCTGGCATATGTTCAAAAACTATATCAAATCCTTGGTGGTAAAAAATAAGAAACACAAAAATCTGTCGAGATTTGTAGCATGGGCAGCGCTTGAATGAATCGGTAATTACATCTTCCACCACTCACCACGACAGCAAATCCATGATTTCTAAGATAAGCTGCACAACTAGACTAATATTTAAATCAAACAAAATAATAATAACGAAAATTGGATGAGAATTGGGGTGACGTTGGCAAACTTGGTCGAAAAAAAACACGTTTTTTCGGCTTTACTCTCTTCTATCATGAAATCCGAAATTCCCAGGGTTTGTCGCACAACTAGACTAAAATTGGCTCGAAAAAAAAAAAAAAAAAAAAAAAAGAATCTCAAAAATCGGTCGTGAATTGTGGCCTGGGCAGCGTCGATAAAATTTGCCTCCCTCACACACACACACACACACACACACACACACATACAACACACCTATGGTTTTTGTTTCCGAGTCTACCTAAAGGTAGCGGAAGCATTGTTTTTATTTTTTTTTTTTTTTGGGAGAAATAAAATTTTTGATCTCTAAAATCAAAATTTCTACTCGCATTTTACGTTTTAGACCATTCTGAACAACTTAGGTTCCGTGTCTGTTTGTGTCTGTCGTGCGTCCAATTTGATGATATTTTCAGGGAATTTGTGGACTAGGGGGGTAGACGGTCCTCTGTCAGTTTCATTGTTGCCAAATCAATACTTCACTCTGCTCATGCGCACACGTAAATTCCATTATGCTCTTTTTTTTCTCGCCCTAGTTGTCTGATCTTGTTCAAATTCGATGATAGTTGGGGGATGACGATTTGATCATCACATACCAATTTCAACATAACTATATCATTAATAGCTACTGCGCATGCGCCTATGTGAAATCCTTGTAAAGACCTTAATTTCCACTCTTTTCATCCGATTTCGATGAAATTATCAGATAATGCGCGGGTTAGGTTGTAGATGGTCCCCTATCAGTTTCATTGTTGCCAAATCAATACTTCATTCTGCGCATGCGCAAACGTAAGTTCCATCATGCTCCATATTTCACACTCTAGTCGTTCGATTTCGCTTAAATTCGGATGATAGTTGGAAGAAGATGACTTGATTACCTCATATCAATTTCAACACGACTGTATCATTCATAGCAATTGCGCATGCGCCAATGTAAAATAGGTACTTGTAATGACCTTAAATCCACAATTTTCATCCTATTTTGATCAAATTCTTAGCGAATGCGTGGTTTAGGTTGTAGATGGTCCCGTACCTATTTCATCGTTTTCAACTCATCAGTTCATTCTGCGCTTGCGCAAACGTAAATTACATTGAGTATCATTTTTTCGTTTCTTAATTGACCAATTATGACATTTCAAGCTACTTCTTGATTTACTCGTTTCCGCTATGGAATTTTTCGAACTTTTGGAACTTCTCAGTGATCTATACGTTCATGATAGGTAAACGAGGAAGCTATGTGCCACACTCAACTTGGCAGACTTTTTTTTTTTTTTTTTATGGAATCGGTCTTAGAATGGTCTGAAACAGATTTGTATGTGGTTATTCGTTTTCTCATTCTTGCGCTGTCCCCCCACCCCGTGAATCAATTCCAATAGGAAGCCTTGCCTATAAGACATAGCTAGAGAAGAACATCATAAAAAATGAATAGATGTCTAGAATTTTCCTTATGATTCGACTCAGAAATAGGGGAAAAATTATTGTTATGATTTTGTAGCTCGTAGATCTAGGAAGCCGAGGATGTGGTTGGAACTCATGAATACATATGCAGTTGTGGTCTAGATAAACTAAATAAACCCTGTTACCTGAAAATCCCATTGGTATTATATCAGCTAATATAATTCAAGGCGATTAATGCTGTATTCCACCTTTTATGATTTGCCTATGAAAGTTTTTGAGATCATCGATAGTTCAATATTTCAGCCCTTAATCACTACCCATTAGGGCTGGTCACAATTGATGCCTATTTTACTGGCACATCCTCGGCTGATGAATATTTTTTGAGCCAAATTTCATAAAGATCTATTAGTTTTGAAGAAAAGCTACGGACGGCGTACAGCGGCGGCGGTCAGACGGTTTTTTTTTTTTTTTTCTTTCTTTTTTTACTTCGATTTTTGGATTTTACGCATCTTGAAACGTAAACCAACAAATTTTTGAGAGGGGTTAAAATTATTTTTAACAAATTTTTGAAGAAAATGAAGTTACTGCAATGGCTCCAAAAGTTTTAAAACCAAAATTTTCTTAATTATAATCCGTTTTGAGGCATTCCGAAACTAATCCTATAGAGTAACGTTTTTTCATACGTAAATATGTATATGTTATTTATTTATTTATTCATACAGTACCCACATATGTGTGTCACTCCGTTCTTGCGCCAAAAAATCAAGCTTTCCAAATTAAAGGATGAGTTCGTTGGCCAGTGCTAAAAAAAAAGTGCTTAAAAAAAAAAAAAAAAATCGTTAGATTTTTTAATTTTTTTTAGCAGATTTATATTTATTACATTTTATTGCTCTAGTTCCATAACTATAAATAGAACATTAAATAATTTATGAACAAAATTATGCCAAAAATTTTGATTAAATTTCATTGAAATTTTCTTTAAACAAAATCTTTAAAAACTCCAAAAAAAAAAAAAAAAAAAAAATTAAAAATCTCTTTTTGAATAGCAGATTATTATTTAGAATACATTTTTTTACCATAAAATTATTAGTTAACAGTTTATTTGGACTCAAAAAGTTCAAAATTCAAAACAATTCAACATTATACAGTTCGATCATTTACGAAAATTCGTCATACGATCATGTTGCATGACTTCAACTTTTTTATAGGTCGATTAAAAAGGTTTATTGTTGAAAATGATATACCAAAAGCATAATTTTCACACAAAGTCGACTTTTCCCGTAGAAGTTAATCCGTTAATACTCGTAATTTGGTTCAGAGGCTTGCGGACTTTGAAAAACAATGTAATATTAACTGGTGGGCCCGAAGTTGAGAACTGTCAGTCGTAATGCAGTCACCCGCCGATTAAACAATTAGAACAGGGCCGGACCGCGGAGCTCCGAAAAGTCGAGGGCGGGGCGGATAAAGACCAGCTCGGATCGGCTACGAGGGAGCGAACGGATGACAAATGCGCGCATGTCAGTAGCCACCGGACCAGGCCGACTTGATTGGCCAAGACCGAGTCTGCTCCACTTTTAGACCTTCCCCGCCCCGATAAGTTGGCTAAGGTGAAGGACGACCACCTGAGCGGATCCCACGAAGATCAAGGGGAGACGGAAACGATTGATTACTCACCGGCTTGTTGACGAGGAAAAAATCCCCGGATTGTTAGGACCTACGCAAGTCCTTAGGTTACCTACTCTCAGAAATAGTCATTTTCCTCACTGAATATGAATAATTCTCTAGACGAATTGTAGCTTTAGAATCTACTTATACCTAGCAAAAGCATTTTGATCATTTTCAGGGGGTGGAAACAAACAATGAGAAAAAAATCTTTAAATGTCCGTAGCATTTAAAAGTTGATGTGGTTAAGGGAAGCTTTTCCTTTTTATTTGGCTTTCTTATTTGGCTGCAGCCCATGAACAAGCCCAAATAACATGGAACTCACAACAACAATCCACAATGATTCACAAACATCAGGGCTGATAAAATGGCTACGCTATGATCATGAAATTAAATGACCTAATATATGTTTTAATTAGGTCAAATTGATAAAATTAAATAAATTCCAAAGATTCAGCTGATACATCAAAACCACAATAGGAACATAAAATATAAGAACTACAGGTACATAAGACCAAAAATGCATGAACAAAAGAAAACGGCAAACAAAATATGGAACGGAAGACATGACGATTTATGATTTTTCATAGGAACTAAAGATCTAATTTTCAGAATGCTAAAAGCATTGTTAGGTGAGGAAGAAAGCCACTCAGTACCGCGAATAATGTTGACTGTATTTGAGTTTTATTGTTTTATTGATATGGGCAGCCTCAGCTATTCATCTCCTACTCTCAACAGATTCTCAAACCTTCCTTTCTTGAAATGTGAACCTACGGCCTGTACTTACAGAATGATTAAGCGATCCAGACCACAAACCAACTAGCTTTACAACCCCCCTCCCGCCCTCCGACTTAGCGACTTATGACGAGTTATGACGACTTGTGACAGTACCATGTTAGTTTTCACGAATAAACAAGTCTAATAAAGAACGAGGGGAGAGTCAGGAACTAAGAAGGGGTAAAGGTCTGGTAAGCCTGCTAAAATGTGAGTCTGGGGCATAAATGGCTGGAAAACTGAAACATAGAATAAGGGTTTGGGCATACGAGGATAAAAACTAAAACTTATTATTGTTTACCTACTTATGAAACAACTCAGTAAACACAGCAGATCCAGATTTAGAAAAAATATTATAAGTACAGGTGATACAGGTACATACACAACAAACTAATATACCCCCCCCCCCCCCCCCCCCCCAAACTTCTACTCTATAGAGTTGAGACTCTCTAAAACAGCTGATCAAGGTTCCTCAAACAGCCACTAGAGTGGATTGAAGTTGTTTCCTCTCCTATTTACCTGCCAGAAAAGTAACCTGTTACAGATAGGTAAGGTGTCAAACAAAAGGGTGCGATAATGGAGTATACAGTACACACACAACCAACTGATCTACCTTCTCCCAACTTCTGCTCTATAGAGTTGAGGCACTCTGAAACAGCTGATCAAGGCTCCTCAAACATCCATTGCAGTGGATTAGAGTTGTTTCCTTTCTTATTCACATGGTGATCGTAGGTCATACAGTTGCTAAGAAAAGCTACCTTACGTTTGGTAGTTTCCTCCTATTGCACTTGGCCACGGACGAGCTCTCACTCAATCCCCTGATACAATACCTGTGGAGCCAAAATGATAGCAATAATAGGTTGGTTATTGACCTCACTGTTATCAGGATTTTGGATAGGAGTGACATTTAAATAATTAGACGAACTCAACTCATTGGTGATGTTACCAATACTTTTATTGGAAGTTAAAAAATGTGTTATCTATTCCAGTCACAACTCGCGATTTCACCAATTTTATTTTATCTCATAAATCAAAACTTCCCGAGAGGTTTTGAAAAGGGTGTTATTTGAAGGGTATGGAATGACTGGAGGTAACCCAAACAGCGGTGTAAAAAAAAAAAAAAAAAACTGAATGGCGTCATGAGAAAACTGACCCACCCCCACGTCTTTTATTAGGTATTATTATTATTACTTCTTAATACATGTGGGTAATTTCGTAACATTTTCTCCGAGAGCAAACAAACAAATAGAAAAGTTAATAGAAAGGAGAAATACTTTTTACGGCAAGGACCAGCCCGCTGCAACCATCCACCAAAACGGCTCCCTTTGTCATCCGTCCATTGCAGATTCGTCATGATATATAACGGTTCCCATTTGCGCGCATGTCTCAGATTCTCAAGAAGAAATCATTTTCTGCTCAAGGATGTCATTTGATTTGATGGGAACATTGGGCTTTTTGCCGTCCCTTGTGAATAAGCAAACATGAAACAGGTGGCATTGAAAACAAAGAGAATGTTCGGTTTTTCATCGAGGGTTCAGGGTCTTTACCAGAATGGAAACGGCAAGTGTACCTTTTTGATACGTTGGATGGAGCCTTTGATTCCGATTCACAATAATTATGATCAGTTGACCTCGCATTGAGAAACTGGAAAAATTCGTAAAAGGCTCCTGTGGTCTATTCAGAACAGGAAGAATGGAGTATAAGACTAGATGGCTCACCAAAGACCTTTGCAGGGAGTTTTTGTTGTTCATCTGGTTAATAACCAGCCGTTTTCGTTTAAAAAAGTAAGAGGTAGAATGAGCTCGATGGAAATAGGATCGGTGAAATTTGACATACAAGATCTGAATTAGGCTGCAGCACCATCGCACGGCATTGCGACGCAAAGTGGGCAAAATTACAGATGTGATCAACGACGAGGACAAGTACAAGAACTTGAATTTGGACGTTTAAGTTCAATTACAAGTACCTCCTTAAATATATGAACTGAGAGTTGGTAAGTAAAAGTACAAATACTTGTATGTACTTGTTGAAGTAAAAGTATTTGTACTTGCACTTGTCTCCTTGATTCCATGTAGAAGTACGTTTGAGTGCTTGAACTTGTACTCGTTGTTTCAAGTTCTTGTACTTGTATTTAGTTCTTGGTACTTGTAAGTAAAATTTGTACAACACTACTTACCTCCAATAACATGCACTCAGCTGATGATCAACTCCAGGCATGGTGCCACTCCAACTCTCTTAGGCTAAATAGCAACAAGACCCAAGATCTACAATTTCTGCTTGAATGGTCGTGCAGGGTCTTCTGTCAACTTCCTAGGCTTCTAGATAGACAATCGAATGTCTTGGAATCACTATGTACTATAAAGTATTTGTGCGAGTCTGTTTTCCTTCAATTTAACTCTTCGTTGGTCGTCTTCGTGTGTGCTATTTTCTGTGCTACGTTCGGCATCATGTGGTGTATTTCTGAGGGGCGAATCTAGTGGCTTATGAAAAAATATTTAAATGCAGAAGATAGTCATACGAATGGTGGTGGTATATCTGTGGGGTGGTTCTAGAGGCTCATCAAAAAAAATTTAAATGCAGAAGAGAGTCAAACGAATGGTGGTGGTATTTCTGAGGGGCGGTTCTAGTGGTTCATCAAAAAATTTTCAAGTACACAAGATAAACAAAAGGTTGGTGGTATTGGACACAGAGACAGCTGTAGAGCTTCATTTAAAAGAATGAATTGCCTGACCATTCCCTCTCTATACGTTCTTGAAAACCTGAAGTTGGTGAGAAGGATGAGGAGAATGATACTCCGACCCATTCCGATGTCAACGGGTATGGCACATACGACTGTAGGAACTTATTGACATCCTGAAAAAAAAAAAAAAAAAAAAAAAAAAAATCCGGTGCAGAATGGTATCCGTTTTTTAATGAACTGCCGAATGATCTCGGGAAACTGCCGTAGGAACTTTTTGTAAATCGACTGAAGGCCAAGTTGAGAGACGCGGAGCTTTACAAGGTTGCTGACTTTTGGTTTATTGTTTTTAATAATAAACCTTTGTAATAGAACATGAAGAAAATACAAATTTTAATCCCCTCAAACCCTCCAAATTTGTTGGTTTACGATTCAAGTGCGGTACGCTGTCCGAAACTACCGGACCAAAGTTTATGAAATTTGGCTCAAAAACAATACATCTGCTGGGGATGTGCCAGTACCATCGGTATCAATTTTGATCAACCCTAAAGGGTAGTAATTAAGTGCTAACATATTCAAACATTGAGACCTCGAAATTTTCTAGGTTAACAGAATTAATTTTTTGCTTGTCAGTTATAAATTATAATCCCAGAGAATCGATTAAAATCATCCAAAACGCTGTAGGTTGAATTGTTCGCTTTCCCTGAGGAATTTTTTTTTTTTTTTTTTTTTTTTTTCCTGGCGTGAGGACATAGAAAAATCATGCACTGCTAACATTGTTATACAGGCGATCGTAGATCAATGGCTAGAGTGTCCCACCGTGTGTTGCACGCCAGCCGTGTAACCAACTAGCGGAGGTTTATATCCTATTTTTTAGTTCTTTCTTCCGTCAATTTTTAGATTTTTTTTTCATTTATCCATTCTTTTTCGTTAATTCATTTATTTTCTTCTGGTAGGTGACATCGTCCAGTAATATTTCGGTTAAATAGGTAATTGTATGGACTGGTGTTCCGCGTAGAAAGGGTATCTTATACGGAAATAAAAACATTGGTGTAATAATTTGCAGCGTTTTTTTAAATCTTGGTTGGTGACGTTACATGATGGAATTGTTTTAATAAGTATTGGTATTTATTCTTTATTATGATTTGTATTATCACTTATGTAATTTTTTGACGGTTGTTATACCTAGTTGGTGCTAACAATAAAAAATATTTTCTCTTTTGGCTTTTTTGTAATTTTATTCTATATGTCCCAGAGAAACTTCGCTACAAGCTTCGGGATAAGATTCAGTGCTTTAAATGAGTAAGTCGACTGAATGGGCTCAGCTCACTATCCGTGAGTATCGTGCGCGTATGTGCAGTGCTCATGTTGTGGGGTGTTTTTTCCTGCGTCGATCTAGAAGACTTGAAAAGTTGGAAGTGGTGAGTTGAAACTCACGGCATTAGTATGTAACGGGCTCAGAAAAGGACTGGAATTGTGTCGCATCATCACCGGCAGTTATTCACGGGATTCGACTTTGAATAGACGCAAATTGCGAACATCTGCAAATCCGAAGATGACGGGGAACTTACGTGAGGCAACTGAGCGCGAAAGGTGAAATCATCGGTCGCATGAATCAGTTTAGTGACCCTAATGAATAAATATTACTTTACAACCACAGGACAATAAATGTTTGGGCAATCAGCAAGCGGTTTCTCTCCGTGTGGGGCCCTGCAGAATCGCCGTGCGAAAAATAATGTAGGAGGTGTCAAGAAGGTAGACTGTCCATCCTGAAGAGCATAATCGTCACAATCTTTTAGCATGGAACATGCTTTAGCCTTGAGCTAACTGGCGAAAAGTGTCACGTTTTTTGGGAGACGGCGATGTGTCACGAAATTTTAGCATGGAACATGCTTTAGCCTTGTTCGTTAACTAGCAAAAAACGTTACGCGGATGTGTCACGAAACCTTAGACTAACTAGCGAAAAACGTTACGAGGATGTGTCACGATTTTAATTCTTTTGATTTTCACGAAGAACCAAGCCGTCGCTGGGGAAATGAAACTTCTTTAGTTTTCACCGGACAAAAATCGTTCTCCACTCGTTGGAAAGCTCTGGATTTATCACGCATTTCTTTTGTACTTGTTCTTCTATTCATGTCGTAGTTTTATATTTATTTATTTTATAAATTAATATAGTAAACAATGCCGCTTTTTTGGTTGTCACTTGGTTGAGAGGTTAATCTTCGTTATAGTAATTGTAGACGCGCACCATAACAGAAAATTACCTACTTAGGTACTCTGTTCTAATTTCGATTAGTAAAACATTTATGTTGTAGTTTTAAATTTATTTACATTTACGAATTAGCGGGAAGAAAGCATGTTCCATGTCTTAGCATTTTAGCCGAAGGCTCAAAGCGATTAGAGAAGCGTTTCTCATGCAACGTCGAGCGTGTTGAGTACTTGGATGGGTGACCGCCCCGGTAAGGATCTCCCGTCCAAGTAGTTTTCACGCTTCTGTACGGCAAACCCCTCGCCACTTAAGGGGACTAACCAATGAGTAGCTAAGTAGCAATAAGTAGTAGTAGCGAAATCATCAGAAAGAATTCTGATCCTCCATTTGGAGGACAACTGATGACGTCCGTGACGCCCGAGGCAGTCGGACGAAAAGCCCCAACCTGGAATGATTTTTCACTTTTCTTACTTACTTTACTATCAATGTTAATCGTCACACTAATAACTATCATACGATTTCAGTTATTAAACCTCATGGTCAACTATCATTGCGCCTATTAATAATTGATTGTAGTTTCGCATGGATTAACGCTGCATTCCAAGTTAGTTAAACGAATTCGTTCTCAACTACCGTTTGTTTCGTTCCTCTTCAACTGTGCCCAAACCTCGACACCTTATAATAAATTAGGCAGGTACTGATCATTCGAATTATAATTAAGATGGAGACTATTTTCAAATCCAGCTCTGCAACAGATGTCTTCTCGTTCTCAAGCAAAATGTTGTTCCCATACGAATATGCCCTTAAATTAATTAAGAGACCGCAGATCAGATGGAGGCGATGTCACGACCGAATGAAGACATAATCATAGGAAAGCAAATCATTAGGTAACCACGACTCCTTAATTCCACTTCCCGTCCTATATTCAGACATATCTACTAATAAACAGTTCAGTTATAGCCGGCTACGGAATTCTCGATGAACTTTCTAATCCTTCTTTCATCTATTGCAAATTGTGAGTTTCGGAAACGATGGACAGATCGGGAATTAAAATTAAAACCAGAAACAGTTGCTCCCACGTCGCATGCAGCCCACGTAAATAAATCTATGGCCGATAGGAGTATTTAGATCTAGTACGGAAGAGAAACAGTTTTGCGAGTAATTAATCGAAGTTAGCGTCAACATACTGCGGTCAGGAGGCGGTTCCCAGGGTCTGGCGGCCGAGAGTTCCCAGGTGGTTCAACTCCCACAAGACAGGCGAAACTGCGGTCGCCTCATCCACTTTTCAATCCACTCATTGAAACAGGGTCAACTATGAAGCGAATTTAAATTAAAACAACTCTCCATCTCACTTTAAGTCCTTTCGGTCTTCTTTTGGCGTTTTGCTTTTACGTAGTCTTCTGATGTAGTGTAGAGATAAATTTAAGGTGGTGTATAAAGTTTGTTTCGTAAATTTATTCATTTATCAACTCGGACTACACCAGTAAAGTAGATAGAGAAAACAATAATAACAATACCTTAAATAACAAAAAGAAAAAAAGCAAATTATTACACAAAGGTTTATTGCTCCTTTATCATGTAGCCCTTATTAGCAGATCATTAGTCTATAATTATTATTAAACTACACCATTAGAGTGCTTCATCGCCAAAACCTGGCGCTTCGCGCCCCCCAAACGCGTTCAAACCTTTACAGCTCCAGCACCTCTCAATTTCACGCTTTTTAATATATGGCAAATAATTTAGAAAAACAGTTTAAAAAAAGTTGGTCGAAAACAAAAGATATCATATCAAGCTGAGTTTATTGTGCACTATCGAAAATATAACTGGACCATGTCACCAACAAAAAGAAAATAAATGAATGAATTATTAATTAAATAAACATAAAATAATAGTAATAAACAAAATTATATAGAAAAAAGTGTTATAATTCTTTTTTTTGCGCTACTTTTTATCAATAACGGTGATTCCGGTACCTGGGACTCAAACTGCATGTTGGATTTGGAATCAATCAGGTCGACGCTAAGCGATTTATTTTTCCTCACCCTTTGGAAACACGGGCTTGGAACCGGCTGCGGCGGGTTTAAAAATAAATGCTTCTTCTTGGCTGGCGGGTTGGGAATTTTCATAAAATAATTAAAGTCCTTCAAATTCAAAAATAAATAAAATCCTCTGTGACGGGGAAAAGATGCCAGCGCTGTAAAAACCTTTGAAAATAAATAAATAAAATTACAATAAAATTTACAATATCCGTTCGAGCGGACCTCCATTCTCCTGAATACAGGCCTCCGCTCTTCTCAGCCACCCAGAGTTAAGGGCGTCCGCAATGGAAAGAGGCGACACAGACGCGCAGGCTTCCGTGATCCTCTGCTAGAGATCCTCTGCACTAGCAATTTGAGGACGGTCGGCCGCGTACACCACGTTTTTCAAGTAACCCCAAAGGAAGTAATCCAATGGGGTCAAATCAGGAGAACGGGCTGGCCATGGGATTGAGCTGCGATGACCGATCCACCTTGCTTGGTATCGAGAGTTTAAAAAATGAGTTACTGCTCGTGTGCTGTGTGCTGGGCAACCGTCATGTTGAAGCCACATCACTTCCCTGGTGGCAAGCGGAACCTCCTCCAATAACCCAGGAAGGATTTCCTGAAGGAATTCGAGATACCGCTCTCCGTTGAGAGTGCCACCAGTGATGAAATGTGGCCCAATAAGCTGGTTGCCAATCAAACCACACCACACGTTAACAGTGAAACGCACCTGATGTCTAGTGCTGAAGGACACCCTGGGGTTCTCTGTGGCCCACGTGCGGAAATTCCATCGGTTGAACAGTCCGTTGTTCGTGAAAGTCGACTCATCTGTCCACAACACCGCGGAATGAATGTTCGGTATTTCTCCCCACAGCACCTCCATGTGAGCTAGAAACGTGAGGCGCCTCTCTTCGTCCCCATCACGTTGCCCATGCACTAGGTGGCACCGATATGGCTTGCGGCCGTAGTGGCGAAGAATCCGATGGACGGTGGTAGCGGACGTTCCGAAGATCCGAGCCGTCTGCCGAGTGGATGAATTCGGATTTTCCTCGGTGTACAACAGCACATCCAACTCAATATTGGCTGAACGAGGTCGACCTGGTTTGCGTAGAACCGCCACAGAACCTGTTTGACGGAAACGTCGTACAGTTCGGAGGACAAGTTGGTGATCAATTGGTGGTTGATCAGGATGTAAATCGGAATAAACCCTGGCAGCTCTCCGAGCACGTCTGCGTTCTTGAAAATACACCTCGACAATCTCAGAAAATTGATTTGCGTTGAACCGCGGAGGCATCTTGAGGGGAACAATTTTAAAGTTGGTACACCACAAGAAGAAAACGGATCAAGACTGACGATAGAACCTCCTGAGTGTAAATTATCTGAGCGATAATACGGGACGTGTCGTTTCACGCTCACAAACAATACCTACATAAGCGCAGTTGATTCGTTGTAGTCTGAGGAACAAGGTTCGGGATTGTAGGTGAGGAAAAATAAATCGCATCGGATCGAACTGATTCTTTCCAAATCCAACATGCAGCTAATGCATAATTTAGGTTATTTAGGTTATTTTTTAGGTACCTACCAGGCACCGAACTCAGAAAAGACCCAAATTTATTACAAAGGAACCAATTAGAATCAAGTTGGCCAGGATCATGAGCCCCACTGTGGGTTTACCGTCATATCGAAATTGCGCGCAAACGCGAGTAGGCAAACTTTGAGCGCTTCTGGACGCTCCTGAGTGCGTCCAAAAAAAAAAGCCGTCGAAGTAAAATGTTCATAAAATTTGATGTAGAATCCGAATCTGGAATAAAAAATGGGGGTTCCATTTGAAAAAACAAAGTTGATGCGCGCAGCGCGCATTTGCGCAAGTGCGCGATGCGCGAAAATGCATAGATACTTACATTTAAGAAGAAAAAAAAAAAAAAAAAAATTAGTTGACCCTACCGGGATATTGAGTTACGGTTGAATACTGGGAGAATAGCTTCCTTTGAGGTATATAGTCACTCTCTTATGGAAAATGGTGGGGAAGAACGACAGCAACCAGATGGTCTCATTCCATTTGTTGAACCTCTTTGTCCATAAATCGAACAAAAAAATACTCTTCTATTTCGAACGTTTTCGAGATATAGAATTTTTGATATTTCAACCCTTCAATACCTCTCTTTAGGTTTGATCGAGAGTGATGTCGACGTTGGTGGCAAAACCAGGCTGATGTTCGATTTTTGAGCTTAAGTCAGGCGTCGATTTTTTTTTTTTTTTTTTTTTTCTTTTTAAGCATTGATTTATCAAATCTACTCATCTTGGAACGTAAACCAACAAATTTTTAGGGGGGTTATTTTTTATCTATTTATTTTTATTTTTTCCTTGTTCTATTACAAAGGTTCATTATTGAAATTAATAATCTAATACTTCGGGTGCTAACCTAATACTTGTTGCTTGAGATATTTTGCTTTCTCGTTGCTTTGTGTTCGTGGAGGAAGTCGAAAAAAATTATTGTCCTCCAAAATCAAAATGTGTACTTGCATTTGAATTTCAGAGATTCCTGATGAATTTTGGTTCCGCGAGTCTGTCTGATGCCTATTTGTGACCCTCCCTGTGCCTCTGAGGTAAAGGTCTGTCACGTATAAAACTATACATTGTTTTAGTCCGATTATGATGAAATTTTCAGGGAATATTATGCAAGTTGAGCTCCTAGATGGTTCCCCACAACATACATTGCCGTCAGATCAATAGTAATCTATGCGCAGGCGCAGACCTGCATTTCTGATAACTTCGATTTCTCATTAATCATTTAGTCCAATCTTGTTCATAGTCGGTCTTGTTCGCGATTGGTTGAGTAAAATACAATAATTTTCATACGCAAAACTAAAGTTGATTGACACAGGCAAAAATCCGAAACTAACGGACCGATTATTATGAATTTATTATGGGATTTGTGGGTTAATTCTTGAAATAAGTCCTTCATTTCATCACCGTTAGATCAATAGTAGCGTGTAGGCCTGCGCAAACGTGAATTTCTTGTAAATAATATGTCCAGGATGATTCTCTACCTTCATATTTATGTATTTTATCGCAAGTGTTGGAGTAATAAATATTGAGCTTGAAATAATATTGGTTAACACTCCGAGACTAATTTACCAATTTTTTTGAGATTTCCAAGGATTCAGCGAATTAACCACAAGACAATATCCTACCATTTCCATCGCATTATATGTACTTTGGAAGGCGAAAGCCGTTGGATTGATGGTATGATATGCGGTTGCGCAAATATAAATTATATAGTCCTATTATACTCGCTCGTCTACACATTATATTACTGCACTATTTTGAATTCAATTATTTCTACTCTCACTTTTTTCTTCAACTTCTATAAACCTTCGTTTAATATTATTCGAAGCTTTATATTTTTCTGAATTTCTTCATTCACTTCGAGCATTCCTGGGCCGAGTTCATTCATTTCCTGATGTCACCCTCTAAATAGCTCGTCCTCTCCGCAACAGTTGCTAGAAAACCTAAAAATTGCGTCATTCGGGTCGGTCAAAGGAACAGATGCAAAAAAACAACCTCAAGCCGGTAATTCGACCTCAGCTGGTACGCGGCAAACAGGCGTCCGAAGGCGCCGCGCCGGGAACATCCGCTCGTGAGCGCCGCCCGGCGCCGTTACATCACCGGACCGTCCCCACGCCTCCTAATATAATTGTCCCATCACAAACAACCCGTCTTATCAACTATCTTTATTTTATTAGTCGGAGAAGGCCGTTATTCGGGGGGTAGGTCGTTTTTCAATTCAAAATCATGACCTCGAAGTTGCACGTTTTAGAAAATGCAAATCCGTCGGCCGTGTGGGAGAGGATTTCGAGCCTCGCCTGGACAATGTATGACTTTTATGATCGGAATATCGATATTAATTCCAAATTCACTTTCGATTAATTTATTCGCGTTTGTTCGTATCACTCTCGCTAGCGCGTGGGCTGGATGCGTCTTTCGCACATTAGCTATGCAAAATAGATGCCGTGTTCTTATGAAACGAGGTGCTAGGCACTATCGTTTCTCGCAAAACTGTTGCTAACTTCATTATACCAAATTAAACCATGACCATCATCTGAGCTGATTAGCACTCTAATATCATAATAACATTGACTATTATGGACCACCATCCGAAACTATTTAACTGCACTGAAGCTGCCAATCTTGTTATTTTGTGGGTTTCGGAACTTAAACTGATGTATCCACGCTGCACGCTGGTACGATGTTACATGGATATACCCTTTGTAATTTATTGGGTTAGGTTTGTAGGTATATGGATATTCATAAATGGAAGTACTTACCGAAATTCCTTTGCAGATCTGGTTCCTCAATTCGGTTCTAAGCTGATTTGGTTCCTTGATACGATCACCTTGCAAGAGTCTGTACTGAATGTGTTCGTGCAGTAAGTTCACATGCTGGGATAAAACTGTATTAAGTGAAATTGTTAAATAATGTGCTTTGTTCAGGGATCATACTATGGTAACTAGTATTCCTTCTATATTGAGCTGACGTTCAGTCGAGCTCTGCTCCCTTAGTCTGCGTGCATTGAATTCGCGTTCTTTGGAGAGCGACGAACACAATATTGTTGAACCCGATCTTCCTGCCACCTAAAAAAATTTTTACGGCTTAGATGCGTTAGTTTTCACGATTATTCACAACTATCAAGTTTGTATACGTATCGAAGCGCGTACCTATCACTTCTCAGGAGGGTTAAGGAGGGGAATTCGGCCCATTTAAATATGGACAGATGCGTAATAAATCCACAGCTTTCCAACGAGTTGTTAATGATTTTTGGGGAAAGTAAATCAGGAGGTTATATTTTCCGTAGCATCGATTGGTTGCACTTGAAATATCATAGAAAATCGTGACATTTTAGTTTATTATTTTCAATAATGAACCTTCGCAATCGAACAAGAAAACGTTTATTTATTTTCACTAATTTGCTCTCCAAACATTCAACTATCCGGTATAACCTGCTCTTGGGTTCTTTACAAAACACCCTGTAAATGAACGTCTAAATTTTTATCGCTATCACTGAAAAAAATCGTGGCATGAATAAGTCTATTTGATTTTCAGTACATATTTCAAATGACAGATGCGAAATGAACTATGACAGGTCACAAAATACAGGCTACAGATGCGAAATGACCAATGACAGGTGATAAATATCCATGTCAAAATGTCTCAATTAAATCAGATCAGTCAGCTGATTATCTCTGTTGTAGAGGGTTTAAATAAGAGATTTTTCAAAAAACAGTTTATATTATTAATCTGTAAGCATTAAAAAAATTGCTGTTTTATAAAAAACCAGCCCAGTTTTGGTGTGCGCTCAGTTTTCATGATTTGTTGAGTAAGAAATGAAATACGATCTATAAATGGACACCATTTTATAGGCTTCCTCACTACAAGCGGATAACAATATCGTACTGAGCTCCATAATATTTATCGATAGCGATTAAATATTGGCTCCCTAGTATTGAGTAAAAATATCGAAACTTTGAGAAGAAAGTGTCGATACGTGCACATAATACCGCAAATATTGTAAAAATCGAAACATCGCTTATTCAATCTGACACCTGCCACAGCATGGTGTTGGTGCCCTCTCAGTTTTTATGATTTGTTGAGTAAGAAATGAAACAGGATCTATAAATGGACGACACATTACAAACTATTTCCCTACAGAAGGATAACAATATTGTTCTGAAATACAATATTTTTTTACATTTTCATGTATTTGCTTTGTAACATGTTGAATCCTTATAAACAACGAAGAGAGAAGGACTGAGGCAGAGCGAGCAAGCGAGAGAGACAGAAAGAGAGAGAGAGAGAGAGAGAGAGAGGGAGAGAGAGAAAGAGAGAGAGACGTCACGTACCACGGCCCTACGCGTCACGTCGTCATGAGTCTTTGTCGATGATATGACGACATAATTCTATTGATTTCTTGGCCTCCAAATAGACGGAGGAAGCTGAAATTCGGTATGGAACCTCTATAGCTCTGCTGTGTACGATTGACAAAGTGAGGAACCACCCAGATCAGCTGAGTGAGCTCGGTAGCTTATTTCTCTTTTAATATACCTAGGAGACTGAAATTCGGTTTGGTATGGAACCTCTAAAGGCCTTCTGTGTACGATTGACAAAGTGAGGAATCACCCAGATCAGCTGAGTGAGCTCGGTAGCTCATTTCTCTCCTAATGAACCTAGGAGACTGAAATCTGGTATTAAGCAACATTATGACGCGAGAAAACATGAGTTTTATTTATTGGTTGCAACAGAAAATCAACAACTGGCTTCAGTCGTTATCCAGTTTATGCGAGTTTTAATATTCTACAGAAAACAGGAGGGGGTTTGAGAAAAATCAACGTTGGAAAACTTTTCGCTTGAACTTAAACTTCAAATTAATAGTGGTACCAGGGATTGCCCCATGTATGCTAGTGTCAAATCCATGGGTTATGACATCCAAGGCTGGCTACGCTGAACTGGATTCAACATTACTAATCGCTGATGTATTTACTTTTTCCGAACTATATTAGTAGGTATAGGAATTCATATTTGTTGCTTTTTATCAGTAGAGCAGAAAAGATGAGTAAAGAACTACACTCTGCTTGTTTTAGGCCTGGTAGAGGCTGCTGCATAGAACGTTTCCCTGCTCCTGACGGATAAATTGGGAAATAGGATTTCTCCGATTAATGATGGCGTCGTTGGTTTTTTAGGGACACAAGATGGCAAAAACATTTGAAAAAAATTAATAAAATTGAAAATAATGATATTGATAAACGCTTATAAACCTAGAATTGGATACAACTATCGAACCTTTGTAAATAAAGTATCTGTATGTGCGAATACCGCAAATATTGTACGTATTGAAAAATCACTTATTCAACTTCGCATGTACGTTCAAGTTCTCATGATTAGTTGAGTAAGAGATGAAATATGATCTTCAAATGGAACACAGTTTATAAGCAATCTCACTACAGAAGGATCCTGTATGGGGAATGCCCATGATTAGCATAATGTGGTCAACGTGGCGGTATGCATGATAAATCAGGTTCGTGGTCTGTTAAAAGCGAGAAAGCGATTGTCCGCTGGGAGATGGTTCCCGATAGGGAAACTCCACCTTGACATATCAGGTCAACGGAGGCGGCACGAAGTCCTAGGGGTTATGACTCCACGCCACGCAAACCTGCAAGTCTTCCAACGCTCGAAAAGAAAAAAAAGACGTAAAAGTCACCTCTTCCTCTGGAAATGTGAAGGACGAGCCCGTCTTCTTAGTGGAAAGGCATCCGTCCTATTGTCTCCCACGTTGAAGGAGTCGGCCCACGAGCGAATTAGCTGTCAAGAGTATCATCACCGTAGGTAAATATACACCGTGTGACCTTTCCTCGTCCAACGCATAATGTAGTTAGCGGCTCCGAACTCACGTTTCTATAACAAGATGTTTCTGAACGTGATGGTTAAAATTGCATCTTGACGGATCTGTGAAGGAAAACGCGAGAACAATCTATTAGACCGGTGATATTCATGAACACAGCCACTGGGATAAATGAACGATCAAATAACAATTGAAATGCCGTGTAGGATATTTCTAGAGATCCGCAAGGTTACAGATTTTGCAGGATCTCATCATAAGATATTAAATAAATGTGGCTACTAAGCATACTTTTCGATGTTCGTGATCTGTCTTATCATGTTCTTGGCTTTCTTTACTAGGTACCAAAAGAAGGATGGAACTGTAGGGTTGCGTACAGTTCTATAGAAAGTTGAGTGTACAATTGCAGTAAGTAATTGCAGAAAGTAAAAAATAACACATGGAGCGCTCCTTACATCTTAGCGTATAAAACTCTTTTTTCGTGCATGGCAGACGGCCGGGGCTAGGCAACGGAAGGGAAACGCCGCTTCCTGGCACCGGACGTTTCCCGTCCTATTCCTGCCCCTGTTCTGCCTAATGTGTGGAGGGGCTTAGGACGGGGTGGCGGCCGCTTTAATTAGGTACAGCGGAATTCTCTTCAGCGGTCATACCACGGGACCCCACCCTGGCCGGTTGGCGTTTTGGCCGGTTAATCCGATGTGCAGACATATTTGAAAGAGAAATAAAATACACGTGTATTTAAAATATAGATAGGTGTATATTTATAGAGTACACGCAGTATACAGAGCGAGAGATTTTAGTTTCCTTCTCGTTACCTTCAGCCGAGATTACCGGTGCAGCGCCGAGATACGCAAGATAGGGAGAGAGAGATGTCATCTCCTCCTCACTTTCCGAGAAGTTCGTGTAGTGTGAAGACTCAGGAGAAAAATAAAGAAAAATAAAAGAAAATGGGTGGCCGACTAATCCGCAGGTAGGTTAAAGTAAATCGAGACTGGTTAAGAGAGTCTACTGTATAAACATTTCCCGTCTTGTTTCTGTCTGACTTGCGGGGTCGTTTTGCGCAGATCACTGTACGAGTAAATGATTATTAAGTAGGTACCCACCACTTTATTATCAAACTATGACCTGGGACAGAGCAATTGTCATGCAACCATGTACCCACCTATCGACGGCAAACTGAAGAATTTTAGTAGCTTGGAACACGTTTTAAGCCGGAACTAACTCCCAAAAATCGTCACGTAAATGACGTTTCTACGGACGCCAGTAAGTAGGCAAATGATTAACCATACTTATCACCACGTTGGTCTGCAGTTATGAAATATTACGTAATACTTGCAATGAAATCCTTAGATCATTCTCATTAGTATAATAATTTATTTGTCATCAGAGAAGTATCTGAACTGCTCAAAAGGAATAAGGTCCTTAAACGATTATAAAACAATCCCAAAACCTACAAATACTTGCTTCTAAGGAATCAAGTGTGCAGATAAATTAGACTACCAACATCATCAGAGGTGAAATTGTGTTCCACGTTTTTTCAATGTCAGGCTCTAGGTGGAAACACGAACCACATTCTCATTAACTGTGTCAAACAAAACCACCATGAAGATGGTTGACATCTGAGCAAATTATCATTTACTAACTCATTCGCACTATTCCAGCAACGTAGACGCTACCTGATTGATACACTCATTTTCAAATTTAATCCCAACAAAAATCCACCATCATAAGAGGTTTGGTTGAATAAACCTGTTTTTATGTATTACCTTTTACAATTTTAATACGAATTTCAACTAGGTGAACTAAATGACCGCTACGGGAAAAGGTTGAGAAACGGAAGTTAGTGAAAAACGTTGTCTACTTCCACGAAAAATAAAGAGTTACACTGTTAGTTCGTAAAGGTTGAGAAATTGAGACCCGTGATGAAATTCCTTGTGGCGAATTGAGCCGGCTGGTCTACGCCCACGAAGGAAGTTTATAATTTCTAGTGCTGCAGTGCACAATATTATATATGGGATTTAAAAAATGATTGATGTTTGGCAGCATTCAATGTCAGACTTTAGTGGCAGATTTTAATTTTTGGGCAGCATATACGCATGCTGCCTCATAAATATGAAATCTTTTCGAAGATTTGTATTAGGATTTTCTGAAACGTAATCATGATATTCACACTCAGAGGTTCAATTGTGTGATTTCCTCTTCCCACCCTAATCAAAAACATTGACTTACAGTACTCACAAGAGTGAGGGAATTCCTATAAAATAAAATTGTTTCTTCTCTCTTTCATTTGGAGCATGCTTCTGCGATGAGTGGCTTTTAAAACTCTTTCATAATGGGCAGTTTGGTTAGTAATGAGTATTCATATTTACTATTTAAATCTAGTTTTTTCACTTAACAGACGACTTTTCGATTCCTGGAGTTATTTCGTAAAGTTAAATTGTTTTTATTTATTTAGACTTTACTCTACCGATTATATTGATTACCAAGCTCTTAAATTCGACCGACTAACTTCATTTTAGTTTCGCTTCCATGAAGGATCATGATTTTCTCAGTGACCCCGGCATCAAAAGAAAAGATTGTGGCACTACTCGTGAAAACCCCGTGCAAAAGACGTGAGAAACTGTTATTTAATCGTTTTTGCTCTCAACGTAGCGGAAAGATTCCGATAAACACCCTGAAAATCCGCCTTTTCCATCGTTACGGTTTATGACGCTACTTTTATCTAGTAAACAACACTCTGGGAGCATCCATTTCTCTTTCTTTGCCCCACGGCCAGAACGTTTCTTATCAGCGCGAAAAAAGGTCTGAAGAGGCTACGTCAGATCTCCTTATGTAAATTCTAGTTCGTCGTCTTCTGCACGATACATTTGGATAGGTAGGTAATTGATGTTTTTTCTCACCGTTAGACAACAAGATGCACTCTAGAGCCGACCCCGTGAACCTTTAAGGTGACATTAAAATCTCATTTACCATTTTACCTTTCACCGTTAGGTAGGAAGTGCCGTCTTCGTAACTGCGAGCTCCGAAAAATATGTAATAGACGTTAGGTGTCTTACAAAAATCGAAGCCGGCAAATGATCCGCAACGACTTCCTGTTGACCGCTTCTTAATACTAAGTAAATACTTGTCTGCTTTCTTCCCGCTAAAGGTAAAAACACTATTTATCGTCCTATTTTTCATGTAATTCAAACCGTAGAAGATCGTTTTCTAGCCATCTATAACGTTGACTTCCTATCTTAGTTAACCTTTTAATACCAGGGGTCTCATAAGTCCTCAGAAGCCCTTTTTCTAGTGATAATATGAACCTATTTGATTTTCAATACATATTTCAAATGACAGATGCGAAATGAACCATGAAAGGTGACAAAATACAGGCTACAGAAGCGAAATGACCCATGAACGGTGATAAATATCCATATCAAGATGTCTAAATTAAATTAGCACAATCAGCTGATCAGATAAAACCCAATCAATTCAATCGTCTCTTAGTGTCCCAGAGAGTCTCTATATCTAATTTCAACTTCCTAGGATGAACAGAAGAGAATTTAGCTTACTCAGCTGGTTAGGAATGAGCCAATCATTTCAATCGTCTCCTAATGTCTCAGTCAAATCTCAACTTCCTAGGATGAACAGGAGAGATTTTTTTTTTTCTTTTCATAATATTTATTGCACCAAGTAACAAATTATTAGCAACATTTCTTTGACAATGAATAATCAGTGACTGAAACAAGACTATGATACATAACACATCCTATACATCATTTCAGCTATTTAGTGTCTTCAATGAACACGATTTGCAGGAGCGCCCAGCACTACACTCACTGAACAAACTTTCATGAACACATCACTCCCTATTACCACAGGTCGTGATTTCGTCTTTTCAGTCGTCTGAGCAGATCATCAACGTCCTGCAGCTTCACAACCTCCTCTTTGATATGACCTTGGAGCCTCTGATGATGGGCTATCGCTTCAGTTTTTATTACTTCATTTATTGTGGGAATTTCGAGGTCGTTATGGATATCATTATTGGTCGAGTAGCGGTACGCATCGACGCATGACCGCAGTACTTTTTTCTGGAATCGCTGTATAATATCACGATTACTTTGAAAGGTGCAGCCCCAGAGCTGTGCACCATATGTCCAGACTGGCTTAAGGACCTGATTGTATAAAGTTAATTTATTTTGGATAGACAATTTTGATCGTCTACCAATCAACCAATACATTTTTCGGAATTTGGTGTCCAATTCTGTCTTTTTTTTTATTTTTTATATGCGCTCTCCAGCGGAGCCTTGTATCTAGAGTCATACCCAAATATTTTGCCTCATTGGCATAAGGGATGACTCTGCCATTCAGATAGATTGGTATATGTTTGATTTGGCGGTTGGTGAAATCAACATGGACTGATTTTGCCTCATTCATCTTGATTCTCCACTTAATTGCCCAATTATGGAGATTCTCGATGGATCTTTCAAGTTTTGAGGTCGATTCTCGATTGTCTTCACCAATGGCAAGAATAGCAGTATCATCTGCAAATGATGCCAGGGTGTTCCCCTCGTGTTCAGGAAAATCGCTGGTGTAAAGGACGTACAGGAGAGATTTTAGCTAACTCAGCTGATTAGGAAAGAGCCAATAATTTCAATCGTCTCTTAGTGTCCCAGAGAGTCTCCCTATCAAATTTCAACTTCCTAGGATGTACAGGAGACTTTTAGCTCACTCAGCTGAGTAGGAATGAGCCAATAACTTCAATCGTCTCATAAGTTCAGCTTCAGAGATTAAATACGATAGAAATAATCAGCTTTAGGGGCCCATCAGCCAATCAGAGGCCTATGCATCTTCTAGTACCTACTGCTTACAAGTACCTACTACTCAATAGTATACCTACCATGCACCTAGTGCCTTTTTTCACATTATTAGTTCAACATGGTTACTTAGCAATATTAGTTTATAACTTTGCATAATAAATCAGCTTTCCTTGATGCTACAATGGCTTAGGGATAAAGTGAAAGCATTCCAAAAAAAGGCGAATAATTTTCCTGCTATAAAAACTAAGGGAGTTGAACTTCGCTAATAACAAAATTGCATTGAACATGAAAATCATTGGAAAAAGAAACAAACCGTTGCATTTTTCTATACTAATTTTCGTACTCAAGTAGGCCAGCCAATCGACATATCCATGTCAATAAAATGTTCCGACTTTCGATCTTTCAACAAATTTTCCTCACAACTGTGTTGTGGTGCGCAATTACGTTATTATGAAATTTACTACGACGCCACATTGCGTTATTCATCTTTCACAATGCATAATTATTTCTCCCTGCACCTACCTCCGCTGTCTAACTAGTACAAGTATCAAGTAGAATAAATAGTACCTAGCTGAATAGTCAGAGCGAAAATTCAACCTAAATTCGTTACTTCTGGTGATCCGAAATCTAAATTTACAACACACATAATATGAGTATTGACTCTTTGGAATTTTCCGTGTAACTACCTAACAGTTCCAGTGGAATTATGTAGATTCGCTATAACAATTTGCATTGGAATTACTTAATATGAAATTTAGCCCATTTTAAATAAAAATAAAATTATTGCAATGGCTCCAAAACTTTTTGAAAATGAATTTTTGAACGTTGCTATCATAGTAATATGGTTTGAAGCATTATGAAAAGACGAATCATGCACCCAAAACAAATAATGAGGTCAGTGGGCAGCACTTATTGTACACAAAAAGTTCAAATTCAAAAATATACTAAAGAATTTCTTGGAGAGGTAAAACATGGCTATCAGAATAAATTGCTTCATCGCAGAATATTATTGGGAAAAAAACCATAAAATTTAATTTAAAAAATTGTCTGGGTCGAAAATGTGCTAAAACTTTGACAAAAAGGTAAAAAATAGCTGAAATTCTAAAAAGAAAAATCTTGGACGGGTTCACACTAGGAAACATTTTTTTCTTTTAAGTAATTGATTTTTATTAAAGTACCCACTCTTTCCCAAATTCACTAATCTTTCCCAAATTAAGAGGGTCCGAAACACAGTAGGAAACCTTTGAAAATTGGCTGATGCGGTCAATTTGAACCTGACAACTGTACTTACAAGAGTAACAAGGTACCTACGTACTGACTGAATTATGTGAAACGTGTATAAGCTCAAGGGATAGGCAAATATGTTAGAATTATCTATAGTAATGTGCAATACAAGTCTCGGACATGGTAGATTTGACAATATACTTACAATAAACAGTTTTTCATCAAGTTTGTTTAAAATAATTGTTTTCAGTTCTGAATATGGAGAATCACTTTAGCGAATTGGTTATCTGGGAGGAAGATTTTTATTCTGACCGGCTTCGATTAGATTCTTGAGATTACTCATCTGTAACATCAATCTCCTGCTTCGGTCTGCTATTCAAGATATCGATTATATTTATATAATTATACACTGTTTGTTCTACCCAGATAAATGTTATCCAGAAAGAAGTGTGAGATTACTGCGCAAGGTTCGATATGTCAAGCAGGAAGTAAAAAGACTGTTCGTTGGTAACTACAGCGGTCACCTGTCCTTGAACTTTCCTCGGATTGAACGAAGTCTAATCTGTTTGGGCATTACTAGAGATGATGGCAACTGGGAGAGCAGCTTCACCACCAGGAAGAGGCCTCTGAAACACTAGGTTGATGATTCTAGTCGTTCATCCGCCTTGGAGCGCTTTGATGTCTTCCCAGTATTGTCATACAAAGAGAACACCGATATTAGCACACAATGCCCTTCTTGTACAAACTGCAGTGACTTGGGATGTTGAGATACAGCATCAGACTGAAGGACTTCAGTTACCAATGTCATTAAGAGGCGATTCGCTCTTATTGGCAAAGGCCGCAAAGTCTCGTGACATTGAATGAATTATATTGAAATTGAATTATGAGCCTACTCCACTAACTGCTGGAACTTTCAAGTTGCCGAGCTTGTACGAGTAACTACCGCATTCAGCAAAACATTGATATTTTGTGGGTGCTATACCTTGAGTCACTTTAGAATTATGATTTTTCCTGAAGGCAATTATGGTATATTTTCATTAGTTGTGGTCTATACCCTATCATTAAAATTTTTCTATCTGCATGTCTCTGCATGCAGCGGCCATTTTACCAAACCCTCCCGCATTGGCTCAAGATAAAAAAATTCGAGTACCTGGAGCCAAGTATCTACTTTATGCCACCTTCACTGCCCCCCCAACCCCTCCCCCACTAATTAAAGTAGATTCCTGAAAAACTTCGGGATATTGAGTACCACATAGTACAAAATATCTATAACAATTTCAACACTCAACAACACATTACAACACTACAAACTGATGTTACGAAGAATGAATTAGACTGAATGAATTTCCACGAAAACTAAAATCCTTTCATTAGAGGTAAATCCTGCAAATAAGTTATCAATTCATCAATGAAGATATAAAAGTTCCAGTCATGCAGCATAACTAGAGCGAATTTTCGTAATCTAAGGCATCGTATTCTAAAACTTTTCCATTTAGATTTAAAATCCATCGGAAGGTCGGTAGTTAGCCCCATCGAAGCAAGTAAGTACCTACCTAATCAAATTTCATTAGGCTAGAAATAAAAAAGTTCCAGTGATGCAGCATGATCGTATGAGCAAATTTTATTAAATTATTTATCGTATTAAAATTTATAATATGTTAAATTTGGCATTTGGGGTGTGTAGTATTTTTCAGCGCTGAGTTGATTGCTATCACTATGAGTCACCTAAGATTCATAAATAAGTTAGGAAAATAAATTTTTAGGTGAGAAGTGCCCATAAATGAATAAAATTTTGTAGTTTCTAGTTGTTCTGCGTGTTCTAAAATTTTCTTTACGATTATGTCACACGGCTGTCCTACCAGTTTAATTTTTTATTTTTTTATTTATTTTTAAAAATTCCATTATGATGGAATCTACTGCAAATTCAAAGTTACGAACTCCTAATCCTTTTCAATCCTCCTAATAGCCTTGGTTGCCCTTGACTCACGGCCCAAGAGGTAACAGGGAAATTATGCTGATACTAAAAACCTTCCACTTTGCCACCGTGTGTCCCCCACAGCCGACAGGGGGCTCGACAATGGGCTGAGCCAATTTTCTGCCATGCACATTACAAGATCTCGGGCACTATACCTATACATACAATATACAAGGCTGAGTAGTATCAAAACAAAGTTCCATTCGTCCGCACTAGGCACTGCAGATAAAGACAGCTAATAGATCTGGCTCCGATCACAACCAAGTAAATCAGTTGTAGTTGAACTGGCCTAAGAACTAAGTCTTTTTAATGTAAGTTAACCTCTTCCCCAAATTGTTTTAATCTTTGTTACTTAACTGGTTAATTTCTTATCGATTATTTCATATGACAGTGGTTGGAGGTGGAAGTAATATTGTAAGTATACTTGTATGGCGGATAATTTCAAGTCTGTTGTCATCGAAAATACGAGAATAAACTATAGTATAATGATTTGTCAAATATATCAACAGCTGCCATCGAGACCTTGTATAATATGGAAGCAAAATTTTAGAATCGCCCAAAATATGTTTTACATATAATTTCATTATCATTACATTTTCATATCATGACTATCACATATTGCCGCTGTTCTTTGAAGAAATATCAGGCTTCGAAGGAGTGATGTCCTCAAAAGAATTTGATGCTGCAAGAGCATCGCGGACTGCCATTGTGCAACAGTCAACTCAACTAATTTCGTTAACCATGGACATCCTTCCGACAGAAGCGAGACACGAAATGCGTCGCTGTTTGGAAATGGTTTGATAAGGACGCAGGCCGGCTCTGGCGACGGGATACTTGATAATAGGAGCCGATATAAACTTTCGCCACTTCGCGGCCTGAAGAAAGCCCTTCGGGAGGTTACACCCCCGCAGAAGGCCCGACCTTGTCCGGGAGGCTCGCCTTGACTCAGCTGAGATGGTCGTCACTATCGGCAGGACAGGATCTCATCTCAGCTGCGCGAGTAGGATGCCCCCTACTGCTTGCCCTTTCACGACGCGTCCTGCCCTTCCAAGCATTCTCTCGCATATCTCTTGTACCTTCCCTGGGTGCATGCCGACAGTTGCTGTCTAGGCCTCACGTGGATACCATCTGGACATCCGATGAAGATGACCCCTCAGAATATGGAGTGGTTATCGACTGTATGGTCCAAGGTAATAAACCAACAAAACTTATCCACTTGTATATCACCAATAGATATGAAGTGATATTGCTTCAACTGAGATATTTGTTATCAGTTCATTCTTTGGTATTTATAAATATTTACAATCGAAAAATCTGATTAGTGGGTGTGGCGTTTCAGATTCATCGTATCTTGGACATGATGATATGCATCATTCAAACACCTTACAATGCACAGCTACATAACAGTAAAAAGGGCAATATATTCGAGAGGCTTAATCACATTTCCTATTAGTTATTCAATTTTTAAGGAAGCAGCAATTGAAGTTTTCCTGCCTGAAAGGGTTTTGAGCGGTTATAGGAGCGAAGTAGAGAATAAAATATATATATATTTTTATACAATCAAGGCAGATACAAACGTAACCAAATTCGTTCAGGACGTTCTATAATGTAAAATTTGAGTGAAAGTTCTGATTTTGGTACCCCCTAGTGATCATAATGCGTTGCTTCGTTGGAATAGAATTCATTTCCGGTAAAAAAAGGAAGAAAAAAGTGTGCCGTTGGCTATAATCTATGGGTATCCCTAACATTAATATAGATCATTGAAATGTTACAAATATACTTAAATTATTCCATGGCGGGTTTCAATATATGGTTGGGGGAAGAAGTAAATTAAGATGTAGCATAGAATGTCAAAATCATCCAATTATGCATTGGAAAAATGATGTTGGATGGATGTTACGTTTGCGCATGCGCAATATCTACCAGTGAGAAGAGAACGAAGTTCGTTAAGGACCACCTACAGCCTAACCCGCACATTCCCTCGAAAAATCGTCAGCATCGGATGGAAATTGTAAAAATTAAATTTGTGATAATGATTTGCGGTCGCACGAAAAACATACACACATTTTATATTTTTTTGTTCATGTACAACAATATTTTGCTGCCTCACAACCGCAGAAGCTTTGTACAAGAAGTTCGTGCATCAAGAAGTCGAAAAAATTGATGCTCTCTAAAATCAAAATTCCCACACCTATTTTTGCGTTTGAGGGCTTACTGATCGAATTTGGTTCCATGGCTGTCTGTCTGATGTCTCTCGGTCTGCCCTTTAAATATCATTGTCATTGAAGCCAAAGTAGCACGGGCGTATGCGCAAACGTAAATTTCTTATAATTTTGATTTCGTCCGGTCCATCGGTTTGATTTCGTTCAAACTCAGGGGAGAGGGATAAGTTTCAGAATCGTGCTACGTACGTTAAATTTTGATTAGTTTAGAAGTAACTATTGTGCATGCGCAAAACTAAAGGTTTTCGTACAAACTCAGGGGATAATAAGATATAGGCTTCAGAATGGTGTCCTATGAATTTTTTTGTGGTTGGTTAATAACCATTTCGAATGCGCAAAGCTGAATTAAGTTGGGACTGGTGCAACCCTGAGAGTACTTAATGAACCGAGATTGACGAAATATTTAGGAATTATGTGGGTTAACTACGGTTAACTTGTGGGCGAATGTGAAAACGTGAATTTCTTAAAACGTCCATTTTCCCCGATCGGCGGGGAGGGAGGGGGAGGTCAGGATATAGGTGTATATTGGATATAAGTGTCCTGTAAATTAAATTGCGATTAGTTGAGGAATAACTATTGCGTATGCACAAACCTGAAATAACTAGACCCAGCTGAGTTGGTATGGTGAGTACCTCCTAATCTTAGGTAAACTGTAGGAGGTATTTGTGTAATGAACCGTCAAAAGGAACATCGGTTAGGTACCAAATATTCGATCGCCTTGTTCGTTAATATTAAAGATAAAATAAATTAGGTTGGAGAAGTCGAACAAAATATGTTATTACCGAAGGTTCTACATTGAGTGTCCGTAGCCAGTCAGACAAAATTTAGGTACCTATTCGTCAAAAGATGCACAGGCAACATACTATTACGCACACCTAATAATATATTCGCGCGGAAGTTGACCAGACGTATGTTTTTACACACTGAAATAAATACCTGAATCAATTTATTGCCTGCGGTGCTTTCGAAAGCATGGTATGAGACCCGATTTAATCCTAAGGAACTAGAAACCACGTAATAACTGCGTTGAATGACGAATTGACCCAACTATCAGGAAGAGTACTCCGTACTTTGCGGCTCACCCTGGGACATCCAATTACTTCGTACGTGCTCCCCTATAATAGGAGTAGATGTACTTAAATCCTGACTGTGGATTCTTAAAGGTTCCCGAGGATAGCAAAAGATAATTTCACATAAGTGAATTCTCACATTTTCAAACTCATCTCAACCTCAACACACTCGGTCCTCAATGATTATGAATTAATGGGATTCCTCTAATAGCTCAATTCACGGTGACTTGTGTTCTGGAGTGTAAATCATAGGGAAGTACCGACAATACAGTTTTATTATAAGCATAAATTAAAGCACTCATAAGACTTTTTTGATATTTTAGTTTCACAGTAAATTTCTCTCCGTGCACCTACATATAGCTGTACTTGTTCATACTCAACTCAATTGCTTATTATGTGTTATAAATAATATAATTATTATTTTTTGTTTCAGGTAAGTTCATGACCACTTCATAGTAATAGCTACGAACTGCGTTTTCCGCAAGTATAATAACTAAATACTTACTCATTTCAATTTCATCTATTTAGTTTAACACTCATGCGTTCGGGTAATACCATACTATTAGATAACTGTGAATTTGATAGATTATTTATATACATACATAACTGCATGCAGTTTGTTTATTATGGTGCGAGAAATATTGTTTATTTAATTTTATTTATTTTATTTTTTAATGACTCTAATAAATTAAAAGATCTGAAAGATCTCAAAAACTTTCAAGGTAACAGTAATGATTTTTTGCTCGTCAATTATAAATATGATCGCAGAGAATCGATTAAAACTTTAAAACCATCCGCAACACTGTACGTTAAACGGTTCGTTTTCCCTAAGGGCTTGAAAAAACACCTTCGAACTTATAAGCGCGATTCCTAGCGGATCTATTGATTAGCCGATCAAGCCAACATTCCGTCAAAGATCGCTAGATAGTGATACTAGAATACATAAAACTTGCCTTGTGGATATTAGCTGATATAATGCCAATATTGGAATTATAAGGTGATATAGTTGAAATGGAATTTATAATAACGTTGAGTTCATTAACTACTGTCCGTGAGGATGTGCTTACGTACTAGTGAAGTATTTGTAGGTACCTAAATGCTAAATTTCATCTCTTAATTGCTCCCAAGTCTACTTATAGGTAGCGGAAGCATTGTTTTCACTTTCGAGAGATTGAAAAGTTCCTTCAAGCATCATTTATTACCTAGTCGTCCGATCCCGCTCAAATTCGGTGCATAGTTGGTGGACAATGGTTTGATTATTCCATGTTAATTTCAACATGATTGCATCATTATTAGCTCCTGCGCGTACGCGAAAGTGTACTCCCAGGAACAAGGTCCAGTTTTCATCAGATTTTGATTATATTTTCTGCGGAGTTGAGGGTTAGGCATTGTTCCTTACCAATCTCATTTTTCTCAAACCGTTACTCCATTCTGTGCATACTCTAACGTAAATTACTTCAAGCATCATTTCCCCGTTTTTTTAAACATATTTACTGTTCAGCGTAAAATTGCGGGGTCTTGGAACAGTAAAAATGTGAAACCTTCTCGGAGGCATTTGCGCCATGTTATGATCATATATTACATACGGG
The DNA here is from genome assembly GCA_030762985.1 of Adelphocoris suturalis. NCBI lineage: Eukaryota > Metazoa > Arthropoda > Insecta > Hemiptera > Miridae > Adelphocoris > Adelphocoris suturalis. The sequence continues at coordinate 82,076,015 of CM061043.1, read as the reverse complement.
GGTTTAATAATTATAGACCAATGATTTGCGTAGAAGGGTCATCTAACACAGAAATAATAAACCGCTGTAATAATTTGCAGCGTTTTCGATTTCTCCTCGGCCGATTCGGACGCAATATTATCTATACGTTGTTAAATGTCTAATCTATAAGTATCCACATCAATGTAAGTTTTCTAACAATCGCATTTGACTAAAAAGAAATGCTGGCAAAGTCATGAAAAATTTCTAAATTCCCTATTTGTTAAACTAAGGGTTGTAGGTATGAAGGTTCCAGGTTGTGTTGTTTGAGGACTCAATGCTGATCTGGCAGAAAACCAAATTTTATATATATATATTATATTATAATATGTATATATTATATATATAGATATATATATATATATATATATATATATATATATATATATATATATATATACCTAGTATTTCGACCATATTCGTCGTCCTACCATGATACAAGCATAAACCAACTTTATAGCTTTTCGATTCAATTAACGTTCTTTTAGTGGTATTTATCATAGATCTATTCAATCAAATGAAAAATTCCAAGAAGCTAGTGTTCCACACCCACTTTTTTTCTTCAATTGTTTTCTTCATTTATTTCAACTTTTTAATGCCTATATCAAAATATTTGATTCGAGGTTGAACAACCACATATAAATGGAATATTTTACAGGGTTGTCGATGTTATGAAAGAGATGAGGTATTCTGTATCTCCCACGGTAGAATTCGGTGGCCAAGATCACTCACGATAACCTCCGTTATTTCTGGACAGCTTCTGTATGCGGGTTCTACCGTGCATCATCTCGAGAGATCACGTGGATCGTAGAGACGGCTGTTATTGGGTCACCCAGGGTTATCGCCTGTTCTGCCTATCAGTTATTATTCGTGGGATCTCGTACGGTTCGGCAATAAAGCGCCGTATCCAGTACTAGAAAGACCAAAAAAGGTACTCTAGTCTGGTAGTATTTTTCTATCGCATTACGCTCTGAACTAGGGATGGGCATCGGGTAACAATTAATCGATTATTGGAATCGACGATTATTTCAACCAGATTAATCGGGGCCTAAATAATCGATTAATCGATTAATTTGGAAAAGGCTTAGAAAAAAGAGAGTACATTAAAAACATCGAATTTTTAATATAATAATGTCATTGTGTACAAGAAAAAATTAATTCACAATTTAGAACAGTTGAAAACAAGTTAAAAGAAGAAAACAACTTTAATGTAAAAAAAGTTAGTCCCAGAAAGAATCATCTATATCTTTTAGGAATATAAGTTCATTGGCCCTGTCTGGTGTCAGCCAGCTTCTCTGTTCTCTCAGAATTTGGCCAGCTTCAGAAAAAAGCCTTTCCGAAGGAACAGAAGTTGCTACCGCTGGCACATATCTCAAGGCGATTTTGGAAACTGCTGGGAACGTCTCGGCCATCTGTTCCAATATACGAGTATGATAGGGTTTTGTTGGATTCTTTCTTGTGGAGATCTCAAATACAGGCTGAACTCTTCATTCATGCCTAGAGCGTCTCGGCCACGGGGTTCCACACGAATTTTGGACCACATCTTGTGGATACTCTTGTTGTGTTTTTATCATTTAATAATAATCAACAGGACGTTTCCATTTGTTTTCGTCACATCACGAGCGTCACGTCACGGTGGGGTTTTTTAAATTGATTTTCACGTACAACCAATGCGTTACTAGGGAAGTGTAACTCCCTTAGTTTTCATAGCAGGAAAATCGTTAGCCACTTTTTGGAATGCTCTCATTTTATCACAGGATCTCATAATCCCTAAGCCTCTGTAGTGTCAAGGAAAGCTGATTTATTACGCTCAGTTATAAACTAATATTGCTAAGTAACCATAATGAACTAATAATGATGTGTAAAATTAATCATTATTAAATGATCTTACTGTAGAACCGTAGGTATACCGTCCATTTTTAAACAAAGACGAAGATGGTACACCTGAAAGGAAGAAAATAACTTCTACATATTTTAATTTTCACTCCACAATGCCTGCACTTTGCATGACTTTCTACTTTTTCAAAATGTTCCCGAACCGCAATTTTTGGTGGCATCTTGATCGAAGCTCAAGTTCCGCGTCAACAAACGAACGATAACTGAAAAAAGGTGTTTCTGATAATGATAGCCGTAGGCATGTGATAAGACCGATCAGCGATCGTTGGTGTTGTCCTCTTTCTTGCCTTGGGTATTGTTCCGTGATAGACTTGATTCTGAAATCTCAATTGAATAATCGTTAGAAACTAATCGATTGTCCGATTAATTATTCCACAAGTAATCGATTCAACAATAATCAATTATTCGGACAGTTAATGATTATTTCGATTAATCGATTAATCGATGTCCATCACTACTCTGAACCACTCTGAGACCGGAAAATCTTTTGGTGGCGGTATTGACGAAAAGGGCGTCTGAACTAGTAGTTATCAGATAACTCGTATGCCTGTTAACGTACTTAGGCTACGGCTAAAGACAAAAATATTGCGAAACTAACAATGGATCTTAACCTGACATTTTGAGACAAAGAAACGGAGGATGCCAAATATAAATATACAGCATATTTATTATTTAATGTCATTATAGCATATTTATTATTTAATCAACGCCAAATTTGTGAATTAAAAAATCAACGCTCCAGGTCGAGATCAAGATCTCGTAGTTTTAGTCGCCATTCTAGCCGAAATACACGTAGTTACAACCCTCAAGGAAAGTATTGCTCCTCCAGTTTGTTTTCTCTAACATTATCGGAGTAAAAAATTCGAACAAACGCTATTCGTCACTATTTTTTTCGTAAATTTCTAAAATTTTCAGTTATGCTGCATTATTGTTTGAGCAAATTTTTTTAAATTATTGTAAAATCTTCTCTATTACGTTAAATTGTTTTGAAAATTCAGGGCTTTTAACAAGAAGGAGTTGTGAAATACCAATTTGACGGCAACAAAACTCGTTCAATATATTATTCGGTCTTTTTAAAGAGAATTTGGATTTTTCGAATTTGCTTGCCGTCTCTATCCACTTTTTGACAAATATTAATGCTATTTAAGTACATTTTAGCGAATTTTCTTAGAGAAATGAAGCTATTGCAATGGGTCGGAAAATTTTAAAATCAAAATTATTGAATAACGAATGATAAATTTCAAAACAATTTAACATTATACGGTACAATAATTTACGAAAATTCGCTCATACGATCTTGCTGTCTGACTGGTACTTCCCAGCATACGTTTCTGCATAAAATTTTTAATGTTCTAGTTAATTGATAATACACTTTAATTGACTAAAATTCTGCTATAAAATAGAAATTTTACGATCGATTTATTCAAAAAGTGCTGGCCAACCAAACCCATTTTTGGGCGCAAGAACGAAATTTTTATCTCAATCCCAAGGATGGTTTTCGTCCGGATGGACACAAGCACACACACACACACAACATAAAAATATAATGTATACGCATATGAAAAAGTGTTAAATTCTAGGATCCGTCTCAGAATGTCTTGAAACGGATTTCAGTGAAGAAAGTTTTCGAAAATTTTGATTTTTTAAAATTTTGGAGCCACTGGAGTCATTTTCTACGAAAATTCGCTAAAACAAAAAAATTGAGCATAGCGAGATTGTGCAAATGTCCGTAATTGACATTAACTTCGTTTACTTCAAATGGAAACCCCATCCCCCCCAACCCAACCCCAACCCCCAACCCAGATTTGAATTTTAAGTGAAATTTTATGAGGAAATGGCCCGTCACTTGATTCTATATGAGCGCAATTCCACTCTAAAAGTGCAAAAATTGTGAAATGCCTACTGAGTTTTTGAAGATATTGAACTGCCACATGTATCACGAGATTTGGGGTGCTATTTTGTTACGAACCACGTAATCATTTGTAGATATTTGCAACACTCAAATGTAAAAACGCAGAAAAATCGACCAGAATTGCACTTTTCTTAACTCATTTCCATACAGCACGAAGCATATTGAAATGTAGATTTTTCGGCGCTTTTCCGGTTTGGTTTTCAAATAACACTAACCTTCAAGCGTGAATTTTATGTCGGTAATCGCACCAGGCAATTCACATGGGCGCGGTGAGTATTGCGAGAGTTTGACGTTGACCGTAATTGGGCCTGATGCGCACAGTTAATAGAACATTATTTAAATCGGTAGAAAACGCTGCAAATTATTACACAAAGGTTTATTATTTATGTATTAGACAGCCCTTCTACGTAGATCTCTGGTCCATAATTATTAAACGCCTCTTATAGTATATTTAGTATCGGAACTCAAAGCTTCGGACCTCACAAATGGGTTCAATCCATTACAGCAGCGGAATCTCACAATTTGACGCTTTTTAATATAGTTGATAAACATAACAAGTTATTACCAAGTCATCTTTCCTACACGTAAAAGTGTTACCTATACTGTATATTAATATCATTTAATTGGTCAAATTTCAAAAAATGTGCTGACAAAATTACTGAAAATGGCTAAGAATCGTTAAATTGATATTTTTTAGCATAAGACTGGTCAAATAAAGTTTATCAACTATGAAATAGAGCATTCAACAATTTATGCACGAAATTATGCTAAAAACTTGAACTTCATTAAATTTTGTTGTAAAAAATCTATAAAATGGCAAAAAATAGCCTAAAATCCAAAATCTCTTTTTGAATGGAAGAGTATCATTTAGAATACTTTTTTTTTCATAAAATTAATAGCTAACATTTTTTTCTTTTCACTCATAAATTTCCAATTTCTATACAACTTGAAATATACACCAAAAAAGACACTTTTTCATCTATTTTTGGCTCATAGCACCCATGGGTGTGGAGCGATCGAGCTGGCGAGAAGTTAGGACCAACTAGACCCCAAGTGGAGTCTATGTGCGAAAGAACAGATTTTTTAAGCCGGGCCGGCTTTTTTATGGCTCGGACGGCGACGGCGAACGGCGGACGGCGGACGGACATTTCAAATTTGGATTCTACGCACCTTGAAACGTAAAGTGACAAAGTTTGAGGGGGGGTTATAAAAATTTTTTGCTATACGATCACATAGGCTTATTATTGGAAATAATGAACCAAAAGTATGTGGTAAACACGTGTGAGTATAATGATTCAAAACGCGCTACAAAATTTATTCAGAAAACTCTAAAATGAACCATGATGAACAATAATTGGAGAATTTCCATTTAAATGCCTTCCAGATGAATACTCCTTCCTATAGTATAGTATACTAGCTTCCTTCACTTCGATTGTCTTGGGAGGAGAAATTACAGGTGGATTTGTACTTCGAGGGAAAAACCAAGATTAGAGTAAGGTATCTCATTTGAGAGATCCGACTGAGAGATAGGTAGTCGTGCATTTGAAGAAAATTTGAGAAAGAGTAATTCCGCGTCTTTTTTTTTTCCTGTTCCTTAGTTATGAATCAAAGAAGAGCTCCTAAAATATCCAGAATTAAAATTTCGTTATGTCAGAACTCTCTTCCCCCAATAATATAAGAATTAGATGGGATTACGTTATTGGCCGGGATTATGTATTGGCCACCAGAATATTTATCAGACCAATTACATAACAATCATCCCTTAACTCTTCGGGTGTTGGGAAAGTAATAAAAGGAAAATGCAATTCATTCCAGACCTTGATAAGAGCGGTTATCAATCTAATAATGATGGATTGCATTGAGACAACTTTTACTGAGAAGGAAGATGAAGAAATTTTCAAACCAACTGCGTACCGATTATCGTTTACTGGGAGAAGTTGCATCAGCCGATAGAGCTATTGTCGGATGAATCCATTTCCTAAAATAACAGTAATGTTTACTTCCATTCACTTATCATATTGCGGGAGGTCGTTGAACTTAATAATATTTTCGCCAACTGACTCAAAATAAATATAAGGTAGGAACCTAATTCCGTTCAGGGGTCATGAAATCTCACATTTCAGTCTTGATCGCTAATGTCTTAAAAGGAAAGAATGTTGACGACTATCCACAGTAAGAGGGAAACAACGGTTCTCTCACGATTCCTTCACACAGGATATTACCAAACTGGTGGGAAACGTTTGATGTTGAGGGGTAGAGGAGTTCCTTTGATGGAAACTCCATAAAACACAGCTCACTCACCAGATGAGGGACCTGATCGACAATGAGCTATAGGCTATAGGCTGCTTTTGTCTGTTTCCCAACACCTTTCTTCCTATCCGGACAATGCTAGAGGGTGGACACCACTTTCCTGGCACCGGTCAAAGATTAAAAGCCTTCTCACGAGGTCTCCGTCATTTTGACGAACAACTCGGCAGTCCTTTCTTCCTATACGAATTCACATTGTCAAGGAAAACCATTTAAGGCGGGGGATTCCGTGTCGTGAGTGACAGTAGATTGTCTCATAATATATTATGTGCCCGGTGAAAAAGGAATTTCATACAACGAGGAACCTACTCGCGATTGCGTTACGAGTATTCTATTCAAAAGCCGAATTAGTCCAGTCTACTATTAGTCCAAATGCGTTGAAATTCACTCAAAAATGACTAAAACCTGCACAATCCTAATGTGAAAAAATACTATCCTGTACAAACCCTAAAATTTTCACCGAAATCGGTCAATTAGTTTCGAAGTTTTCCAAGTGATTAAAAATTTCACATTGACACAAATAAAAAGCACAATTGTCACGTAGAAAGGACTAGAAATAAACTTTACAGTTATGGACCATGCCCTTAAGAGCAAATTTTGAGATTTTTCTTTCAAAAGTTTTCAATACAAGTTGATGAAGAGTTTGAGCACTACACGGACAAAATGTATCTCATTCAAATTTTTGGGACAACCACTTTATCTATAGGTCGAAGTTGGTTCCCCAAGTCTTACCCATCGTGAAAAAAATATCCTCTCTATTTGCGCGGCCCATTCCCTGGAAGGATACGTTGAAAATAATTCAACTTCGCGGTTTGATTATAAAATACGCTAAAACCATCACAAATAATCAGGGAAAACCTTATGAATAAAGCCATGATTCCTTAGAAAAATCAAAAGAAAAGTGATGGCCCGGACACCACCACTTTAAAAATAAACATAGCCTGTTCTGAGTTCCAACTCAGAGCTTACACTAAGGTTCCATTAAGTAGTGATAATGTATTTGGTCGGCAGAAAATCCAAAGATGGTAAAAGGACCGCATTCTTTCTTATTGAGGAGAATGCAACCTACTGTCCAAATGTTGGGCGCGTTATCCTAGATCCAGTAAAATCATGATCTATTCCCGATTCTCACCAAAATCGTATAAAATTCAAGAGTAAATTAATTGGCCTTTAAAGTTCTTATGGATTTTAAACTTAAAATTAAACGATTTAAATCAAATTTAGCTGTTTGAGAAATGCTAACAATTTTTACTAAGACTAATTATTTTGATCAACAAATACAGGCTGAATCAAAATAAAATTCCTTCGACCATAATTTGAATCTTCAATCGTCATGGAATGTCCTCTATGATGTTTGAATATTTTCATAGTTCATAAATTGTAAAACGGCCGTATTAAATCGCAGGAAAGGGGCATCGATTCCTTAGGAGAATGTTTTGCGCGTTAGTTACGGACAGGTCGAAAGATCACGTCGATGCAAATCCTTTCAAAACACGGAAAAAATCGTTCTGCCGATTGGAGGAACCCACAAACAGATTTTTTGCCGTTCGCTAATCAGGATCCCAGTCAAAGCAACAGTTCGTTATTCCATTTAGTTTTTGTGGCTGAGTCCAAGGGCGTCTAACCTAATTGATAAGAAGTTCATGCGTGGGGATTCGATCACTGAGTACCCCCCGCGGTTATACGAGATAACGGAGTCGCCCAGCATTTCCAATTGTTAGACCTATTTATCAGACGACGAGTATTTTCGAAAGTTATTTCAAAATGTTGTTTCTCAATTTTACTTGAAAAACTAGGAGAAAATTTTTCTTCGAGGCTTCACAGTCCTTTTCTAATAAGTATGAAATACCTATATTTATGTTACCTAAGTATGTTCTTCTTAGGACGAGTGGATTTCATTCAACAAATGAACGAATTCCCCACTTTATGTTATTTCTATTAAATTTTTTTAAATGCTGCAAATTATTACACAAACGTTTATTTTTTCTGAATTTGATATAACCCTTCTTCGCAGAACACCTGTCTATAATTGAGGAGCTGACAGAGAAATGCACTTAAGTCCAAAAATCGAAAAAATCTGCAAATTATTACACAAAAATTTATTATTTCTGTATTAGATAGCCCTTCTACGCAAATCATTGGTCTATAATTATTATTAAGCCCCATGATCTAGTAAATGATCAAAACTTGGCGCATCGTGCCTCCCAAAAGGGTTCACACCTTTATAGCTCAGGACCCCACAATTTTACGGTTTATAGTAGGTGAATGTTGAAAATTTATCTAAAAATGTCAAAACAACAAAACAGAAAACTTAGTAAAACGGCAGGTTCAAAAGGAGAGAAATTAGCCTCAGAGATGTTCAGAGGACAGAAATCAGCTATTCAGTGATGCTCCGAACCTCGCAATTGTTTTTGAGGTGTTCCGAACGAGCTCCATTAAATTTCAGCAACGTGAGTTGATTACTAAAGAAATTGGCCTCTGAGGTTCAGAAGCTGATCAGAATATCACGAGAACTGAGGATATTAAAGTAATTAAACTTCTGTGGTTAGAATAGAAATGATAATTTAAATAAGAGTAATTCCTAAGTATTTACTGATAATTTATTTAATAAATTAATATAAGTGAAGTAGGTGATTACGTACGTCGGACCATTTACCTGAAGGTAATGAAGTTCACAGGCATTCATTTAGAGGCCAATTCAAACAATCTTCACGGGTTTGAAAATTTTTCTTAGTTGAATGGATGTTACTTAGGTATTAGGACTTACCATTGCGCAAATACACATGAAACCCAGTGGCCACAATTTTCCCGAGCGACGAACCTGCTAGGGAACCATTTGAACCTAAACTGCACAATCCTTGAAATTTTATAGAATTCTGATACGAATTAAGGGAGTTAGTGTGGTGCCTGGGTTTTACGTTTCGAGCTTGCGGTAAGCCAACAGTTTTTTAAGGAGGAGAAGCATAAACTGAAATAATTCTTTCAAAATTGGAGCAAACTATGCAGCCAACATGCCACCATTGATATAAATTCAATGTAATGCTTTGAGAATCATCTCGCAATACTTACCTGAAAATATCATTAGCTTCGTGCAAAAACACAATTTGGATACTGAGGTATGCTAGCAAAGACCAAATGTCCTATAACTCAAAATGCAGGTTAACATTGCATTTTGAAGGGTGGCTCTTCTCTTACCATAGTTATCTCAAAAGATTAAAGAAAGCCTATGAAGCGATGAAGCAAAAGTTCATGATTGAAAAAATCATGCTGCTCAGTTGTATAGAATATTATTCCTATATTAGAAACATGAGACCATCAGGCCATATACTAGAAACGGATTAAATTTGATAGACGAGCAAATTTCCATGACCACGCCATTTTATTCTGCTAAGTACCTAATCCATGCATTGTTTATGCTTGCCTTAAATTGGTCTATCATGTCCCACCTTCATTAAGGTCGTTCGGTGCTTCCACACGGGAACTTTTACAGTATCAGCGAGCTGTGCGAAAGTTTCCTAGACCTTTTTGATTCCTAACGACCTTTGCTCTGACCCAAGACCGCTAATGGTGACCTCGCTGTCCCACGGGTAACAAAATAGAATTTCCTCACCGTGGGATACCTATTGGGCACTTGCCGTGGGGCAACCAACCTGAGGTGTCTGAAATTTCCCTTGTCCGAATCGCCCAAATACCGGATCCTAACATTATCTCTTATGGGAGCAATTGAAAGTGAACAAAGGATCGTTTGGTTCAATTACGACATAAATGATAGATTATACGCAATAATAAGATATTACTGCTAGACCAATTGTTTCGAAAAATGATGCCGTATTTTCATCAGTAGCTGTTGAAGATGGTCAATGTCTTCTGAAATGTCGTTAAAAATTCCAGTTTCGAGGTCGGTTTCTACTGTAGATCTTTGCTACACAATAGCATTGCATTTTCTAATTAAAAAAATATAAATCCTCTAAATGAAAAATTAAAGCTCTAAAGGAGAGCTACCGTTTTCTACCCTTTTCGGAGTACAAAAGTGGTCAACTTATTTTGAGTGGTCAGTTGAAAATGAGGTGTATTGAACAGGAAAGTCTCAGAGCTCACTCATTCTGTGGGTCATACCACCTTGTAAACCAGCAGCCTTTAGGAGGTATTGTAACTTAGCAGTTCCAATTCAGCTTCATAGTTGAATCGAAGTGGAATGCTGTGTATAGCTCATTCAGCGGATCAGTGCTTGTAGGTGCTTTGTCATCATAGCCGAGCAATCACTGGTAAGCTTTGTTTCATTTAAGTTGTGTCAATGGGTGACCAATTGTGAAGAATTGGGTACCCAGTGTCCAAGCAGAGTTCTGCTAAGAAGTGCATGGAATCTGGAACAGGGGATCCGTGACAAAGTCATCCCTCCCTCCTTAGATTTAATTAGTTTTTAAACATAATAAAACCTTATTGTATGATATTAACTGAAGTTATTGTAAAGAAGTTTCCGGCAGTCGGAGATCTCGGTAGTTAAAAAGGCAGTTGGGAACCTTTCATTAGCATTGAGTTGGTGACCTAAGGTACATGGAAATTTGCTGGAAACAATTTCCCAAAACAAATAGGACCCAGATTAACACATCAAATTAATTAAAACATAATTTTAGCACCTAAAGGCAGATGCTGTAACCTACTTAAAATAAAATTTTGGCTTTGTTGTTAGTAATGGAAGGTATTTCTTATCACACAATACATGAGTTGAATTACCGGCAAAGGTTGGCGATTGTGGCAAGACGAACGTATTGATGACACAAATCATCTCAGTGACCGTTTGTGACGTTGATTGATAAATATGTAACTATATTTTTTTCGGGTCGCAGAAAAAATTTCTAAACTGTTTCCTTCGTTATCCAGAAAGATCAAAGGTCCAGCCCCCCAGCGGATAATTACGAGTAGAACCCGAAAGACTATACAAAAGCGTTATCGTCGGCCCCTCCAACACCAACTATCAACATGTCTGACCTCCATATACGAACGCTTCTGTAACTCCCCTAGGGGGTAGAAATGTTACGTGGCTGAGTTAGGAGCCCGCAAGACACTGATTCTAGTATATCAAAATGCCACATCACTCTCAACTTTCTGGATTCCAATGCCACCGAATGCCACAGCTTGTGTCCAATAGATCGTTGGCTGTATGGGTATAGAAACAGAGCCGAATGATGATGCCTCACAAGCTGGAGGAATGAATGCCTTTATGAACCTGGAAAAGTACATCCATCACAATAACTAATGGGGAGAAGGTGATGAGCGGGTAGAAACAAGCAACTGTACCTACTCGTGCCGCAATTAGTGCAGTCGTGTACTTTAGTCGTTTCCCTTTCTCGTCTTCCAAATAGTTGGCAACGTTTTGCTCAGGGAACAGACCCCATCGGCATGCGTTCATTTTACCTTAAAAACCCACTGTCTCTCATGTTCATTTTTATTTATTTATTTTTATTTTCATTATATTTATTTGTATTGCCTTTGAAAATTTTTCAAACAGCCTTAACAAAATAATCTTAGGAAAATCAATATAAATTTTGACTAGCTACAATTTATAAACAAAGAACACATGAAATTATTGCATCTATTTTCTTATACTTGAAATTTCACTTGACATAAGAAATTACATAGCGCAGTATAAATGTCTACTTCGTTTTTGGCCAAGAGGGTGTCCACGTTGAATGGGCTGGCAGTTTTGTTCGGGATGGAGTTCAGGAATTGTTATCTAGCTGTTTCGTGGTGAGGGAGCTCGAGCATCACGTGCTTTCTTCTTCAAGAGAACATAGACGACACAGTGAAGACTGATTCGGGTCTATTTTATTTAGGAATTTGTTGGTGTTGCCGTTACCTGTTCTTAATCTAACAATTGTTTTATATCGTACTATCCTTCCGTAGTTTCTGGCTATCTTCAACTCCTGAACAATAATAGCATTAATGTTCTTGAGAGAAGACGAAACCTTCTGGTCGAGAGCTTTGATGTAGCACTTTGAGAGTCACTCTAATATTTATAGATTTCAATAGCTTTGAAGTTATAAATTAATATTCCGAATGGGGTTGAAGAATGATGTAAAGAGATTCCACGAAGTAGAAATCTCAACAAACAACATTTTGCTCGTTTTGAAAGAATTTGTTCTCGTTTCTAAATTTATTCGTGTTTTCGGTTTTTCGGTTACTCCTTGCGCCACTCATATCTCCAATAGAAGACGAAAACCCTATCATTATCTTCATAATGTCTACCATATTAATGACACAGTGAAAAACCATCTGCATATCCTTCCTAATTTTGATGAATTTTCTGAATTCAACCATTAGGATTTGGACTCTGACGCCAAAAGGGATATAAAATTCCCTTGCTTTTTGGATATTGCGTAGTTCATTGTGGAAGAAGATGTGAAATTAATAGGTACCTAGTTCGTACAGGCAAATGAAGAATTGAATAAATTATTTAGATGTTCCCCCAGTTAACAGCTATGGGAATTTATTGGATTCAAAATTTCACCGTTTCATATCTACAGATCGAAAATGCACGTTCTAGGCTCATATTGTCACAGTTATGAGTCAACTGATTTTATTGGCGATTTCCCGGTGGCTTCTTAACTAATGTGATGAAGCAATTTTCTCCGCCCTCGTAAAACAGCTCGCATCTGACATAAAACATCTCCATCTTTTTCGCTCCGGAGCGCTCTGCCCCATCAATCATAAAAGTTCCTAGATATCGTGACACGGCAACAAACCGAGACAAAGGCTGCGCAACTGCAAGGCGTTTTGAATTGTGTCAGAAAGATCCATTAAAAACGTTATATCAAATATCACATGTTGACCAGGGTGAACTCTATTAATGAACAATCAAATCCAGCGTTCATCAGATGTCTTGAGGAATAGCGAAACCCACGCCGTGTCTTTTGGATTGACGCTTCATTTAGGTACAATGGATTGGACCCTGATAGACAACAACGAAATCACGGCATCTTTTGACAAAATTGCAGCTGGAACACAAAGAGGCGAGCAGAAAAAGTCGATCGGAGCAGTTTCGTAATCAGTCCTGTTGCTCATCTGCATTAATTTGATGCAGATCTAACCCAATTTCTGGAGTGCGCAATATAATGCCTACCTACTCTTATTTGTTTCCGGTATAATTTTCAGATACCGAGAGTAGGGTGCATGAAGCGATTGGAGTTAATACTTCTTTTGACCCTATTTCTCATGACATACTAAACAAAAAAATGAAAGCATTTGGAGTCACTGGGATTGAGGCAAAATGGGTTGAAAGCTATCTGTTTAGAGGGCGACAAGTTGTACGTTTAAATGGGGTTCTGAGTGATCAGGCTCTTTTGGAGGGATTTAGTGTACCACAAGGAACTGTTTTGGGGCCGCTGTTGTTTTTCTTGTTTGCAAATGACTTGACATGAGGGATGATATTGACGGTGACATAGTTATGTTTGCGGACGATACTGTTCTTCTGTTCTCTGCTGATACATGGGGTGAGGCTCAACAGAAATCAGAAAGAGGCATATCAAAAATTTATGAGTGGCTAAACATGAATCTTCTAATCCTTAATGTCTCAAAAACCTGCTTTATCCCCTTTTCTCTCAAATGGAGGAGTTACGGCTACATCAGACAGGTTGTAAAGATCTTCCTTGCAATTTATGCCCATATATTGAAAGAAAACACACGACCAAATATTTAGGGTTAATTCTAGATGCTCATTTGAAATGGGAAAACCATATATCCAGTCTGGCGTCCAAATTAAGGAAATTGATTTATGTTTTTAACAAGATTAAGATGTACCTACCACTTGAGTTAATGAGGACCATGTATTGTGCGCTTGCACAATCTCTACTGCTGTATGGCCTCCCGCTGTACGGTAGTGCATACAAGAATGTATTTGGTAGAGTTGAAGCAAAAAGCCCTAATTCGATTAGCCTCTAAATCTCACTATCTTGCTCATACAGGACCTATCTTTCAGAAATTGTGTATCCTACCGTTTGTTCTCCTGTTTAAAATGAGATCAGTTAAACTTTATTTAAAAAATTACCAGCCCATAGTTCCAGAACATGATGTTTTTACTCGTATTTCTCAAACCAGCACTTTATCAATTCCGAGGTACCGTACCACATAGCAAACTTCTATATTTATCAATCCATAAATATAATTAATACTTTTTCCTCTGACTTACGAACTAAACTGTTAAGTTCTTCTAATAATAATAGTTTTAAATTCAAATTATTAAAGGACTATTATAATGAACTTAATACAGAACGAAAATAGCATCATTTAGAATTTGTATTTATTTATTTTTTATTTTATTCTTATTTTTGTATTTTTTATTTTTTTTCTCTCTTTCTTTCTTTTTTCTAATGTATTGCTCAGTCTTCTTCAATTCTAGTCTAACTTAACTTCTTAGTAGTAGCAACTTGATTTATTTTGTACTTAACCCTATCGATGTATATAAATGTGATAATTTTGTTTATTGGAAAATAAATTATACTAAAAAAAAAAAAAAAAAAATACTTATACCTATAATCGATACCTACTTAACGAAGTGTTAGGTAACTACTGTTCAAATCAGCATTATCAGGGATAGTTCTCACCTAATGGAATATACAATCAAAGGAGCAATGCTTCCCTACCTTCCGACTACCGATGCTCAATTAGGAAGGTGACGGGCTCACATCTTCACTCTGCCGAGGCAAAAAAGACATAATCAATGACCTACAATGCTCCCCTACATTCCAAATACCTATCTTCAATCATGGAAGATGGAAAGGACGTAAATCTGTCAGTTTTAATCCGTTTCCATCCACATCCCTTAGTCGACATCCATCACATTGCATCTTTCTGAGCACCTCATTCCAAAAACATTCAGCAGAAGCAATTGGAGGGCAATGCTCCGTTCTCACGGTAAACGGTATATCGTGTCCCAAAATATGGAGGTGTCTGCTCAATATACATACGATTTATGACGCGCCTGCTCACTTATGGTTCATTAATTGGAAAATACTGCCCACTAAAATATGAGCAAGGAAATTCCACAAAAGATAAATAACTAGAAGATAATGGGGGAGAAACGTCTTACCTCTGCCGAGGCAAAAACGACAGAATCAATTACCTACATTGCTCCCCTACCTTCCAAATACCAATTTTTAATCAGGAAGATGACAGCGACGTAGAACTGTCAGTTTGAAACAGTTTTCATCCAAATTCTATGGTCAAAACCCATTATATTGAAGCTTTTTGAATAGCTCATTCCAAAATCTTTCAGCTGGAGCGATTGGAGAGGAATGCTCCATTCCAAATATGAACGGTATATCCGTCCTAAGATGTAGGTATCTGTTTATATATATAGGTACGATTTATGCTGCTTGGTGGATATTCTACAAAAGATAGTTAACTTGAAGATCCCGCGAAGCAAAGAACCCTACCGAGGCAAAAAATACAGAATCAATGACCTAAAACGCTCGCTTTCCTTCCGAATACCGATTTTCAATTAGCAAGATGACGGGGACATGGAGCTGTCAATTTTAATCTGTTCTTATCCACATCTTATACTCGAAACCATCACATTGCACCTTTTTGAACAGCTCATTCTAAAATCCTTCATATGAAACAATTTAAGCGGAAAAGTCCATTCTCAAGTTGAACTGTATATCGCATTCTAAAAGATGTAAATACCGGTCTATGTATAAGATTTATGATGTCCCGGCTAACTTATGGTTCATTAATTGGAAAATATGACGGTAGGTGTGAATGAGGATAAACTGAAAAAAATAAATTGCTACAAGATCTTTTGGAGGAATGTCTTCAATCCTGCCAAGAGGAAAAAAAAAAAAAAAAAAAAAAGAAACTCAGATTCAATGACCTACTTTGCACCCTACCATCCGAATACCGATTTTCAATCAAGAAGATGACAAGGACGTGGAGGTGTCAGTTTTTACCCGTTTCCATCCACATCCCATAGTCGAAATCCCATCCTATAGCTCCTTTTTGTAAAGCTCATTCCAAAATATTTCAGATGAAGCAATCTGGGCAGAATAGTCCATTCTCATGTTGAACAGTAATATCGCACCCTAAAAGATGTAGATACCTGCCCATGTACGTGATTTATGATGCGCCTGCTCACCCATGATTCATTACTTGTAAAATATGGCCGTCCTTTTTAATAAGGATATTCCGAAAAAGATAAATTGATAGAGGATCCTTCGGAAGAACGTCTTCACTCCGCCGAGGCAAAAAGGAGAGAAGCAATGACCGACTGCTCCCCTACCATCCTTTCACCGTCGTTCTAATGTCAGGGGCATCACGACTAACCTGCCGGCAATGAATACCTTCCCATAATTTGAGTAATGGTCTTCAACGGCTGCCTAATGCTCCCTGACCACTGCCCATCTGGCTAAAGGATGTAACGTTTACGTCTTCCCCTTCTGAACGATATGGGTTATTTCGAAATGCGAACGTACGAAAGAATGACGATTTGAAGCGATTAGAAGATTTTATTGCTTTCGACGTAAAAGACACGAGTCGGAGAAAGATGTTGCAACTGTCTGTTTACCCGTATTTATTCAGCCGAGTCGTCTTTGTGGATCGGACGGTTTTTTCCAACTCGCCGAGTTCAACTTTGAATTCCACTTTTGGTTATGAAACAAATGTCAAGAATTAGTTTCGAAATCGAGGAAGACGAACTTTCATTCGCCCTCCTAACGATTATGTCGGTGTGGATACATTTATTGTTAACATTTATTTATTTATTCGCAAAAGTTATAAAACTGAATAATCAAGATTTTCTGACGAAGAAGACTGGCTGAATAGTTTCAGCTGAAAAAAAGTGCTTTAGATCCATAATGTTCAGTCATTTCAAGGTTCAAATCAACAGTACTGCAACAAATCAGCACAGTTTTCTTAAGATACAGCGATAGGGGCCTACTGAAGACCGACATACCTACAATACCTCCATGCCATCAATCTAAAACTTTTCTGTATAATTAAAAAAATAGAATCATAATTGTCACTAATTTACTAAATTCCATTCCATTCAATCGGAAATGAAGTAGTAGAGTGGCTTTAGCAATAATTCGGGCCTCGTGAATGTGTGTTCAAGAAGCACGAAAGAAGTGGAGAGGGGCTGATAGTTTACTCACTATGGAGAACGGAGCTGGCATTCTCTACTTTAGAAGATTGTCTGACATTTTTAGAAGAAAATTTGTTGAATTTCAAGATCCCTCCGAAGACAGAAGAACCAATTTGTATGTGCAAACCTACTATTACCGTCTAAATATTAAAAATAATGTTTTAGCTGAACTCACTAAAAAAAGTAGCTAATGTGAAATTAAATCAGGCTGTAAAATTATCTGTCCCTACATACCTGTTAAACAAGTCTAGCCTGGTTTTTACGGGTATAGATCTCCAAAGGGGGATCACAATAAAATGGACATTCTACAGTAAAAGATATTCTAAATAGGAAATTATAATAAAAAGTAATTGTTCTCCTTGTATTTACATTAAATTAATCTAAATGTGATCCCTTTGTGTACAGATAAATTGTCAATATCAGGTCTTATGGCTGGAAACATAAAAAATTATTTTCTGCTACGTACACAAAACATATTCCGATTTTTACATTGTTCTTTGAAATTTTTCATGAAGTTTTTAGCACATTTGAATAGAATGTGAGTATATTTTTCTGCACAATTACGTTCACGAATTTCTGGATGTCTAGTTCATAGTTGATAAATGTTTCCTAAGTAATGTTCTGCATCTAAAAAAAATAAATAAATATTTACCGATTTTAACGACATTTTATTCCCTCTTAAAATATGGTTAATTACTTGGTAATTAGTTCTAATTAGAAGGAGGGTGATTGAAGATTTTAAGTTTTAGCATAACCTGAGGATACTATTCACCAACGAATGAGGGATTTCTTAGAAAACTATCTTGTACTTCATTATTTCATAGGGGACCGACCCCCTGAACATTTATAAAGGAACGTTGTTTTTGAATCATACAATTTGGTTGACCCAACGAGCTATTCACTGGTGCCATTGAATCCTTATAGCATCGCTAGCTTAGTAAATTCAAAATTTCGATTAGGTATGCTGCTAATATTATACAAAGATACATCTATCCTACTGGGTGCTGTTTTTACCGCTACTGCAATCTTCTAAAAATGAAAATAAAATAAAAAAATAAAAAGTCTTGACTGTATTACGAGAATATTCCGCCAGTTATGCAAGCAATTACTTTCATTAGCTAATCTCTTTAATTACTTTATTTACCAGATGTAGATATTTTCAGTTTTCGATTCACTGTCTGAGGTAAAACGTTGGAGGCGTGATAGTAAAATCCTAAAATAATCTTTGTCGAAGGACAATATTTTCCAAAGCTATTTTAAAATATTGGTAGAGAGATAACCCCCCAAGCAGAATCACTGTTTTTCATTGGATAATACATGATTACTACGAATGGTTCTTTTAAAATAATTATTTACAGGGGTTTTATAATTGGTTTTTATATTTAATTCTTTTTTTTTTTTTTTTTTTTTTTGGTTTTTGTAATTATTTATAGGGCTGTCTTAATGGCTCTATAGAAATGATCTTACGAGCAAAATACTGTGCCCTACAGTCTTGATCAGTTTTGGATCGTCAAGCAAATTACTTTGAATCAAGAATTGTCCAGGATTTTTTTTTTTTTTTTTTTTTTTTTTTTTTGGATGAGCCAAAAAATTATAGATTTAAGTTATGGTACGTAAACTGGGCGGAGGTAACTATCGGCAGACATTCACCATTTCTTGTAAAGGGGAAGCTATTTCAGAAGAGTTAGGAGATTAATGAAGGTTTGGAGATTTATGAAATGTTCATAGAATGTGCGGGTTAGGTTGTGGATGATTTCCAATAATTTTTGTTGTTCCCAAATCAATAGGTATTTCGCTCAGCGCATTCGCAAACGTAAATTCCATCAAGCATCATTTTTTCATTCCTCCATCATCCGATCTCGGTCAAATTTGGAGGATAAGTGGTAGCGATTAATTTGAGCTTTCCCCAGTAATTTCAACGTAATCCTATTATTAGTAGCTTCAGCGCATGCGCGACTGTGCATTCCTTTCAACGATCCTTATTTCAACAGTTTTCATTCGATTTTGATAAAATTTTCAGGGTTGAGTGTTAGGCTGCAAATGTTTCCCCATTAATTGCATACTTCTCAAATCATTACTTAATTCTGCGCATGCGCAAACATTAATTACTTCTATAATAATTTTTAACCCTTCTCTTAGGGGCACGATGCACCATGTTCTGATCATATTGCATACGGGGTTTAATAATTATAGACCAATGATCTGAGTAGAAGGGCCATCTAACGCAGAAATAAGCCTTTGTGTAATAATTTTTCAGCGTTTTTTAGAACCCCAAAACCAAACGTTGAGTCACATATTTTGATTATGCACATAGAATTTTGTTGGATAATTCCATTTGTATTCTTCATATTATTTTAATTTAGAGTCACTGTAACAAGATTCAAGTGCTAAGATATTACCTTCAATTTCCCAATCCTACCTGTGTAGGACAGAGAAGGTTTGTGGTTCCAAAAAGTTGAGAAATGATTCACTATACTGTTCAACAACCAATAAAAACTTAGATGTTGGGGGAGTGAGGAATCGAGTACACATATGCCATTGTAGCTAGAAGAAATCTCGTGATGTGAATTAATTGCAGCGGTTGTTATAAACTCATCAACAGTGTTCGAAGCAGTAATTGATTTCTGCAGAGATCTCCAAATAACGATCTTTAGAGAAGCCGCATGTAATTTGAAATCGGATGATTTGTAAAAGACTAAAATCATTTTCCCCCCCACACTAACGACTTGTAAAATAAAACGAGTCGTGGGTACTTTGGAGAAGCATTCCGTTTCCCCGAGTATTTTCTACACGTATTAAAAACGAATTTGTTTGGTCTGCCACGGTAGTAATAATTGATTTTTAACGTTTGGACGTATTTGGCGAGATCATAATGTTATGTGGGATAATAGTAATGTTTGAGATCCCTGTGTGACGGTTCCCATCTCAACCGGGACCTTGCAACTTATCGCAGAGTTGAACACGTCTTTTTGCGGATATTGGGGAAATCTGAAGTTCCAATAACCGAAGAAGAGAACTCCTTCTAGTTGCAGTATCAAGGTTGCCTTTATTGATGTGGGATTTGGTGATGATGTAGGCCCTACTCCTGTACCACACTCGTCCCACGCATAAAGTAGGAGATATGGCCCGATACAGTGTTAGAGTTCTCACGTAAGTGCGTAAGTATACCTTAGTAAAGCTTTAGTATACCTACAAGATGATTCTTCTTAGAAGTTTTGGACACATTCCAATGGGGCTCCAAACCAGCAAACCGTTTCCCAAGGATCACTATAGTAGGTAGTCGTAATTCTCACTAACTGTTTAATATTTAGCCCAAAGAATGCCTAGCCAGTTACTCTCAGTTCCAGAATATATGTTATTACTGTTTATATTTTAAACACCAATATTTTCTAATCATCTGTCAGAGTATTTAGCCTGTACAGCTTACGCAGTTACATACAGGGTGTCCTAAAAGGAACCCTCCCCCACCCCCAAATAAAACTAAAAATTCCCAATGTTTTTGGACTAGACTATCCAAAGGTGGGGTGATTGGCTACTTGGAAAATTTTCGTTTTCCATTTTGAACAATTTTCAACATTTTTTAGCGTTGAACACGATGGTGAATCCAGAATTGCATTATCTCATTCCTTTCTCAAACTCGCATTGATGGACCATGAAGAAGCGCGGTTTTATCTAAAAATGGGTGTCTGTGTTATGAAATGGATTAAAGTTTCGAAAATTAAGATTTGAAAAACCATTTTTACTAAAGCTTTGTGGATCCATCGAATAATATCAACAATGTAAAGGTATGAATTATGATCATCTCTTCGTTTGTCGCTGTTTCTCCTGCTACACTTGGCAACATAAGAGAAAAATTCGCTTTAAGCTAGCCATTCGCTCTCCGACTTGTAGTCAGATGCTTTGTCCGATCTTCAATGTAGAATCCATGGGGCTGAATGAGCCCAATGGACTACGCGTTGGAAGATCGGATGAATCGGACTCTCAGATCATCCTACAAGAGTCCTACTTTTAACTTCTGACTGCACCGGCACGCGGGTGGTGTTATCTTTCGATCCACTGTCGACCGTCATTTCGAACGTTGATATTGTCGAGTACAGTAGCGTCAGTCTCCCGTCTTCACGTGTGCTGTTTTGGTTTATTATTTTCTATAATCCGTCGTAATCGAACTAGAAAAAAATATTTTTTTAACCACTTCAAAAATTTATTGTCTAGGTTTCAAGACAGATAGAATCCAAAAATCACATGAAAAAACGCTGAAAATTATTACACAACGGTTTATCATTTCTTCATTAGATCTATGCAGATCACTGGTATATAAATAATTATTAAACCTCATTTATAGTATATTTATCATAAAAATATAATAAAATGCAAATAATATATAAAATATTTAAGTAATATATCATAATACAAAGACAGGTACAGAAAAAAATACAATTGCTGGATAATAAGAAGTACATCAAAATGAATAAGTTTTCTTTATAATTAATTTTACCCCGGAGGGGAAAGAGACGAATATAAGTCAGAATTAACGTGTATATTTTAATAAAACTTCGTCTTTCTGTAGACGAATAATCGGGTTGCTCGGAAGATGATAGCCGAACGCGCGCAAAAAGTCTAGTGGCTTTTTGTGGCTAATGAAAGCGCATTCAGATCCAGACGAAAAAGAAGTCGATCTATCCCATCGGACATCAGACCCCGAAGGACCTAAGCTTTGGTCTTCCGTCGTCGGTCGACGGCGAACCACATTCCAGCGAGCCTGTTGGTTACTAAAATCATCCCACTACTGACTCTTCTTATACGTCCAATTTCGAACAAACTTCTGAACCCGCTCCAGGGACTCCCTGCCATTCATGTATTTGGACGGGACCAAATGGTGTCTAGTTGGTCCTAAAAGCTCGATTACGATCAGCCCTAAAGGGCTGAAATATTCAAAAATCAAGATCACGAACATGTTGTGAAAAAAATATGATTTTAATGATACCTATTAGCGAATTTTCGTAGAAAACGAAGCTATTGCAACAATGGCTCCGAAAATTTTAAAATAATAATTTTTGAAAAATTTCTTCATTAAAATCCGTTTAGAGGCATTCTGAAACGAATCCTAGAGTTTAACGATTTTGCATATGTATATATATATATATATATATATATATATATATATATATATATGCGTGTGTGTGTGTGTGTGTGTGTGTGTGCGCGCGCGCGCTTGCGTGCGTTTGTGTGTAATTCCAGACGAAAACTATCCTTAGGAATGAGATAAAAATTCCGTTTTAGCGCCAAAAAATCAAGCTTTTCGAACGAAAGGATGAGTTCGTTGACCAGAGTTTTTTGAGCACACTAAATTGGTCAAATTCTAAGAAACCCACTAAAAAAATCACTAAACATGGCAAAAAACGGCTAAAAATTGTTAAATGTATATTTTTGGAAGAATATCGCTCAAATAAAGTTTATTAACTATAAAATAGACCATTCAAAAACTTATGTACAAAATTATGCTGAAAAATGTACATTAAAATTGCTTTAAAAAACCGCGGCCGGCTGCTTGTACTTTCTTTCTTATGAGAAAAGAGCTATGCGCATTGAAAATGTCTCAGTAATTTCAATGTTTTTTATTCTTTTAAATACAATAACTAATTGAAAAATTGTGGTAACTCAACACGACGTGTAACAACAAACTAGTATTGACGTCGTCATGGTGATAACATTTTCCTAACTTGTTTATATTGGAGTGGAGCTAACATATTTGATACCGAGTATCAGCTTTCTAGGATGATCAGGGGCGATACTTGCTTCAGGAGCCACTCAGCTGATTGGCGTCTCATAAATGTGACTTTTATGTGCTTCTTCAGCATTCATGTTTTGTAGTTTTTCATAATTTTGCCCGAACAGTGCTTCACATGAAACTTAGTAGTGACAACTCGTACTGATTTCTCCAACCGAACATCATAATTATGATTTATTGCTAGTATACACAATCATAACAACACCTAACTTGTTTATATAGGTTGCGTGACGTTTTTTTCTTTGCGTAACAAAATTTCCGGTTGACCCGTCGACCAAGACATTTTCAATGTCAAAAATCGATAAAAACTGCAAAAAGCTAAGAATCCAAAACCTTTATTTGAATAGGAGATTATTATTCAAAATACGTTTTCTACCATAAAATGAACAGTTAAAAATTTCTCGCTCTCAAAAAGCTCGAATTTCTAAACAATTTAACATTATACAATTCGATTATTTACGAAAATTTGCTCATACGATTATGCTGCATGACTGGAGCTTTTGGCGAATTTTCTTAGAAAATAAAGCTATTGCAATGGCTCCAAAAATTTTAAAATAAAAATTTTCTTCAATGAAATCTGTTTTGAGGCATTCTGAAATGATTCCTGGATTTTAACGCTTTTATATATATATATATATATATATATATATATATATGTGTGTGTGTGTGTGTGTGTGTTGTGTGTGTGTGTGTGTGTGTGTGTGTGTGTGTGTGTGTGTGGGAGGGATGAGTTCGTTGGACAACACTTTTTGAGCACATTAAATTGGTCAAATTTCAAAAAACGTACTTAAAAAATCACTAAAAAAGGCAACAAACCGCTAAAAATTAACAAATTTCTATTTTTTAGCAGAATGCTACTTGAAAAAAATTAATCGAACATGAACTAGGACATTTAAAAATTTAAGCACAAAATAGTACTGAAAAATGTACTTAAATTTCATTAAAATAAGCTAAAAATCGATAGGAACTCTTGAAAAAATTGTAAAAATCCACAAAATCGTTTGTTCATTGGAATATTACTGAAAAAAGTTAGTTTGCTATAAAATGTATAATAAAATTTTTATTTGTCCCCAAAGTGCTCAAATTTCAACAGACAATTTCAATGTAATACGACCATTTATGAAAATTCGCTCATACGATCATGCTGCATGACTGGAACTTTTTAAATAATGTATATATAAATATATGTATGTATTTAAATATGTGCATTCCAGGTGATAACTCTCCTTAGGATTGAGATAAAAATTCTGTTCTTGCTCCAAAAAATCAACCTTTCAAATGAAAGGATAAGTTTGATGGCCATCATTTTTTGATTACATTGAATTGGTCAAATTTCAGAAAATGTTCTTGAAAATCACTAAAAACGGCTAAAAATCGTCAAATTTATATTTTTTCGCAGAATATTGCTCAAATAAAGTTCATTCACTATAAAATAGAACTTTCAAAAATTTATGCACAAAATAATGTTGAAAAATGTACTTGAATTTCATTAAAATTTGCTTAAAAATCGATAAAAACTGCAAAAACGCTAAAATTCCAAAACCTCTTTTTGAGTAGCAGATTATTATTTAGAAAACGTTTTTTGACCTAGAACTAATTATTAACAATTATCTAGCTCTCAAAAAGCTCAAATTTCAAAACAATTTAACGTTATACAAAACGATAATTTACGAAAATTCGCTCATACGATCAGGCTGCATGACTAAAACATTGTAAAAAAATAATTTTCAACCTTTTTAATAGACCAAGAAAAAAATTTAACCCCCCCAACAATTTGTTGGTTTACTTTTCAAGATATGTAGGTAGATTCCGAAAATCGGGTGAAAAAAAAAATCTTTTCGTCCGTCGTACGCCGTTTGGAGATTTTCTCCGAAACTGCTATCCACGTGTCATTTTTTTGTGACGATATGTTTCGTTGTTAAATGACATGTTTCGGCAATAAGGTCTCCCTAAAAACGTATTACACGTTAATAATGAGTGGTGCAAGGTGATTTGTTTTTTAATCAACTAAAATTTCCAATATTGCTTCATCATTATCGGGTGTTTCCGTCGCCGTTATTTCATATTCGATATCAGTACTTGTAACATGCAAGCGCTGAACTTCAGAAACTCGTCAATGAGTATAATGTGTACATCGGCTTATTATAAACACGGAGGTACTAACAGTTTTGAATTCAGAAATGATTGGTGTTGATCCCAGGACATCCCTTAGTAAAAATTGGCCTCCAATCAAGTTTTCAAGGTTCTCGAACTCCTGATAATTATTATTCCTCACGTACTACGTTAGTGGATCCACCCCCTGGCATATTCACCCCATCATCATAATTCAGTATCAGAGAAGTAAATTGGTATTCGCGGCGGCCAATCGACAGATGAACCTTTTTTGAAGCTTGTAAAATCACGCAACGTTGTAAAACGCGAATGGGGACGGACTGTTTATACGCTATCTAGCAGTTTATCAGTGAATTATTTTCAGGTGCTGAATTATAATATAACCGGTTTTTTACTGATATACAAAGTGAATCAGAATTATTTGTTGTTTAAGGAGTTTCCTGTACAATATACGAATGAAATGAAGTGCACACTACAATAAAGTACAAACCGAAGGTAGTTTTTCGATTTTTATGATAACATTAAATGGATAAATCAAAAGTTCCAGCCAAATATCCTGAAGCTGATAACCCCAGGAACTATCCCCAGTTGCAGCATTTTCAAGAATCGAAAAGGAGGAACTACCCATATCCATCACACTCCCGGGGCTTTCAAATAGCAGAGGGGGGGGGGGGAGTGGAAAGGGGGCTCCAAGTAGGTAGGGGATGGGTGTGTTTAATTCTTAATTGGTGAAAGTTTTAGGGATATTGCCCATTTTGCCTATAGGTGAGGGGGGGGGGGGGGGTTATGGTTTAAAACCACGTTCTGCTACCATATAACAAAGAGGTTAGGGAAATGCAGTAGTTCCCCCTTCAATTGGTAGAGGCGATTAACCTCATACACCTAGAGGATATCCTGAAAACTGATAGCCCGGGAACTATGCCTAGTTGCACCATTCGCAAGAATCGGGAAGGAAGAACTACCCATATCCATCACTCATCCATAATTAGAGGTTTCTAAATCGCCTCATAGTCTTTAGCTCTATCAATGTATAGGTTATCCATTTCATTTGGAATTAGCTGAACTTATTCAGTGTTTGTCTATGTTTATACAATTCCCAAATTACGAACTTAATAAACTCAAAATTTAGAGCAAGAAGGAATACTGTTGGTATAGTATTTCGTAGGTACCGCATACTCTCAGTTGAGCAACTCAATGCGTGATAGCCTTGCCAGCCATGAGTCACCTAGAATGTGAATGTGAGAACAATGTAATGTAATGGCATGCGAGAGACGGAAAAAGTCGAACC
Organism: Adelphocoris suturalis; assembly: GCA_030762985.1. Classification (NCBI taxonomy): domain Eukaryota; kingdom Metazoa; phylum Arthropoda; class Insecta; order Hemiptera; family Miridae; genus Adelphocoris; species Adelphocoris suturalis. The sequence goes on along the minus strand of CM061043.1, from coordinate 82,049,560 downwards.
GCACTGCGAGCCTGAAGATGGAAGGGCGGGATACCGAAACGCCCACGTCGCCGCGTGAAAGGACGAGATGAGCCGAGCATCGGGGAAGTCGTGAAATGTGGACCTCCCTCGCAGCTTTTATTTCGAAGGGTACAGCTAATACTGCAGGGGCGTAGGATAGGATAGGATCTTCTTCTACAAATGTGAATCACGACCGAGGGCAGTTGTGACACAATAGGTCAGGATGTGTTCCGACGGTCAACTCTCAAATGATTGATATTTCATGATAATCGAAGGTGAGTGCGCTCGTCCTTGATGGAGTCGTGTTCGACACCTCAATGTTACCTGAGCAATTTGTGGGTAATAGAGCCGGATGAATCGTCTTGAATGGTGATAACTTATTTGACTTTGAAATTACACACCTCTCCAGGCGAATGTATCAGTTCATCTCCTCATTCCAGCACCCAAACCTTATGATTACCAATCAATGGCCCCTAAACATCTCGGTAATGAACCAGTAGATTTAGCATTCGTATCTAGATGGATCCAAACAAAAAAATTCGCTTCTGAAACAACTAAGAAACATCATAAGAAAATCGTTGTATTCAATTTCCTGTGGTGAACATTTTGTTTGCTCCAAAATCATGATTCCCACTCGCATTTCATGTTGGACCACCCTGACCAATTGTGGTGCAGTGCCTGTCAGGTAAATCCTTCCAAGTTCAAACTTAGTTAACTTCAGCAATGATTACTCTTTTACAATGATAATATAAATATGTTTATCGATTATACCTCTACATTCTACATGGTACACACCTCTATAAAATTAGGTATGGAGATTTTCCGTAGGTTGAATCACTCACACATTGAATCCTCAAACCGTCAAAATTTGACAACATGATGATCTAGATTTGTTTAAATTTGAGAGATAATGTTGAACTGTAAGTCAGATGAATCTCCATTAATTTCATCATCCTTGGGTCAATACACTAATGTCGAATTCTTGCAATTCGAACAACTCCACAACTTCCATCTAATTTTGATTAAATTAATTTTCGGTTGGGGGCTAGGAAGGTTAAAAACTACAAATATTAACGAAGAAATGAATTTTCAAAGTTAATATTCTCCCATGTTGCACTGCTGGGATCTTCCTACTGATGGACGGACAGCAGGACTTTACTTTTTTCCTCAGAAAACACGGAAAGTTTGTTTTCAAGAATGTTTTCTATAAACCTAATCTTCTCATCATTTTCCTCATTTGAAGGTGAAGTCAATGATTTGTATCATAGAGGAAGCAAATCTGTGAGACAAAGTCGTGAGCGAAGAAATAGTTCCTCAATAATCGCATTGGAAGGAGATAATAACCAACAGCTAACAAATTACTACAATCGCTCGACTTGAATAGGAGACCGCTTGATTGACAACGCAAGATCGAATCTTATCTCAGTACGTCCTCGTTACCACGTCTTCAACATTACGCCCGTAAATGTATGAACCCGAGGAAGGCCTCGGTGATAAGCGTGTTCCGTTCAAATTTTTTGTATTAAAATTTATACTAAATAAGTATATTTATTATATTATTTAAAATATAAATTAAATATATGATTATATTAAAATATACTAAATTTATTTATATTCATCTTATTTTCACTCGAAGCAGTCCATTCATCGAGTGCCCAAAAACAACTTAGTCAACGAAACGGAGGATAAAGGAGTGCCGAAAAACGGATAAGATCTTTTCATTCCAAAAATACCTTATGCAAGATAAACTACTAAAATACCAACATGTATTATTTCACTAAGTTTCTCCACAAAATGCATAAAATCTTTATACTTATACCTATACTTTGTACTTTATACTTATACCTCTATATCTACATTAACCATAATTGCTAACGAAGTTGAGCAAAAACTTTAACGATCGCCAGTGTTCCTGACGGATATGTCTTCAAGATTAACCTGGAACACATGGTCTAGCTCGTCTCTGCTCAATAAACTAGCATGATACATAAGCCTACGAAGTCTAATACTTCTCGCTGAATTACATAGCACAAATAAAACTCCGGACGGACGACGGACTGATTCGATTTTTGAAATCTACGTATCTTAAAGCGTAACTAAACAGCAAATTTTGAGAGGGGGGTTAAAAAAAATTTCTTGGCTGATTACAAATAATGTTCACTTTGCAAATATCATTCGAATTGAAAACAAAACAATAAAACAACACGATGATGGATGATGGAAACTGAGATCAGGGTGAAGGAAAACGGAGTAGAAAATGAATACAAGATGTTGGTTATCTTGAATTCAGCGTCAGGTTACATACAAAACATTTGATAACAGACGACGTGTGAAGACGCGTGAAGCACCGAGCTTGCACCGTAGTAACAGCCAGCGTGTTAATGAAATTTTGATTTTCCCTAGTTTCACGTACATCGTACTAGAACACAATAGTAACCAGGAACTCTCCAATAATAAGTGAATTATAATATTAAACGCAGTAATTATGAGCGGCGTCCACTGTATTACTTAAGTTTAAATCGATTTTTTTCACCATGGAACATGTTCATGGATACTCTATTTGATTTTTAATTTCTTCTTTTAACGTCTCTTTTACTTGGTTTCTTCTGTTTTTTTTACTTTGCATTTTCTTTACTGAATTTTCCTTTTCGAATTTATATATATAGTCACGTAATCACCTACAAAACACGGTTTGTTGTGATGGTTGTAATAATCCTACCTACTCAATTTTGTGACCTAAAAAATTATCATTTTTAAATCTCTCTATTTCGAGTTCTTCAGGTACTTGGTGACTCTTCATACGAGTCCAATATTGTTCAATTTTAGAATTTGTTATTTGTTCAACTTTTATCATGTTTTTCCGGGAAAGCTCGTCCTTGCAGTTTTCTTGGATTTCATATGTAAAAATTGTATCCTCTTATTCTTCCTGTAGTTTCTTCCAATTCTCATTGGATGTTTCAAGTCTTTTGATGAGCTTCAGTGTGAAGCGTATTCATTTCTGATAATATTAGGTCACTATTCTCCTCATCCAACCATTTATTTGCGTCATTTAATTCAGTAGGTAAGTGTTTTAATTTTACCTTAGACATAGTCCCATATTCCGTTTTTTGGAGCAGTACTTCTGCCTGATTTGACTAGTCTGTATAGGTCTCCTTTCCTGATAGAGGGTGGGTTAAATCACAAATCAAAAATTTCATAATTCGTCAATTTTTTTCAAAACCACACTTTTTTCAATTTCACCAATGTGGTCGGTACAGTGGTAAGTTGAATACGAAATTAATATATTTAACGAATTTTTGCATGGTCATGCCAACAGGCTATTCAAGTTCAAGTTATTATGTAGACAAAAAGTTTAAAAGGTTTTATTTTACTCCATGGAACATGTTTAAACCTTGACTAATTTTCCAGAAAATACCTATTGCAAACGAAAATAGTGAACCTTCGAGTAATAATTTGCAATGGCTTAGCTAGTGCTTTGATCAATACAGAAATACGAATGCCTCTATGTCGTCATAGAAAGTCATGAATAATATAGAAGTCATGAAATGCTCTTCACTAGTCAGAGATGGTCCAACAGACACACAAAAACTCTGCAAATTATTATTACACAAAGGTTTGTAGTTTCTGTATTAGATTAGCCTTTCCACACAGATCAGTGGTATATCATTATACAACTCAGTAAACAGAAAAGGGTTCACCCTCTCATAGCAGTCTTTCTTAGAGATTGCAACTAATTCAGTCGCCTCCTTTGTTGAGAACGTCACAAATAGTTTGGCCTGTTTCATGTCTGAGAGGTCTCGCCAGTATAATTGTATTAGCTTTTTCCTCTTCCAGTTGTTAGCCACATACTGTAAACAGCTTTTGGTAGCTCCAAAGATTGCTTCTGATCTTGAGGCAGGTTCTCTGCTCATCTTTCCGCATGAAGATCAGCAGCTTTATTACCCTCATCGCCAGCAGCGCTGAGGAAGATGACCTGATTGTACTGGGTTACTGTTTTAAGGGTCATCAGTCAATCCCAGACCAGCTTTGAATTTATAGTGAAGGAAGCAATGGCCTAGCCTGACTGCCGGATAAAATGTATGCTCTAGCACCATCGATATACTTGATGTTGGTAGTTTGGTCGGCCGTAAGTACTTATCGTTTCGTTGTTATTAGTCGGGATGCGGCCCAAGGAAAATAAATGAAATTATTTCATTCATTGTTTTATTTGATTTGATTGATTCGTCCTGTTACTGAGGACATCTTCAGATCTCTACACGGACAAAACAGGTTTTTATTTATTACATTTTGTTTTGTTTATTACATTTCTGTTTAACATATAATGCCTGTTTTGTCCGTGTAGAGATCTGAAGATGTCCTCAGTAAGAGGACAAAACGTTACCAAATAAAACAATCATTCCGACTAATAACAACAAAACATCGATATACTTGTCCAGCATCTCTTCAGCACGCTGTTAGTATAGCATGGATCTCTGCCTGGCAGATCGCGATATTTGCCCCAAGGGACAACCAATAGGACGTTGGACTCACGATGCCCACACCCGACCATTCTTGCATAACTGATCCATCCGTGTATAGCTTCATTCAGTGTTTGTTTCACAATCTCCACATATGCAGTGAGGAGCCATTGCATCAACTGAGAGACAGTAAACTACTTTTCCAATCAATATTGTTTCGGACTACGTTGTTAGGCTTTTCCCGATTTAGGATATCACGGAAGGTCGAGAAGAGTTTAATACGGCTAAAAACCATTTCAAGAGCTTGTTAATCATTTTGCAAAAAAAAACCGCATTCCAATCAGCCTTGCCGATGTACTAGTATACATATATATAATCACCGATCTATATTAATATTAATGTATGAATCGTTCTCCGATTCTTCGTTCACATGAGTTGGTTCATTGTTACAGAGACCGAGAGTGGATTCGATATACAAATCAGCAGTTCTTTCACATCACCAAGACACCACAAGAGGAGGAGTCACATGGCGTGTTCTTAGATGGGTACTTCTTCCGTTGTTTGTTCTACTTCTACTGGGAGCCACAATATACACAGTTATTTGTGAGTACAAAAAAAGTTCAATTCTTCTATGTCTAATAGACTATACTGAGCGATTTGATTATTATTTGATGACAATTTATCTTTCCGAAAAGCTAATAGATTTCCATGTACACACCCTAATAACTTATATTAGTTGTGTTATGGAATATAATATATTATGATAGATCCAACGCAACCGTACTCTCCTACAGTGTACGTGGCTTTACCTTCCGAGTCTATTATAAATGATTTTTTTCTCCTGAACTTGTGAGGTCAAACTGGAATTTCAGATATTTGACATGGTTCTTCAAATTGCGTACTCTCAATATGTTTTTAATTTATTAATTCTACTTCCTCATCGTTTAATTTATCATTCTGCTGGTTTCCAATTCCAAACCACAAAAATACTGTTGACAAGATTTTGAGAATATCACTGAAATATTAGTTTAAATGGGTTTCATTACCCAAAAATAGTAATTAATTTCAAAATTAAAGAAAATTTTCAACTTGCACTTTTTCTCAACAAAACGTTTAAAATGTTTTAGTGATCTTAAGAATGTATTATCCTAAATAGAAAATTATAAATTTTTTCTCTAGATCTATAATACATTCCTAATTCAAACACTTTTCACTTTCAGTAACTCTGGAAAATTCTTAAAACTTCTTGATGGGGGTGGGTTTCAGACCATTCTGAAGCCAAATTCACTATAAAAAAAAAAGGTCTGTGTGTATGTGAAAGCATGTGTGTCACTTTTTTCACTATATTTTACGCTTCCCAGGCCACAACAATTTTCCACCGATTTTTTATATTCTTTCTGTGTTCGATCTTCATTTTCGTCTAGCTTTGAAAAAAACCTCCGAAATTTTGAATTTTTCCTGGTGGGAGAGTGAAGGGGATAATTACCAATCCTTTCAAGTGCTACCTGAGCTACTATTTCCTACCGATTTTTGTTATTCTTTTCTGTTCAATCAGGAATTTGTTCTAGTTTTGGAAAATACTTCAGGAGTTTTAAATTTTAATATAGAAAAGAGAGAGGTAGTATCGATAAATCGTTATGGTTTCTCATCCGCTTTTGTTGTGATATATATATAAATGAGTGAAAAGTAGGGATTTCATTTTTACAATAGATGGTTTGTGAGGACGAATGATGGTGGGAAAATGGACTGCACTATTCATCAATAGCTGCAAATGATTTTCGTGATTCTTTTTTTGAATTACTGTTTTAATATTTTGCTCGAAGTACTCTCTGCGAAACCAAATTCTTATTGATGGGGGAGATACCGATGAATCTCTAGTTTAACCCTACATCCGTGAATCTTCTTTGTTCGATTTCACAACGTAAAAGCAGATCTTACTGCATGATATTTGTGATGGAGGGAGTAGGAGGACTTGCTCGTAGCACATTCTTGTTGGGTTGTAATGGTGGTGGTTCTTTTATATCCAGTAAAATCGTGGTCTATACTATACGAGCCATACGTCCAAAATGGAAGCAGTTGGTTAGTAAACCACTACCACTTTTACGTGAATAAGAACACAAAAGGAATTTTAAATCAGAAGAACCGGCCCAGAGTTGCTCAACGTGAAAAAATTATTATTTTTTTAAATAAATTGTTGAAATTGAAAAAAATATATATATACATATATATGTTTATGTAAATACATCTTTATTTAGTAATTTAGTAAATATCTTTATTTCTTCTTTTCAGGGCTTTCAGCGATACAACCGAGAGAAGTTCAAAATACCACAGAAATATCTTCGCCCAAAGAGTTTTTGACTGATTTAGAAACTCAACGACGTTTGGCTGCCCAGCAGTTACCTGATAATTCTCTGGGTAGGCACTTACCTATTTAGTTCATGTGTGTACGTGTACATCCCAGTAAGATATTATTATCTTCTATGTATACGTGAAGTGATTCAATTTCGCTCACTCCTCAAATGAAATCTTAAAATTAATCGTAGATTTAAAAAGCTGCAAATTATTACACAAAGGATTCTTATTTTTGTATTGAATTACCCTTCTACGCAGAACGTTTGTGTATAATTTATTAATAACAAAATTTAGGTATTATACACTATATAAATATAACTGCACAGACGTAGACCTACCGAGGAGAAATTAATTAAACTGAACACCTCAATTTACTAGTCCTTCAGTACCATTTAACAATCACCTACTTACGCTTTACATGTACATCTACATGTGATAAAACTTACAATTAACTCAATTTCACCAAGTGAGAATTATTCTATTGGAATTATATAAGGTGATGCGATCGTCGTAGTTTACGAGGCGATTTCCACTGCGTTCCCCCAGTTATGATTTGCTCCCATGTTGTTGCTCCCATGATGCCTCCATGCTCCATGTAGATGCCTCGTATAGTCTCTGGGCTTCTGGTACGTGGGAAGGAAGAGGGATGTCACCCATTCCTTTCAACATTCCTTCAGAACTACCAACATAAGATTGGTTTCAAATGAAAAGTTCCACTAGCAAGTAAGTAATTAATAACATTTTTTTAAATTTTGAAGCCGTTTCAAAACTTATTTTTTTGCAAATTTGGTAAAATGTATATGCTATTATTCGTTTACAATTTATTGAATTCATCTGAGTTAGATGATTTTCCTGTATAAACCATGAAATTATTATTAGTGAACACTGCCGATCCAACTTTTGCATCAGAAAGTTTGTTCGGTATCAAATTTCACCGTATTAAGACGATCAGGAATGATATTGGCTATAATATCATTGGGGTGATAGGTATTTGCTTCAAGATTCATTACCTTCATGCTGGTTCCAGACGTTGTATTTATATTAGAATTTTCCCACAGAGTTTCCATTTCTGACTTCTGTATCAGAAGTTGATTGGTCAAGAATTAACTTATGAGTCCACTTAGTAGTTTGTTATTTCCACCCATCATTCCCAAAGAGGCATCATAATGAATCCTAAGGATAGGTTATCTATACGCTTTAGGTTGAATCCTACGCCTAGGTTAAATAGAAAAGAATTCAGTTCTCTAGAGCACATCAGCTTATCAAGATGCCATTAATGTGTGGCTTATATCACCTTTTCACAGCAATGAAAGGGAGGCTTTTTTCGAATGTCACTTGCGTAGATTCAATAGAGAAGAAATCAGCTTTGGGGCTTGATCAGCTAATCGGGGCAACTAAGCACTTGATTTATTAGGAGAGCTCATAATTTGGTAATGGATTTTTATGGCAACATTTTTGGATGGCCAGGGCAGAAGAATGTCTTGTAGAGTTACTAACTATTTGGTTTGATCAATTGAGACATTTGTACCTAAGGATGGTGCTAAATTCATATTTTTTAATTCTTCCAGGAAGAACAGGCGCGGATATTGATATTCCCCAGCCGCATGGAGATCTTCAGACTATCGTCGACGATGAAAGTTCCGCCGAAGATAATAGCACGACGAGCCCGCTCGCTGAGGAAGTCTCTTTCATAGACAGGTAAGCAACATAACAATTTTCCCTCGTGATTCTTATTCACTAGCTTTACTTAATAAATTGGAATCTTGTGAATTGTAACTATGTTACAAGATTTAATATACATCTACTTGGATTAGAAACTTACAAATTGCTGAAATATCACGTTCCCCCTTTAATCATAAGACTCCTCCCTAGACAGCCTTTTCCTCTGATAAGTTACTCCTTTATCGACTATTTTTGGAGGAAATCTCATAATTAATGTCATGGAAACTGATTATCCATGTTGTAGGTAGGTATGAAACATACGAATGTTGATAATGTAATGAGATTAATAATACCGTTGATACCAGTCAAATAAAAATTATTAAGTTTGGATTACGCCATCCAGTTGCTCTGGTAGGTAGGTTGTGAAGGGAGGATACAAATGTATGGCCTGTCCTCATGCTTCTAGATTTGTTTTTATTTCCATGTGCTTTCGCCCATTCCAGGCCTCGTTAGGGATTTATAGATAAGGTTATTATTTTGAATGCCCCATGTGGTCCAACCAATTCAATTTAAATTGTCTACAAATATTTCGCCTATATATTGAAACCTATATTGGGCCTATTTTTTGTATAGCCTCCTCCTCTTTATTCGCATATCAAGATAGTAAGCTTAAACTCTAACACTAATAACTCACAACTCATCTATAGCATCCTTTCATTAATATTCCAACAACAGTTATCCAGAAGCTAGCAAGCCTACATCATACTGGCTTTTCTCCACAAGAGATTTATAATTGCATAGAAGATATATTGTTAACCAGCAGAGGCATGAATATCAAGCTAATAATCTACCATATGGTAAACACCAAACAGACCTGGCGGCTCCACTTATTATGTTCTATCTATAGAAGAGTATTAACTTCACCCTACCGAAATGAGCAGAAACCAATTATGAATAAAAACTAATCTAGATTCATGAGAGTTTGCTATACATATTTATCCTCCCCTCACAACCTATCTACCAGATAAAAATAATTTTAGTCCTACACATATACAGGTATACCTTGCGAGCGAAGCGAGCAACATCCCCGAATAAACTTTTCGTGGTTCCACGTAGTCTCTGAATTTCACTGTATATTCAACATTTATAATGACATTCTCGGAATGTTCATACAAGAAGATCGTTTTATTGAATTGAGTTTTATAAGATTTAATTTGTTTGTAAGAATTTCCAACAGAAAAAAACGTCTGCCAAGTTGGGTGGGCAGTATAACTTCCTCAAGAGGTTTTACAACGAGGCGAAACATCCCCTACATGTTGATACCCGAATTGCATACATTTTCCTTTTTCTACTTAGTTTTAACGTCATACTTGGAGTACGCATCTTCTGTATGGATTCCATTCCAGATGGTATCCAAACAATCAATATTCGATGAGACACTAAAACGGCTTGAGATCTAGAATTGCATTTAGTGAAGATACGTAGTGATCAAATTTGATGTATGAATTAAAATCCTTTTTTCTCGAGGTCAGCGTATTATTATTGAACTGATAAGACAGCATACTTAATTATTGAAGCAACTTTAACCTACAGAAAGCCCCGTTGAATTAGCTGTCACATTTAATACGTTTCCCTATTTCTGGTTGATTATAGTCTTGAAATGAAATGTACTCAGGATGTATTCTTTATCGATTCAATTCAATTCAGGTTGATATCCTCGTTTAATCAAGCTCCCACCAAGCGGCCGACGACGCAGCCTGACGATGTTCCGTCGTCTGATCTCTCGGTGAAGCAGTTCACCAGCCTCGGGGAAACCGGCTATGTCCGACATCTCCCCAACGGTCACAAATATGGCGAGTACCAGGTAACCACGAAACTATAGCAGATATGAAGATCGACCCCAAACCATAGATCTTTATTATATTAGGTCCTTAGGTACTATAAAGCCGAGTACCTTACCTGTCTTTTGCCAATTCGGAATGAATTGTTTACGCCGTATTTTAAGGGAGTTATCGTACGGTGTTTCACACTTGGTGTAACAATGAATTGGGTGAAACTAGACTGAAAATGGAGAAGAATGCCACCAACCGCACCTTTCTATCTCAATCCGTTTACGAGACATGATATGTTAGTTTTTTTTTTTTTTTTTTTTTAGAATGCCATGTTATTTGCCATAAAAACCCACGTTCCTCGACTTTAGACCGACTTTTTTAACTTTTGACCACATTTTCGGATTCAGCGTTAAATGTCCTATACGCGTAGTGCACATTCATACTCAAAAACGAATTCCTAAGGACCGCAATTGCAGTTTAAACATTGAAAATTGAAAACAAATTAAGTTTCTGAAAATGCTACATAAACTACATTTCCAAAGAACGTGCTAGAAGCTGTCAAATTTCAGGAAAACTTGCGAATTTAATCAACATTCTAATGGTATGGTCTACTTTACCGTTCCTTGTTAATATTGGAGAAATGCATGTATGAATGCGAAAAAACAGTAGATACCTACAAAAATACGAGTACCTACCTACCAGAAAATTAACAAAGGGATTCTCAATTTTCTTGTGTGTTGCCATTGTAGTGATATGAATCAGATTGATGATTTCAAGGATATCAGGGCAAAATTAAATCCTCGTTGTGAGTCAGAGGTCGTTTTACTGAATTTCAGTACACAAAAATAATGGATGTCACCAAACAAATGTACGAACTGAGTAGTAGGTGGAAACGAAAATAAACCGCAAACAGAATTTAGTCTTCTCTAAAACCACCAAAACTGACATGAATGTAGCAGTAAATAAAGAGACAAAACGATTAACAAGAGCGATATTATGAGATTATAAATGCAGTTTACAAGTATTTTCAATTGTCAATGTTTGAACTGCAGTCGCAATCCTTAGGAGTTCGTTTTGATGTGCACTGTATGAATGTGCACTTGACGTTTAGGAAATTTAACGATAAATCCGAAAATGTGGTCAAAAGTTAAAAGTTGTTTTAAAGTGGAGAAACGTCGATTTTTATGGCAAATAACGTGGTTTTCTATTAAAAAAATAAATAAAATAAAATATAAAAAACATTTAAAAATCATATATTATCTTGGAAACCGATTGAGATAGAAAAGTGTGGTTGGCGGTTTTTTACTCCATTTTCAGTCTAATTTTACCTAAAAGTAGTAGAAGCATTGTTTTCAATTTCGGGACAAAAAAAAATTTTTTTGGACTCCTCCAAAATCAAAATTTCCACTCGCATTTTACGTTTCACACCATTCTGAACAACTTTGGTTCCGTATCTGTCTGTTTGTGTGTGTGTGTGTGTCTGTCGTGTGTCCGCAAATCCTTGTAACAAGCTTATTTTCCACAGTTTTCATCCGATTGAATGACATTTCCAGGGAATGTGCGGGCTAGGGGGTAGACGGTCCCCTATCAGTTTCGTCGTTCTTGACTCAAATACCTCACTCTGCGCATACGCAATTTCAGTCATCACAAATTTTTACGAGAAGCGCAAAATTTTCGAGTTATTCGCAAAAAACCAATTATTGGTCAAAATTTTGGTTGGCAAACCTCAGATTTGAGTTCAGCAGCCCAAAATACCCCATATAACCCAAAATTACAACTCCACCAAAATTTTCCGCTAAAAAACACAAGCTGCCTGGACTAATATATTCTGCAGTAGAAATCAGTTTTACGATTATAGGAAATTTTGTGAATATTTTCGTCAATCCCAGTTTTGTTCATAGAAATTCATTACTTACGTCCCAATTTATCATTTACAAACTTTGTCTAAAACAAATAATATTTTGCTGCATTTGATGCATTTTTCTATAATTGCCGAAAACTTTTTTGTGGCTTTTTTACAAAATAATTAATATCATGTACAAGGCAATGATCAGTTTATTAAACAAAATTACGATTAAATGCAGCGGTCACAATTTTCCTTGGCGCTCAACTCATTTCATGTAAATGCAACGAAATCATTCAGAGAGTAAATTGTAAAAAAGTAGCTATATTTTAACACATTAAACCACATCTACATGTACATTATGCCACCGTTTACCCGATTATGAATGTTAACCAGCGTTTCATAGGACAGTAATTTTTGTTTGTTCTTCATTTCATGTGATCAAGTCCGTACCGTCGATGACGAAATATCTATCTCTGAGTACGACAGCGCTGCCTGTATCACCTACTTTGCCGAGCCTCAGACCGAAAGGATACGAACAGTCCACTGAATCGCCTTCCAACGCATCCGAAAGTGAGTTGAGCTAAGCTGGGTATTCCTTTTAGAATACGACCTATTGAATTGCTCCAGCTAAATATTATAACATAATGAGTGAATTTCAAAATTTTTGCGATTGTCATATTTGTTTGGTGTTATTAACTCAGTTTTTCCCCATATATTTGAGCAGTTCTTGTGTACACAATTTTTTTTAGAAGGAATTCACCTTTACCTAAACATTTTTTTGATGTTGAAATTATCCACATTTACTCGGACGTTTTGTTTAAATATGAGCTCATATTTGCGACTAAGAGTTGATGAAATGGAGTGGCTACCCCTTCAAAAGCCGAGGCAATTAGCCTGCAACAACTAGAGGATGATTTGGAAGCCCAAAGTTATAACCTCAAGGGCGGCAGTTGCAAGAAACGGGAAGGACTGTCCATCAAATATTACTATTACCCCACCCATCCCTGACGGTCTCTAGACGTCCACAACCATCTTACCACAATAGCTATTAAATAAAAAAACTTTAAAAAAACATTGACTGACCCCGAAACTACAGGCCTTAGCTACCCCGGCGCAGACACGAGTGTATAAATGTACATTAACCCCCCCATTTTTATAATAATAAAAATTAAATCCATTAGAATCACAATTTAGAAGTTGAACCAATGACCTCGCTTTCAGTAGTATTTCATCTTATTCCATCTTATCTTGTTCATTACAACCATCAAACGGGTTGAAAGGTTCGTTATAACGTGGTTGAGTTCATTTACTGAGTTGGCCCTGCAGTGTTCCAGCGCCCCGAGTTCTGGAGCTGGGTCGTGAACTTCTTACTCTGAAATGTAGGCAGAGTTGTGAACCGAAGACTAAAAAGATAACCTCGCTGAGACGTATTTAATCTTCCCTGCTTTAATCCTGATGGATAATCCCTGCTGGAATCCTAGTGGGAGATTCACTGGGAAGGCACTCCAGTCGTCCAGTTAATGAACCCACGAGTCTGGGGTCGGTTTCGACGTATTTGCCCACGCTGAATCGAATGGTAACACTTGCAGATCTCTACAATTCCGTTATTAGCGAGTTTTGCACTTGGACTCACAAATTTATATATTGATATGCTCAATTGTATGTGTTTTTTGGGGGGAAAACCTAGTTAAATGAAGTGAAAAACTCGGTTATTACTGAGTTGGGGAGACCGGCAAGTGTCACCGTTTAATTCGAAGTGAAAAAATAACGCGGAACCGAACCCAAATTCGTAGGCTCATGTAGGATCTTGTTTCCAGAAAACCCTCGATTTCATTGAATAACCCTCATTTTTAACATTTATACAAATTTTTCTTCTCATAAATAGCAATGTTAAATTAAAATTTACTATACCATTGGAAAGAGCAATAAATGAACCAGTTTTTATGAGATTAGTCAGTTCCCTGGAATTTTTTTGGAAGAGTTGAAACGTTTTAAACATTTTCAGAAATTTTATTTGTTCAAATTCGTCTATGTTTGAGCTGCTGTTGTGGTCTGTAGATGGGTATATTCCTGAATCAAAGTGCACCACGCTTACAGAACATTTAACACTGGTTCCAAAATCGTGGTCAAAAGTGAAAATTGAATGAATTATAGTGGAGAAATCTCAAGTTTAAAAGGAAAAAACACAGTTTCCCCTTTTAAAAAAACTTACAAAATCTTACCTTGAGAACGAATCAATATAAAAATTGGGGGTTGTCGTCATTTTAGTCCATTTTTGATGAGGTTTAAAGCAAACATATTTTTGCATCTGCGAGCAGTTCACCCCATAGGTATAGTTCTAGTACCTAGTAAGTTTCATAATTTTCCGTATGAAATAAGAATCTTTTCATTTCCTTAATGAAATAAGATCAGTGGACCTGTTTTACACGCTCAATCAAGCCCTTTGAGTATAAAATAATATGGAGGGCTATTGATTATCAACTCTGTTTTCCTGTCAGTTGATACGTGCCGCTGGCGTCGCGCTGGATCACGAAAATTACGCTTCTCGCCACGCACCTGCTCTAATAAACGCGTAGGAACTAAATATTAGTCAATAATTTAATCACAAAACATCCTGCGTCAAACAATTTGAGTAAGCATATTCGAATACGATTCATAGAAAACTATTTTTGGTACCAAAGAATACGGGATTAACGATTACCATCTCACATGACATCAGTTGATTGGTGTTCGGCCATCTTGAAAGTTGCGTATTTTACGTGGTCCATCGTGACAAAAGCGGCACTTATGGTTTGACAATCCAACGACCACTAATTATCTCCCTATTTGATAACTGCTTTAATGTTTTTGAAATGATTTATGAAGTTCATTGTGTGTTTTATTTTATTGTTGTTTCTAATATTTATAAGGTAAAGAGAATAAGCTGCATTAATAATGAACGTTATATTAATTTGTAATTTCTACTAACGCTGTAGTACTGAATAGATTATCATTAATTGTGAGTAAATCATGTAACTGGACACCACGAATTTCTAAATTTTGTACTCTTATAGTTGATTCAAGTGGGTATTGAAAACACTACGTTGATGATGTTTACACTAAAACTGTTTCAATTATGTATTTTTTGTAAAGCTTACTCGAATGTAAGGAGCGTACATGCTCAAATACATTTAATAAATAAATATCTCCCTATATTTTTATACTCGAAGATCAAGCTTGACGTCCGTTGTGATTGAAATCGTTTCAGGCGCCTGTCACTCGCCGCAGCTGGGGATGTGCCGCGGCGTGATCCCGTGGGACCTCACGTCCGTCCCGTCGCTCCCGGGGATCACGTCGATGGAGTCGCTGAGAGACGCGATGCCCTACTTCGAGCTCATCATCGACTCCGGCTGCAGCCCGCGGGCCCGCCAGTTCCTCTGCTCCCTCCTCGAGCCCGAGTGCATGCCCCTCGGCTCCCCCGTCACCCCGCCCTGTCGATCAGTCTGTAAAGGTACCTACTTCCAGACCTCATAACCACCGTAGTAACCGAACTTCATTGAATCAAAAATATTAGATACTAGCTGGTTCACCCGTGCGTTGCACAGGTTGACTTGAACATTATCAAATAGCCTGTGACCCAGTTTAAAGTAATTCTGATAGATTCGCCCACTCAGATCCCCAGTTGGTTCAGAAACGTTCAAAACGCTTTAACATCCTCTCCAACCTCCCCTCCTTACTGGGTCAGATTTCAAAAATTTGATAAAATTAGTCTTTGACTTGAATTAGAGTACCTAATCCAAACATATTCGACAATCAAATCCCCCAGTTCGTTCACTGATGACAAAGATACCCTATCCCCCCCTCACCGCCCCCGCCTTCCCCTAACCCCCCTCCCCCCTCTATGGGTTAGATTTGAACATTTTCAAGTACCCTGTGATTTAAGTTAGAATACTTCAAACATATTAGACAACTCAGGTCCCAGTTCGTTCAGTGACGTTCAAAACGCTTCAACTTCCCCACCCCTCCCCCTTCATTGTGGCTCAGATTTGGAAAATTTGAAAAAAGTAGTCTTTGACTTGAATTGGAGTAATCCAAACATACTCGACAATCAAATCCCTAGTTTGTTCAGTGATGACAAAGATACCCCATTCCCCCCTCCTCCCTTAATACACCCCCTATGGGGCAGATTTGACATTTTAAACCTTTTAAACCTTCTCTGGACTTCCACAAATAATTTAAACCCAAAATTATTCAAATCGGTCCAGCCATTCTCGAGTTTTAGCGAGACTAACGAACAGCAATTGGTTTAAATATATATAGATAATTATCACAATTGTAACCAGGTATAACCGAATGAATGAATGAAAATGAATGAATGAAAGAAAGAAAGATTTATTCCAGCGTAAATAGACAAGCATCAACATTGTGGCATGTACAAAATAAATGTCTTCAATAATCTAAGTGGAGATTGCACGGAATTGCCCTTCCCCAGCTCCAAGAGACAGGCTCTGTGCGGTGTGGCGGAGTAGACAATTTAAGTTTTAAATACAAAATCCAACTCGTTAACACACAAATAAATAACTTCAATAGCAATACATACAGATACAGATCGTAAAACCTACAAAACCTAAATTAGTCTATGTATAGATACTGCACATAATGTTTTTGCAAGTGTCTGGCCCCAATGAAATGAGCCAAGAGAAAATTGTTTTTCTTATAGTTCAAGCGAGAGTGCTTTCCCGATGTCTGGAGATAATTAGGTAAAACTCTAAAAATGTAGGGGAAACCATAATAAACATGACGGGATGTGGACCATAAACGGGTGGGAGGGACCGGTATGGTGGCTTGAGTAGTTGGGCGTATTTGCCGAAGCACGAGGGTAGTTGAAAAAATCGGGGTGCTTATGAAAGAAAGAGAGTGCAGCTTTTAGGTAAAGCAGCTTTTAGGTTTATTTAGAACTAGGTTCTTCGCGGAGTTTGGAAACAACAGATTCAACTTTTTACATGTTATAGGAACCAAAGAAACTCAAGTACAATACATACCTGGCAGAAGATGTAGAAAGAATTCATGATTATTAGAATTTGTCAGAAACATGAAGAACACACCGCACCTATTTGCGGTTTTCTTTGTGTTGTCTTGGGTTTTCCAGACTGACCTTTTATATGCGACTGACATACTGAATAATTATTCACAAAACCGATCACTAAATTCAATGAAAATAATCAAGACAACTCAAAGAATCGAGTCCGAAAGAAATCCACTCATTCCGTTTCAAAAATGTAATGAGTGCATGTACTTCAGTACACGTACTGAAGTACAAACGAAATAAACGAATTAAAAAAAGTAGCTTTTTATTGGAAAGTTGAATAGTTGTTTAAAATTGTGTTGCCAGATAAAAAAAAAAAAAATTTATACCGTGAAGGTAAAATGTTCTATTTTAGTTCATACCTGATATTCAAAAGTTCGTAAGCAACTAATTAGTGGATGCATTTAACAAAGCGCTTTATTTTCAACTGTGAGTAGAGAGACGTATTAATAATTACTAGGGACATGGTGGAAGAAGAGCATAGGTGCTCAACTAATGTGCTACTGTGTAAAATTTTTGAAAATTCCTGAATTGAATGTGTTAGTATACTCTGATATGTTAATAGTACCAGTGTTAATAGTAAACTCTATCTACTGTTAATGTATACCAAATAACTTATTCCTCAGCTGTTGCCGAGGCCTGCAGTGATTTCATCTTGGATGTTCTTGACCTGTCCCAAGTCTTCCAGTGCGACAACTATCCCGAATCAGATGGAGCGTGTGTCAACTTGGGTAAAGGTGAGGAGACAAGCTGGAGCAACTAATAATAAAAAAAGTTTCAGTCATACAGCATGATCGTAGGAGCGAATTTTCTTAAATTACCTACCGTATTATATTATGTTAAACTGTATAGAAATTTGAGTGATTTCAGTGGAAAAAAATTGTTAGAAACCAATTTTATTGCGGGAAAAAACGCATCGGTACTAAATAAAATTCGATGATTAAAAATGATTTTGGATTTTCAGGTTTTTTTGCAGTTTTTATAGATTTTTCAGCAAACATTAATGCAATTTAAGTACGATTTTCAGCATAATTTTGTGCAAAATTATTTTAATGTCCTAGATAGTCGTTGATAATTTTGTTTTGACTGAACCTCCGCTATAAATTATAAATTTAACGATTTTTGGCCAATTTGAGCCATTTTTAGTGATTTTTTTAGTACATTTTTTGGGAGTTGACTAATTTAATGTGCTCAAAAATTATTGGCCAAGGAACTCATCCTTTCGTTCAAAATGCTCGATTTCTTGGCGCAAGAACGGGATTTCTATCGCAATCCTAACGATAGTTATCGTCTAAAATAACATATATATGAAAAAGCGCAATCTTTAGGAATCGCTTCAGAATGCTTCAAAACGGATTTCAATAGAGAAATGTTTCAAAAATTTTAATTTTAAAATTCCGAGCCATTGCAATAGCTTTATTTTCTACGAAAATTCGCTAATTGACATAGATACCTACTATTTGTTTCCATTTTCCATGTTAGGTACATACAATCAGGTTACTTATTTCATTATTCCCTAAATTCGACTTACAGTATGCAAAGTAAACAATACATTTTATAAGGAAGCATACCTAGCAAGTTCATAATCTCTCTCAACCTAAAAATGTGTCTTTATAATGAAAAATGAAAATTCTGAATTGTATAGCCCTACGAAATGAAATGAAAATCACCTTTATTCTTCCGTAATAATAACTATTACTTTTTGATTACGTTTTAATATTGCTTGCTAAAAATTAAACAGTATAAGTGTAAATTGATTGCCTCTTGACATTGGCGAAAAACTACAAGTACCACCACACAATGGAGCAAGCTCTGTGCTGTGTGGGGGAGTCACATTGGGTGTGCCAAAAAACCACCTCTGTTTAATACGAAGGTACCTGTTCCTATTTTTAAATTTCTATTTAACAAAATCATAGAACATCAGTTTTCCAGTTCTGATTAGCCATGAAAAAACATGTCTTTGAATGCACTACGGTAATAAAAATGGGGTGAACAAAGGGATTGGAAACAGTGGAGAAGATATGGTAACCGTAGTATATAAGCTGGCTAGATTTGAACTTGTTAGACGAAGTTGATGGGATGACGACTTGGGTTGAGATTCTTATGTTGTAAGGAGATGCTTCAGATCTTGTTTTAACCAGGTTGGGTGTTAATGATAAAACATAAATGCAGCCTTAGCATATAACTGTTTTAAGGTGATAGCTGTTGGACCAGATCAACTGTTGGATGTCTCATAACGTCGATTTCTTATTATTTGTTGGTCCGATTTCGTTCAAACTCGGTAGGTAATTGGGTATATGTTCTACAAAAATGCCCTATAAATTATATCGCGATTGGTAGAGTAAAAACCGTTGCGCATGCACGAAACTAATATCGTATGACACAAGCAAAACTCCGAGACTAACGGAACAATTTTGATCAAATTTTCAGGGATTAAGTGGGATACCTTATAGACGGTCCTCTATAACTTTCATTGCCGAAATATAAATATTGACATGCGCGCATGCGCAAACGTTAGTTTATTATAACGTCAATTTTTTATCATCAAAGTATTGGTCCAATTCCGTTCAAACTCGGGAAGTAGATAAATATATGTACTAGGAAAATTCCCAATGAATAGTATCGCGATTGGTGCACTGATAACTATAGCGCATGCATAAAACTAAAATTTATCGACACAGACAAAACTCCAAAACTAATGGACCCAGTTTAATGAAATTTTCAAGAATCGTGCGATTTAGCTCCTAGACGTTCCCCTATAAATTCCATTGCGGAGTAATAGTAGACTGTGCGCATGCGCAAACGTAAATTTCTTATAACGTCGACTTATCAATCATTTCGACTGTAACTTTGTTCTTCAACTAATTCATACGTCCATGTTGCAATGTGTGAGGAAGCTATACTGCCCACCCAACTTGGCAGACGTTTTTATATTATAATGCACCTAAGCTATTGGGGTTCAACAAGACAGCTGACAGAGGCTTCATCACCCAAGTTTTAGTTCGTAAGCATTTCCTTTGTAGTTTCAGTTTTAGACTATAAATTTGCTTAATATTGACCTGATTCTTAGTAATTGTATGAGTACATTATGTATTAATAAAGATGATTCCAATATGTTTGGTGTCTACAACAGGTCAAAGATGTTTGAGTAATGAGATTAGCTGCGGGGATAGCACATGTGTTCCTCACAAATGGCGTTGCAACGGCGTCAATGACTGCCTGACGGGTGCTGACGAAGCGAATTGCACATCCTGCAATAACAACCAGTTTACGTAAGTGTGTTGTGAGGTCAACAAAACCGTCTAGTTCTCAAAATATTCAAACCAATCGTGTGAGATGGTATCCATTCACTGAGCCCCTTCTACCACCTGACTACATTTTTGAAAACATACGAAATAATGACGAAGTAGAAACAAAGCATAGGGTAGCTTTGGGTAATAACTCCCAAAAAATTATGGTTTAGCACGCCAAATGTAATCTGTATGCGTATTGGATTTGCTTGATGATATTTGGTATCTTTCTATCTGGAAAAAATGTTAGCGGCAAAGCATTTAATACAGGCATTACCTATATATGATACCTATGTCTAGACATTTCATATAATGCCAAGACACTTTAAGCAATTTGTAAAACTTTTTCTAGATTTCAAACTTTAACTAGGCAATGTTCATAATTTTCAGGCATTCTTTAGATCAGATTAGTCTTGAACACGAAATATCAAAAGGAATGTGGAATTTGAACAAAATATTACGTACCTATATGTCACGTTCATTATTTTCAGGCATTCTTTAGATCAGATTAGTCTTGAACACGAAATATCAAAAGAAATGTGGAATTTGAACAAAATATTACGTTTATGTCATGTAGGTATAGTGCGACGCCAATATATTTTGCTTCCGAATCTACCAAAAGATTTTGTAGATTCGTGCAATTCTACAAGGATTGTAGAAAACAAAACCATTGTTTTCACTTTCGGGAAGTGAAAAATTATTTGTCTACAAAATCAAAATTTCCACATGCATTTTACGTTTTAGATCATTCTGAATAACTTTCGTTCCGTATCTGTCTGTTTGTCTGTCGTGAGTCCACAAATCCTTGTAACAAGCTTAATTCCCACAGTATTCATCTTAATTTGATGAAATTTTCAGGGAATGTGCAGATTAGAGTGCAGATGGTCCTCTATCAAGTCTATTGATCCAAAATACGCATGCGCAAAAGTAAATTCCACCAAGCATCATTTTCTCACGCTCTGATCGTAGGGGAATCTAGGGCATACGTACCGAAAGTGATGCCGGTACCGAGCGCATCCTAGCGGATTGTCTCCATACCTAGAGCGCATATATCATTATGTTGTGTATAGTTTGGTGGTCTGGATGCTCCCAAGCTCGCGTCTCAAAAATACATAACATCAAGTAATCAATCCCTTAGTAAAAATTCAGATTAGTTGGACAAATAGATGTAATGATGTAATAGTTTTGTGGAGGTTTGGCGTCAATCCGTTAGGATGCGCTCGGTACCGGCATCACTTCTCAATGCCCCAGACTGTTTTTCTGATCGTCCGATCTCGCTCAAATTAGGATGCTAGTAGGGAGAGATATAAATTTCAATATTATCAATATCATATCAATTTCAATCCGATCGTATCAATATCATCGCATGCACAAATGTGAAATCCTTACAACAAGCTTAATTTCCACAGCGTTTGTCCGATTTTGATGAAATTCTCAAGGAATGTGCAGAATATACTGTAGATCTATAGATGGGCCCCTCAGTTTCATTGTTTCCAAATAAATATTTCACTCAGTGCAAATTTTTATTCCAAAGTAAATTCCATCAAGTATAATTTTCTAACGCTCTAGTCGTCTGAAAACGTACTTCATCTTAATTTACCATTTCCTTCGAGCTTAGGAACCAGCTATGGAATCATAAGATCATTTAAAACATTTCAATAATCTATACATTCATGTTATGGATACGAGGAAGCTATATGCCACACCCAACTAGGTAGACATTTTTTCCTTACCCATGGGTTTTGTTTGAGCAGGAGGTATAAGTAGTGGCATTTGGAGTTGCAGATGACGTATTTTTTTTAAATGCAGTTATAGTAATGCTATTATACGTATCGTTGAGTTATACTTATATTAATGATACTTTGATGTTATCGGGTACTTCTCAGACTAATTACAGAAGCAATGGAGACATTAGTCAAGTCCAATCTGAGTTATAAGGAAACCCTTATGAATTATAGATTCAACATTCTAGAATAACACTTTCTATGAAAACTCAGCGTTTATTGACGAAGATGGGAGGTTCTAAGTATAATTTTCAATTATTTCAACTTCTTGTGTATTTCATCAAATTATTGGAGGCTTCTAGTTATATAGGTATCCTGTGAAAACTACATGTTTCATATATTCTGTTTTTACCTCTTGATAAATTAATGAAACTGAAACATAATGACATAGCCTTGCTCTTGAGTTTATAAACTCAACCCTGAATCAGGAATTACTTTAAATCACGAATGACACTGTTTCCTTCACAAGTTGTAGTCAGACGTACGACCACTATACCTAATTATACTTACTTACACGTGTGTGTGTGTGCTTACTTACACGTGTGTGTGTGTGCACACACACGTCCATGCATATTTCTTTGATTTATATGGATACCCTTGTGTTCAGTTAACAACCGATTGTATGTCGTTCTTTTGACCCTTCTAGTTATTGGGAGTGTAAAAGTGTGATGATTATAAAGTCTTTCACAACGTGATCAACAGGTGTGCGAGCATGGATCGTTGTATACCCTTGGACTGGAGGTGTGACGGTCGACCGGACTGCGACGATGATTCAGACGAGCAGGACTGCGATGATGAAGAAGGTGAACTCCTACCAATAAGTAGCAAAAATATTGTTTTCTATAGGAACTCGAATAGGGCTCAGATAAAATTGCAATCACTAACCCATTTTTTCCCAAAGAGAAGGAGTTTTGAACAGTTTCTTGTGCTTTTGGCTCACTGCGCGAACCACCGTCTACTCAACCCGTGAATTTCAGTTCCTTTCTATCGGATTATTGTTGAAACTCTCTGAGTTCGGAGCTGAACATCTGCACAGATGGAGTATGAAATAGAGTATAGATACCTATATATAGTAATATGAAGAGACATTTGAGATGAGTAGTGTTATGTATTACGGACGATCCACCATAGATAGCACTGGTGTTGATGCTTTATGCAATGAAAAAACGTCTTTACCTAACTGCAATTAGGGTAAGCTTTCTGTTACTGACGCCTATTTAGACTATGTTAGACTATTTAGATTATGGCCTAAGTCCTAATATGACCTGATGCCAGAAAACCAAATACTTAAGTACGAGTTGTGAAAATAAAAACAAGTTTGCATCTGATTCTCCATCTATATACGACATCAGAGCAAGCAAAGGTCAGACACTAAAAGCTTCAGTTTGACTCTGGTCCACTTGAATGCAAAATACCTGGCCGATAACATTTTTGTGGTAAATTCAGAAGCTTCTTCTGAGTGTAATACGAGTATTTGGAATATTTTAAAAATATTTGATGATTTTGAAAGCTTAGATGCTGTAGATTCTGAGTATTGCTAAAATTGTGTTCTAAGTTATTGTTTGTGTGTGTTTATGAAAAAACAGCGGGTGTCCAAGTATAGCCTATGCAGAAAAGCACTAAATTACAAGGGCACTACAGTGACATACAAATTGTTTGCCCATGCTGGAGCAGAGGGGTCAGCTTCAGATACGTTTGCAGTTGGTCCCAAGCAAAATCAACGGAAGAAAACCATTAAGCCATCCAATACCAGCACACAGAAAATGAAAGCCTAAATAACAAAGAAGAATCCTAAAACCCTTAAACCCAGCCGGGCTTATGAGCCTCTTCCCAGACTTAGCAGGTTACAAAACCCAGATCCCTAGGTCAAATCATCAACCAAATACGATTGCTATATTTTCCAAGAGAACTGTGCTGAAGACATGATTTTATGCACTGTCTTTCAGACATATGGTCTCCAGCTACGTGATGGTTATGACGCACCCAAGAACCCACTATCTACCTATGGCCACAATGAGAGGTCCAACTTCGAACACTTTTTTTCAATTCAATAAATAGAGAAGTCTGTGTAAAGTCTGACTGTCAGTGTAAGGTCGATTCACGGCCAAACGGCTTGACTGATTTTGATTCGGGTTTTTGCAAAATTAGGTTATTAGGCTAAAGTTAGGTTAATTTAGACTATATCAACCTCCTCCCCCATCGTCAACTCGGACTTCCCGAACAACGTTGACCAGGTGAACAAGTTCGTAATTAAGGAAAAACCCTGACATGCGGAACTACTTCACACGTCAAATACGGTTGGGATTAGATCAGGTGGATAGAACTTACTATTACAAATCCAAAGATTTTCGTGGGTTGAGCCGTTCAGTTGTAGTTGACAAAGTCAGGATCTTCAAAAATTGAAATTCTGAACGCCTTAAGTACTACTTGCCTGTAGAAAAAAAAGAATAAAAAAAAAATAAAAAAAAAGGAATCTGTCATAACAACTATTGTAGTTTCTTGGCGATTCGTTGACAGTCAACTAACATAATATTACAGAGAAAAAGATTACTCTTGATTGAAGCCTTTTTACGGGTAGGAAAGGCCTTGTTA
Organism: Adelphocoris suturalis; assembly: GCA_030762985.1. Lineage (NCBI taxonomy): Eukaryota > Metazoa > Arthropoda > Insecta > Hemiptera > Miridae > Adelphocoris > Adelphocoris suturalis. The sequence continues at coordinate 82,024,680 of CM061043.1, read as the reverse complement.
TTATATACTAGTAATACCAATGTCCGAATCAAGTTTTTCTTTGATGTTGAATGATCAACTACTAGCCTTAGAATGACTTGTTTTCTAAAAAAGGAAAAAAATATAATGTTTAAATAAGGATTTTGTTTTGCACTGAATTAATATTTCAATCATTTTTTTCACCCTGAAATTCAATCATTCATACTTGAATAGTTTTTTTTTTTTTTTTCAAATTAGAATTAGAATTAACCTCATAATTTTTCGTTTTCCTAGGTAACCAAAAATAAATTAGTTTATAGGCTATATTTGAGACCTGAGACCCGGCGTCATAAAACGGGCTAAGAGCTGCTTTTAACAAGATCACAGGAATTCTGTATAAGATTTCATTTTAAAAAAGTTTTCCGTGTGATTAATAAAGTTGTGGGGATTGATCAAGCTGTGAAGAAAATTTCATGCAAATTTATTGAACAGTTTCCGAGCTACAGTCCGTCAAACCTTAGGTAGGCCATAATTCGGCACCCTAACTTAATCGACATTGACCAAGAAAGACATTTTCTTTGCCGAAGAGATGATCCACTGAAACCACTTTCTTGAAACGAAAAACAGGAAAATACTCACCCGTTATTCTTTTAAAAAGGGTGCTCACCGTTTATAATTGAGATTATCTTTATTCCAGAACTAGTTGACCACTCCCATGCGTCGCCCTGCCCTTCAGGAGAGCTGCGGTGCGTCGACGGGCGTTGCATTACGCTCCAGCAGATCTGCGACGGCAACAAAGACTGTTCAGACGGCGCCGACGAAACCAACTGCAGGCTCCCGTACTCGTGAAAAGCTCAAACGAAACGGAACAAAGACGATACTTGAAAGCAGAACGGTGCTGCGTCCAAAATCATTGTTTTGGGGGGAAAAACTCAAAATAATGTTAACAGGTCATAAAATACTGACCGAGTCCGCTCTAATCAATGAGCCAAACCTATAAGCCATACTCCTCAATAAACCTCAAACACCTCTTAGGAACAAGTAAAAGTTGGGGTTAGAAAAAATAAAACAAAACAAAAAGTTAAATGATAACTCCATCTAAGTTTTGAATGTAAAGTGCAGAAACGTATAATACTAACCTAGCCTAGTAATGATGGGCTAGCAGCTAGCATGCATTGATTCTATATTAACGATTAAACAGGGTGAGATTTTCCTCAAAACACCTACAGTAAGACATTTTTTCGGTGGGCGTCAAATTTTGACCACTCATTCACATGTTTGGATTTTGTTCTATACAGAACTGCTTGAGTCTAGATATAAAACTTTCAAGTTCCTCTATCAAACTAAGCACTTGCATTACAATTTTGATAGAGGCTTGCATAACCGTAAGCAGCTGCATTATAATTTTAGAACATGGTTCCATTATATGCCCGATAATGCATTAATCTCAAAATTTACCTACCTTTTTGAACACACCACTGTTGTGCTGCAAGGCATCGCGGGAACCCTTTGAGGTTCCACTATGAAAATTTGCCAAAATGATTTTTTTTTTCTTTCTTTTTGTACTTACGCTATTTTTTACAATTTTTTTCAAATACTTAGGTATATAATTTTATTTATTTGTTTTTTCATTTTTTTAGATGTGCCAAACACTGATTTTTATCAGCTGTGATTGAGTTTCCTGAGAAACTTTTTTTTCTATTCTTTCTGTTTTAACGCGAACAAAATTAAAATGAAAATACTTTGTTTTCGCCGATACTTCCAAAGTCAGACTGTAGCCCGTTACTCGTTAAATATTACCAAACAAGCGAGCGGGCAATGATTGTTTTTTTGTATGTTGCTGAAAATTGTGTATAATATTGTGACTTATTTATATTTTTTATATTTGAATGTTTACCAAAATTTTGTATATTATATTATGAATTTTGTTAATAAAACAATGCTAGAGGTAGTTTTTGTAAATAATATCCTAAACATTGTGTTGCCGTTTGATTAACCCCTAACAAACCGTCTATTAGAAATTACAAGTATTAGACTGAACTAGAGTGAACACGCCAAGTTAATTAATAAAGACTGCTGCCGAGGAATTTTCATTATGATGGAATTTGGGAAGTTATATGTCGTGTCAGAAGTAGTTTTCCAAAATAAATCAAGCAGACTGAGAGCAGGGCCAGGACTAGAGATGGACTCAGACCTTTAGGAAAGGGTGACTCACGAATGGGAGAAGGGTTATACTCGCCCTGCTCCTTAGCATTTAAATTCTGACGCTCAAACTCAAACAACCAACTGCTATATCTCTTACCTACCTCACTGATCCAGTTTGCCATTTGCTCACTTTCTCATCTGTGAAATACATCCGATAATTCCAATCTTGAGTACATTAGTTCTCATTTCATCTTTCCATTCTTTTTATGATCACATACGAGCCTGCGGGGTACTACAGAGCTATGGGCCTATGCTGTCTAGCTATTAATTCGTGCAACGTTATGTAACACCGGCAATTAGTTAGCACAACGGTATCTAATCGTGATTATAGCTAAAGTAACCACCGGTTATTAGAGCTACGTTTGGTCCAGCCAATAAGGCGATGGTATGGCCGGCTACTAGAATAGGTGGCAAAGAGATCCGGCCAAATAGGGTCCAACCTAGGATTTTAGTAATTCGGAGATTAATTCACTCTCTCAACGTTGTTTTCCTTGGAGTCAATTTCACTTACACGAAGTCACATTATGATTATTTTAATAAGAAGGTATAAATACACTTATTTGGTGTGTATAAAACTAGGTTCAGTCAAGAGCTCTAACATGGGACTCGGCCCTAATTTCGGAACTTTGATTCAGTGAGTTAGTGGCCCTTGGAATTTAAATCAGGTTACCTTTGGAGAAGGTATTTTTGGTTTATTACCTGTTGAATAACGTATTTGGTGGGTCCCTAGAGGTCTATAGCCAATGATTGTTTCATAATTTCGTCAAAAATCGGTAAGTTTGGATATGAAGCTTTTAAAGTTTGACCAAAAATTATATTTGATCCAAGGAGGTTTTCGCTCACACACGACCTCAGGCAATATATTATCCTTACTTGCAAAGATCTTTGGAATATCCTCTTTATCTACATTCCTGTGAAGTTGAGCCCAGTTGGAGTAGAACATAGAATAGGTATATCTAGGTTATACGATGTAAATTTTCTCTTATCCTTCAGCCAGATACAACTCGTAAGGGATTATTTTGGAAACACTTGAAATCTTCTTTATTTAATAAGCTCTCTAATGGTCAACAGTCAGTCACGCATTGTATATGAGTTTGTTCATCTACATTTTTGATATTTCAGAGTTTGATGTTAGTATTGAGAAGGATTCACTAACCATTAGTACGCCGTCATCCATTTCATCTATACGGGTGGTGCTATGAAAATTGCGTGTACAGTGTCAGTATTGTAGTCAGGACAAATTCCGAAGTCTCCACAAAATTGAAGTTTGGATAGTTAACCAACTACCCCACTTCTAACATTAAAGCTTGAGTGCCTACATCTTTTTTGTTTTCTGATATGTATTTATTTTTTAGTTGAATATGCATTACATAATTTTCTTCTCCATTAATTAATGGCAACAACGTCAGTTCGACGTATACAAACGGAAAAATTGAACAGTAGCTCATTGAAAGAAAAGTTTGATCGGAAATAAATACTTCATAATTCAACAATAGAATTAATAATATTAAACTACCAACAGTTCAGAGATATCCATTTTCCATGGCAAGATCCAGGGAACCCTCTTTTTTATGATAGTAGGATAGCCGCTGCTCCATCCTCGACGACGAGACTCCTCGCTCTTCTCCTTGTCCCTCGCAGTCGGAGTGATACTGCTCTTATTGTTGAATATTGCATTTTCACTCTTACCCATTCGAGAACCTGGGAGAAGGGCCTTGACCAGTTATCAGACAACTTCTCAGCAATCCTCTTCAGGAATACATTAAATTCTCTATGGAGAACTCCCTCGCAAGACGTGACTAGGGGTGAAAATGAGCCCCTCAAGTCTTCAGCGGCCCTGTCATACTTCAAATGCTTTTCACGGGCTGCTCGTTCAGCAATATCGCCCCAGGACTGAGAAATGTAAGAAGCGGCGTCAGCATTTATGAATCTTACGTCGAAAAACGCCTGCCTCTCGCGATCCCAGACCCCAGGTATTTGGATATTGGCAACAAGTCGTGGTGTTCCATCTACTGATTCTTGAATCACCGGTTCAGTTGCCACGCCAGACCATGCCAAGCTTGCCACTTTAGCACACTCATCTCTCAGCTGGTCATGTCCATGTTTAACTAATCCCCCTTTCTTGCAGTTGAGCATGTGGTTCAGGTCACTGTTTCCTCCGCATCCAGCGCAAGTATGTGGGAGATTTTCGGGCTCATGTCCATACCTTAGTGCCAATGCACCTCTAAATTGCAAGGGAGATAAGTTTTGGTTATCTGAGATGCTTGGGAGCACAGTCAACCACTGTGAGCAGTTTCCTCCCACAACTCTCTCTACAGCTCTCTTCTGTCTGGCTGGTAGTCTCCCGATTATTTCCTGGCTTTTTGTGGCTTCAACGTCTCTTCAAATATTTTTTTCCTCATTTATTGTCTTTGTTACCCATTCCTGATTTTCCTAAATGTCGAGCCCAGTGCCCCTCCTGATCGCTTCGGTCATGCGCGTTGCCAATTTTCTTGAAATGCGATATGCATCATCTGCACTTTCTTTTGGATTTCTGATAGGAAATCCAATTGAATTGGATTTGATAGGAAATAAATCCAAATTTAATGTAAAATTTGAAAACGTCGTTGAAACGATATTTCAGTTGAAAATAAAGATTTCTCATTCTCATAATTCTGCACATACTTACGCATTTAAAATAAAAGGTAAGTTACCAATAACCCCCTTTAAATGGCTGGTTTTAAACTTACGGAATTTCCGAGTCCAAAGCTGTATTTTTCACGATTCCAGTTTCAATTTTCACCGAAATGGCTGAATGGCTTACATTAATTTCAATGTCCTCATTGCTGGAATGTCAGATGACGAGGTTTAATGAAGCTCTAGGACAGAATTAATACTTCATTGGACAGAATTTTCCTCGTCCACCGAATTTTTTATTGGGAACACATCCAATTAGCTTCATTTTCCACAAAAATTCGGCAAAACAAACTTGAAAATAGTAAAAATGACGGAGCGCTACCTACTGAATGTATAATAGACCTACTACTGACATCGCATAGGTCAGGAGAAATGCCCTAATAAGGTACACCTTTTTCGGATCAGTTTTTGGACCTGGATTTGGTCCAAAATCTTTGAACCAAATTAATCGGTCGCACATGTACTTATACTCTACCAGAGTCTTGGCTCAAAATACCCAAAAATTGTTGCAGGATGAAAAAATTAAGCATTTTGTAAAAAAAAAGTCATTTTCTAGTTTTCCGAAAGGGTTGCCTAATATTACCCACCAGGGTTTCTTAAAATGGCACTAGTGCCATATAAGGTCCCCTTATTTTTCAATCCAGTTTTACGTCAAGCAGACATATTGTGATGAATCATAAACCCATTTACCGCTCAAAACGTAAATATTTATATAACCTGGAATTGTATTTAACAGAATAAAAACCAGTATCAAATTGTTATTTTTACAATGTCCATTAAGTATGCAAAATCTAGAAAATGAAAATTTTCACTTTCGGGAAATGAAAAGTTTGATGTATCCAAAATCAAAATTTCCACTCTCATTTTACGATAATTTACCATTCAGAACAACTTTCGTAGGAGCAGTGTCTGTCTGTCTGTATATGTGTGTGTCTGTAGTGTGTCCGCAAAACCTTGTACTATGGTTAATTTCCACAGATTTCATCAAATTTTGATGAAAATTTCAGGGATTGTGTGGGTTAGACTGTAGATGGTTCTCTTTTAGTTTCATTGTTCTCAAATTTATAGTACACGCTGCGCATGAACAAACGCAAATGACGTCTTTCATAATTTCTTTCCGCCCTGGTTGTCCGATCTCACTCGAATTCGGAGGATAGTTGGGAGAAGACGATTTGATTATTCAACATCAATTTCAACATTACTTATCATGAGTAACTGCTGCAACAAGCTTAATTTCCTTTTTTTTTAAGTAGACTAGTAAGAACAAGTTCTTTAATTTATTTAATTTCATCATTAGTTGTCCGGTCCTAGAAAGGCTTCCAGTCAAATTATCTACCTATTCCAAGGGTGAACAGGAGAGAATGTAGCTCTTTCACCTGATCAGGATATGGAGCCCGTGATTAAATTCGTATCTGATGATGTCCGACAAAAGCTCCCTATTAAATTAAAAAGTCCTAGAGTGGACAGTAGAGAATCACTTTACCCACTCGTGGGTGGCCGCATTAAAATGATTGCTTCGAAGTGTGAAGCAATTTCATTAATTATAAAGGGCCGTTTACACGAGCAACAAAAGTTGTGCAACTCCAAAAAAATTGCACTAGAAAAGTTGTACGCAACACAAAGCAATAAAATTGCCTCGTGTTGCGTCAAGATGTTGCAAGGAATTAATTGCACTGTGTTGCACCAAAAAGTTGTGCAATAGAAATTGCTCAATTTTTTCGTTTACACGGGCGACAACAGTTCGCGCCATGGACGGTGAAGAGGTGGTCGTCGCTGCTGCTGTGGTCGTCGTCGCTGCTGCTGCCAACCAAAGGAAAAAGAGGGGAATTTGGCAGCGCCAGTTTCTGAGCCAGAGAGAATGTGGGTTGGCTCTCACCTCTGAAATTCTTTCACGTCAATATTTGCTCATAAGGCCATGCTGCACAAATAAACTCCTATCTTTGCTACGTTAAAATTCTCTCATGGGGCAATGCTGCACCCCACCAGTGCAGTTTCACGTCAATATTTGCTCATAAGGCCATGCTGCACATATAAACTCCTATCTTTCCTACGTTAAAATTCTCTCATGAGGCAATGCTGAACCCCACCAGTGCAGTTTCACGTCAATATTTGCTCATAAGGCCATACTGCACAAATAAACTCTCAATGTGATTGGCTGTTTCGTTCCCTCTCCCGACCCAAGGCCGAAAAATTGCCGCAATAGTGCAATAATTTTCCAAACCCCTTGGACTTCATTTCAACACGATGCAACAGTTGCCGAGAGGGCTCGTGGGCCTGAAATGTTGTGCAACTCCCGTCAATTAATTGCGTGCAATCTTCGGCAATTTTTTCGAGGAGAGAATAGTTATCCAACTTTTTTGGAATAGTTGTGCAATACTTTTTTCTGCAATTATTGCCGGAAAAAATCGCTCGTGTAAACGGGCCTTAAGTGAGTGTCTTTCACTCGGATGACTTTGTTAAGCTTTTCTCGATTTAGGATGTTACTGGAGGTTTGGAGGATTTTAAAATACGGCTAAAAAACCATCCTAAGAACTTGCTGATAATTTTGCATGAATTCTCATTCAAATCGGTCCAGCCATTTAAGCGTGGTAGCGTTTATCACATACATACACGCAAATACAAACACCAATCGAGGCCATACAAACACCGACACACATACGAACACATAATATAAACAAGGCCGATAAAGGGTATATAATACAAAAGGGAACAAAAAGAATCTAAGAAAAACACACAGTAATGAAGAAAATGCCAAAAAACCAACTGAGCCCTAATATGGCACTAGTACCATAATAGGAGTTTGAACTATTGCCATATTAGGAAAATGAGGCAGTAGTTAACAATCAGAGCTGGTAGGGTGGATAGTGAATTTAGGGCCAACAAATTTTGTATCTTGTCCTTGATTAGAAGAAAAAACTATTCTGATTATCAAAAGATAAAAATCACCTATCTGAAACTATAAAAATGGGGATGAAAATAGGAACAAAATTTTTTTCCAGGCTGTCATTAGTAACAAGTTTTGTGGTGTTTGTACGAGGTTATGTTTTTATGATCTGGCCTAGTAGGTATCTGGTGGCCTGTCTTATTAAGTTTGTTGTTCATGTAATCCCCACCAGGCTACTCCTCTTAGATGCGGAGATTTTCCAGAGTCCCATATTAGGAACCGTACCATATTAGGGCACTTTCCCCTACCATTACATCTACATGACCGAGTGCTCAAATTTCAAAATAGTCTAACATAATATAATACGGCAATTAACGAAAATTTGCTCATAGATCATGCAGCATGACTGGAACTTTAAGTAAAGTAAATTTTAATTGTAGAGGACTCGTTTAACTCAGTAATTGCGCTGCTCGCAAGCACGGAAGTTTTCAATGAAATTATCCGCGAGTAAAATAATTTTGAATGTGATGGGTATGGCGATAAATACTACCTAACGCTTATTGCAAAATTGCAAGAACCGCGCTATATTTTAAAAAAATAGTAGAAACTACCAAAATGCCCGCTGATCCGTATACGGCCTGGACTTGAGTCTGATTGGAATCCTGCACTGGCATCCTTACAGAAAGCAACAGCCAAAAATCTCAAAGGCCGGAAAAATGAAACTAAGATTCCCGATGTCATTAGTTTTTATTTCGATTATGTGATTATTTTCAAGAGTTCTGCCACGTATGTAGGAAATTGGATTATTACTTCTAATAGAAGACTTCCTAGTGCGACAAGACAAAGCAGAAGTTGCAAATATCCAGAATTCAGGATAATTCTCAACGCCTAAAAGTGCATCGATTTCGAAGCCACGAAATTTGGAACCTTCTTGGACATCAAATGACTTGCATACCATGTTTGGACAGGTAAGAAAGCTATAATAGATATATCTTCATCTAAGGTACTCATATCATCGTAGATGTCGGTAACGACAAAATGAAAATTACCTAATTAAATTCCTGAATTTACAGCTGATGACAATTTTCACTCAGGCTCGAATTCTCACCTCCCGGTTGATGGATCGTATTTTGCAACAAAAACCAATAAAAAAGTTGTTGTTGTTGATTTTTTTTCTCATCTGATTGATTACAAAAGTTCCTTCATTGTAAAACGGGTGGAGGAGGATGACTATCATGATATGAGTGGATAAACGAAATCAAATAATAAAATGCCAACCGCTCACTGCAGTCAGCATGTGAGTGGATACATAGGTTTTAGGTTGTTTTTACATGTAGATGATCTTCCCGGTTTGACTCACAATGTGCATCCTCTCTATATTTACAAGAAAAAAGTATCTATCTAGAAGAAGGAGAAGTTGGTACCTACCAACTATTTTAAGAATTAGAAGTTCCTAGCCCGTACAGTGCTTGAACGGAATCCTCTTCATTTCAGATAATTAGGTAAGTACTAACCAACTACCAACAAATTTCACATCACGAAAACCTACTATACAGTACTTAGGTACTATTATAATTGGTAGGTACATTGGCACAACGCCAACATTTTCTGAGAAAGTGCTGAAAAAAGTTGGGGAAAAAAGGGGAAATGAATTGGGCTGAACGCTGATACATTGGAAGGCTCCATATGCATGATACTTCAGACATCACTCTACCTCAACCTCCGTCAAAATTAAGATCAGAATCAACCCAGGGGAAAAAACGAGAAATGACAACAACAACAAACAAAACTAAGAAACCCAAACATTTTAAAGAAAATTGATATTCAACCCAGAAGTTAGAAAGAAAACAGTTTTTCCACATGAGCAAAATCATTTTAAAAATGACCCGTTAGGTAGGTATCTACTTACGGTGTCCCTCGGTTGCTCCTTATTTTGGGGAAGTTGTTTGCTCATTAAAATATATTATTACTAGACTAGTTTTCTCGCTCGCCTCGCTCGCTCGGTATGGCTGAATTGATCCAATTGTCATTACTCTTGAGTGGGTCACGTAGAATGATTGGGAACAGTGGATCACTAAGGGTGATTTTAAATGTGTAGGGGATGTTGCTCGCTTCGCTCACTCTCTGTGGGATGTGAAGATGCGATGGGTAGCTGGAATTGGAACCCCCTAGTCAGACTTTCGTTTGAGCCCATACATGGATTTTTCAGTATTTCTACCCCCACAACCACCCCTTACTTATTTCTAATTTATGGTAGGTAGGTGGAATTGAAACCCCCTAGTCGTGAACATTCGTTTGAGCCCACTCATGGATTTGCCAGTTTTTCTACCCCCACCCCTCACAACCATCCCTTACTGAGCAGGTGTTGCGCAATTTTGATGTGGCCTATATTTTGCGCCGGAAGTGACTGGTCATATCAAAAAAAGAATCGCGCAAATCGGTCAATCCGTTAATAAGTTATGGAGGTACCCACATTACATACAGACACTTTACTTTATTAATATAAAGAAGAAGAAGATTACTTAGTATAAAAGTATCCTACTTCTACAATTATGGTAAATAGTACAATGATTTTATACTAAAAGGTAGTTTCATTTTCCATCACTTTTCCCATCTTAAATATATAACTACACGTTGGAGTGATTATAGTAGGTAGGTAATGTTATTGGGAGGTAGGTACTGCTCTACCGAGAAGGAAATCCCCAGAAATTCTGAGTCTTCCTATCAACTATTTAAGTAGATAGATTGTTTTAGTAAATATTGTCAAGACGAACAGGTTGGTAGGTACTACTTACCTACTTACTCGTACATTTTCCTACCAAGTGATTGACTTTGACTTTAATAAGATGGGATGACAAATTTATACTCAATGACTGACTTCCGAATACAAAATCAGATTCAATTTTCGGTTTCAGATTCGGTTTTGAAAATCATATTGTGATTGCCGAGCACCGCCTCGAAATAACAATAACTCTGACAGAAATGAAATAACAAGAAATCTGAAAGAAGTAGAGAGTTCTCGCATCAAACATCATAGTAGAGCGATCTAGCGAACGTTGGATGAACCATCACGATCCACAAGTAAGAGTTGATGGCACCTAACAGCGTCGACATCATCCATGCTCTATCAATTAAACATACGGTAAATTTAGAATAGAACGATACGTTTACAATGATCTAGGTGTATTACTAGTTTTATCATAGTCATAAATATGATATCACCACAAAAGTAGGTAAAAGAGACAGATTTGCTAGCTAAAATGAAGGCGGCTAGGAATCGAGAGAGTCCGCAGCGTAGCGGACGTTCGCGCAACTAGGACATTACGTAAACAACCAGCTATCAGAAACCATAGCAGATTGTAATAATTGTGCCGGAAATGTATTTTTATCATTACAATACTTGGGAATAAACAGGTAAAATTTATATTAAAAGATTCCTCAGGACTTGGTATTGAATAGTTTGGGCAAAAAAATTAGACACTGGTCCAGTTGTATTGTGCGGGCTGTACGCAGGGCCCCACTCACGGGCGCGATCCCACTACTGCAGACCACGGGGATTTTTGGCTGCTGGGTTTCCCCCCTGGCCCGGTTCACCCCTCCTTAGCAAACCTGGTGGCATCGAACTCCTCCAATGTCACCATGTTGATGATCGGCTTAGTGCGGACGCCTGGTCAACGCAGTTGCACCTACGCACAGTGAGTCCCGCTCTCAAACCATCCTCAATGTCTGACTTCCAGGTAGCTGGATTACAGGAGCACGCCGCAACTCCCAGTCGAAAGTCCATGTTTTAAAACTGAATCTTACCGTAAAGAAACGTTTCTGGAACTGAATCTTTTTCAGGGTAGAAGTATTCCTAAACGAAGGTTTCCTGTTCCTTAGTTGCAATAAAAAGTCCACAAAATGATATCATCAAGTGCCTATCGAAGTTGATATTGTGCGAGATAAACTCAACTGACTCCTATATAACAAACCCGATTCTGACACCAAATGGGGATCCTAATTTGCAAGTCCCAGGCGCATTTTGCCAGCCTCATTAAAATGAGGTGAAATCGATGACAGTCTCAGCGGATTTTGATTAGGTGAGTAGGAAATAAATTTCATTCTTACAAAAGGAACAACCTAAGGCGCTTTCCTATATAATATTTTATTGTTTTCACGGCTTGTCTGCGAAAGCTGGTCACTTTTTATTTACAACAGCAACTTTTCCATGTTCTAACACTTCGTACCTATGATTGAGGTGTTGGTATAATAAAAAATAAATTTAAATACCTAACAATAAAAACTCATGAGTTATCTTACATGTGGTTAGGGAAGTCAGCTAATATGGGTTAGAATTATTAGATATAAATACATACTTAACTACCAGAATCAAATACAACTTATTTTACTTGGCTTCAAGTCCAGAGTTCCACTATAGATCAGTATCACAGTTCTTGTGTCTGGCTTTTCATCCAAGATGCAAGTAGACTAGGGCTGCCATATCTTTTTGACGTAAGTAGGGACAAGGTAAGCTAAATGTCGGGACATATCGGGACAGCCTAAAGTAGAAAATCGGGACCAAAATCGGGACAAGATATACTTCAAGTCACTGACAAAATACAGGGTCAAAGTTTTATTTTTGGAAAAAATACAATAGGTACCTATTGAAAAGTAAAAAAAAAAAAAAAAAACGAAATATCACATTTGGGTGCTTAGACATCTATTACGTAGACCTATAAATTTTAAATAGTCAAAGGTGTCCGGCTACCTACCTGCAATGAAGGACATCTGTACCACGAAGGGTTTATCCAGTTTTCATCCTGGGCTTACAAAATACTTCGGAGATTCAACTACTTTAAAAATCGGGACGAAGTCGGGACTGCAAAAAAAAAAAAAAATAATAATAATAATAATAATCGGTACGCTTCAAAAATCATGACGGGACGCCCGGGACAACTCGAAAATCGGGACATGTCCAGATAAATCGGGACGGATGGCAGCCCTAAAGTAGACACTCAAATACTTAATCGGGAATGAATAATGTCCGATGAATTATTGTAGACTAGAAGATACCACCGAGCGATGGAATAAGATGTAAACTACGTAGGTACTTGGCCGACACAGTCGATGCCTTTCAGGGATATTGGTGTTGATTATTAGTGATGGGGAGTGGGAAATGGTGTTTCTTTATGAACTGCATTTCACTGGGAACTGCTATGAAAGATCGGCCGTTCAGTAGATTGTTCAGGTGCTGTCACGTCAGTTAAATTTAGTACCTAAGTAGGTATCCGTGGATGTTGTAATGTGGAATTTTTCAGTTTTTTTGACATTTTATGTCTTTGCTATGGCACCTAAACTAAAACTAGGACCATCTAGACCCCTAATGTGATTTTTGACACAAATTTCATACACTCGTAGTTTGGTCAATGGATATTTTCGGAGAAAAGCCGCGGGCGGTGGACGGACGGATTTCGTTATTCGATTTTTGGATTCTACGCATCTTGAAACGTAAACCAAACTTAGTAAACTATCCAAACTCGTAAACGAGTTCCACTATCTGCTTTACAAGCAGATACCATGTTACATGGATGTCTTTGATTGGGGATTTCATAACGGTTGTCCTCGAAAGTTGTAAACAAATCCCTGGGCCGCATCCCGACTAATTCCAACAAAACAACGGTTTACTTATAGAAATGTTGAAAATAACTAATGTGGAGGGAAGCACTACAATGAGTTGTTGTTAACAGTCGACTGTTGTCAAGAGGATGAAAATGTTTCCTATAGGCTGGAGTAAAAGATGCTATTGCTTTACGTTAAGAATATTGTAACCGGCTTATTAAAATTGTTTATAGTCCAATCAACTTAGTTTAGGAATGTAGCCAGGTACGTAGGGAGGGGGAAATTGGTAGCTTGAGATGTGAACATTTATCACATAAATCAAGCGCTTTCCAACGAGTGGCGAACGATTTCTGTGCGATGAAAACTGCGGAAGTTCCATTCCCCTAGCAACGGCTGGGTTGTACGTGAAACTCGGTTGTAAGCGGAAATCATCAGAAACACCATTTCGACGCTTGCATACGAGTCTGCAACACATTGGGACATTTTATGTCTTTAGTTGCAGACTCGTATCATCAAAATTTAACAAGCGGTTGCAGTTATGTTCACAATATCAATTATTGAGAATGATCACCTGAGTGTACACAATTATTCAAATAACCATGCTCATAACTCAGCTTGTTGGCCACGCACTTCGCAGTAGTTAACATATTATGGTTGGATAAATCGAGAGCTTTCAAACGAATGAACAACGAATTTAGTGAGATGAAAAACGACGAAGTACCATTTCCCTAGCAACGACTCGGTTGTAAGCGGAAATCATCAGAATATTTTCGTGAGCAATTTCCGTGACGTTTTTTTAGTTTATGTGCCATAGCAAAGACATAAAATGTCAAAAACTAGATTCTAGAGCCACTCAGCTGATCTGGGATCGGTCAGTTGTGTTCAGAAGTCCCTCAAGGGCCCACATACCAAATCTCAGAATCGTGGGATCATTAGGGAAAAAACTGGACTCTAGAGCCACTCAGCTGATCCGAGATCGGTCAGTTGCGTTCAGAAGTCCCTCAAGGGGCTACATACCAAATCTCAGAATCGTGGGATCATTAGGGAAAAAACTGGATTCTAGAGCCACTCAGCTGATCTGAGATCGGTCAGTCGCGTTCAGAAGTCCCTCAAGGGGCTACATACCAAATCTCAGAATCGTGGGATCATTAGGGAAAAAACTGGATTCTAGAGCCACTCAGCTGATCTGGGATCGGTCAGTTGTGTTCAGAAGTCCCTCAAGGGCCCACATACCAAATCTCAGAATCGTGGGATCATTAGGGAAAAAACTGGATTCTAGAGCCACTCAGCTGATCTGGGATCGGTCAGTTGTGTTCAGAAGTCCCTCAAGGGCCCACATACTAAATCTCAGAATCGTGGGATCATTAGGGAAAAAACTGGATTCTAGAGCCACTCAGCTGATTTGGGATCGGTCAGTTGTGTTCAGAAGTCCCTCAAGGGGCTACATACCAAATCAACGTCATTTCTGATGGTCATAATCATCGTTGTGGCCACTTGGGACAATTTTCGTGAGCAATTTTCGTGAGCAATTATTTTCCGTGACGTTTTTTTAGTTTATGTGCCATAGCAAAGACATAAAATGTCAAAAAACTGAAATTGTGACACAAATTTTGCGTCACGGAAATTTTTGATTGACCCCCCAAAGCAAAGACATATCCATGTCAAAAACGTCACGGAAAATTGCTCACGAAAATATTTTGATGATTTCCGCTTACAACCGTGTCGTTGCTAGGGAAATGGTACTATGAAATGGGAAATGATTGCCACCGCTTGTTAATTTCTGATGATTTCATTGAGCTGGTGTTTCGATGATTTGATTCATAGCAGGTGATCCAAATATTGCGAGAACGGTTTGATTTGTGAAGCGGTGGTTAAATAATTTTAATAGGTAATTTCTATGCTTTACACTCTAGGAAGTTGTAATTTCGTATGTAGCCTCTTTAGGACATTTACTTGACGATGCCCAGGGTCAAGATCAGATGAGTGGCTCTTAGAGCTTGCATACGATTCTGCAACACATTGGGACATTTTATGTCTTTATTTGGAGACTCGTATGTGTTGCAGACTCGTATGCAAGCGTTTTTTATGTTGTTTTAGGCAGTTTAGGGGGCATTGGAAATTTGGCATCTGGTGAACCTGTGTCAGGGATACCAAGTTTCTCCTTTAATCCAGTCACTGGCCTTCCTCTCATCTCATCACCGGTTCAAAACTCAAGATTCAAGCTCACTGCTAGAACTGCGAATTCGTAAGTCATTTTTTTGTTTCTTTCAATTCGTTCAATAGAAAGATCAGAGCGAGTGCTTTCTAAAAATGTGCTAAATGATGGGTATCTCATCATTAATACGGATCTTGAAATTCATTTGCACTATGTTGTCAAGGCCTGCTTGACGCCCCACGACCGCTGGGAACCCTCAGCTCGATGGCACTACTACTATATTGGGGAGAGTGGGGTAATACCGCCAATATGGGAAATGCCGCCACCCCATGTAATTATTTAACCACCTGAGTGACAAATCTTGTAGCCAAATATCGTCATATCTAGATCAGCAGTAATGTTGGTTTGGGGTCATTAATTTGTTTTCATCAAAGATCACAGTTCACAGTTTTTGAAGCTTGGCGTTCTAAAAAATCATGGAAAAACATTTTTGGTTTTTACTTAGGACATAAACCCCAACCACACCCTAACAACTTAGATGAGTGACCAAAGACATGTCCTCAGGGTTTAACGCCAAATACATATCTTACGCAGTTGTTAAAATAAACCGATAGTTTCCGGATATTTGACTTGTCCATTGATAGTTAGATTGTTCTCATTAAGAACTACAGTTCTCATTGACGCACAGTGGGAGAAACGTCAAAATGAGCTGGACGAAAGGAAAAAATTCGAAGTTCTTACAAATACGATACTCCACTAAGAAATACATGTCTAGATTTCAGTGGCGTCAGGTGGAAAAATTCGTCGGGAATACAATAAACTATCAGATGATCTGGAAAAGGAAACTAAAGCTACGTACTGTTTATCGTATGGTAGGTACTACCTACATCATAACTAAAGGGTTTTGAGTAGCGAAATTGTACCTCCCTATTTAACAAGTAGTTTAACTACTTACTCATAAGAAAGTTATTGAGTACAATTCGCACTAACAAGGGTAGTAATGTTTACTGGAGTTCCTACATCGAAAATGAGTCGAAACGTATTTTTGATGTAGAAACTCATTGAAATAGGCGACGGACTTTCCGCGCACTCCCCTTGTAATTAGATGAATGAAATATCAGTTCGAAACCAAGCATAGATAAAGATACCTACTATTTTTGGTGCCTACTTTATTCTCAACAAACTTTTCCAGGAAAATAAGTAGGCCTTACCCAACGAATCCCAAGGCAGCGTGCACTCATTGGCCCATGAATATCGCGACCTGAAGTTCCTGAAAATGAGACAACTACCAAGGAAAAAAGTCTACCAAGTTGGGTTAGTGTGGCGCATATCATTGAAATGTTGTAATAATCATTGAAGATTCCATTGCGGGATTTCTGTAGTTGGGGGGAAATGTTAAATCAAGATGAAGTGTAAAACCTCAACAATTTTCAATTAGAAAGCATAAAAATTATGTTTTAAATAATTCAAGTTTGCGCATGCGCAGAGTGAAGTATTGATTGGACGACAATTGAACTGAGAGGGAACCAGCTACAGCCTAACCTGTACATTCCCTAAAATTTTCATCAAAATCGGATGAAAACTGAGCGTATTACAAGGATTTCACCATTCGCGCATGCGTAGCTGCTACTAATGGAACAATAATGTTGAAGTTTAAATAGATTGATCAAATCGACATTCCAGCTATCCTCCAAATTTGAGCGAGATCAAACAACTAGGTAGGAGGTGAGAAAATAATGCTTGTTGGAATATTCACGTTTGCGCATGTCCAGAGAGAAATAGGTATTGATTTGAGAACAACGAAAACTATAGGAGATCTTCTACAGCTCAATCCGCACAGTGCCTGAAAATGTTATTCAATATCATCAAAATCGGATGAAAACTGTGGAAATTAAGCTTGTTACAAGGATTTTACGGACACACGACAGACATACACAGAACAAAAGTAGGTAGTTCAAAATGACATGAGACGTAAAATTAAAACGGAAATTTTAATTTTGGATAAGAAAAAACAAAGTAAATATCATTTCTTGAAAGTGAAAGCAATGCTTCAGCTACCTATGAGTAGACTCGGGAGCAATAACATTTTTTCCAACCACAAATATTCTGAACTTCGATTAAAATGACTTGTTAACTGGGACTTGTTTTTGTTTATCTCTGCTGGTCTGGAACTGGTCGTACTGATGAATTTATTTCCTTCTTCTTCCCCAAAACTTATGCAACACAGAACACTAAATTCATTACACTCTGACATGACTGGATTATACAGGTATCTATGAAAATTGAGAAAAACTTGACAGCAAACTAACAGATTCAAATTTCCGAGAGAGTTCAAGAAAGCACTACCACCTAATAACGTTGGTGTTCAGAGGCCGGATAGATACCTACGACGACTAAAGAACTGAGACGTTTTGATACTCGCGTTATTTACCTATATCTACACATCATACTCGATATCACTATCCGTCTCCAAAACCAAGCAAGTTAGTTCCTGAAACTCTACTCGCCGCAGCACCTGTGCGATGACGTTTGAATATGAAGGTACCACTGTTTCTCTGATATACAGAGTTATCGAAAGTGTCGAATAGGTACCTACTTATCTAAAGCATGGATGTAATGGTATGACGCTTAGTTAACCTGGATGGATTAGCGTCAGATAAATGGTATTCAAACATCGTCATACAGGTGCTGCTTGTTTGGCTTTATGCATGATTATGCCCTAGCGCTCGGGCGCGTAAGTTCGAAACCATAGAAGATTGTGAATCATGTTGGAAAGTTATGCTGTTGTGCATTCACACCACTAAATCCTCAGTCTGACGAGGAAAATCTTTGAGCCTTCATCTAAGAGCGTGTGAGTATGTGATAAATTAATTGTCTTTTATTTATTCGAATGAAGTTATTCCTGCGATGCCAATACATTTTAATGTGTTAGTCTCCACTGCCAGAGTAAAGAGAGAAAGAAGTCTTTCACTTGCCACTGTTCAATACTAAATCCCTTAACAGAAACTCTAATCTCAAATTAGAACTTCTGTCGTAGTTTTCAGTTTTGGTTTTGATAAATGTTTTTTTATGAAAATGCTCAATCGAGTCAACCCAAAGAATAGCCAAATAAAAAAATATGTACCGTCAGAACTTTCTCTTTCACACTAACAAATAGGTAGGCATACCTATATATATTTAAAAATAAATTTCAAAAAATGGAAAAAAACACCTCTTTGTATCCCTTCTAACTGTTCAAACACTGTTTGCCTTGTTTCACCTGAATATGTGTACTGGATGATTCATGGTAGTCCATCCAGCAGAACGTCGCTGAAAGTGAACGGTGTCGGTTGACTCGGGATATTTATGGAATTAGACTGGGAGTGCCACCTCCCGTAGAAAAGTAAGTACATTTCACACTTCATTTTACCTATTTCATTTTATTCATAGTCCCGTACTTGTTCACTATCTCCAGTCTATTTGTAATAGGTATATTTCCACTAGAGCAAGATGAGATATCACACCACTAGGTAAGTGCACACGTCTTATAATTAACCGAATTTAATACATTCTGAATCTATTCTGGCTGAAACCAGAGACCAAAAAAAGTTTCAAATTTGTTTCCCGATAAAACCTTTTTGCATGGCTTCCCTAAACTCTATATTTTATCCACTCTTGTCCGATTTCGAGAAATATGAAATTTTGGTTAACAATTTTCGGATTTTCGATGTCACCAATCGCTTCCAATATAAAGGAGAGGACTTTTGGAATTTTGCCTTCTACCGCTTGAAGAATTGTGATTAAACGTAAATAGTTACGTGGACATAGTATATTAAGAATGAGCTCAAAATGTTCTATGAACATTTCTCAAGAATACAACAAGCAGCACTCGTTCTAAAACCGTTAAAAGCCGCTGAAACGGTTTATTAATTTATTGAATATCTTCTGATAACCTAGATCTCGTAGAATGACTGGTTTTTTTCTCCTCATTCTACATGACGTTCATAGTGCACCATCTCGAATACCAAATAATGGCATTTCACTTTCGATAGAGCTGTGGGTCTTGAACTGCTAAATTAGATTCGGCCCACAAATCGGTACAAGACTAACTGCTCCGGAGTTTCTTTCGGAGTTCCCATGGTACGACTCTCAATTTCATATATGGCGACTTAGTAAAGGTTGGTTGTTGGACCAATGAGGGTTCTCTGTTGAGAACTGTGGGGAAAGTTGTCATCTAGTGTTGAAGGCAGGGAGGGGGGGGGGGGGGGGAGTAGATCACAGGATATCCTACATTGATTTCATATAGTTTAGGATTTCACACCTACTTCACAGTAGAGTGAGATAGATAAGTTCTGGACAGGTTAATGGAAAGAAAAATCGCACACAGAGTTTTATTGACTTTCTCGAAGATAGACAATTTTATTTGTTTCAATCATAAATACAGAATCAGAAAGTCCGTAAAGAACAGTATTTAGGTAACCCCTATAAACCCCCCAGACATGCGACTACCAGTAAATCATTACCACGCAATCTGAATCCATAGATTATATTGGTTTCAACAAACAATCACCTTTTCTACCAATGTTTTGCAGTTCGATCTTCGATATACTCAATTTTAAGGAGTGTCTCAAATCTCTAAATAATTTTGGCCAATTAAGAGGCGCAGTATATTATGAACCTTCATAAACAGGTATCTAAGACATCATACATATTTCAGAATTAATACAATATAAAATATTCAATAAAAATTCGCCGAATGGGGTATCCCGATTAAATACTGAGATATTTTGAACTAAACAACCGTTCCGTAAATAAAATATTTTTGAACAGTGATTTCTCCATCTACTTAGTTTGCGTTATTCACTGTCAATAAATTAATATGCATTATTCAATAAGGTGAATGAGTTTTAGACATTCTGAAAAAATGATAACACCTCACCGATTATATAAGAACTTTATTTACTCTAATTACAATTAAGAGGCGATGACTTTAATAATATTTCAATTTATTTGTCACTGAATAAATAGTTATGTATTTTTAATGGGTAATATTAACCATAATAACATTATGATTCAAGAAACTCCGATACTACACTGTCCTTTGACCTAACTAAAGATTAATAAAATCATAATATATATGTATTTTACATGTTTCAAGGGTAGGCGCTTGTTAGAGGACGATTTATAGTTTAATATTCTCGCAATTTATTATCGAAAAATATCAGAGCAACTTATCTCTGAAAATTTTTGTAATAGGTAACACAAAAACATCACATTCCTAACTCTAAACCTCGTAGGGAGAAAACGTTCTATCAGTCTATATGTTTTTTTTTATTTTTATTTTTTAGATATCTGGAGAATTCATCTCCCCTAGACACGCACTAGGTTTTGCTAGGTCTCTAAAATACCATTTTCAATAGCCTTAGTCATTCAAAAGGCTCAACAAGTATTATTCTTATAAGGTAGGTACCTACTCGATTTGTTTTTAGATGTTGTAAGACTCCGATTCAACATGTAGATTTTTAATGTCTAGACGAATTTTGAAATTGATCATCACTTGAATTTGATAGAAATATTTGTAATGATTTCTACTAATTTCGAGAGCCGTGGAAACACTGAGATATCCTGGAAGGTTAAAAACAGCAATACCAAAAGATGAGAATTTACCCTTGTAAAAGTTGAATTAAGGTTGTATGTTCAAACTGACTATGTTTACACTGACAATTAAGAATTTGTACTTGGTAGAGAGCGGAGAAAGAGTAAGGTAGGTTTGAGGTAGTGATAGCTGGATGACAAACAATATTGCCGTGGACCGAAATGGGACAGTTAGGTTCAGTTCAAGTTAGATAACGAAATGCGCAGTACCTGCCAAATGTATGGAGAAAAGGTTCGGCAACTACAATCACCGCTCGCCTTGTCAGACAGGAAGCAAAGACTTTGGCGACCAATATCACCGTGAAGGCCATATGACAAGATATACTTACTAGGTACCTACTCTTAAGTTCGGCGATTACAAATAATCACCGTACGCCTTTTCAGACAGGAAGCGCAGGCATTGGCGAGCATTATGACCGCGCAGACTTCGGTGATACATACACTAAGTTCATTGGCAACTAAAAAATCACCTTGCTCTGTCTGTCTGCTGGCCGTTTTACCTGTTTCTCTTCTCGTTTGCAAGCCTCGACCGCCAACAGCCGAGAAAGGTATTTAGGTCAGAATCGACCCAACTTCTCTGTTTATTAAGGAAACACACCCCCCACCCCAACCACTCTAAAAAAAAGTTACTAAAGTTCACGACACAAAATTTCACAATAATATATAGTTGGATCTATTTTGGCACTGATTTTGAATCTGTCTCTTTTCATCCAAAAGTGTTTTTTGCGTTGATTTCAACCTTCCAGGGTATTTATAAAGACTTAATGCTGAAATTACTAATTTTTAGCCCCGAGTATTTTAGAATTTTTAACTATTTCAGATAAATCAATCCCTTCTAATTGGCATACAAACTGAAGACCCTAATAACCGAACCGCTTCTTTCAAATCGAAAATATAAAAAATACCGACTAATCCAAAACTGGAAGGATTTTTGAACATAAATAACGAATAACTTGTGTATAAATAAGATAAGTTGTTATGCCTCAACATAATTTAATTTTTAAGAGGATGGGCGGAGTGAAATTTTCAACAAGTGCGTGCCGTGGATATGTATGTACATTAGGATTTGGCCTAATAAAAGGTAACAATTGGAATGGAAGAGCTACCAAACACTTAAATGTTAACAAAAACGTCAAAACACGCTAAGAAAGGAGTAAACATACAAACTAACCTTTCAAATGGGGCTTAAAATTATAATAATTAAAACACTTAAACAAAATATTGCACACGTTTACATTACTTGATAGGTAGGTAACATTATTAAACCTAACAGATAAATAATAGGAAGGCTTTATAAGGAAGGTTTACATGATTGGTTAAGTTACATGAATTCAGTAATATGCTACCTAAAGAGGAGCTAACATTCGGATTCTCGAAAGATATAGGTTTAATATCGTATAATGGTTGTGTTACTATGTTCGAATGTTAATACTTATACGTGTATAATTCCAAAGCAATGGGTGTAGAAAATACCCAGACCCTAAATGTATGAATTAAAAAGTTGGTGATGGTAATATTGTTTATAATTCATGTTCCAAAAAATAAAATATAGCGGTTAATATAATGCTGATAAGTTTTTTGATACTTGATAACAGGGAGATACTAAAAATACAGCAGCCGCCGGTTATGCCACTGTAAATATCAAACTGCTATATCGAGTAAACTGCTTGGGGAGGAACTTTTGTATGTAGGTGTAACTTAAACCATTCACATCACCGGTTGTGACAGTTTGAGGAAAGATCGGATGGCACAGAGAGATGGTCAAATGCATCTGCTTTATCAGCTTTTCTAGGCACCTTTCATTGTGTTTGAACCACTGGCCAACATCAAGCTTTTGTGGTGGATGGCTTAAATTCTGTAAATTACTATAACTCTGTCCAATCTTGTGCCACAAAATTTACTTCGTGATCCAAAGTAAATTGAGGACCAGGACAATAGAAGCTTGCAGCACGATCTGGCGGGAAAACTCAGTAAGAGCCCATCACACTAAGCGTTTTACCTCACAGTTCAGCATCGTTTGAAAAAACAGATCAGCCTTGAAAACAGCCAACAGTGACGCCAATGTTGCACAAGGGACCATTTAATGTTATAAAGTGCAATATTCGTGCCAGTAAGGGCCAAGGTAATAAGAAAGGGGGTTATGAGTGGTGGAGTTTGGCCAGTGCCTTTCAATCTTATGATTCAAAACCAGTTGGACGACTTTTTGTTTTTTCTGAACTCGATGGATTTTGATTTAATTTAGTTTGCTAGCATAGTTTAACTGGTGTTTATTTAGGTATTGATACATTTTGGATTCGATATTTTAGGATATTTTATTCATTTCAAAAACCAAACCAATGTATTAATAATTATAACTTGCTGATGTTGGTAATGCCTGTAATCACAATATGGGAGCAGGCTGAATAAATTTCCTGGCTGAAGGGTTACCTCCAGCTAGGAAAATGAACAAAAAAAGGGGAGGGGGGGGGGGAGGTCGATACCAAGCTCTGTTAACATAACAAGGAGGTGGTGGAATTGGAGTAGTTACCTCTACATAGGGTAGAGGCGATTACCCTGCTACACCCAGAGGAGGATATCTTGAAGGCTGAAAACCCCAGGAACTATCCCAAGTTGCAGCATTTGGAAGAATTGAGAAGGAGGAACTACCCTTATCCATCGAATACTTGACCGATCATTGACTCATTATGTCGGTAGGTACCTAGCACACCACGACCAAAAGTTGTTAATCAGGTTTTACAACTTGCGCTTTAATTCGTACGTAAATGGTTAACAAGAATTCACCACGTTGAACTGGACGTGAACCATTCAATTATTAAACCTCATGGAAGGTATTTAATTAGTAAGGGCTTACTAACCAAAGTTTTCAAACAATAAGCTGGATAAAACCGCACATCGCAATATCTGTTGCTCTATACAAGAATGACACGACCCAGCTTCCCTCATTAAAATTAACTCATGAACAAATTGAAAAACTCAACAGGTATTCTCTAAGTACGTGTTCATAATGATTAATTTATCACATCCTATACGTATAATCTCACACGTAAGTACCTAAATTAATGGATTTATCGGGTGGACTCGTTGAGTTTTCGGTAAAATTGGAGCGGCGGCTACTGTAATTTTATAGCTTGCTTAAAGTATAATGATGTAATGTTATGAACTTATTACGTTTCTTATTACAATATAAATTGATGATAATGTGTAATAAGGTCCTTCATAACTATTTTGTTTTCATCAGTAATTACGGGAGTAGTTTAGTTGGAGGAAATAATACGTCATTAGGTTGCTACGAGTATGTTAATTCTGGTTGAGTTAATACAACATACAAATGATGGCGTTTAATAGTAATTTACAACAGACTTTAGGAGCAACATCCAGTATAAGTTTATCTCATACGAGTAGGTACATTGAAGATGATGTTCTATTTTATTAGTACGTAGATAAAGAAAGACATCATAGATCTTAGTAGACGCCATTAACGTGGACAAATACTTTTCTATCTAGAAAATTTAGACAGCCTAGGTTTTTATTGTATATTAGTAATGGGGGAAGAAATACGAAATACGTAATATTTCTACAGGAGCTGGACTATTACTGGGTAAAGGAGGCAGAGTGGTTCTGCTCCTATAGGAAGCCGATGGGTCGAGTAGTATTTCACCAGCTCTGGGATAGTCGGGAAAGGCTTGCTGAAGTTGCCGAGGACGTATTGAGCCGCTCCGGTTTGCTGGATTCGCATATGGAGGAACCCACGGGTACACCTGTAATGATAAAATCAGAGGCCATGATGAATAGGGTGATGTTTAATATCATGTTTTTGTTATGATTTTTTTATTTTCTTTATTAGGTAATAATGTATAGAGTTCAGGCATGACAGAGACGAGGCAGTGCATATTTTGAACGGCGGAATGGGTCGACCGAGTCAACCCTGTGCCACAAGTCAGCCTGGAGGTATTAGTCATTTCAAGTGAAACATTAGCATATTTAAGCTCCTACTACTAGAAAGTATTAGTTTTTGTGCCTAATTCCGCAAAAATTTATTTAAAAAATACCTATGGTTTTTATTTTTTCATTAATATTTGAAGATTTGTTGTCTCGGACTCCAACTATGCCGTAGTTAATAAAATTCAAGTGATAACTGTTAATATAAATCTGTATGTGCTTACTGTTAATACACGTCTGTACATACACACTGTTAATATACATCTTTATATACATCAATAAAAGTATTTTTCCTCTTCTTCTTCTTCTCAAGCAAGCCAAGTTGATTATTGTATTGGTCTATAATCTCTATCTCTATCTATACTATTAATAAGAATGAAACTCCGTCTGTCTGTCTGTTTGTCGTGTCTATGCACGGCCAAACGGCTGAGTGGGGGGAGTCTACGAGTGGGGGGATCTTCTTGGGATTTTCCGATAGGGTGTATAAGCAAATTTAAAATTTTCTAATCCCACCCGAACCATGGGCCGTAGGGCGGGAGGGGGGTCGAAGTAATAATTAATGTGCGCTTTTTCCACTTTCCCGCTTCCCCTACCCCTCTAAACGGCCGTTGACAATTCCGGAAAAATACCGGTTTCGTAGGTTTTCCTACGAGGAAGACGACGGCGCGATCGGATCGCGAAAAAAGTATCGGGAAATGCGTTAAAAAAATGCGAGATTACGGACCCGTTTTCTCGAAAAGTCCGACGAAAAACTTGGTTTTTTTAAATTAAAATATACCCCATAAAGGTACGTTTTTCGGAACGGTTTTCGCGGGCGAAATAAAGGTTTGATCCCGCCGAATCTGAATCTGAAATCGGATATCGAAAAAAGTGGCGAGAACTCGGTCAAATTGCGAGCAGAAGCGAGGGGAAACGATTAATAGCAGAAATTAATTTTGCCCCGGACGCGAGAAGGCTCTAGGAAGACGTCAAGGGGTTCGATAAGGCGGGGCTTGCACCTAACGGGAATGCGAGCAGGTACACGCACTTACGTCTTGAAGGGTATACAGGTATACCTTGCGAGCGAAGCGAGAGCCATGTCAACAGAATAAATTCGGATTTTTTCCTACAAATATACAGCAATACCTTGCGAGCGAAGCGAGCAACATTCCCTAATAAACTTTTCGTGGTTCCACGTAGTTTGTAAGAATTTCCAACAGAAAAAAACGTCTGCCAAGTTGGGTGGGCAGTATAACTTCTTCAAGCGAGCGAAGCGAGCAGCATCTCCTACAGAAGTTAAACCTACCCTTAGGGATCTACCGTTTGCGAGCAAAGCGAGTAAAATTCCCTAAATGCCATACTTTGCGAGTGAAGCGAGCAACATTTTCTACATGCCAGACTTTGCGAGCGAAGCGAGCAACATATCCTACATGCCAGACTTTGCGAGCGAAGCGAGCAATATTCCCTACACGCCACACGTTGCGAGCGAAGCGAGCAACTTAATGGGGGGTCCGGGGGGCTTGCCCCCCGGCTGGACGTGGAGGCGAGCGTAGCGAGCCGGAGCGGCTAGTTATTAATAAGAATGAAACTCCGTCTGTCTGTCTGTCGCTCTGTCGTGTCTATGCACGGCCAAACGGCTGAGTGGGGGGAGTCTACGAGTGGGGGGATCTTTTTGGGATTTTCCGATAGGGTGTATAAGCGAATTTAAAATTTTCTAATCCCACCCGAACCATGGGCCGTAGGGCGGGAGGGGGGTCGAAGTAAGAATTAATGTGCGCTTTTTGGACTTCCCCGCTTCCCCTACCCCTCTAAACGGCCGTTGACAATTCCGGAAAAATACGGGTTTCGTAGGTTTTCCTACGAGGAAGACGACGGCGCGATCGGATCGCGAAAAAAGTATCGGGAAATGCGTTAAAAAAATGCGAGAGTACGGACCCGTTTTCTCGAAAAGTCCGCCGAAAAACTTGTTTTTTTCCGATTAAAATATACCCCATAAAGGTACGTTTTTCGGAACGGTTTTCGCGGGCGAAATACAGCTTTGGGTCCGCCGAATCTGAATCCGAAGTCGGATATCGAAAAAAGTGACGGAAAGTAGGTCAAATTGGGAGGGGAATTGCGAGGGAAGCGTTTAACATCAGAAATTAATCGACCACGGGCCGCCGTTACACAACGTTGCTTACCTGAAGGGACCCTCACAGGGGGGTTCCCATTTGCACTTCTACGCAATACCTTACGAGCGAAGCGAGAGCCATTTCAAATAATAAATACGGACTTTGTCCTACACATATACAGGTATACCTTGCGAGCGAAGCGAGCAACATCCCCTAATAAACTTTTCGTGGTTCCACGTAGTTTCTAAGATTTAATTTGTTTGTAAGAATTCCCAACTGAAAAAAACGTCTGCCAAGTTGGGTGGGCAGTACAACATTCCCTAATAAACTTTTCGTGGTTCCACGTAGTTTTATAAGAATTAATTTGTTTGTAAGAATTTCCAACAGAAAAAAACGTCTGCCAAGTTGGGTGGGCAGTATAACTTCTTCAAGCGAGTGAAGCGAGCAGCATCCCCTACAGAATAAATACGGACTTGCGAGCGAAGCGAGCAACATCCCCTAATAAACTTTTCGTGGTTCCACGTAGTTTTATAAGATTTAATTTGTAAGTAAGAATTCCCCAACAGAAAAAAAACGTCTGCCAAGTTGGGTGGGCAGTATAACTTCCTCAAGCGAGCGTAGCGAGCAGCATCCCCTACAGAAGTTAAACCTACCCTTAGGGATCTACCGTTTGCGAACAAAGCGAGTAAAATTCCCTAAATGCCATACTTTGCGAGCGAAGCGAGCAACATTTTCTACATGCCAGACTTTGCGAGCGAAGCGAGCAACATATCCTACATGCCAGACTTTGCGAGCGAAGCGAGCAATATCCCCTACACGCCACACGTTGCGAGCGAAGCGAGCAACTTAATGGGGGGTCCGGGGGGCTTGCCCCCCGGCTGGACGTCGAGGCGAGCGTAGCGAGCCGGAGCGGCTAGTTATTTATAAGAATGAAACTCCGTCTGTTTGTCTGTTTGTCGTGTCTATGCACGGCCAAACGGCTGAGTGGGGGGAGTATACGAGTGGGTTGATCTTCTTGAGATTTTCCGATAGGGGGAGCGAGCGAATTTCACATTTTCTAATCCCACCCGAACCATGGGCCGTAGGGCGGGAGGGGGGTCGAAGTAAGAATTAATGTGCGCTTTTTGGACTTCCTCGCTTCCCCTACCCCTCTAAACGGCCGTCGAAAATTCCGGAAAAATACCGGTTTCGTAGGTTTTCCTACGAGGAAGACGACGGCGCGATCGGATCGCGAAAAAAGTATCGGGAAATGCGTCAAAAAAATGCGAGAGTACGGACCCGTTTTCTCGAAAATTCCGACGAAAAACTTGGTTTTTTAAAATTAAAATATACCCCATAAAGGTACGTTTTTCGGAACGGTTTTCGCGGGCGAAATAAAGGTTTGATCCCGCCGAATCTGAATCCGAAATCGGATATCGAAAAAAGTGACGTGAAGTCGGTCGAAATGCGAGCAGAAGCGAGGGAAGCGTTTAAAATTACATTTTTAATCGACCCCGCCACCCATTTCACAACGGAAGGGACTCGACTTCTACGCAATACCTTGCGAGCGGGCCAACGCACGCGCGCATATAAGGATGGAACTTTCCCTTTCGAGCGCCATTTCAACAGAATAAATACGGGTTTGTCCTACACATATACTGCAATGCCTTGCGAGCGAAGCGAGCAACATCCCCAAATAAACTTTTTTGTGGTTCCACGTAGTTTTATAAGATTTAATTTGTTTGTAAGAATTTCCAACAGAAAAAAACGTCTGCCAAGTTGGGTGGGCAGTATAACTTCCTCCAATATAACTTCCTCCTACAAATCGAGACCGCCGTTTCACAATGTTGCTTACCAGAATGGACTCGATGACTCATTTCAACAGAATAATACGGGTTTTTTCCTACACATATACAGCAATACCTTGCGAGCGAAGCGAGCAACATCCCCTAATAAACTTTTCGTGGTTCCATGTAGTTTTATAAGATTTAATTTGTTTGTAAGAATTTCCAACAGAAAAAAACGTTTGCCAAGTTGGGTGGGCAGTATAACTTCCTCAAGCGAGCGTAGCGAGCAGCATACCCTACAGAAGTTAAACCTACCCTTAGAGATCTACCGTTTGCGAGCGAAGCGAGCAACATCCCCTACATGCCATACTTTGCGAGCGAAGCGAGCAACATTTTCTACATGCCAAACTTTGCGAGCGAAGCGAGCAACATTCCCTACATGCCAGACTTTGCGAGCGAAGCGAACAATATTCCCTACATGCCACACTTTGCGAGCGAAGCGAGCAACTTAATGGGGGGTCCGGGGGGCTTGCCCCCCGGCTGGACGTGGAGGCGAGCGTAGCGAGCCGGAGCGGCCAGTCTTCAATAATTCCTTTGTAATTTACCAAAAGAACAAGTGAAGCCCCCTCACCTTTGCTGATATAGTTCTGATTTATCTTCTTTCACTAATTTTCTTTCGGTAGGAGCCTCGTAGATAATGTTGTACCGTAGGCTCTGTTTATCAATGATCCGCATAGAGAGCTTTCTACACTTGTGACGCGATAAGAACAGACGTGTACCTGAAGTTTTTTCCTTTCCCTTTTGTTAATAGATGGCAACATGTTGGTCGAGTAACTGACCCCATCGACCCCCCATGCTTTCATTTTATCTTATAAACGTTGCAGATTATTACACAAAAGTTTATTATTTCTGTATTAGATCACTGATACATCATTAGACTACTAGTCTATAGAAAGTTACCTGTCAAACTGAGTCTATGGTGCATTATCGAAATATAACTGGACAATGTCACCTACCGAAAATATGTAGGTATATGTAATGAAATAATAATATACATATAAAAAACGATAATGGTTGGGAGAATTAAGGAACTTTATTCATCGCCAGGATACAATCCCCAGCTGCCCAAGCAGCAACCTTTCACTCCACCAGCTAAGCTAAGATACCTTGTTCTTCAATGCACCATCTGGGGTATAAGGGATTCATCCTCTCATTCCCTTCAACACATATGGGAATCGAACGGTACGATCATTTGAATATGTTAGGAGCGTTTGACTGTTACGATTTTACAACCCCTTGGAATCTGTAGTGGTCATTCATGAAATTTAGTGATTCACTCTGTACTTACTTTGAAGATGTCGCTACTCGCGCCTGCTCTGAGGGAGAGCGAACGGATTAGTAGTGTTTTGGGTTGTTTCATTTGAATCTTTGGAATGTTATATGTAAATGAGACCCAAAAAGAACATTGCTGTTGACTTGAAAGTTTTTGAGATCTAGAATTTTGAATATTTCAGTCTTTTAGGGTTCACCAATGATGACTTGAGCGGTACAAACTTGAAATATTGCGCTCTGGTACTTAATCTCTTCCCGATCGAATTTCTTCATTTGGTGCCTCAGGAAAATCACCACACAAAAGTGGTATTGTAGACGTCGATGAGCAAGTCGACCAACTCAAAACAGTGGGATGATCTAAAGCTGTTCTAAGAAGGGATCTACAGTTTTACTGGTGCTGTCAAGTTAATAAAATGCCTTATATGAGTTTTTGCAGCACGTCTTGCGTTGAAGACTGTTCTTCAAGTTTTTGTGGACCCTCAATGGTCATCAATGGCTTCGACTTTTCGCCGGCCATAAATTCGGGTTTTAGATCCAAGAGTTTTCTTATTATTACAATCACGCGCACCTTGATATAATGAGGACCTTCTGATATGTGAGCGTGCCTGGGAGTGTACATGGACTATGGAATAATAAAACTTTGTGGAATCATTCGCTGTGTTTAAACTATCAGATGCTTCCAGAACCATAGTCTTCAAAAGATAAATAATTTCTAAGTTGACTGCTATTCATCCACATTCATAGCCAAAATTCTAGAAATATGACATGAATAATCACAAATTAGTAATTCGGTATTCGACCGTTCGAACATTCGACCATTCAACTATACTGGACGAATGTGAACCCTCTCGTTTACTAATAAAGAACGTCCGCCGAGGGAAATCATTCCAGCAATTAAATGAATCACGACATTGCCCCGTCGTCCCACGGGAAATGGGAGCAGGGACCGTAGAAGGAATTGGCGTGTACAAGGGAACCTACTGAATAGGGAATGTAAGGCCGGTAAAAATACCAATTTTCTTGAAAGGTGATGGCATTCATGCGATTTCCTCGGGGATGTGTGGGGCCGTAAGGGAGAGAAGAGAATCTGAAACGTGTAGCATCCGACCGTATTGGGCCGGATCGAAGGAAACCGCCTTCCGACCCGCGGGAAAAACGTGACACTTTTTCGAGGGAACGACTCATTTCTCCCCCCAATCACTTGGGGGCTCCGCGATCTCGCGATACAGCTTTTTTTTTCTCTTGCGAAGGATTTTTTTCCCCCGTTGAAAAGGGCGCCGACGTCCCCATCCAATTTAGGGAGCCCAATACAGAACTTTTCCTCGCGAATTCGAAGACTTCTTCCGAAATGATCTGAATATAAAACGAAGTTGGAGCAGGAATCGATATGTACCTACTCGTACCTAACATCATTTTTCCTTAAGTGCAAGATTTTTTACAGAATCGCAAAGACTGCACTCAAGATATAGTAGAATCCATTTATTTTCAATAAATTAAATACGTTTTAAATTTGATTTTTCATCATTTCCCTGATTAAACCGCAGTTCTTAAAAATAAATATAGGTGGAAAATCTTTAAAAAAATGTTAACATGGTTATGTTTTTGGGCTGGGGGTTAGGTGAAAATTTCCGTCTCGAATTTTTTAAGATCAAAAAACCTCAAAGCAATTGCTGAAGAAATCTTGCTAAATCATAGGTACCTAAAAACTTCGTTAATAAATTCTCGTCCTATGACATGATTTATCTTACGAATGAAAGCACTACTTTGTCGGGCACTATTAAGAAGTAGGTACTAGTGAAAAGTAGCTATAATGAACTTCTACTCACATTGAATGTAGGAATTTGACCGCGAGACTTTCGGGGTGATATTAAGAGACGATAGATAGGCTCTTTTCCAATCAGTTGAGTGAGCTAAATTCTCTCCTGTTCTCCCAAGGAAGTTGAAATTTGATAGGGAGTCTCTCTGTGATATTAAGAGACTGTTGAAATTATGGGCTCTTTCCTGATCAGCTGAGTGAGCTACATTTTCTCCTGTTCGCCCTAAGAATTTGAAATTTGGCAGTGAACCTCTCTGAGACAAAGAGATATTTAAAATTATGGGCTGTTTCCTGATCGACATAGTGAGCTAAATTCTCTCCTGTCCACCTTGGGAAATTTAAATTTGGCAGGAAACTTCTCTGTGACACCAAGAGTCGGTTGAAATGACGGGCCCCATCCTGATCAGCTGAGTGAGCTGAATTTTCTCCTTTTCACCAAACGATGTTGAGATTTGGCAGATTTGGCGGTTGAGATGTTGAGACTACTACCGACACCAGGGGTGAAAGCGAGTTCTATATTCTTCGATGTTTAGCCGTTAGGCTGTTATTGAATCAAAGGGGGGCTCGGAGGTCCACCCCAGCGAGGCGCGGAATTAAATAAATAAAATTGAAATTAATATCGTTGGTTTCCTTAATTTGTATTCTAGCCCACTTCATGGAAAACCATTGACCTGTGGGTATGAAAATACATTGTCAAAAAACATAGCCATGATTCATTGTTTTCCCATGAGGTGGAGACATTTTACGAAATTTGCGTATAAATTTTATATTTATTGCGTTTTAATTTTAATTTTATTCTGGTGATTCACGATGTGTGTGTGTGTGTGGGGGGGGGGGGACCGATGTGTAGAGGGGGTACATCAGGTAAAATCGCGATCTATCCACCATTCTCACGAAATTATATACAATCCATTCATTGGGAAGTCCTTCAAAAGCATGCATTGCTTACCAATTATGCGTCAGTCTTCGTGAAGAACCTGGTCAGCGAACCCACCAGTCCCCAAAATCATAGTTCAAGAACCCTAGCCACTTCTACTTTTAACATTATTGCGCAAAATAGCCCACAAATGGATGGCTTCTTTTTGTAAAACCACAGTACATCAACTTGATCTTTGCTGTAATGGGATTTTAAAACAACTGTCACAGTCAACGGCGAGAGAGAGACAAAAATGTTTTGATTCAAGAAAATAAAGTTGGTTTTGCATGAATGTAAGTCTGCGAACGGTCATAGTGTTTCTGACAGCTACAACTTACGTTGGATTCCGGCCAAACCATTTCCACAAACTGAGAGCGTAAACTGCTAAATTTCAGACGTATTTGCAGCTCGTGTACAATGAGAACCAGACCATTGTTTTTAAACTCCTGAACTTATCAACTATGAAGGAGTTATCGCAAGACAGGTTATGTAGCTGTAAGAATTAATGCAAATACAAATAACAATTTCTATATTTTTCCTTTTTTATCCAACGTCCGTCTGATGTGAAATGTTCATCAAATGTCTTTCTGTCCATCAGCGATTTATAGTTTGATGATCATTTTCACTTTTTAATTTTTATGATGTTCATTATTTCTTATTAAAAAACCCACTTCGGAATCGACCGGAAAAAAAACTTGGCTGAACACATTTCCCGTATATTCCCAGAACCGCAGGACTGGAGTTTACGAAATATGGCTAAATATAACACAGCACCAATAAAACCAATCATATAAAGGTCGTATACTAACATAGCCTGACAGTCAGACGTGTTAGGGGGTAACAAGTTATGTTTTGAACAAGTTACGAAACTTTTATTTCGAATTAAACAATAGAAATTGAGAACAAACAGAAAGGAAACGAAGAGAAAGGTAAAAACATATACACCCACACACAAAAATGATAGGAAGTGTGCGTATATTGTAAATTATAGCTGACCTAAGGAGCTGTAGTGGGTATTCAAGTAAAGTAGGCAACTCTAGCTATTTGAAAGATAGGAGGGCAATCATTATCTTTGATAATGGCATTATCAAAAATTTTGAATAGAGAATACAAAAAAATACCTATATGCAATAATGAGTAGTTTTTAGGGTTGAAGGGGAGGGTGGTAATATATGGGGTATATGCATATTAACTAGTTGAAAACATTTGCTTCTTTTCCTGATCACCTACAACAATCCACCTCCACCACCATAAAGGCCCTTAAGCTGATTCCTACCTAATGTTTTCAACTACCTAATCAATACTGAATAATATACACCTAGAGTAAATTAAGTAACCATTCCAGGTTCAATTTCCATGGCGTCATCAGCAGTCCAAAGAAAAGACTAAGGCCCTGTCTGACATGGTAGCGCTTGGATACCTTGGTACAAACTCAGGAACAAAGGGAAGAAGGATAGTATAAAATAAAATTAGTGATAATGTTGGTTAAGCGTGGGTATTAGAACATTTTCATTCACCAATACCTAACAGCAACACAAATTTGAGCGGAATCTCTTGAAAATTGCGATATTTATGCGTATAGTAAAGATTACTAATGTGCGCAAACTTGATTTCGCAATTCATAAACCTTTGGTGGTCGAACTAAGTACGATCGTGATATTTCTGAGCAAACTCACATCCACAATTCACCTTGTTTGCCAAACCAATAAACGGCATGTACATTGAGAGTGATAAGTGCAGCTTATATCACTATCTTATAGTGATAAGTGTAGATACTCACATCTACAGAGATTGGTAAGTGCAGCCCCAAATCAATATGAACCAATGCAAAATGCGATCCGTCAAAAACTGACACCTTCAATCGTGGGTCGGGAAATAGCTGATCACGAGCATTATCTCTATGCTCTACCAGTCAAGTTTGGAGGTTTAGCCCTAGAAGATCCTGTGTATCCAGCAACAGAAGCCTTCGTCACATCCATTAGAGGGCTACGTCAGTACTACGTCATCATGCATAGTGACAAGAGCCGATTTTGATGAAGAAGCCCATAGATTGCATGTTTTAGAAGAACTGAAGAGGGAAAAAAAGGCTGAAAATGGAAAGATGAGAACAAAAATGTCAGCAAGTCATGGAAGCCCTCGACCCACACGAAAGAAAGACCATAAAACGCATTATCGAAGGAAACGCTTCACAGTGGCTTTCCGTCATTCCATTGGCAGCGGATAATTTGGATTTATCGCCTACTCAATTCAGGGACGTACTTTCATTGCGATACGGAAAACATCTGATGGGCCTTCCAGTTACCTGCGATGGATGCGGTGAACACATGACGGTGAATCATGCCCTCAACTGAAAAAGGGGTGGACTAGTAAAGCAAGGGCATGACTGAATAAGGGATGAAGTTGCAGGATTGGCCAAACTAGCTTGGAGAGGAGTACTGGTTGAACTGATTGTGCAGGAGGGCGAAGACGGTTCACCGTATAGGGTGTAGGGAGAGAGCGGCTTTTTTTGACAACCGCGTTATCAACGCCGACGCTCCTTCCTATTCCACACGTGAGTGGTCCGCAGTCGCCGACGAAGCCGCCCGAGCGAAGCACCGATGGTGCAGCCGAAGACCTACGGGGATCATTCACACCATTGATCAGCTCATGTGAGGGAGTCCTGCATAGAGAGTTCAACATTTTTGTAATGAAGTTGGTCTCAGTTCTCGCAAATAAATGGGAAAAACCTCGGTCCCAAGTTGCAGGCTGGGTACGAGTTAAACTCCAGATGACCATCATCCGGGCCATCTCCATGAGACTGCGGGTGTCTAGAAGAAAAATTCAAAGGAAGGTGGTGAAATGAACCTAGAGGATGGCGCTCCACTCCCGATACCAGAGGATTGAGCTTTATAGAGAATAGCTTCGAAACTTTACCGTGGAGACCCCAAACCTAATCTTTAATATCTAATTTAAAATATAAACAACAAAAATAAATAAATAAACGGCATGTTTATCTGACATCCCGTATATCAACCTATACCTACAACTAGTATCCCGTACAATAAAATATAATTCTTCACGATATTTTCTAAACATTCCTGTAGCATACACACATCTATATAGATCCTAAAAAAATAAAGGATTTCAAAAGAAGTACAAGCCGTGAACATTAACAAAACAATAACCGCATTATATGCAGATGCAGGTTGTACGTACTTGCAGGATAGCGAGTAATCTTGCTTAGTTCTCTCACTGTTTCTCACTAAATAGCTGCCTTCTTTCTGACCTCTCAGGATGCCTTCAGCCTCCATTCTCGTGATACTTCCGTGATACCATCTGGAAAACAGTACGTAATTTGGACGGTATTAATTCCTTGAACAACAAATCCATCATTCCAGAAATTTTGTACCATTGGTTTTATTTTATAAAAATTATCTAATGCTTCGATGTGGCTGCACTTGGATTAGGATAAGTGCATGCGGCCGTCGAAACAGCAAAAAATCATGACGAACCTCCTAAACATTAATATTTAATTTGTGTAACATTGTAAACTTGGTAAATGTAGAAGGGCTGTAATGAATGGTTATCAATTTAATTGCAAAAGTTATAATATGATTAATTTCCTAAATAACCAGCGTGTTGATGGGAAGACATATGTAATCACAGCGAATCAATTTTCTGAAGCCCTTGAAATTTAAGTCCAGGCGCAATCTGAATACGTCAGATTCGTGTATGTCCGTCTGTATACCAATCTGTCTTGAATGGGTGAAACGAAATGAATTTCTTATCAAATGCAGTGAAATATTTTAAAAATGAAAGACACCGAAAGGTAAATATAAAATTGCGGTTGATGCTATTGGTATTTTTCTTCTTAAAACCAAGAAACTAACTCTAACTTATACTTTAATGCTCCCAGGACGCTTTAAAGTTTGATAGTGGAGATAGTTCTGGTTATCGGACCTGCCCACTGATGTAAGTTTCATCAAAACCGTTGAAAAGTAGTTTGGATCACAACTCGGGAAAATACTATAACCGGGGGGGCCAGGCGGTAAGGGGAAAAAACCTGGACATTATTAGAGGAAAGGGAGACTAAAACTACTCATTGAAACATCATACAGCCCTAAGTAAGATGCATCAACAATTTTTAACACTATGCACTTTCAATGTAGATCTATGTTCATTACCCTAACAAATGGGACCGATGAGGAAGTTGTACCTAGGTATGTTTTCCAATAAATATAAGTCTCCGACCATACTGGGTGGTTTCAGATAAGTTTAGATCAAATTTCGAGTTAAACTAATTCGAAAATGGAATAGAATCTCTTCCTATCTCAATCCAGTAAGATTCCAGATACTTACTCACGATTCTTTGATGTTTTTCACGAAAACAACGTGACTTGACTCGGACAGAAACCCTTGCGTATTCAACTTTAGCACTTTGCCCTCGTTTCGAATTCGCCCTAAACTCTCAGTCGATAGGTGGATGGAAGGACCCCCCGGAACTCAAGGCCCAGTAGAGTAAGGAGAGACTCTCCATAGTGTAATAAGGAACACCCTGTAGCTGGAACTGCTGCCTCCAGCGTTAGCAGAACACCATTGGGGCAGCAGGGGATGTGCGGGAGAACTACTACCTCTGACCTTTCTCCTCGTAGAAAACGGGAGAAGATAAGGTATGGTGAGGTGGAAAGAGAGGTCAGAAGTTCGATTCAAGAATCATACTCAGCCCAGCTTGGCCCGCACTTTTATAGTCCATGGCAGATAGGGAAAAAATGGCGAATCTTGATTAGAGGAAGGGGCAGAACACCTGACTTTCTATGCTAACAGCCGTTTTGGATTCATGTGAGGCCAAGCTGACTTGAGTTTCGAGTTTAGGCGAATCTGTATAATTATATTTACAATATTGTTGGAGAACAACACCACGTTTTTTCATTAAAACCCCAAATCATTTTTCTTTAACTTAACTAATTTTAATTGTTGACCACATTTTGGAAATTAGCGTTAAATTTCCTTTTAGAATTTTGTCTTTTAATCCGCTAAGGGCCCGTTCTGAGGATCACAAAATAATCCAGAGTTAATCCAGCTATATTACTGCCGTTTTTGATGAATAACTCCCGACTCTGGATTAACTATCAATGGTGGAACTCGCCCTAAAAATATCATCAAAATATAACACAACATCTGCTAAAACATGATTTGTTTTAAAAAATCACAATTTTGAAAATATTTGAAACTCTACCGCTTGGTTCTCTAGTATAAAATCCTGAAAAAAGTCAAATTACACAAACCCTTCCACAAGTATCAAGCTTTTGAAGGGTTTGATCAAATTTGTGATTTGCGAGAAATTTCTGCTAGAATGAGGTAAAACGTGGTCTCTGATGAGATAACATGCTTCCGATAATTTTCAGCTTGACGGATACCGTCGACACAACGTCCATAAGAGAAGGCACGTAATTAAAAAGCCAAAAAAAGGAGATTTCCCGCGCTTTTTATGAAAAATGGACATTTAGCGTTCTGAGCGAATGTTTATTTCCGTCCGGACACCTTTGTAAATAACGGGAATATCCATGTTAAAACCGTACACCCAGCAACTCTGACTGAACCCCACTTTTTTGAACCTTTCGAATTTTGATCACCACTCAATTATGCCTCTAATTAGCTGAAACAATAGTTAAGTAAGGTAATAGTTATACTTACTCGTTTTATTGGTCTACTGAAATATCTGGCATTCAAATATTGGCGTCAGAAGTTATTTTACTTAATATTGATCCACTTTCTCAATTTATAACAACATTAACAACTAAATTATGTAAAAACTTCAGATGAAATTATTTTGCTCAAAAATTCTACCGTCCAAATCTTGCTATACGTACAAAGTAGTCTGTACCACATTTACTTTGCTACTACTGTACTGATAAATGTAGAGTTTCTTCCGTTTTCTTCATTTTCAAGGAATTTTAAGCACTTGGAGTATCTTTCGATCTCAGATTTAGGGTTTGATGTTTAAAAAGGATTATAGATCTAGTTCTGGATTTTTGAATGCAGATTCGAAATAGAACAACTTTTCAACATTCTATCAATCATTCCTTTATCATCTGATAAAAATTGAATATTTGTTGATATATTGCCACATTTTAGTAATTTCAATAACTATAACTATATTTTCATGAACAAAATGGCAGCCTATTGAAGATTTATACGTTTTCCCTACCATCCAACTTCTCATGTAATATTACACCACTGAATAAGGTATAGGACGGGTTGGATGAGTGTATGTACTGACAAATGGAAAATTCTATGAAAGCTACCTATATTCTTTTCACCATCTTAAGCTATGATAACTACTGAAGAAATTATCATAAAAATTACTGAAACAGATGAGGAAGTTGAGAGTAGACTTACTTCTGCTCTACGAGGGGGCAGCTTGTGTCGATCGGTTGAGGTAGGTGAAGCGTGAGATCCTGCGATCTAAACTGCAGCTCCATAGAGCACGGCCTCGTTCGAATGTCGTGAAGATCCAAGCTTAAACACGGCCGATTCAATAAACCTAAAACCGAGATTAAGGATTAAGCTATTATCTGATGATGACGATGATTATGAAACCAATAATGATTAGAGATCAGTACATAAATACATTTTACGCAAGATGTACGTTGTTAAAATTCAGGTATCGATTCTGGGTGCCCCAAAACGAATTTTCATTCAGAAATACTTATCAAAGATTCGCTAATAAATTTTGTATGCTTTTCAAGCATGTATTTACTTTATTAAAGTATGTAGTTTTCAGTTAAAATTTGCTTAATGTAGCTTTTGGGTACATAAACTAAGGTTTTTCCAATATGCTGCCCTTCCCCTACGTTGTTTGTGTGGCCAGTGTGATCGCTGATTGCACTCTTTCTTTTGGAACCGAAAAAAATCAATATTCTTCATCGCTACAACTAAACTAGGTTCTTATTTCAAACCCGCAAGTTACGAGTTGAATGCGATAAGTTATGAGTTCAAATGTTTCTCTCATATTTATATACCCTAGTTTACACAAACTAAATAATTTATACTGTTTCGTTACATGCTGTAAGTGAACATAATAGAGCACTTTATACAGTGAGAGAGTTATTACTTACGAGATTTATCTTCCTGGATACTATTTGTCGAGGAAGCTTGAGAGACGTTTGAAATGCTGACCTGAGCTCTCTGCCTCCTTCGAAGTTTCGGCATGTCGAACGGTAGATCCCTTAGATCGACAGAAGTTGCAGAACCTGAAGTGTCTTGGACTGAAGAAGACTCCATCAACATCATCTTCCTCCTCCTCAGTTTGGGCATGTCAAAAGGTAGATCATTGAAGTCCAGCGGCTCAGTGGGACCAACTCTGGATAACACAGATATACCGGAGTCACTGCCATTATGAACTTCTGGCTCAATATTGAGACTCCCGCGGAACACGTTTCGGTTTTGCGGCGTACGTCGTTTCTTTTGTGTTTCACTTCCTGGGGTCACTACTTCTTCAGGCGACGCTTTTTCCGAATTGTTGTTCTTGTTGTTTTCCGATGCCTCGCTGCAAGGCTCTTGGGAAGACTTGTCTGAAATGGGAGACAAAATGTTTAGCTTGTTCAGCTGGAAGACACGAGAACCTAGTGATGAGAGCGTGGGTCGGAAGCCTTGTGCGTTTGGAGCAGACTCCGAACTGTGGGAACTCAGGGAACTACTATGCCTGCTCTCACAGCTTGACGTCGACCGATTTCCTTCACTCGTACTGCTCCTGATTGACTCTAAACTCCCGCCGGAACTTGACGTAGCCATTGACTCACTGCTTGAATACTTCAACCCTCGTCCCGGCCTGCTTTTGATTTCCAGGATATCTTTCCCTCGAGGCTTTTTATGCGTTTTATTCTCACGCCCTTCTCTTTCTCTAAGATTTGGTGAAATCTCCAGCTTACTCAACAGACAGCTTCTTGCTCTCGGTTTGATCGATTTAATTGGAAGCTTGAGATCTTTGGACCTCAACTGAACTTCAGGCGAGCTTGCAGCTGTAGCCACGCAGTAGGACGAGTGGAATTTCTTCGGTAATGACGTGGAAGGAGGAGGTGTAGTTGTCAAATAAGGTCGAATGCCAATGTCGATATCCCGCATGCCTTTTGTGAGTGTTTCTTCAATTCCAGCGAGCGACCTCGGCCTTCTATAGTAAATCTCATCTTCTTCTTCTGCTCCAATCACCATAATCGATTTGTGAGCGACTTCGTCTACGTCTAAATCGTCATCAGATTTGCTGATTTTCGAGTCAAACGCAGTTTCGTAACGGTGCCTGCGCGACATTTCGTCTGCTCTAGGCGACATCCGGCTATCCCTGCACGTTAAAACCAGTCAATCTGATAATTCTCCGTGATGTGTTTGTAGATTGTATTCAGTAGAATGTCGTTCAAAGCCGTCACTTACGTAAGTGTAATGGCAGTCACTCTTCCTGCAACAATTTTGTTATCAGGTAAATCAATATGCAATTAACCATAAAACAACAATTGTTATTAATCATCTTGCTACATTGATGTTTCGGGCAATCAAATTAGTGCCCAAAAACACGATTTCAATGATTTCCTACGGACTAATACTAACAGATCCAATATATGTAACATGGAAGATCAATGAACAACGAATCACAACGGATTCCACACCATTCTTTCTATCGCTTTCCAGGACTTGTTTGAGAATTCGTATTGATGAATCTATCTCAAAGGAGGGAGAGTCGAAGAAGAATATTAAAGAAAAAGACTTAAACAACATTAAAAGAAAAATACAAATCTTTCAAAACTGGGCCTCTATTATGTGAAATTCAGTCTTAATTTTTTGTATCCACACATACACCTGACAACATATAACAAACGTCATTATATCAGTCCATTGATTTCTATGTCATATTTGATTTATGATCACTAATATCATTAACCTTAAGGGTTGAGTACATCTTGGAGATTATTCTTTGAATTCATTCGAAGAGTAGGAGAAAAGGTGTTTGGTCATTGACGAATGGTCAGCTGTTTCGTGCAATTTCAGTACAGGAGTTGTCACAGGGTCACAGCGATACAATAGTCCAATAGCCCACTATTGAAGCCCTGAACAGGTCTGAGCACACATTGACCTAAAAGACTTCTCTTTTAAGGAAATATATTAATTGATTGTTCTTATAAGAGCATTTTGCATTGATCCCAGTATAGTATTTGAACCTACCAATCAATTCAACCGATTAATTTATGCACAGCATACGAAAAAAGACACATAGTAGCAATTGAGACCAAATAAAGATTAAATTAATGCTGAGTAGATACCGACAGCACCGTTAATCAATTTAAAACATTTACACTTTTCTGAACATATTAACATGAACATTTAGAACATAATTACGAATTAACCCTTCAGATGATCAAGCAAACGTAATTTGTTTGTTATTTTCAAATTCAATGAACAATTATTTACATCCATTTCTAGCTATGTCAAGGAATATACATTAAAAGTTCCAGTCATGCAGCACGATCACATGAGTGAATTTTCGTAAAATATCATAAGGTGTACCTATAACAATATTATTTAACACTGTTTTGAAATTTGAGCATTCTGAGTGCAGTCAACTGTCAACTACCAATTTTATGGCAAAAAAAAACCTGTTCTAAATAATATTCTGCAATTGAAAATAGACTTTGGATTTTTATTTGTATTTTTTTTTTATTCATTTTTTTTTAAGTTGTGATCGATTTTCAGCAAATAATAATTAAATTTAGGTACATATTTC
Organism: Adelphocoris suturalis; assembly: GCA_030762985.1. Taxonomy (NCBI): domain Eukaryota; kingdom Metazoa; phylum Arthropoda; class Insecta; order Hemiptera; family Miridae; genus Adelphocoris; species Adelphocoris suturalis. The sequence goes on along the minus strand of CM061043.1, from coordinate 81,981,960 downwards.
AGCTTAATTTTAGCCATGAATTTTCAAATGTTCTATTATTTAGTGAACAATAAACTTTTTTGACAAAAATTCTGGAGAAAACAATATACTCGTAAATTCAACGATTTTTTAGCCGTTATAAGCAAGTTTTAGTGATTTTTGGTATCCCTTTTTTGAAAATTTACCAATTTAGTGTCCTATCCTTTCACTCCGAAAGCTTGATTTTTTTGGCGCTAGAACGGATTTTTTTGTCTCAACACTAAGGAGAGTTGTCGTCTGGAATAGCACACACATAAACACACACATGTATGAAATAGTACTAAGATCCTGGAATCGTTTCAGAACGCATTAAAACGGATTTGAATTAAGACAATTCAGAAATTTTGATTTTGAAATTTTCGGAGCCATTGTAATAGCTTAATTTTCTACAAAAAAAAATTGCTAAAATGCCTACGCGTATTTTTTGTACCTTGGAAATTTTCATTAATCATAAAATTGTACGACAGTACTTACCTACATCAAGCGAGTAAAATAATTATAATTAAACCTAATTGTGTTTCACCGCAAAGTGTTGCAGTGTGAATGCTAAGCTGAAAAAATGTCTTCGTAACGATTTCAATGATAATGCCTGGAAAGGTGCTTGACATTTTTTAATCTTTGTTTGTGAGAGCCAGATAGAGAGCTCGAAAAGCTATAGATACTCGTCTCTTATCAATAAACCGCGATAATATATCGTACCGTCGATTAAAAATGTCTTCAATGACGCCAGTTGTCAGGTAAACAGCAAGAAGTGTACATTGATTATAGTTACTGTTTATGATGAATTTTAACGCACTTGCAGCTCTGTTCCTCTGCACTCAGGTACGTGGCTTGTTGAACTTGCTCCTTCCCAGTGGTTTGCGCTCACCAATCAATTGTTGAGTAGGCTGTCTGGTACCTGAAAGAATAAAATAATTTTATTAAACTTAACGCAACTGAGTGATGGCCCAGTTATTCTGTAATCCAGTTTCATGTCTTAAGTAATTTATTGCGTTTCATTATTTTGAATATTGCATTGTTTGATTGTACCAACAACAAAACCGTCAACCCCATTTCACAATTTTGTAATGAGAACGTTTTGAAATAAGAACATTACGAAAGTCAAGCTATTTTCAATTACAAATTTTGTTATCTTTTCCATGTTTTCGACCTTAAGACAATAAAAAATGGCAATAACTTCCTTAGTTTACACATTATACCTACTCAAATTTGAGATCACCTTTGAAAAGAGCATTACATTTCTTATCTCTTCCGTGCAATTTCAATATTTTTAAAATTCTATTAAAAAAATTATCACAAAATGTAAAATTGAAGAAATTTACGTCTAAAAACACATAAAATTGAGTATAAAAAATAATTCAACCGAATCTTATCAGTTTACGTGAGATCTATTGTAAATCTACTGAAAATCTATTGTAACTGATTCGAAGGGATTTGCAAGTTTTACCGCTCGACTCATCAGTCACCATTCGTCAAGGTGTAATTTTTCAACACTAATCTTAATATTCTTCCATAATTAGTATAGTAAAAGTAAAATTGATAATACCGTTGAAAATCTGAGTTTTTGGGCCAACATTAAAAATTACAGAAAGTATGGAGAAATCAGATCGAATCATTTGGACTCACAAGTGAAATAAAAAGACATTTTTCAATTCCTTCAAATTTTTCTTTTTAGGAAAATTTTTCACTTCTGAATAAAATTTAAAAAATGAATTTGCTGTAGAGAGATTGAAAATTCAACGTTACTTTCTACAGCGATCTCAAAGTAAAGCATAATTAATAAATTAAGTGGCATTAGGAAACACGAAAATAAATATTAAAATTGCTATAGCTCTCTAAGAAAAGGATTTCAAGGGAATGTCTATTGGGAAACGTTTTATCGGAAAGTAGCAAAATCGATACCTGGCTGATGGTAAGACCTTACTGCTGACACTCTGTATGAGATGTGTACGAGTGCCATTAGTTATACCAGACTTTGCAAATTTGAAAGTTTCCACTCGCACGAATTTGCATAGCACAGAGTCCCAAACATTTACCAAGTAATCAATAAATTCAACGTTACACGGCCATTTATATTCCCTTTTACGTGCATTTAGGTAAGTACACACATTGTCGTAAAAGCCAAACTGCTAACGTCAGCCGTATCGACCGACTGTTTAGCGCCCGAGACACTTTATGCTCCTGGCGGTAAGCCAGCGCTCCCGACCGTCATAAATCCGTGTAAACGAGCGGAAAGGGCCTGAAAAGCCGAAAACAGAGGATCCCAGCGAATATGATCGGATTGAGTGATTAATTAAACCGAGGGGCTTAATTGATTCGCCTTCCGCGGTACACGCTCTGATTTAGTGTTATATGCAGGAAGAGGGGCCTCCCTCATGAGCACAGCTCTTCGAACCTTAATCAATCACTTTAATAACGGTCGTTATAGACTGGAGTTGAAATACCGCTTTTGAATCTTGAATTATTCGCATAATGAAAAAATGCCATTCATACTGTGTGACAGCGTGAGTTTTCGTTATTTTTCACATTTCATGTTCGTAAGTGAGTTTTAGCACATATTTTAACAATTTATGAGCAGAAAAGTTATTAATGTTAAAATTTGTACAACAAACGTTTTGCATAACTGTCTACTGTATAACAAAAGAATTTTTTTAAACGATTTTTTAAAATTAGAATTTTAATTAATTTTTTATCACTTTTTCATGAAATTTTAGCACATATTTTAGCATGGTGTTTATTAGGTACTTTTTGTTTTATTATTTTCAATAATTTTCCTTTGTAATCGACCAAGGAAATAATTGTTAACCCCCCTAAAAATTTGTTAGTTTACGCATTAAGTTGCATAGAATCAAAAAATCGAATAAAAATTTTTAAAAACCGTCCAGAGCTTTGTGAACTGGACCAATGTTTATGAAATGTGGCTTTAAAAATCATAAATTGGCCGGGGATGTGCCAGTTACATCGGCATCAATACTGATCAACCCTCGAGGGTAGGAATTAAGGGCTAAAATATTGAAAAATCGAGGTCTCGAAAACTTTCGAGGTAACAATAATGATTTTTTTCCATATACATATATTTTCCCAACAAAACACAATCACTGTTGTGATTTGTGCTGATTGAGTTGCGAGTTGGACTTCTTGACTCCCTACCTAGTTTGTACCCTAACTTTCAAAGAGGATGTGGTTTGAAAGAGGAGGCAAATTTACACCGGAACGCCACGCCCAAAGTTGACGCTCTAGCGCTAGGTTCCATGAGGTGTTAAAGAAGTCAATCGGAGCGCGAAGTCCTGGGAAGTAACAGGGTATTCATCCCGGAGCGCAAGGTACGTGAGATGCAAGGAAAAGATACACCAGAGTGCTGAGCCCTGATAAGTATCAAGGTATATCCCCCGGAATTTGGAACCAGGTGAAGGATAGAAAAGACGGAAGGTTTTGTTAGGAGGTTGAGTATAGAAAATGCTAAATTTGCTAGGAGACTCATATTTGTGCCAGCTCGGTTGGCACTTTTATACTCATTGTCATCATGGAGGGAGAACTGGCCGTAACAAACGGAAGGATCATCCTGTGATCACTATACCATCTCGAGTACCTAACGTATATTTTATTAGACAAATCTATATGCTATGTATGCATTTGTGTTGATACAGAACAATCAGCTTAACGACGTAAGTGATTCTTTATTGTTCACATAATTTGATGGTTTTACGTGCCCATGGTGTCCTTTCTTCTATAGATTGTACATGATTTATTGAAAAAGAAGTAGGGTTTTTAATTTTTGTTTTAAGAAGTGATATGCTCGTCCGGTTCTGCTCTCATTTTTCTCATATTTTTTTGTGATCTAATTTTTTTCTGGTGAAAATTTTGCCGCCACTGCGAAGCTTCAATTTACTATTTGCTAAAAATATAACTGTAAAACTGGGAAGGAGTTCTAGCGAACTTTCAATGGAGTCTAACAACTAAAAAATATCAGGTGCATAACTAGCAACGTACTTTCAACATTAGTCTCAACCTTAATCTAACCACCGGAAACGATACGAATTATCAATACAGAAGATATCTGATGCTTTTTACAATCAATCGTAGCAAGGTTTTCACAATCCTTGTGTTCCTTACAAGATAATTTACAATTGTTCAAGACTAGTTGGAAACCTCTTGGTTTAACATCGCACACTTCACAGGCTTTACGTTCCCCTGTTTTTCCTACAAACAAGTCCTATCAATGAAGCATAATATATGGTCTTTCGTGCTGAAACTACGAGTATTTTCTTTCCTAATCAACGGTAAGGTGAATGCTGTACCACTATTACATCCCCACTTACAAAGTAAATTTTTGTCTTTGTAGGTGCCGCCTTATCCAAAAATCAATGTTCTTTCCAGTTCAAGATTCACGTAGGAAACCAATACCTTTTCACTACATAGTTTATTTAATAATCTTCAGTTACAGGGTCATTCACAACTATGTTCATCCTTTAGTTGACGAAGTAGTGCACAACAGTAAGAAACACGCACAGATACAAAACCAAAGTTCTTCAGAATTGTCTAAAATGTGAAATTTTAATTAATTAATTTTAAATATGTCTTACCCTTTGGGGCTGATCGGAGTCATACCAAGATTAAGGTCATAACCTCAATTAATGTGTGATTTTTTTCAGCTAAATTACGTAAAATTGGATACAGTAGTGAGAAAAAAAGCATCGGCAAACAGATGGCATTTTTATTCTTCTTTTTTGACATGGGTACGTTTTAGCTCGGGGGGTCATTCGAAATTTTTGTCCGACAGAAAACGTATCAAGCTTTTCTACAATATTATTCACGTGTAAACAATCATAGCCAGGAAGAATATAACTTCCTAATTTCCCATGCCCCAAAAGTCGTTCAACACTCGTTGGAAAGCTGTTCATTTATTACACACGACTCCACATTTCAATGGGTCAATTTCTCATCCTTCATCCTCCTAAGAAGAGCTAAGTACGCCCTCCGTTACGTATACAAAGTACGTTATTGTGACTTTCATTGGATTAAATCCTACTCTACTGGGTTCGCTCTCAGTTAAATATACTGTTCAATGCACTGTTCAATATACTGTTCTGTTCCCTGTTCGATTCTTCACGTTAGTGGTTATTACTATGTGATGTAAGGAGATCAGGCGATCAGGGTAGCCATAAGACATCCATGTCACAATATATCAGGGAGTAGCGTCGCTACTTTGATCTCATTTACATTTCTTTTCGGTTTCATTGATTCATTGAAAGACACATTCATTAGAGGTTGAGCAAGAGTAAATGCAGCCACAAATAAAGTTAAATATGACATTACTAATTAGTATAGGTATTTCTCCTTACCCATGTAGATCAATGTTCTTCCCAGATCAATATTCTCGTAAGAAACCAATACCTTTTCGTTATTATAGTTCGGCACCTTCACATGGGGTGTGATAGAGGCTTTAGATTCCAAATACTATTGAGCAGCGGTTTCCTTATCCAGACTCTACTTTGAGAAATAAGTGGAGGAGAATTTTTCGCAACACCCTTGAATACTCCGTATATGTATGAACGTAGTAATCGGAGAAAGTGGAGGGAGTGATATCGACCAAGTCTCGGTCTCGGGTTGATTGACAAATGGACCCGATGAGCCGATCTCACAGGGGGAATCACGCGCTGCTTAAAACCACCCGTCCTCAGAGCACCAATTAATATCCCCTTTTAATTAATCACGGAGCTCACTCATGTTCACCTTAGTTTCCACCTTCATCGGGTCCCAAACGACGGATCCCAAACGATCAGTTCGTGTTGATACTAATACGTCTGAAGTTCAGTAAACATTTCATTTACAACGTTTTCTGATGAGCAAGATAGGAAGCTAATTATATTCCAAACGACCTACAATGCTAAAATTTCAAACAGATCCGGATAGGCAGAATATCATTACATCGCGCATAACCACAATGTTCAGTTGAGTGAACTCTGTGGCTAATTTCTTACTTGGTCGCATCTAGATGCTGAAATTAGAAATGGAGCCTCTCTGGAACAGGTAGAAGAGAGCACCACCCTGAATAGAGTACAACATGCGCAACCACCCTGAATTCTGATGCTAATTACTTTCCTGAACGACCTAATATGATAAAATGTGAAACGGAGCCTCTCTAGGATTTGTGGAATATTGGATTGGAATGTGAGAAACCACTATGATCAGTTGATTGAGCTCTGTGGGTAGGTTATTTCTTTCCAGATTTACTGAACTAGACATTGAAAGACATTGACATTGTAGACGTTTGAAATTAGGCCTCTCTAGGACTGGTAGAAAAAATTACAACACGAGAAACCAATATTATCAGATGAGTTAGCTCTGAGAGTAGTTTCTTTCCCAATCGACCAATGTTGCTGAAATTTGAAATAGATCCTCTCAAAGAATGGTGGAAGAAAATGATGCAACGTGCGAAACCGCCCTGAACAGTTGAGTGAACTCTGAGCTCTGAGTAAAGTTTCCTGAAATGTATAACGGAACCTCCGTAGGGTTGATAGAACAGAATTAAAACGTGAAAAACCACTATTATCAGCTGAGTGAGCACTGCGTAACGGTTCCCGTCTCATCCGGGAGAGTTCATCTATCCGACTCTGCTGCCGAGTAGGTAGTTTCTTCCCTAATTGACCTATGTTGCTGAAATTTGATACGGAACCTCTCCAAGTCCGTTGAACAAGATAAGTTTCGGACCACGCTGATCAGCTGAGTTAGCTTCGAGAGCAGTGTCTGCCCTAATAGATCTATGGCACTGAATTTTGAAAATTAGCCTCTCTGGGGCTGGTAAAATAATAAGTTATAACAAAATAATAATAAATGAAAGTTTAACGGTTTTTGATATGCTTATGTACAGTTTGATCAAAAAGTTCTGGTTCTTTTCAATTTGCGCGCAAACAGAGGGTCATTGAAACTTCTCAGTGGCCTCAGCGTTTTACTCTTTCTGAGTCACCTGGTTAGTTTATATTGCCCCAATATTCTCAGTTCCCGTCTTATTCTGATCAGCTTCGGAACCTCCGAGGCCAATGATCTGCGTAGAACTGCTATTCAATACAGAAATAATAAACCTTTGTGCAATAATTTGTAGAGTTTTTTCATTCGATTTTGGTTTAGTAAATGACAACATTTACTTGGATCAATGAAATTTTCCAGGTATGGTGCCAACAACCAGCTCAAGTCGTCGTAGCTCGCAACGACGAAATGAACCGATACCGCCATTTAGCAGAATTCGCCGTTCAGGTGGGTAAGTTTTATTTTGGTCAACTTCTCGACGGTTGGCGGGGTAACGTTCCTTTCTTCGGACGGTTCAAGTTATTATAAGACTTTATAAGAAAGGCCTTTCTGTCCTTAAAATGGTTTTAAGGATAGAGTTATGGATCAATAAACTACAAATTTAAGGATAGAAAGGCGTTTTTTGTAAAGTCTTGTAATAAAATAGGTTTTCACAGTAGTAAGAGGAATCGATTTTACAGTTCATTCTCAACTAAAAGTTCCTCTTACCTTTTGGAGGTTTTATAAATGCTTCGTTTCAGATATTTTCACATTAAATGTATGATTTTAAGCATGAACCTGCTTTAACCATGACCTAATTACCGAAAAACATTATGCGTGGGAGTTACGAGAGAGACCTACATCATCCATTCTTAGTAAAATTAATAGCTAGATTCGCTAGCTTTGTTTGTAATATGGTTGAAGATGGTAACATTGGTTCAATTATAAGTATTTAGTCGATATGGAGTATGAAGGTAGAACGATTAAGATTGTAAAACTGAAGGCACAAGGTTGGGAACTAGAAGTAGTAGGTACTATAGTACTCCAAATTCTCTCCTGATCATCCTAGGAAGTTAAGATTTGATAGGGACACTCTTTGGGTCATTAAAACACGATTTAAATTAGGTATAGGTTTTTTCCTGATCAGCTAAGTAAGCTAAAATCTCTCCTGGTCAAATTATCTCCTGTTGGCCCTAGGAAGTTGAAATTAGTTTAAAAAGACTATTTGGACCACCGAGAGACGATTGTAATGATGGGAGTTTTCCTGATCAGCTGAATGAGCTACATTCTCTCCGGTTCACCCTAGGAAGTCGAAATTTGATAGGGACACTCTTTGGGTCATTAAAACACGATTTAAATTAGGTATAGGTTTTTTCCTGATCAGCTGAGTGAGCTAAAATCTCTCCTGTTCTCCCTGGGAAGTTGCAAATCATTAGGATGAGATCTCTGGGTCAAATAAAAAAAATTGTTGAAGGCTAAAGCTTGTTCATGGTTTTATAATTTTAGATTCAACCCCCCCCCCCCCCCCCCCCCCCCCCCGGCAAGGCGCAAAGCGCCACTTCTCTATTTTTACTCTATGACTTTGAACACACTGGCAACACAGGCAAAGTCTAGCATCTCTGTCATAATGTAGCAATGCTAACCCACATATGTATTAATCTATTTTTTATAAATTAATTTGACTCAATCATTTCGTTGATGAATCGATCACGTTGATTAATGTAATTTGTAAAGTCATTCAAGTAATGCACATGGTATGTTCATAGAAAAGTCGTATCATCTCCTTTTAAGTAAGTTCAAAACATAAATTAAACGTACCTACATATTCTGTTGAAAAAAAAAAACCCCCCGACTGAAACGGAACATTAATCTCCGTATTAAGCTTACTTAATAATGATAATAACTTACTTAATAATAATAGAAATAAATTACTTAGTAACTTAATAATAATTCATAAATAATTATTATTACCTATATTAGGTACTTATTTTGAAAAATGTGTTAGCAAACATTCATTCACATGTGCTACAATTTGTCTAGTCGAACTAATTGTTCAACGATGGTAAAACTTGGTGGGAATCTCCTAAGAGTTCACCCTCTCAATTCCGAATGTTTCATAAAAACTTACTGTAATTCACAGACATAAATGAAATACACACAATCATTCAGGCACATGGATACATACTGCCCGGGACGCAGATGGAACCGAAATTGAACAGTAAAGTACAATATTTTGAAGCAAAAAGCATCGTCACTTCACAAAAGTAAACACAACGCATCCGCATTGGAAAACTCGGATGTAAATAGTCCTGAGGCTCCACAGAAGTATGTACGAAGAGTTTATATGCCATAAAAATCTGTTGGATATTAGGCCAACTACTGAATGCGAGTTCCAAATAATTTTTATCACCAGAGCGCAGGAGCTACCATTTATTCAAATTTAATAAAATCGTTCTAGATACATCGTTGTTATGTAGGCATGAAGGTCATAATGCTCTTCATCAATATTACAGACATAAATTAATACATTCCTCCAACTCATACAGTTTTAAGTTCGAGAGACGAAACACACAACTCAACAACCAAGTGAAGTGCCTAAAAGGAATGCTAACGTCTTTATTGGAGTAGTTGAGTCGAATATCAGTCGCTCACTGAAACGGAGTCGTAATATCAACCCTACTGAAATAACCCCTGCTAAGTTCATTTTTATGGGAGCCTTGCAGTCAAGGTTTATGTAGGCATTAAACCTCGTGTAAATTAGCATTTTCGTTGCGTTATTCTCCGTTTCAAGTCACGAAATTGAGTCAATAAGAATTATTTATGTTCCTGCTACTTCTCAGTTGTTGATCACGATGTTTGTTGTAACGGAATACATACTGTAGGAGAGAGAGGGATTCGCTTGCGAAGATAGATTCGGAAAAGGCTCAAACTGTCAGTAGTCGCCCATGTCGACGTGCTCTCAAACTAAATAGGTACCTGAAGTTGGAATCTTTCTCACTGTTATATTTTCTCTCGCAAGACTGCAGTTTCAGTTTTGTGTTGATCTTAGCTTTGTTCCTACAACGCTTCGAGAGTGACCCGTTAGCTCCAAGGTCGCCCCAATTTCGTGGTTCTAGGAACACTTCGGAGCTCACCCGAGAGTTCAAAACGTGTTAACGGTAGTTGAAGATTGACTTAGCGCAGATGTAATAATAAACGTGAGAGATGTGATAACAAACGTAGTAGAGAAAGTGAAAACATTTTAGAGAAGGTTACAGGGATTGTTGTTTACCCAAGGATAGAAGGTTATTTCAAAATGCGCATGCGTAGGGCTCTGAGCTCTCGATGAGAACCCGTCAAAAGTGTGGGTCTGCTTGGGGCTCTGGTGGCGCTCTAAGATCTGTCAGAACACGGAGCTCTCAACCCCATAACCTTGTTGGAACGCAATTCCGAGCTCTGAGCTCCTCTAGGGCGCCCTTTTGTCCTTGTTGGAAAAAAGCTCTTATTTCGGCTCTCTCCAAACTTAGCGTGGATCTAGTCAGTTATGTGTCAGCAAACTTGAAAAATTATCTGTAGAGAGACGATGAAAGAAATAATAATGTTACCTTTACATAACACCTGTTATCTCAATAAATTGTTACCTTTATTCCAAAGGCCAGTAGGGGGACAATATCTTTGCGAATTGTTGAATTAATCCTTTCCTTGATGCCGCCGTCGCCATAGAAACTCACACAGGTAGGAATCAAACATATTACGGTGTATTCACTGAATATTGTTCCGGTGTTTAGCCGCCGCCGATTGCTTTCCACTAAGTGTTTGTGTACGCGCATCCGTTTCGGGATCGATGAAATTATATTTATGAGTCACAGTGAAATGCTCATAACCGTGTCTGAACAGTTGATTCTATGCTTTACACTCGTCTGAAATTATCGTAGTGCTGGGACTAGCAAATTCGGCCAATTTCGTTTTCTGATCTTGGCAGAGCGTTGTCCTACCACTATCAATTCATATCGAACATATTGTCGCTTACCACTATCAACTCATATTGAAGGTATTGAGGCCTACTGGTCTCCAGAATAAAGGTAGGTACCTAACAACTATTTTTGTCATCCCTTTTGGTTTATTGTTTTCTATAATTAACCTTTGTAATCCACCAAGAAAAAAAAAAGTAAACCCCCCCCCCCCCATCCCTGAAAACTCGTTGGTTTACGTTTCAAGACACGTAGAATCCAAAAACCAAATTTAACGGCCGAAGCTTTTCTCCAAAACTACTGGACAAAACTTTATAGTATCAGACTCAAAAATCACACGTCAGTCGGGATGTGTCAGTCACCGTCATCACTATTAGTCAACCCAAAAGGATAGTATTAAGGGCTGAAATAATAAAAATTCTATATCTCGAAAGCTTTTGAAATGAAAGAGTAATTTCTGTTTTGTTTATGGACAACGAGGTTCAATGAATCGAATGAGACCACACGGGTTGATATACGTTCATCCATTCGTTCCCCATAATAAAGGAATAATATATCGATTAAAGACCTCAAAGGAAAATAATCTTCCTAAACCGTACAAGACGTCTGTAACTAAGCAGTAGAACTTCGAATTGTCGCGCGGTGTCATACAATTTTTTACTTCTTTACAAACTTTTCAAGGTTTAATTAATTTTTATTGGTATTATTTATTTTGTACCTATGTAATTTTTAGTGTATTCATTTATTTTCATCGTTATGTTTATATAATGCACCCTAGACTCAGATTAGGTAATTTTCTGCGGACCAGTAGGTAATCTTCGTAGAAGGGCTATCTAATACAGAACGGAGGAGTATGAAAGCGCTAATCCGTTTGGGAACGTTCAAGTGAGGGTTGCGAAAGCGCGAATACTTGGAGCTGAGAGATGGGCCGGCCGAGTGAAGGGACGTACGGGAGGAAATGACGGAAGTAGGCTGGAGGAGATTTCAACAATCAATGTCAGGCTTATCATAATGACAACTAAAAAATCTCGCGTACATGAGTAATGCCGATGTTTTGCCGTACTAAGAATAGATCTCGTATCTAACCAAACCCTACTTTTGGGAAAATGCGTCTCTAGGTTTTGAGACGAAATTGCCTGGTATTAGCTCTATTTCAAGTTGTCTCGAGCTCCTAAAGCACCTATTCCAAAGGAAATTTCCCGCTGAATGGTGTGGTGTGGCTGGAAAAACATTATATTGGTCAGAAAATTAAAAAAAAAAAGTGTAGAACATATTATGTACTTGGTGATTTCCTCGTATCTGGTGTATATACGAGTTTTCGTTTTGCAATAAGACTGATACGTTTTTAATACAAAATTAGTACCGCTCTACGTGGCGAAGAAAAATTATTTTCTCGTATATGCAGGATACTAGGAGAAATAATCGTGGTTGCCAACCTCCGAAAACCGTATCTGATCTGACAAGAGAAAATACATTCGCATTTAGATGCTACCAACGTATGTGGGAGTTTGTGCAGAAGCTTTGTGATTCTTTCGGTGTGAAATTTTCTCCAAAAGTGTTCATTCTTGACTTTGAAAAGGCAGTTCACTCGTCAGTAGAATCGGTCTTCTTAACGATTATGTCAGCAACACTCCGAAAGGGCAACACTTGAAATCGTATTTCGGGCTACTTTACTTGACGCCAAACCGTCCTTGCCGATATTCGAATTGGCGACTTCATAGAACACCTGGTAAAAACTTACGTTGGGCCTAAAAGCCGAATTCCATTGGACATATATTTGCGCTTTCGCACCTTATTTTTTGCACAACCCATGCTTCCCGGAAATTAGCGCTTTCATACACCGTCCTTCAGCGGATTAGCGCTTATGCCATCTAGCCATACAGAAATAATAAACCTTTGTGTAAAAATGTTCATAGTTTCCAACCCTTTTTGTCTTCTTTTTTTCTTGTTTTTAGCGTCTCAAAGGATCCTTCATAGTGAAAGATAATGAAGCAAATTAATGTACCTAACCTCGAAGAGGGAGAGCGCACAGCACGGATTATTACAACGCACATTGGAACGCTCATAAAGTACCGCTGCATTGCTGAAAGCCTTTGAGGAAGAAATTGTCTCGTTCTTCTGGCATATTAGAATAGTAACGACCTACTACATGAACTGGGGGAGATTGTCTGGAAGCCCAGCAAGGTTTTTGTTACGCGTTACTAGCTCGGTATATGTTCTAGCTTATATTCTTGCATATGGTGAGGCTGTAGTGCTTTTCTCGCCTGCGGCGCAGAGCTTGTGCGGAATGAGAAAGCGAAATCGAGGAAAATGCGGGAGTAGGACGAGAACGTCTAATCGCAGACTCCCTGCTCCTCCGCCCGCCCGTCACTAGAGGGCCATTGTTACAAAACCCTCTCATTACGCCGAAAAGGGTTTTAAAGGAGAGAGCGAGATAGAAGATGGGGAGTGAAGAAGGGATGATGAGAGAGAGGGGAAGAGGGGAGGTTCTACACACTCACACATAGATAAGAACTGAAGCTCTCGTCAGGGATGTAGATACAAAAGGGCCTTCCTAGGGCCACCCCTGCAGATGTGGTCGTAAAGGCGAAGGGGTAAAAGGTTGGGCGGCGGTTGTACGGGGGCGGTAAAGGGGTGGTGATAAAGAGGGTGGCAATGGGGGTGGCGAGGATGCAGGGGGGTGAGTTCCTTCTGAAGGTCAGGCCTTCCACCCTGATGCGGTCCAACAGAACCGAGTCCCAACTTTCCGTTCCGACTCTGACAAAGCTAACGAGGTTTTAACTTTGAGGAGGGCCCTGATTTATTCCGAGGCTCCCACTGATCTTCCTCGTATCCATGTAAATTGAAAGGGTTCGTATAGTTCAGAACACTTCTAGATCAATCCTAATCTCAGGGTTTAGCTGCTTATCCAGCCGCTCGCTGCTACCGAAGATCAATGACCGAGAGCTATAGAGCTTTGTTCCATCAAATCTCTTGGGTGGTGACTTTCTTGAAGGTCCAAGTAGAACAACACGTGGTCAGATTAGTGATATTTTTAGTAACTGCATCTGGTATGCTTAATCAACGTAAACAGCTCCTCGATAGCTCACTAACATCAAAGCTATCACCACACTTCACTTTAAGATAAACACACTCTAGTGCCGCGGTGGCGCGGGTCGCCTCGCCTCGCATTGCATCGCAGCGCATTGATATCGATGAACACCTTACCGGAAAAATTCACTCATTTCATCCTACACTCGGTGTGATCACAGCGGGCTGATGGAGAAATGCGTCTAGCGATTGATGTTTCAATCCTCCCCGGCTGTGGTGTGCACGTCCCCGTAAACAAGACATAAACAGAGCGGGGCGTATTTCGGTTCATTATTTTCAATAGTGAACCTTTTTAATCGACAAAGAAAAAAAATGTGTTTAACCACCCTCAAAATTTGATGGTTTACGTTTCAAGATGCATAGAATCTAAAAATCGAATTAAAAAAAATCTGTCCGTCCGTAGTACGCTGTCCAGAGCTTTTCTCCAAAACTACTGGACCGAAGTTTATGAAATTCGGCTGAAAAATCAAATTGGCCGGGGATGTGCCAGTTACATCGGCATCAATATTGATCAGCCCTAAGGAGTAGTAATTAAGGGCTGAAATATTGAAAAATCGAGGTCCCGAAAACTTTCAAGGTAACAGTAATGTTCTTTTGGTTGTCATTTACATATATTTTCCCAACAAATCGAATGAAAGCATCCAGAAAGCTGTACGATTTTCCGTTCTCTCACTACAAGCTATAACGTAGCAGCGACCCTTTGATTTTTTGGGGGAACTAAGTTTCATAAATGACCGCTAGATAGTGTTAGGCATATGCGCCGCCAACGGGGTTTTGCCAATTCACGGAACTGGATCATCAGCTCGTGTAAGGAAAGTTTAGATGTGTTGTTTAATTTTATTAATTTCTCTTCAGTAAGCATCTACACCTATGCAGACTTATTAGATACCTAGGTACCTAATGATTCGCTTAATAATATAGACAGGTGTTCTAAGTAGAAGAGCTATACAATACAGAAATAATAAACTTCTGTGTAATAATTTGCAGCGTTTTTTCCCTTGATCCGGCCGATCCCACCCCAGCACTAGTGTGCGCGCGCTTATCTTTACAGGTCTTTGGTGCTCTCTATCATAGAATATGCCTCCATTATTTGGTCCCATTCACTAATACACCCTGGGAGGAAGTGCAGAGCAAGTTCCTCAGCTAGGAATCTAGCATTCCAATTATTGGTATCCCGGCTTGAGAATCGGACTATAAGTCCATGAGAAGCCATCATAATTTGCATACTTTGGAGAGACGTTGTACAATGACTGATGTTTGTTTTCTACACAAATTATAGAATTGTGTGGCTGCTGTTTGTTTTCTACACAAATCATTGAACTGTCTGTGGCTGAAGTTTGTTTTCTACACAAATTCTTGAACTGCCTGCGGCTAATGTTTGTTTTCTACACAAATTCTTGAAATGTCTGTGCTGATGTTTGTTTCCTACACAAATTCTTGAACTGTCCGTAGCTGATGTTTGTTTTCTACACGAATTCTTGAACTGTCTGTGGCTAATGTTAATTTTTTACACAAATTCTGAAACTGTCTGTGGCTGATGTTTGTTCTCTACAGAAATTCTGGAACTTTCTGTGGCTGATGTTTGTTTTCTACACAAATTCTGAAACTGTCTGAGACTGATGGTTGTTTTCTACACAAATTCTGAAACTGTATGTGACTAATTTTTGTTTTGTAACACAACTTCTGGAACTTTCTGTATCTGATTTTGTTTTCTACACAAATTCTTGAACTGTTTGTGGCTGATGTTTATTTTCCACACAAATTGAAGCGTAGAAGTGCAAAAGGGTCTAAGTGCCGAAAAATAAGAAATTCCTGTTTTCGCATTTTACAGGCCTATGTTCCAAGGTCAGTGATATGAAGGGTACAAGTGCCATTGGAACCGTTATATTATAATTCCTACAGCAAATCGGCCCATGGCGCATATTCCTTTTTGAAGTATCACTTGCGGGGGACTTACACAGTTTCTGCTTTCTAAAATTGTGAATGTCTATGACTTCTGCAGTGCAAACTACATTACGCTATAAACTTGGTCTAAATGTTTATCTAGTCATTGGTTTTTTAATTCAATCATGTTCCTTCAATACTATTTATGTCTAAACATTTTAAGTAATCTGCTGACAAATTTAGCAGAAGGAACTTAGACCCTTTTGCACTTCAACGCTTCAGTTGTTTAAACCAGTCTGTTCCTACGATGCTAGCTGAGGTAAACTTTCGAATACCGCGTCTATCATCTAAATTTACTAACTTTGTTTCGAATACCCTTCCCACAAACAAACCAAAAAAACAGAAGACTTAACCACTCCATCGAATTTCTTGTTTTGCAAATTCTCTTCTTAATACTAATGCCGAGTTAGATTTTTTTAAATATTTCCCTTTCTATTATCAAGTATCTCTTTTTATCTCCTCCAATCAGTTTTACTTAGTCGTGCGGGGTACATTGGCCTCAATTGACCAATGAATCACGAGCTGTATGCGCTGTAGCCCCAACATGTTGAAACCAGAGGACTCCTAAATGAGTTTCCTCACTTCCAAATCCTTGGAGATCGATTTGACAAGTCTAAAGCAACTGCATGTTTACGTGCAGAGCGCCATGGCAACTGTTCAATTGCAACTCTTACTCTGTTCACATTTCCGGTTGTTCTCACTGTTGGAGGTCTTCCAGTTGTCCTGGGAGTTGCTGTGGAACCTGTGGATTCCAATGCACGTGCCGAACGTCGGTCGGATAGCATTACCTTGAGGGGCGTTATCAGCACGGGGCACATTGAAGTGCAGTCGGAAGGCTCTCTGCATGGCGATGACAGAACGGCCATTTTAAAACAAAGTGCGCACTGCAAATCCACGGTGCTCCCCGGTCCAAATCTTAGTGTCTTCAAAAAACGGGGCTACGTGACGGTTCCAATGAGACCCCTCCCATTATCCTATCCCCACCACAGGCCGATTCCTAGCCTTTCAAAACCAATGATTCATATCATTTGCTCCACCCTGTATAATCAGAATCACCTTACAGGGACATATTCGAATTGATTGTAATCAAGCACCGGGGTCAAAATGTAGTTCACATATATAGATAAGTTGCATTTCTCATCCAAAACCTCTGAAACTCAAGACAAAAGAAAATTATTCCCACTCTAACCTGTGGAAACGAAGTTCGAAGGGCTAGTAAAAGTGGATATAAAGTAATTTAAGGAAAACCAATCATACAAATACGTATAATTCGGCTCAATTAGAGCAATTTCCTACAACAGTACGGCTCAACCTTGATCCACTAAAGTATGGTAAATCATCGAAGCCTTAACAAAAAGAAAAGTACGAAGAAAAAACAGATGACGTCAGCTCTGGAAAGAAAATACCGACGTCAAACTTCAACCATGACGTCAGGCGCCTGAAGAAAACAAATTGTGGAGAGCCAGCACTCTGGAGAGGCGTTAGAGAACCCTCGACCCGAAAGATACGCGGAGACTTGACCCATTTTAACCCTTGTGTCTTGAGTAGCTCAAGTGGTTGACAAAGGCAGCTGTGTCGTGCTCCAGAAACCCCCCTTAATAGTGTTCACGAAATTTCCTTAATCTGGTAAACATAGAGTTTGCTGAATGACTCGCCTTATATTGTAGCATTTGCTTACACATAATATGGAAGCAAGTAATTATATTACTATATTGGTTTGTGTTGCTTCCTCATTCCCGAAAATTTAGAGAAGTCTTGGATTTAAGCCAGTGGAATACATGTACCAAGTTGATGGGGTACACAGCGTTCCCGAATTGATTTAAACCTTTTCCGCTTAGGTTTAGGCTTTTTCCCCTTGGAGTTAGACTCTAGCAAATTTTCTGTAGTTAGCCTCATTGCAATAATTTGACTTAACTTTCATTAGGCAAGAAGTAAAAATAAGAGGAAACTATAAGAAAAATAAAGTGTTTTCGAAAGCTTGCTATGAATGAAGCTGGATATGAATTTGAAAACTCGTTAGAATTTATTATTCTTGTTTGCATAACACCATAAATAGTATTCTGTAAGTCCGCGCAAACATCACAGTAAAACAACAGAATAGATGAAAAGTTTAATCTAAAACAAGAAACTATTAAATTATGTAGAGGGAAAAAACACCATGCAGATATTACATACTACTTTTATTCTAAAACACAAGACTCAGCTTATAGGACTTGCTTGCAATCACTTCCAGCGCTCCCCAAAAGAATGTGTACCAAATTTCAGGGCTCAAGGATGAACAGGAGAGAAGTCAACGTTATCGCTCACCCAGCTGATCTGACTTCCTCGCGATCGCTTCCAGTGAGCCCCAAAGAAGTTGTGTACTAAATTTCAGCACTTTAAGCTAACAGGGGAGAAGTTAAAATCTTCATCGCTCACACAGTTTTTAACTTCCCCCCGATCACTTCCAGTGGTTCCCGGGAACATTTTAGGGCTCTGGTTGTCTGTCGAGCTTTGGTCAGATGAGAAATAACAATTTTTGACGGATTTTAGTATCCTTTTTTTGTGTCACTTTCCATACCTACTTTATTGAACATCATTTCTTAAGGTGTTCACAGAATACATTTCTGTGCAACTTGAATAATTTCATTTTCACTTATTTCAATAAAGTTGATTATCGGGGAATTGATCGATAGTTTTTCGCGTGAAACAAGCTCTTACCTGGGCATAACATTGGAAAACGAGGCTAACACTAGGTATTTGGGTCTTGAAGAGTGAAGAAATGAAGGAGGAAAAGAACCATTCCACATCTCGTCCATTTCCTTCAACGGAAAATCTGAATACACAAAATAATTTTATTTGTAATAAAAAATGTTAAATTAAATTTAAAAAAAAAAATCTTTATGAATTTGAGAAAATGGCTTAATTGTTATGAAGAGCGAAGAATGTCTTAACAATCCCCAAAAACACTAATAGGCCCCTAATTCTCTCACAAGCGGTTTTTTTTTTTTTTCAGGCATCGATGAACATATCACGGATTGTGACGGGGATGACAAAGGAGGCGTTCTTGAGATCAGACGAGCTTGAGAGCCAAGCCAAGCAGTTGGAAAGAGCCGTTATCACCAAGGCCCAGGCGGTCTCCGTAAGATCCGTCAAAGCCGGCGACTGCGTTCATCGCATAAACATCCTGAGGTCGATAAAAGAAATGCAAACTCACGTTCTACAGTCGACAAAGTAAGGGACCTTATAAAATACATACCCCTTATACTGACTTGACATACTAAGGGCCGGTTTCACCAAAGTGTTTAATCAACGTTTACTCATTAAACCTAAGATCTCAGCTGTTAAACAACGATATTCAGTTTCATATCATTGAATCAGATATCATTGAATCAATATCAGATAAATCATTGATCAATTGCGCTAAATCATCGATCAAAACTAACCAGCCGAATTAGGGTGGTTAGCGTTCAAATCAACGATTTAACTCTGTTTAACGAAATCAACACCATCTTTGTTTACATGACTGAAATCCTTTTTTGCTACGTTTTCTCATCTAATTTGCTATATTTTCCTAGTTAATTCCTACGTTTTCCTATATGCACGAAAATGAGCCACAGAGAATTTATTAGATCATTGGATTTTGGGGACGAATTTGACGAGGATGATATGAAGACTTTACTATTTACCGTCGCCGATTAAAGAGAGTACGGCAGATTTATTTATCAATGAAATCGATTTTCTGAGGAGGTAGGTACCGAATTTCAAATACTACTGGTTTATTAGTCCTTGAACAAATTGATGATACCATCGAATACACAAGTTACGGGTAGGGATATAGGTACATACATGGAATGTACAAATACAGTTGTAAAATAGTGTTATAAAATACCCCACGGCTCATCAATTTGAAATGACACAATGTTCCTAGATGGTGTCGTAGGCTGTTATCATTGAAGTGATGGGAGTACAAACATAAAAAGTCCAGTCATGCAGCGTGACCCCATGATCGAATTTTTGAAGAAATCTTCGACATTTCAGTCTCTATTGATCGTGTAGAGAAATTTTAGTTTATGATTTTGATAGACAAACATGGAATCAAATTATTAATTCAAGTCCTAAAACAGGAGCGTAAAACATTAAAGAGAGCGACCAAGAGAATCGGAGGACGGAATGTTTCACAGAGTAAACTCATCAGTTGTGATTTTTTCTTTTTTTTTTTTTTTTTTACAAGCACCTACTACCTGCGTTTTAAACAGCATGGTTCTATGATTGGTTATACAGGGATACTTCCATAAGAGTAGTTAAATCTTAATTTGGGCAATGTTTCATGCAAATATTACCGATTTTTACAACAAGCGAACGGCATTATTTCGATTTTTGACTGATTTATCAACTTTGAAATTTTTGATAACTTGATACATATACTTACTGATTACATATACATATACTTGATTACATATACATATTATTACTGCCCTTTTTGAGTCGAAATAACTTTGGAATCTCGGCTTCAGCTGTGGGTTCAGTTATAAAATCCATCGAATACCAACCGCAACCGCAACCACTGCTTATTAGGAGACCGACTCCCGAAATTTCCAATGGAGACGAATCAAAATCGCGTTTGGATGGAGTATTCCAGTGGTTCGAAATCAATCCAGAATCTTTGAAGAAACCCATGATTATCATTGCTGCTCTAGTTTCGAAATGATAGGGCAGTAAAGGAGTTTCTAAAACATTATGCTATCAGAATGGATTAAAAAAGATAGAAGCATTGAAATTTCAGGTTGGTAACAGCTGTTCTCTCACTATTATCTCGTTATCACCCCCATTTTGCGGGCAAATGCCTCCTTGATGTCGTCTAAACCAACGTTTAAACTTAAAATCGACGTTTCACGGAAATGCTGTAAATCGATGTTTTACTGATAACAGTTGACCATTGATTACGTTGGTGAAATCCGTTTGTTTTAAATCAACGTTCAAAACTCTGGATCTACTTTAACCATGGTAAGGGATTATTGGTGAAACCGGCCGTAAGTATTCACGGTTTCCTTTTAGTTTATTATTTTCAATAACAAACCTTGTGATCGATTAAGAAAAAATGTTTAACCCCCCCTCAAAATTGGTTGGTTTACGTTTCAAGATACTTAGATTTGAGAAATCGAATTTTAAAAAATCTACCCGTGTGCCGAAATACGATTCTAGCAAGAGAAATGAATGCTTATTCCCATCTTATAGCTATATTCTTTGAAAACAATATTTAAAAAATACAGTTTTAAACATATTATTAAAGTTTTTCCTATAAATACATTCCAGAAAACTAATTGTTTTATGAAAAGTTATAGTGGATAAAATTTTGCTTCGATTGATCACCAGAATTTTCTAAATTGATTAATTTATGAGGGAGTACTGTATTTTAACGTTTGTTGTACTCAGGAAATACCAGTTATTTGCATATTAAGGATGTTTGAATTTTGATGTTTAATCGAGTTTTTTATTCAATGAAAGTTGTAGAGAATTCCATTTCGCGTACCGTGATCTTAGAATCATGATTTTATACATTTTCGATTGGACAATATTATATAAAACATATATATTTGGACAATATATTGGATATTATTGGACAATATATATTTCTAACATCATCATCACACTTTCGGTTATATATGGAGATCTTTATGAGGAAGTCATGCTCCCTTCTCTAAACCTTTGTAAGTATAACATCCCAAAAATGAGTAACAGAAAAAACCCGTACATCCGCCGACCGTACTCCACCGTCAGGAAAATCCTATCCTTTCCCTATTTTTTAGGAGCGGTTAGAAAATTTTTTTTTCCTTGGTCGATTACAAAGGTTTTTTATTGAAAATAATAAACCAAAATATATTTCATTCTCACGCAAGTTGCATTCGTAATACATACGTTCTTATTATACTTATGAAGATAGAGGTGATGGAAATGTGTAGTGGCTCCTCCTTTAAAGGGGAGAGGCGGTTAACCTGCAGCACCCAGAGGATATCCTGGAGATTTTATAACCTCCAGGATATGCAAAGGAGTAGCACTTAGCAAGAATAGAGAAGGAGGAACTACTCATATCCAACACACACTAAGTTAATTATTAAGCTGCTAAAAATGTTGATGCAACATTCAATAATAAATACCTGGTTGCGAATTGGTGAGGAGTAACGAAAATTTGCCTAAAAATTAAAAGTTAGATACCGTTAGATATAATGTTATGCTTCGCTGGGACCTTCTACCGTTAATTAAAAACCCTCGAATATGACCTAGTAAATTCTAAATTTGTCTTATACAAAGAATTCAGGGGATTTCATTATGCTACTAATATTAGATTCAGATGCTTACAGGATGAAGCAAATATAAACGCAAGGCTTGAGACGACGTTGACGACCATATTGAACCACCAGCGGTCCCACGTCATTGAGGGGAGACGAGCGATGGAGAAATGCTACAGCCCATCTGATCCTGCATTTCGGGCCAAATGTTTGAGCACGATATCGAACGAGTTGGCGAAGACTCAACATCGGACGGTGACGATGATGAAGAAGATTCAACGACAAACGAGAGAGAGAAGAAAGCAATTTACAAGGGGGTTACGGATTTGCGAATCTTTTTCGTGGAAATTTCTGAATGATGTGCAGAAGATCATCCCTAAGTTGGAATATTGTGAAACAAACTTTGATATAAAATAACGCCTGAAAAACCTTACTTCCTATGGTTCCTAGTCTGAGAAGTAATTTCGTGGTCGATACCCTAAAATCGTACTTAATATTTAAAGGTATGTGACGTGATTGTATTCAGAGATGCATTTAAATTACTTAATTGCGTAATTAGTAATCAATATTTAATTAATTAACTCACCTGATGTAAAACATTAAAGGAGTTGTGACGTTTGTAGATTTTTATGTCTCTCTATCGTTTTTATTTATTCATACCAGCTGATGGCCATTACATAATTCAACTATTTGAGCCAAAGAACACAAATCATTGGTTGAAAAACGTTCTACACTTAATTACTTATTGACAAGGTATTGCCAGGAAAGAGGCCAGTGGGCCGTAGAGTTCCCGGCAAGAACCATCAAATGGTGGCCAAAAACAAACACATCATTCATCACCCCTCCATCTAATCCATTCAGCATAAATAAATCTTAGGCAAACACAATCAATAATAAAATCTAAAAAAAAAAAAAAAAAATCAAACTGATCTCTCAAAATACAATAAATTAATCCAAACCACATGTAAATATTAGGTGTAGTTCCTTCTCATCGACTACAACCCAGTCTTGGGAGACAGCCGAAAATTAATCTTTCACAGATCGGGCGATAGTATAAATCAGGCTACCTCAAATGTTTATCCATAGTACTTTGGTGCACAACACAGAGTACATGTACAGGTACTATGGGCTCAAAGTAGTCAAGGTCAGATTTTGCTTCACGTTATCAGCATTTAACTCTAGTTTGAAACGTGTCCCATAATGGGTGTCCCATGTTCATTAGTCAATATGGCCGGAGATCTATTGTACACAAGTAATAGCGATTTGATAAACAACTGCCACGCAGTGAACAACTTAAATTCATCTTAAAGCTTATCACTCGAATACATACTTGGCTTTTCTAGTATAATTTTAATTATAGCTCGCTCTAAGATGTTGGTAATCTCGAGATGAGTAGGAAAGTATTCCATACTGAATTACAGACTGCATTAGCGAAGTATGGAGTATTCCCTCCATTCATTACGGAGCTTGGTCTTTAAAGTGCTTCTCAAGTGGTCGCAATTTCTTATGCATGAATTCAATGTGATATCTTCGCGACAACCACTCATCAACTATAATACCAAGATACGAGTACTTTTTTGTGTGTGTGTGTGTGTGTGTGTGTGTGGTGTGTAGGGGGGGGGGGGGGGGGGGGTTGACGAGCATTTATTCTTATTCTCACAATTATGAACGAATCACTTTTTATCACTTATACTATTCCCAGTATTGTTACCTATGAATATTGATTGAGTTTTTTGCTTTCAATGTATGCCAGGTCTTCCCATTCTCCTACAGGAATCAGAACTGCAGTATCATGAGCAAATATAAATTTTCATCGTTTTGGGCTTTAAAGGCAGATCTTTAATATAAATTCAGAATTGAATTTAGCCTATACAATATGATTAAGTTACATACCTACTACGATAAAATACCCATAGCTAATAGGGGGAGATAGGCTAAGACATGGGCCTTTTCAGGCAAAGACAAAAGCCCTCCCAAAAGGTTCAAGGTCCTCCCGACTAGGTACTATGATTGAATTGATATTGAATCCATAGCCTTTTTCCAAGTTTTTGCTTTGCAAAACAAGAAAAACAAGTTTGGTGTTCGTGAAAAAAATGGAGAAAAAAAGTATCTCTCAACAATCCAAATTTCTACTAGCTTTTTTGCGTTTCAGAGCTTACCGACTAATTTTGTTTCTGTGTCTATCAGTCTGCAGTGCCAATTTCTTGCCTGTCTTTAAATCTCAATTAAGTTTTAGTCCGATCTCGATGTTATTTCCAGGCATTGCACGGATAAATTCGTTTAAAAAATCCTCTACCGATTACATCACCCTCGGATGAACAGTAGCGTGTGCGCATGCACAAACGTGAGTTTCTCATTTTGTCGATTTCTGATGATCTATCGGTCCAATGGGGCTGGAGAGGGGGGGGGGGGGATTTAGAGTTCATCCTTGTGAATTTTATCGCGATTGATTGAGTACAACAATTGCTCATGCGCATTACTAAAATTAGTTTGAAACTCCTTGACTGTGGCTCCATTCACACTACGGAGTTGAGTTGAAAGCAAGCGAGAGCTCAGTCACAAGAACGATTCTGATATGAAAAGAGGAGTCACACGAGACCCATTTTGTTCAGTTTGGCCGTTAGTTGCTGGGAAATATGGTGCTGTAAATTTATGTTTGATACCTTGATTCAGGCAGAAGAACTTTTAACTCGTCGCTCTTGAACTGCGCACCATTGTCTGAAACCAATATTTGGTGAATTCCAAATGTTGAGAAGAATCGAACAGGCAGTCAATGGTTATCGCAGTGGTTGTTGATGTGACAGGATACACTTCTACCCACTTACTATAAGCGTCCACCACGACTAAGGATATATTTATTTTTGAATGGTCCTGCATAATCAATATGAAGACGCTGCATTGGACCTTTGGAGTATTCCCAAGTATGAAGAAATACTTGAGGAGGATTGTTTCGAGTTTGCTGGCATGGAACACAGTTTGAAATCGTTGCTAACCTGAGTGAAGGGAATACACTACATACGCCTTATGCAAATTACAAGGCCAATTATGAGTTTTAAATGTTGTTATTCGAATGCGTTCTATTCGCTAATAAAATATGCAAAATATATTCAAATCTGATTCCTCAGCATACAACTGATAGCATGTGACGCTGTGACGGGCCTCGACGTAGGATGTCACTCTAGCAGGCTCACGTGTGACACTTACACACCCGGTTTGTGAAAAAGAAGCTGACACCCTCAGCCATTTTTGTCTACGTTGCCCGATCTTAGAACCGTTAAATGCCCTGTTAACTAGATTGGGAAGAAGATATTTGACTTATTTCTAAGCTAATTTATATTTTTCTAATGATAATGTGTAACTGGACCTGAACTCTTTGTAATAATCATTGATTTAATACAATAAACAACTTACTACTACTACTACACCCGGTTTGTGAAAAGGTTACCTTTATTTTCCTATCATCGCACACACTCCCTCAACTTGGCTGCTTTCAACACAACCCCCAAGTGTGAAATGGCCTAATTGACCGACTATGATGAAATTTTCAGGCATTGTGCGTGTAAACTCACAGACAATCCACTGTCGAACTAAATCACTCGCGACGAAGTTGTGGAAACCCATTATAAAACGGAAGTTAGTGAAAAACGTTGTCTATTTCCAAATAGACAAAAATTAAAAAGTGACAGGTCTGGTAAATTATCAAAAGTGACAGGTCTGGTAAATGTTTAAATGAGGATATACCTCAATATATTTCACCACTGATAGGTTCATTTCTGTAAAAGCTTGGAATTATCCCTTCACACTGTTGAAACCATATTTAGTTATTTTCATTTCCCCTTTCACTTCATCTGATTAGCTATAATCCCCTTTCACTTTGTATGCACTTAATTGGTTGTACCTCCTGCCCCTTTCCTTTCTCTCGAAAAATGGGATTAAATCTCCCTTCACCTGTCACTATATAACCTGTGTCCTTTCTAATGTGTCTTCAGTTATTGTTTGTTACTGATGATGGCCTAACCGTCGAAATCGATTTAACATTGTAACTCTTTATTTTTCGTGGAAATAGACAACGTTTTTCACTAACTTCCGTTTTCAATCCACTGTCGATTCCATTGCCATCATATGAATAGAAGCGTGTGCGGATGGGCAAACGAGAATTTCTAGAATTCCGATTTCGTTCAAACTCAAGATTGTTTTGGGTATACGTTTAAGGATGGTGCCCTATGAATGTTATCACAAACGGTTGAGTAATAATTAAAGTGCGCATGCGGAAAACTATAATTGATTGACATTGGTCAAACTCCGAGACTAATAGACCAATTTTGATGGCATGGACATGAATTGTGCTAGTTAGGAGTTAGCTCCTAGTTAATCCCCCATATAACGTGGATGGTGAAGGCCCTTTGGTTGATGGTAAGGTGTGCGTAAGTATCGACATGAATTATAGCCCTATTTTGCATGTTTTGTTCTTCAATTAATTCGATACATCCATGTTACAACAAATGAGGAAACTATACTGCCCGCCCAACTAGGCAAACTCTTTTGTTTCCACCGAAATTTTCGTCCTGGATCTGTACGATGTTGAAATTCAGGAATCCCATCAAAAAGTATTGATGAGAAATCCAAAAAACAAGGTCACCTCGTAGTGGTATTCCAAAAAAGAAAGGTGAAATTATTTTATTTTTTTCTTGCTGACTCCATTACTTTCCTATTACCCCGGTGTTGAAGAAAAAATAAGGGAAAGGTAAGAATAAACCCTATTCCCAAGTGTGGTTTCAGAGGCGTCGTTAACTTCCTGCTGCCTTCGCAAGGTGCTGAGTAGGAAAAGGAAGGTTTACGTTTGCGAGGCTCTAAAGTGTAAAGCCGTTCTTGACACACATTGTTGTTTACACTCCTTTAGAATTGCATGTTCCTTTGCTTCCCGCATCTCGACTCCGCAGTCTACATCAACAGTCTCTAGGATATCCACTTCAAAGGGACCATTCACAGAAGTAATTACTCTGGAGTAAACTAGGAAATGTTTCCACGAGGTGGGCTCGGCAATTTCATTACAAAGTACGACGTAGGTGGGTTTTTTTAATATTAATTTTGTTCTTCTTTTTTTAGAAACTACACTCCGAAGTAGGACACGCTGAAAGGATTTTAAATCCTCTCAAGTCCCTTGGGATAGAATGGATAATGGAACGCGCTGAGATAGCCCTAACCAAACAAATGCTATCCCTATAATTAAGATTACTCAGTTGGCATGAAGATACTCATAGCAAGGAGAAAATAAACACTGGAGCCTTACATAATTATTTTTTTTTCAAGTTTTTTGGTGTTTATTTATTCTTTTTCGTCATCTTCTTCTTCCTCAGCTTGGGGGGGGGGGGGGGGGGAGAGGTCTATGGGTGTTTGTGTTAGAAGGAAAGGGCAAGGCCAAACGCAGTCAGTTTTATGACAAGCAGTGTACTGGTGGAGTTCCCATACTCCACATAAGATGACTGATATTTTAGACGTCGACGTACTTCAAAATTTATCGAGGTGCGTCCCATGGATTTTTCCTTGAAGGATTACATTCCCAAGATGAACGTCCCCTGTTTCAAATTACGGAGGTTTATGAGGGAGTTGAGGGGGAGAGGGGGTTGCTATACCGTAAACGAGATCACTAAGCTTTTCCTTCAACGACCATGTAAATAGTATAGCATCAAAATCAGCACTGAAGTGTTTAGGATCCTTCAAAAGGTGCGCGCGTGACTTCAAATCACTGATGTGATCGTTGCGCTTTACAAATCTCTAGTTCACTCTTTTATGGATTATGGACCATACAGTCTCCATTTTCAGAGGAATATAAAGATCTCTTAGGGAGTGTACATAGCATCAGTTTTTCAGGCTCCTCCGCTACAAGCTGAGAGTTCCGGCTGGCCAGAATCAGTTTGCCACTCTAGCTGCAAAGTACATTCTACCTGGTATGGAGGAACGGCGTTTCATGGAGGATGTCTTATTTTTTCATAAACTTGTTAATGGTGGGATCCAATGCCCATCTCTTCTCTCAAGAGTGAACATATACGTTTCTGGCTACAATAGCCGATCGAGCTGATTGTTCTTCGTAGGTAACATTTGCTGCTCACAATTACCAATAGCACCGGCCTATGTATAGAATACCGCGTGAAACAAATGCCCCCCTCCAGACTGTGGATTTTAACCCCCCCTCCAATGGTCTTTCGCATCTCAAAAGGAGCCAAGTGCCTTAGTGTCTTACCTCCATCCGCAGTGACGTGCATCATCAGTAGGTACTTTTTTGAATTACTCATAAATTGTAACGCCTTTTCTTATTCATGCTTCATGCTTATTAATTAATTAATTAATTAATGTACACTAATTTAATTTTGTGATAATCACTCGTTCCAGTCCGTACAGTACGTGTGGTCGTGTAATGCAAATATCCTAGTTGAATTTTGAGATCAGTATGCGAAATTTACGGAGAAAAACAAAACATCAGAAACGCTTGCATACGAGTCTGCAACACATTGGGACATTTCATGTCTTTAGTTGCAGACTCGTATGTGTTGCAGACTCGTATGCAAGCTCTAAGAGCCACTCATCTGATCCGGACCCTGAGCATCGTCAAGTAAATGTCCTAAAGAGGCTACATACGTAATTACAGATTCCTAGAGTGTAAAATATAAAAATTACCTATTAAAATTATTTAACCACCACTTCACAAATCAAACCGTTCTGGCAATATTCGGATCACCTGCTATGAATCAAATTATCGAAACACCAGCTCAATGAAACCGTCAGAAGTTAACAAGCGGTTGCAATCATGTATACCACAATATCAATTATTGAGAATGATCACCTGATTGTACACAATTATTCAAATAACCATGCTCATAACTCAGCTTGTTGGCCTCGCACTTAGCAGTAGTTAACATAAAATGGTTGGATAGATCGAGAGCTTTCGAACGAATGGTCAACGAATTTTGTGGGATGAAAAACGACGAAATGCCATTTCCCTAGCAACGACTCGGTTGTAAGCGGAAATCATCAGAAAACCAACCGTAACGCTTTTTTTAACTGTTTTATTTAACGCTTTTTTCGTTTATGTGCCTAAGCAAAGACATAAAATGTCAAAAACTATGAAAAATGATTCTGGGCTGAAGCGGGTTTAAACAGAGTAGTTTGAAGTTTTTACGTTCATTGTCATTTACATTGTTCGCATGTTTCAAGCATTGAGTTTTCTCTCCTAATCTGATTAACTTTTTCTAGTATTCTCGATTAAGAGATGATATTTGGGCATTACTCTTTGGTATAGAAAAAAGAGACACTCACACATACATTTATCTGCTCCATAAACATAATATTTTTCAGTTTAGGTTGTGAAGATGTACAAATTGACTCCAGTCCCAATGTTCGTTACTAAGTTTATTTTCCCTGAATAATTTATTAATAGTCGTTGACTACCATATGTGTTCAATAAAAAAAAACATTGTGCATTCTTTTCTACAAGCGAAACGAGAAATACTTTTGTTCTAGTGAAATAAATATTGAATAATATATACAAAGACAGTATAGTCGGAAAACAGAACTCTGCAAGAGGTTATCGGTCCCACGCAAGATAAAGCAATGGCACATATGGATGTGAAAGTTGCTCCTCTTGGAAGACACAACTTCGATACGTGGATTATCCATATGGAAGCCCTCCTAACTCGAAATGAATTGCTGGAGTATGCTGATGGCACGAAGAAGAAACCGACACTGACAATAGGAGATAGTGCATGTGCCAGCGAAGGATTAACAAAAATAAATGAGTGGGAAAGAATGGACAAGAAGGCAAAATCCGATATCATATTAGCCATAGGGGCATCCGAATTGAAAATAGTGAAAGGATGTAAAACCTCAAACGATGTATGGAAAAAGTTGCATGAACATTTCCGTTCCAGAGGTCCATCAAGAACGGCTACATTGTTGAAACGATTAGTTTTGACCAAGATGAAGCAAGGTGCGGACGTGCGCAACCATGTAGCAGATTTCTTCGACACAGTAGGTGATTTGGCTGACATGGGTACTATCATTCCGGACAATTTGCTTGCAACAATACTACTATATAGCTTACCAGAGGATTTTGAAAATTTTAGAGTGGCGATAGAAGCTAGAGATGATTTACCAGGAACTGAACAGTTGAGGACAAAGATTTTGGAGGAAACGGATGCTCGAAATAATTTGGGAAGAAATGAAGATCAAAACGCTCTGTTATCTAGAAAAGTTCAGAAGAAACTTTATAAAAATGATCGCCAGTATACCCAAGATCGAACCAACAAGAGTAAAAATGCTCAAAGCAAAAGTATGAAGATGAAAATTAAGTGTTACCACTGTTCTGGTTTTGGACACTACGCAGACAAATGCCCATCTCCAAAGCAAGAAAAAGCTGGAGCAGCAGCAGATGAGTCGTCGTCGGAAGAGTCGTCACATCAAGCTGCTTTCATGTGTGGAAAAGAAGAATCAACCGATTGGTGCCTTGATAGTGGTTCAACTTCACACATATGTGGAAATACAGAAAAATTTGAGAGTTTAGTAGATCGAGAGGGTTGCAAGTTAAAATTGGCAAACCTATCAACCACAAATGTAAATGGAAAGGGCCAAGTTATTCTCTCCACAAAACAAAACGGTAAAAGCTGGATGTTAAGTCTAGAGAACACCTTATATGTACCAGATCTTCGAAGCAATTTAATGTCTGTTGGGAAAATTACAGATCGGGGTTACAAAGTAATTTTTTCGAAAACAAGGGCAGAAATAGTAGACAGAAATCACCAGGTAATTTGTTCTGCCATCCGGAAAAACGGACTGTATTATGTCAAGGAAGATGTAGAAAAATCGTATAGAGTGAAATCAAGCGAGTTTGATCCTCAATTAGAATTGTGGCATCGAAGATACGGGCATCTTAATGAGAAAGATTTGATCAACTTGAAAAAGGCAAAACATGCTGTGGGTATGAAATTCAACACGTCTAAGAAGCTAATGCCTTGTGAAGTTTGTGTGCAAGGAAAAATGAGCGCCACGCCTTTTCCAAAGAAATCTAACGAAAAACAAACTACCATGTTAGAAATAATACATTCAGACATTTGGGGGCCTGCTCAAACCAAATCTCACGGTCATTCACTTTATTATATGACGTTCATAGACGACTCAACTCGTTGGTGCGAAGTGAAGTTTTTGAAAAAGAAATCAGATGCTCTTAACGCATTTAAAGAATTTAAAAACCGAATTGAAACACAGAAAGGGATAAAAATAAAACATTTACAGTCTGACAACGGTGGAGAATATATGACAAATGAATTCAGTGCATTCTTGGACAGTGCAGGCATTCAGAGAAGGCTTACAGTTCCAGGTACACCTCAACAAAATGGAGTCGCTGAACGTATGAACCGAACCATTATGGATATGGTAAGATGTTTTTTGGTGGAGTCGGGGCTATCGAAATCGTTTTGGGCTGAGGCGGTGGAAACTGCAGTCTACATTCGGAATCGTTGCCCTTCAACCGCATTAAATGGTAAAACACCTTTTGAACTGTGGCTTGGGAGGGCGCCTGTTGTAACGCATTTTAGAACTTTTGGAGCAAAGGCTTTTATGTTAGAAAAGCCGAAAAAGGGTAAACTGGAGCCTCGGTCAAAAGAGTGCATATTCCTTGGGTACTCATCAATTTCAAAAGCGTACCGGGTATGGGTACCAAATAACAGGAAAATTGTAGTGACAAGAGACTTGAAATTCATGAATGAAGATGCAACAAAACCTGAATCTAAACGAAAGGACTCATTATTGTTTGAGACACCTCAAAATCAAGAGGTATGTTCAATAAACGATTTGCATATTGGATTACAACGTGAAGCTCAAAATACGCAGGTAGTGGAACCCCTTCCTGGGGGCTCGATACAGGAAGTAGTTGCACCATCAGAAGAAGCTCCCATACATCTACCATCAGAAGAGTACCAAAACAGAAAAACTGGCACAGTATTGATACGAGGAAGGGGTCGCCCAAGAAAACTGATAACTGGCAGAAGAGGAAGACCAAGAAAAGTTTATAAAATGGTTCAAAGGCCGGGAAAGCTGGGAATAGTGAATGGAACTGATATTGAAAATGAGATTGCATGTCCTGCTGAAGTATCAGTAAGTGAAGCACTAGCGAGTGAAGATGTATGCGACTGGAAGAAGGCTATTAGAAAAGAATTTTGCTCCCTATTATTAAATGGCACATGGGTTATGTCTGCTCCATCTCACAACAGAAAACCTGTAAGCTGTCGATTAATACTAGTTAATAAATATAATGCTACAGGAGAATTAGATCGTAGGAAGGCACGATTAGTAGCAAGGGGGTTCAGTCAAATTCCTGGAATTGACTATTTCGAAACGTATTCCCCAGTTGTGAGGCTAAGTTCTCTGAGAACTCTCATGGCACTAGCTGTTCAAAACGAAATGGAGGTAGAACAAATGGATGTTGAAACTGCCTATCTTAATGGTGATTTAGAGGAGGACATTTTTATGGAGCCTCCTGAAATGTTCGAAGATACATTGAAAGATTTGATTTCAAATGAAGTAGGAGAGGTACAGGAACTTGCACAGATCATGTTGAAGGATTGGAGAAACGGGAAAACTTTATGCCATTTAAAGAAGTCGTTATATGGATTGAAACAATCTGGAAGACAGTGGTACAAAAAGCTGGATGAAAAGTTGACTCAGTCTATAGGTATGAAAGCAAGTGATACCGAGCCTTGTCTCTACATGGTAAATGAAGGGGAAGACGCTGTTTACCTGGCAATTTATGTGGATGATATCACCATTGCATCCAAAAATCGAGAGAAATTGAATGAAGTTAAAGAAAAAATAAAAATGGAGTTCAAAACCAAAGACATGGGAAAAATACATCATTGCCTCGGAATAGAATTTGATTACGAGAAGCATGGAGAAATGCATCTATCACAGAAGAGGTATTTGATGGAGATTCTCAAGCACTATGGGATGCAAGATTGTAAACCTATATCAACTCCCATGGAATTCAATAGCAAGTTTGAAGACATAGTACCCAGTCCAGAAGAAATGGCTAAAATACCTTATAGGTCATTGATGGGCTCACTCCTATACTTGTCCATAGGAACACGTCCAGATATTGCTTTTGCCGTCAATTACTTAAGCCAATTTAATAACAAATATGCAGAGGCGCATTGGAAAGCGGCTAAGCGTGTACTCAGGTACCTGAAAGGGACTGCCGATATGAAACTGACTTACCGAAAAACCGAACAGAACTTGATTGGCTATGCAGATGCTGACTGGGGAAACTGTCCTATTGACCGAAGGTCTTTTAGTGGTATGGCCTTTGTGATGTCTGGTGGTGCTATAACGTGGGAATCACGTAAGCAGAGAACTGTATCAACTTCCAGTACAGAGGCCGAGTATTTATGTTTGACAGAAGGGATAAAAGAAGCTCTTTATTTGAGAAGACTCCTCGAAAATCTTGGATATCCAATTGAGGGGGCGTTGACGATCAATAATGACAACCAAAGCGCTTTGAAACTAGTCAAGGACCCTGTTTATCATAACCGAACTAAACACATCGAGATACGTCAGGCTTTCATCCGGGAGGCGATTAACAAGAAACTTGTAAATGTAGAATACATGCCGACTGAAGATATGCCCGCCGATATACTCACTAAATCCACCCCTCGGGAAAAACTCGAGAAATGTTCACGGGCTCTGGGACTTGAGATGTCCATTTGAGGGGGCGTGTGAAGATGTACAAATTGACTCCAGTCCCAATGTTCGTTACTAAGTTTATTTTCCCTGAATAATTTATTAATAGTCGTTGACTACCATATGTGTTCAATAAAAAAAACATTGTGCATTCTTTTCTACAAGCGAAACCAGAAATACTTTTGTTCTAGTGAAATAAATATTGAATAATATATACAAAGACAGTATAGTCGGAAAACAGAACTCTGCAAGATAGGTTCTGACCCATATTTTGGGAAATTTCCAGCAAGCCTCTTTCAGACCGATTACATACCTTCCGATTAGACTTCAGAGCCGTAAGGAACGTGAAAATTTTGTTCCATGGCATTGGTTTTGCTTCAACCAACCGCTGCTAGCTGTGTTCCCGAGGAACTGCGATGACACTCCAGAATTTATTATAGTTAGAGAGAGTCGGTGGACCGCGAAACAGATAAGAGAATGGAGATTTCTACGCCGTTACCCTCAGACTCAGAAACTCTAAACCCTTTTAAACGTCTCGTTGGTTTGCGAAAAAATTACTGTACTTCGTGGAGAGATTGAGTACTTACACTTTTGTTAAAGAAAACCTAATTTTTGTATATTGGTTACTCGAAATCGAAATAACATTATAACTTAATTTAAATGTATTTTTTTATAACTTCAAATAAATATTTCTATCCTAGCTCGAGTACTGGAAAAGCTGTTTTATAATAATGTTTTTGTTAATTTCATCTAATTCAACTCTATCATGTCTTTACGTTGGCACGGAATAGTCAAAAACTTTACTATTGAAGGAAGAAACTTTTTAGGGTGGACGAAATTTCTGATGCATAAAACTGTACCTGCGAGTCGAAGGTAACATGCAAACCCAACCTGGTCCTTTTTTTTTTTTTTTTTTTTTTTTTTTTTTTTTTTTTTTTTTTTTTAATGAGATTTTAATTGAAAGCGGTAGGTACTTTCGGTTGAGGGCTAACAGTAAATTCAATAGTCTCGCCAAACCAACTCTTTTCCATTTAAAACAGCGACAGAATAATGGGGTTTCATGCAAAACCAACTTTGTCCACTCCAGTTGACACGGGCAACTCAGTCAACGCAGCCAATGAGA
This sequence comes from Adelphocoris suturalis, assembly GCA_030762985.1. Lineage (NCBI taxonomy): Eukaryota > Metazoa > Arthropoda > Insecta > Hemiptera > Miridae > Adelphocoris > Adelphocoris suturalis. The sequence continues at coordinate 81,947,056 of CM061043.1, read as the reverse complement.
ACGCTTTGTTTCTGTTCCCAGATGAAAAAGTTATAAATCTGATTCACAAATCACAAGTCGCATTCTGCGTTCCTAGTTAAATTATGACTAAAAGTTATGGTTGTTGTTTTCAAAACATTCTTATTTTTTACTGAATTACCTAATCTAGAATATTTAAAATGTATTACGAATTCGGCGATCAAGTGCAGATAAAAACCTTTTATTCCAGCATGGAACATGCTTTAACCATGATCTAAATACCCGAAAGCGTCACGTTTTGTGTTGCAAACATGCGACCTCAACGTAGCGGTCATTTGATTTTCGGCTACAGCGGTCATTTGATTTTCCTAGAGAAACAGTCGGTAGGTTATAATTGTATATTGTGTTGCCATCTGATTACAGAGGGGTTTCTACAGGAAAGACAAGAATGGGTCACGCTGGCTCACTATGAAGACGTACATGTCTTATCCGATCCATGAAAAGGTCTCTCGTGGTTGCGGTCTTTTATGCAGTCTGTCATTTTAATTTTTTTCTATAAATTAGGTCTTATAGTGTAAAGGAATTATTTGGGTTTTATTATTATGGCATAACATTTGATTGCCTAGTTTCGAAGAAAAGATCCAGACAACGGTGAACGGCGGAGGGGCGGAAAATTGAGTGCCTCCTCTTATAGGTGGGCTTTTAGACGTCCTGAAAACTACCCAATTAATTCAGAAAAAGTTCAAAGAGTAATTTCGAGAAAAAAATCTACCTTCAAATGTTACTTTTTGACGTTGATTGAAAGTGATGATTAGATTTTAGGCACACTTTCAATAAGGGGCTTTTGAGCCACAATTCGTTCATTTTCGTCCAATATAGTTTAAGATAAAAGCTCTAGACAGCATTTTGAAACGAATATCAACAAGGAGGAGTGGTAAACATTTTTCATAGTAAGCTAACAGCTTTTTCTTGGTCGGCTTCGGAGGTTCCGGAAAATATGTAACAGTCAATGAATGTGCAAAACGAATAACCTATTAAACGAAAACAAACAAACAGAATCTCAGTAGTATAATACTGAATCTAAATATAAAACTGAATCCCTGTTTTTCTTGGTCGCTCCATAAGTCGAGAACGGCTGGATCGATTTCAAAATTGGTTTTGCGAATGATCAACAAGTTTTAAGCCATTTTATTTTAAGTAAAAGGCTACTTTTACCGAATTTTCACATGAAAAATGAGCTTTGGCTTCAAAGTTTTTAATGTGCGGGGGAGGGGGCGGGAACCCCCAATAAATCCGTTTCATACTTCAAATAACACAATTCATGCTGCCCTTCTGATATATTGACCATAGGTTTTGGTACACTTATATTTTGATGAGTATTTTTCATTTCGGACCATTCATGATACTCCCTTTGATAGACGCTTTTTATTTTCCACATTCAATTACGTTCTACACTCACTTTTTGAAAAGTTCGGAAGCGGCCAACCAACGTAGGAAGGTAGTGAAGTTGCGTGTGGATTGGTGTTTAACATGCACAACCAGATAAAAGCGGGTAGGGACTTAATCGCCAATCGCACTCACGAGAGCGTGATGTAAAGTTTAGCCTATCACCGTTAATATATTCTGAGCTCATGAAACTTGAATGGGAGTAAGGTACCTGCTAGTGGAGTGTAACCATTTTCATTCAGCCCTTCAAACAAATCACATGCGTACCATAATATACAGGGTGTAAACATAAGGGTCGCACCGCCGGCCAGGGTTCGATTCTACAACTAATTTCCGATCAAAACTGTCTCCAAGCAATTTTTTTACTCCGCAAAGAAACTGAGTTTTATCCATTTAAAATTGTTTTTCCTGTTTTCGACCTTATGACACTGTAACGGTCAAAACTCCCTTAGTTTTTAGATTAAAATCAAATCTGAGGAAACCATAAGAAAGAACATTAAATTTCCTATCTTGCTGATGCCAAATCGAAATTGTTCGCTTGGATTAAACGGGGGATAAATCGGCCTAAAAAGTGAAATATGTCAATTTTTGAAAATCTTTGGTTTTCTCAACTCCCAGTAATTAGACATGTAAATTTTTGCAGGTAAGCCTAAAAACTGCGCAAAAATCTCAGCTTTCCAACGGGATAATCAATGATTATTTTACTTCATTGATTGGGGAGAAAAGTATGTTTGTATGCTGAAAAACGTGGTTTTTTCTATGGAATCGAAGGTTTTCGTGAAAACTTACCCTTAGGATACGAGTGGCCCGGTTTCTATGTATTTCTTCACGCTGAATCGAATGGTAACACTCGCAGATCTCTCAAACTTCATTATAAGAGAATTTTTCACTTTAATTAACAAGTTTTACGCTTAATAATTACATAAAATTGAGCATAAAAAATGAACGTATTGTTCATACATAGACCATACAAACGGTACATATTGCTTCCGCCGAGTCTACCTATTGGTAGCGGACCAATTGCTTTCACTTTAGGAAGAAAAAAATTGTTTGCCTCCAAAATCAACATTTTTACTGGCATTGTACGTTTTAGACCATTCTGAACAACTTTGGTTTCATGTTTGTCTACCTGGTTCGTGTCTATCCGTGTGTCCGCAAATCCATGCAACAAGCATAACTTCTACAGTTTTCTCCAGATTTTTATGAAATTCTTAGAAACGTGCGTGTTAGACTGTTAGTTTCATTGTTACCGATTTAAAACTTCACTTTGCGCTTATGCATCAGAGGTACATTTCATCGAGTATTATTTCCTCAGGTCCTAGTCATCCGATCTCGCTCAAATTTGGAGAAGAGTTGGGAAAAGATGATTTAATCATCACATATCAATATCTACACGATTGTATCATTAGTAAATGTTGGACATGAGCGAATGTGAAAACCTTGTACAAGATTAATTTATATAGTTATGGTGTAGTTTATTCCCTATCAGTTTCAGTGTTCACGAATCAATACTTCACTCTGCGCATGCACAAACGTATTTTCATTGAGTATAATTTCCTCAGGCCCTAGACATCTGATAAAACTCGGATAGTTGGGAGAAGATTTAATCATCCTGTGTCAATTTCAACGTAGCTGTATCATTAGTAGCTGCTGCGCAATGTAACCACCACTCACACATTTATTTCGTAAAGGGTCATTTAGAGCATAACTCAAACACTCTGTGGCTGTTTCATCAAAATTGGATTAAAATTGATTTGCAGGGAGGTGCAGGGGCTCCGAAATGCAAATGTGAATAGAATGTTGGATTATGATTTTCAATAATGAACCTTTTTTATTTTGGAAAGCAATTTGTCTATCCATTCGAAAATTATCACAAATATTCCACAATCTTTGATCGACAGGACCAACGTTTTGCGTATAGCGATATCCAAATCATTTCGATCCGGATTTTATCTACCAACCTCACCTATATGACTGTATACTGCTAGCTTGATTGACCATTGGTGAGTCGTGTCTTAGAAATAAGAACAGATTGGAAGCAAAACCTTCTCTCCTGGAACTCTCTCGTTTCTTCCAGATTAAATTCAGGATCACGCTGACCCAGCTCTCAATTACTCCTTGCGGCTAAACGTACGGAGATTGGCGAAGTGCCCTGAGGGTAATTTCACACTAAATCGAAACCTTCGGGGGGTGAAAGTAATTGGCAGTAATTTCATTTTCCGTTAACCCATCAAGGGTGTGGGGTGACGCTCGTATATTGCGCCCCCTGGCACTCTTCCTGAGTTACCCCTCAACACCACCTCTCGCTTCCCCCAAAACTCCTTCGGAGAAAGGCAAGAGGCTGGGGGACACGTTGAAGATTTTCTTTTCTGGCTCGAGTCCAAACCGCGGTATCTTCAAGGTCTAGGAGTTTTCCAAGTATTTAGCAGAGGGTATCGCTCGTGAGGATTTCCCCTGGATTAGTTCCTTTCTTCAAAGCTTAGGTCAAAGATCCAACCGTTCCTTTCTGATTCAATAACCTTTTAGAAGAAAGTTGTGGAATCGATTTAGAAAATTATATGTATCTGAAACTTTTCAAAACCGCCTATTAAGTCTGGGAGGCATGTGAACATATAAATATATACAACGAATGGGAGAATTATGAATGCATACTTGTTTATCAATCATCCTCACAGATTTGGAGTTATGAATTCGGACAGGATCTGGAGGAAAAAAAGCGAAAGACTATTAAACAAGCGAACAGAGGCAAAAGTAAGGGGATGTATAAGACAATAGATAGGCTTTATAGTTCTTCATCTTAAACTCTAAATATGCCACATGCCTACTTCGGCTAAACAGATTAGTTGATTTTAACCAATTCCCAACATCGTTGGATTGCTGAGTTTTGTCTTTGGTGTGATCGTAATGGTTATGCCTTCGCTGGTGTAGGAGCTGGGAGCGTTGGTTTCGTCGCGACCTTTTAAACGGCTGTCTGGAACAATCAATCATTGATTCTTTTGAATAGAAGGTTTCGGATGAAAGGATCTGAGCGGTCACACTTATACAACACATTTACGCTAGCGTGACTGCACTTTACCAGCTCGCATAATGGAGGAATTTTGTGTCTTATTTTTCCAATACTTCTATTTTACCAACTGTAGAATGAAGTTGCTTTTATCACAAAACCAGTCCATTCCCAAGAGATTAAGTTTGGACCTCATAATGAAACGATTCATTATTCATTGAGGGCCAGTTTCACTAATCTGAGCTAATGTCCCGTCAACTTAACCAAACGGTAACGGGAGATTGGCGATTAAAAGCGGCGTTAAGGAATTATCTTTCACCACGTGAATTCAGACGTCAAAGTAATCACCCCCGTGGCTGGTTATGGTTTGGTTAGTTAATGACGAAAATTTTCATTTTGTCCATCAATCATCGAACATTTGTCCATAATGGACAGAACAGCGGCTGCCTGGAGCTAGGAATCATAACCTAAACAACTTCAACAGCTGTTTCTTATTAGGAATTGATGTTTTTCAAAGTTGAAACACTGAAATTTGATTTACATTAATTTTGGATAAACATTGAAATGAGAGAGAGTACCTGCGCTCGAAAATCTTTTTAAATGAGGAACCTGTGAAGTGAAGTGGAATAAAACATATTCATCTTTCTACTCTTGGTAGCCTAAACAGTAGATCTTCCGGTACTGGAGGGTATCATACCTACATTCCAAGAAATTCATAAACGTAGGAAGATAGGTACTAGTTGATGGAAGGGTTGTGACAGAAAACTATGGAAATCTCGTCAGATAAGAAGTAAATACATACAAATCTCTACTCATTAGGAAACGTATAAATCGGGTTATCAAGCTTGGTAAGGTACCTACCTACCTACCAAGGTATCTACCTAACCCCTATGCTGGTTGAGTGAAAGCACTTTGGCAACATCGTTTTTCATCCAGCTCTAGAGAATAATTTTTTTCTTTATGACTTGAGGTCGTTTTCACTTGAATAACATTCAAAATGAGCAAACAAAACAAGTTGTAGAGCCGCCCATAAGAGCTTACCGCGAATATTATTCTATTCTATATTATTCTATATATTATTATTATTATATTTTATATTAATGCGAAACGAGCTTGTGTACGGAAAATTCGAAATGTTACGTTTTATTGAAAACGATCCGATCACCTACAAACTCGTCAATGGAGGAGGAGGTTGTATGTGAGTGAACATTCTTTTCCCCGAGTGACTTGTGGCCATTTTTTAAACAATGTTGAACTGAAATGTTTAAAATCGTTAAATATTATCGTATTTTTGGTAATTGGAAAGTGGAAATTGAAGGCTCCGTACACTCACAACTTAAAGTAGATCGTCCGTTAACCTCTTAATTCCTCGTGGGTCGGGAGATTAGTTAATCAGCTTTGGTAATTAGATCGTCAAGTTTTGACGGACGAGTTAACCAACGACGAGTGTTGATGAAAGAAAAATCGCTCTAACGTCTGGTTAAGCTCAAACATCATGACGCGTTAACGCTAATTCTTGATTAACTAAAAGGGTGAAACTGGCCCTGAACGTTTGATAAATCTTCATTTTCATGAAGGTTTGTCAAACTTTCAACGAACCCCCGTGGTGGTTTTCACCTGGATAACTGAGAGGTGATCATTCTTTCAAACCTAAAATCTATAAAAAAGGTTAGGCATCTATCGATAGGAAATTATTGCTCTTCCCAACGGTATCCTCACATATGAGTTTTGGGCTAGGAATCTACCCTGATATTCTAAACACTGCCGTAATTATTCCTCTGTTTAAGGCCGGTGATAGATTAAACGTGACCAATTATAGACCAATTTCGCTGGTTAGAAATATAGCAAAAATTTTTGAAAAATGTTTCAAGCTGCAATTATTATACTACATGGAAGTAAATAAGCTGCTCTATGATCATCAGTGCGGCTTTCAGGCGGGAAGAAGCAAGCAAGATGCGGTGTGCAAATTGACTACACTAATCATGCAAGATTTAGACGCAGGTCTTAAATTGCTGGCCATATGTATCGATCTAATGAATGCATTCCATACGATTTCCCATGAAATATTGTTGAAAAAAAAAAAAAAATGGAAAGCCTAAGAATAAACTCTGCAGCAGGTTAGGAGTTATTTGTTCTGTATAAATCAATTTGTTAAGCTGAGTGGATCACAAGGTTCTTTCAGGACTTTGGGAAGATTTGGCATCCCGCAAGGCACCGTATTGGGGCCAATCTCTTTTATTAATCACATAAATAATAGGGGATTATCATCCAAGCAGGGCTTGGTACTATTATTTGCTGAGGACGCTGTGCTATATTTTTCTTCCAGTGACTGGGCAACGACTATTATAAACGCTGAAAAGGTGTTTTAACTAGCCAACTCTTGGCTAATTGATAATGAATTAACCTTGAATTTGGGTAAAACAGTATGGCTCCCTTTTGCATTGCCATTAATATCCGGTCCTCCCCCTGGCTTGATGTTGAACCTTCATGAGCTAAATTGCAACTTGTCTGAATGGACATGCTCAACTTTGATCAAGACTTCAACCATAAAATATCTATGTATTCACATTGACAGTGACATCCAATGGTCGACCAACATTGCTTATGTAACTAACGACTCCGTAAGCTAATTTTTGTATTTTCACGTTTAAAAAGACTAATATTTTTGAAACTTATGAAATCACTCTTTTACGCTTTAGCACAATGTTGCTGTATGGTCTTCCAGCTTGGGGTGGGACCTACACTACGACTTTGGAGCCTATTGTGGTCACTCAGAAAATTTTAATAAGAATTGTGAGTGGAAGTGGATTTTTGGCGCACACTCAATCAATATTCAAGTCATTGAGGATTTTGAAATTTTCATCCTATTAGAAATTAACAATGTAAAACAAACCTTAACTGAACAACTTTTTACTCATCCTCAACACGAAATAGTCACTAGATTCAAATTCAATAAATTTATGTCGCTTCCTTTTTGTGATACAACTGCAGCTAGAAATACTTATTGTTATAAGGGTATCATTTCAGTTAAAACTAAATTGCTTGATAATCCTAAACATTCATGTTCAATTTTAAAGCAACACTTCATCTCGTATTAGAATTATTTGTTTTTCTTTTTGTTTCTCTTATGTATTGAGTTTGCATGGAACTGCAAGGGTTTTATTCACTTTCTTCTAGTCATTCCACATATAAAATACTAATGTTGTTGTAATAACGAATACGTAGCTCGAACGACTCTTCCCCTTACCACGAGCTATACCCTTATTGGGGATTAGTTTCCTTATAAACATTCCTTTTTCAGTCTAGTTTAACATATTTTGTATTGTTGACTGGAAATCAATTTCATTTCATTTGAATATACACAGCAAATTAAGGGAGTTATGATCGTTTTAGTGACAAAAGGTCAAAATCACGAAAAAATCTTACAAATTATTTTAGTCGAAAACTAAGCGTTTAAAATAATCTCTAAGGAGAACTTTCGATCAGAAATCAGCTCTGAAATCGACTCAGAGTTTGATGAACTCACATCAGGCACCCTGTATATTTGAACCGTATATGGATTGGAAGACTAATGCATGCATGTCCCTTAATAATAGTTAATGGTGCAGCCAGCATATGTTGAATCATGCAACGAGTAAAAGTTAATTACATAACCGAATCCCCCAACACGGTTATATCTACTATATATGCAATTATTGGTGCCAGATGTTTTTTGAAATTCAATCAGTCTTCGCGGTGGGCACGAGTTGATTGGTCCGGGATTGAATAAATGCAATCAACGCTCTCTCAATCGGCCCCTGGCTAAATTACGAGCAACGTACGTAGAAAACGCTTCCTACCTTATAAATAGGGACGGCTGGGACCCAACTCTACATTTCGTTCATTTAGCTACATATCAAGTTGCTCTATTATTCCACGTTAATTGGGAAAATATATTCGCTATTTAAACGAACGAAATGAAGGGTATGTAAACGAACGAGCTAATCTGATCTTCAGGTCACTCCCTGTAATCTCATCAATATCACAAATGCGATTGGCTACTTAATCACGAACACGATAATCTACCAATCATGTAGTTAAACAGGAAAAAAATCGGACAAAGTGTCGATGTATTTGATCAACGTAATAATTTTCAGATTTAGCGGAATCACTAAATTAAAGTATACATACTAACAAGCCTGTACATAATTTTAAAGTTCATCAATACAAATGGTCATTTGACGGTAGGCAATTACAGAGTTCCGCTCTAGACACTGTTTGTCTCTAAAGGTGCCAAGGTAGTGAAAGCATTGTAATGAATAATAGGAATTGGGAAACAGAAAATTATCTAAAATCAAAATTTCCTATCTCTTCTTTTATTATATTGTACTGAACAAGTTTGGTTTCGTGTCTGTTTGTTAGAAATTGAAACAACAACCACCGAGACGGATATTTTTGAAACTATCGATTCATTTTTCGCTGCCAACCATCTATTGTGGAATAACTGTAATAGATGCAAGAGATGGAGCTCCAAGTATGATCGGCTTTATCAAGAAATTCGAAACATTGTTAAAATTAAAGATCCCGATCTGGTTATAACTTATTGTTTTATTTATAGGGAAGCCTTCAAGACAAAAAAGTACCAGTCATGCAGCATGATTGTATGAGCGAATTTTCGTAAATTACGGTATTGTATCATGTTAAATCGTGTTGAAATTAGAGGTTTTTGGATGCAAGGAAATTGTTAACTAGGTACTATTTTTACGGCATAAAACGTATTCTAAATAATAATCAGCTTTCAAAAAGTGATTTTGGATTTTTAGCTTTTTTTTACAGATTTTCTAGAAAATTTTGATAAAATGTAAGAACATTTTTCAGCATAATTTTGTAGATACATTTTGAATGTTCTATTCAACGATTTATACATTTTTGGAGCCATTGAAATAGTTCCATTTTCTACAAAAATTCGCTAAAACACTAAGTGGTGGGCTTTATTGTACGATGCAGGCCGATTAGTGAATTACATCAGGAGAAAACCACTGAAAATTAAGATTTTAAATGAATTTGCCTCTCTATGGGTGTAGAGTTCACACGGCTTTTACATAACACTGAGGTAAAGTGGGTTATCGAGAGACAAGGTCTTAGCACTCGCCTTCATGAGCTCAAAAACACATTTCACTTTTTTTTAAAGCAAGAAAATCACGAATATTTTTGTGATTTCTTGACTGACAACAATTAGAGAACGATATTAGCCTACCGGGAAGACATATTTCAATACATCAATGTTGTTAATTCCGGTTTACAAGATCCTTCTGACACTATTTGAGAATCTACAAACTTACCAAATTGGGGGATAAAATCAACTTGAGGCAAAAAATTTTGGCACAAGAATACGCGGTACACGGATACATGTTTCCACTGTTTTCAGGTGAGAAAAACATGAACCCTAATGTCTTGCTTGACAATAAAAACCGCGTTTTGAGTTTGAAATTATCTTTCGGAAAGTACTTTCCCGACATGGACTTAAAAAAGTATGACTGGTTCAGAATCCGTATTCAAGCTCAATAGGTGCAGGTAAGCAATATGAATCTTCAGGTCAAATTGATTTATTAAGAAACGACAGAATCCGATACACACCTCAAGACACGGCAAAACTACTCAAATTTGTTGATACCCTACTCAACACGTTGCGTATTGGTATTTCCGCTTTCGGTAGGTACTTCTTTTGTTTTCAACATCTTGGTTTGCCAAACGTCTGCCATTAGGTGTGGCACATAACTTCCTCGTATCCGTAACATGAATGCATGGATCATTAAAATGTTTGAAAGATTTTTTAAAATCCGCAGGGAAATGGTAAATCAAGATAGGTAGCGTAAACCGTAAAAATCGGTCAATTAGAAACGAGAAAATAATGCTGACGTTTGCGCATGCGCAGAATGAAGTAATGATTTGAGAATGATGAAATTGCTAGGGTCCCATATAAAGCCTATCACGCAAATTCACTGACAATTTGTTTTACATCGGATGAAAACTGAAACTTAAGCTCGTTACAAGGATTTCACATTTACGCAAGCGCAAGAGTTACTAGTAATATGATTATTATGAAATTGATGTGGGATGCTCAAAGTGTTTTCTCCCAACTATCCTCCAAATTTGAGCGAGATCGGACGACTAGGGCGTGTAATGGAATGCATGTTTGCGCGTGTGCAGAGTGAAGTATTGATTTGGGAACAATGAAACTTATAGGTGACCATCTGCAGCTTAACTCGCACATTCACTGACAATTTTATCGGAATCGGATAAAAACTGTGGAAATTGAGCTCTTTACAATGATTTCACATTGGCGCATTATGCGCAAGAGCTACTAATAATATGATTGTTTTAAAATTGATGTGGAATTCTTAAATCGTGTTCTCTCAACCTACTATCCTTCAAATTTGAGCAAAATCAGCATTCTAGGGCCTAAGAAACTGATTCTTGATGAAATTTTCGTTTGCCCACGAGTAGAATGAAGTATTGATTAGGGAGCTATGAAACTTATAGGTGGCCATCTTAAACTTAACTCCCACATTCCCTGTCAATGCATCATAATCGGATGAAAACTGCAAAAATTAAGCTTGTTACAACAACACACGAACAGAAACACTCACTCAGACACGGAACGAAAGTTTTTTAGATGAAACGTAAAATGCGAATGGAAATTTAGAATTTACAGCAAATAAAATTCATCTCCCGAAAGTCAGTACAATGCTTCTGCAATCAATAGGAAGCAAAACGGCAAAAGATGTTGGAGAACTCATTGGAAGACGACGGAAGGGTTTGCCTTTCCCAGCCGCCTCCAAGAATCCCAAAACTTCGCAAGAAACGTGAAGGGCGAAAATCCCATTAAGATAACTGTAGGAAATGGAACCAAGTTGAGGAGTTTTGTTGGGTGGAGTGAAGGAATCATGGAAGTTGCGCTGTCACCCTAAAATGGTTGTAGAACACTGATTCAGAGAAACCGTGTTGATTTTATCAAGTAGGTACCTACAAGAATCTATTCACGTTACTAACTAGTTGTAATTAACTGACTATAACAGGGTTATTAATGTAGTATCGTAAACCGGGGAATGAAACGGGTAAATGAAGCCTTTTGAATTGGTTTTTTGGAAACAACTACTGAACATTAAAATGCTGCACATTATTACACAAAGGTTTATCATTTCTGTATTAGATAGCCCTTCTACGCAGAACACTAGGGTGGAGGGACCAGTGTTTGACAAGGGCCCAGTGATTTGACATATCACCAAAAAGTTTAAATCATAAGGCATAAAAATGTTTCACTGGCTTGATTCTTTTGAATTTTGAGACAAAATACCATCTCAGAGAAGTGTGAAGGCGGTCAAAGGTTTCAGGCGGTTTGTAAAATCTGAAGTAGTTTACCCAGCAGAACCTCGTGTTGATTTTTCTTTGGTACTGTTTCTTGTGATTTTGCTAAGGAAGTGAGTGTTCTATTTCGCTTCAACATGCCTTCCACATTTTCAAATTCGTTTGTTTTGTTGATACACGGAATCATTTATTGTAGAAGAACTATTGTGTCAATCATGGGGTGTCAATCACAGGTGCAACCAAAAATTTGACTGTCGAATACTGGGTCAAAAAATTGATTTAAAAAAAACGAATTAATGATGTTTTCTGGCTTTAATTAGTGATTTTTCCATTACTGAGCAGTTTGAGGGCATCCTGATGCAGAAGGAGATGTAAAATTCAAGTTTTAACAAACGAAAAAACATAACTTAATTGCTTGTCAAAGACAAAATTTCTCTTAAGGTGTCAAACACTGGCCCCTCCACCCTAGTCCGTAATTATTAAACCCCGTTTATACCTAGTATATTTATCCTCGGAACTCGGGGCTTCGCGCATTGCAATTGGGTTCACTGCATTACAGCACCAGGACTCCAAAATTTACGCTTTATAGTAAAGTTTAGGAACAAAATGATCAATGACAAAGTCATCTTCCCCTCAAGTAGAAGGGTTGCATACACTGCATATTGTTCTGAAACTAGGTTTGATCTTTGCACATTAATTACAATTAATGTATTTCAGTAAATAATTAGTAGAAAATAGCCGTTCAACGTACCTACAGCGTTGCGGGTTGTTTTAAACGATTCTTTGGGATTACATTTATCATTGACAAGCAAAACATAAATAAGTTAATATCATTTAATTAAACACTATTAATTTAATTAATACACATTATTCGCCCCTTTAAACTTAACAAGAGCCAACCAACCTTATACGCAGGTTGTCATCTATTACTCCATAATTATGAATTTTTCCAATGTCTGCGTTGCCCTGAAATTCGATCGTATTTTCTTTAATATAAAAACATGTTCAATCAGAAAATAAATTAACTACTTTTACTCCGTGCTCAATCCGAATGGTAGTGTTTTCTATATAATTGATTAGCATTATTAAAATAGGTATTTAATAATTCTAATTATCGAACTGATATGTGGTGATTTAGAAAGTGCCAAACACACCGTCGCATAACTAAGTAGTTTACGAAATTTTGTGTGTGTGTGTGTGTGTGTGTGTGTGTGTGTGTGTGTGTGTGTGTGTGTGTGTGTGTGTGTGTGTGTGTGTGTGAGTTGTGTTTCAAGTTTCACTACGGGTTCCTTTACATCAAAAGTGATGGAAGATGGCGCGGCAGAAATAATGGACATCGTTGAGGATGAAATCGAGAACGACGTCAATGAAGGCGAACCAAAATTGGTACACCAACCAATTGGGGCTCGTTTGACTGAATCCCGTCTTGTTGGACTGCTGGCCAATTTAGTACAACCCAAACAACCTCAGGTCATTGCTCACTAGACACCTTTTGAGTTCATCAGCTCTGAACCAACGTTAACCAATGCCAGAACATGGGCCCTCATCGGCAGCCGATAAGCGGCTTAGGGATAAGCCTCTCTGGTCGTCGCACCTGACCTACCCCCATTCTCGCTGCTGACGTCGTAATGGCACAGGCTCATCCGAGCCAAGCTGAGCTTATCTGTGCCATTTCCAAGGCGACGAAGGGCACCATAAAAGCTTAGTTGTCCGATGTGTTGGAGCCATCAAATGGAAAGTCTTCAAGGAAAAGTTTTTGGGCTAATTTTCGAGATTAAAAACTCCAACTTCGATCGTTTATTGGGTAGCATCATCCAAGGAGCCGGATGTAGAGAAATTTATATCACAAAATCACTCAAAAATACGCTCAGCCTTTCGAGGAAAAATTGCAGAAGAGTGCGAGTTACTAGTCACCGCTGCGTTGGCTTCATGTAACGAGCCAGAGCTCCGAAAATGGTTATTTTTCAAGGAGTTCGATGAATTGAAACTTTTCAACACATCAAGTCTATTATATCATCAAAGGGCCAACAAACACCATATCAAAACCACTCTTCAATCGGGTCAGCACGGTTAGTATTCACTTCAGAAGGATCAAAAGCGACACGCAGAAGATCATGGAGGTCCTTCAGGACGGAAGAAAATAAGAAGCTGGTCCCGTCGTCCAGACAGCACCAGTTCTTAATAAAACTGCAAAGACCACCGCAAGCTAACCAACATATCCAAGATCAGTCTGGACGTCTCTTCTGTGCCAAAAGCCGACGCTCCGGCTAAGATTGGTCAAAATGCTGGAACAACCCCGAGAGCGGCGTTCGACGACCGGAGGGGGATGAGACGAAAGCCTCATGTTTTAAAATCAAATCCTGATTTTTTTACACAATAAGTGAATTGATCAAATAACTCATAAAAACAAGTTGATACAATTTAAACTAATGAAATTCACTCTGATACAGCTGCGTGACTCAACCGATACATATATGAAAGTCATTTGAGGCTTTTCTGAAGTTGATATTTTTCATTTACAGATCAACCAACCAAACCGCATTAGTTCAGCAGCTTCACTAGTTACGAACTTTTTTTTATTATCTTTATTATTAAAATTTTACAATTTCCAGAAATTTCATTGGTGACTTGATTCATTATTTAGGAATAGCAAGATTTTATTTTGTGTGGTTGTAGATTTACACGAGTTGGCCAACATTCAATAAGTTCAGTTTCATGTATGAAGGCTAAAAATGGAAATGACCGTTTATATATAAAGACCCTTTTTTCCTTGCTCAAATACATAAACCTTGTCTCAAAGTCAGCAGGAAACCAGACAATAAAGATAACTGGTAATAAAAAAACTAAAATTAAAAAAAACTGGATTCTAGATCCACTCAGCTGATCTGGGATCGGTCAGTTGTGTTCAGAAGTCCCTCAAGGGCCCACATACCAAATCTCAGAATCGTGGGATCATTAGGGAAAAAACTGGATTCTAGATCCACTCAGCTGATCTGGGATCGGTTAGTTGTGTTCAGAAGTCCCTCAAGGGCCCACATACCAAATCTCAGAATCGTGGGATCATTAGGGAAAAAACTGGATTCTAGAGCCACTCTGCTGATCTGGGATCGGTCAGTTGTGTTCAGAAGTCCCTCAAGGGGCTACATACCAAATCTCAGAATCGTGGGATCATTAGGGAATCTCCGCGTAACGCTCTCCGCGTGACGCTCCCCCGCGTGACGCTTTTTCATTTATGTGCCATAGTAAAATGTCAAAAAAAAAAAATATATATATATACATCCCTAGGAAAACTCGGGGTTTTCACGTGGAACCGTAATTGGCTGTTTCGGGAATTTTTAATATTCAAAAATAATTCCGAATACCTATCGATTCCATTCTTCATTTTCGGCGGACAATAATTAATTAATGAATCCTCCATAATCTCTCTATAATTTATTACTATCCCAATGTCTGCGTTGCCCGGAAATTCGATCGTCTTTCCCTTAATATAAAAACTTAAAACATAAAATAGTGCAAAGCACAAAAATCTTAATAAAATTTTTACAAAATAATAATGATAAATAAATACAAATTCATGTTTAATCAGAAAATAAATCATTTCTTTTACGTTGTTCTCTACTCGAAAGATGGTGTTTTTCTTGTAATTGATTCACATTACTATTTATAAAAACTATTTAATAATTCCAGTTATATATACATATTTACAAAAAACCTTTAAACTGAGGAATCATTTCTGAACTCATCAAAAAGGGTTTCCATGAAGAAAATTCGTTAAAACACCGTTTCCGTTTTTCAATACGGAAATGTAATTTTATACAGAAAGTTCGTACGTTTGGCGTACGAACGTTTTAGTTCGTATGGGCTCCGAAAAGTTCGTGCAAATACAAACTAAAGCTCGTATGTGGATACACTGACGGGAATCATTTTCAACAGATCGCGTCTAATAGTGATTCCCTGGTTATGTGCTAACAACCGCGTAGTGCATTTGTGGTGAGCTCCTGCAACCCTTTAATTGCCTAATACCGTAACGAGCAATTAACGATGACCAGTGGTTTCGTGGCGCTAGTAGTATTTAATTTTCTGGCCTCCAGGTGTATCACGCCCAAGTCAAAATTATAAAACATCATCGATGCTTTGTCTCCTTGAACGAAATTTATCAAGTGGAAGAATTTGTTATCAGGAAGGCAACGGCTAAATCAACGTGAACGATTAAAAAAGCATGGGGACAAATGACTATGAAACAGTGTGCTCTCACGTTTGAAGTCTGAAATATAAGGAGACGTACAAGCCTTTGATTTCAAGTGCTCGAAAAAAGCACTTCCTCGTCTTGCAATCATGTGGAAAATTATAATATTTTCGAATTTCCAGCACTTCTGGCGCTATCGTGGAGCTGAATATTGGAATAAAAATTAATGTATTACTA
This sequence comes from Adelphocoris suturalis, assembly GCA_030762985.1. Lineage (NCBI taxonomy): Eukaryota > Metazoa > Arthropoda > Insecta > Hemiptera > Miridae > Adelphocoris > Adelphocoris suturalis. Next base: position 81,930,878 of record CM061043.1, on the reverse strand, counting down.
TCATATACTTAAAAATATAGCATTAAACATATTCTTGCATTATTCTATCCTTGGAACCTTGAATAACACCTCAAAGCTGTTGAATATCGCTGTAGGAAACCTTGCAGCCTATTACAGGTTAAAGACAGACACACAGCTGCTGATTGAGTTATAAAAGGAGCCCCCACTTACGCCTGAAGTCATCGGAATTAACTTTTGTAATTTAGAGATATGGATGAAACTGAACGACGGCTATTGTTAGAAACTGATGTATGAAACTATCAATGTTTGATTTTATGATATGGAAACATCGTTTCAGTTACCGAAGCCTAGACTCTCATATTCTCAACTCAAAGGAAAATAGCTCCGTTGTCAGGAAGCAAAAAGTGCTACCATGGATATTGGTGCAATATGTGAGAATCGATCTTGGCTTATCCGCACTAACAAGATAGCTGAAATACATGGAAAAATGGATAGTCGCTGAGGCCTACAGAACCAGAATCATGCAAAGCTTCATCACACATATCAATAAACGGGAAGGGGGAAGACCCCGAGGAATACCGTACCGCTGGAGTGATGAGGTCGATAGAGAATTTTGGGGTCTTGGGGTATGTCGATGGCGAACAGTGATGATGGACCATTCGGTGAGGTTTCATTGGTGAAACATATACCCTATTTGAGTCAATACCTAAGTAAGTTTGAAAACATAGTTCATGTTCGTTGCATGAAGAGCAATAAGATCAACACCATGACTTGATGCTGGGCTTCACGAAATCAAACAAACAAGGATCACGTCTGCCATGATGCCACATTTGGTCATGGTACCAAGAGTTATACATATATATGATCATACATAACGCCTACATGCTATCATGTAGTAGATAATCCGCGACATAGACGTCAGTAAAACAACATAAGTTGTGTATCTTGCGACATGCAGTAACACGATACTAAATTGAGTATTTACAGAGAAACCTTCCTGAAGTTAGGCCGATGGTGAAATCTTCTACTATAGCAGGCGAATATGGTATTGATGGTACAAATGCCTACCTAATAGTTGATCTACAAATTAACCTCCGATGTTGATACATGATTATTATAGTTAGTTATACAGAATAAAATAGTGTCGGAAAACATCCATATGTGAAACAACAAATCATTGGTGTAAAACTGTTTTACGGTGATTGTTCAATAAATAAGCCAAATGACTCATTATAAATCTCCGATATTCTGTACTATTTCAGCATAAATTTCCTCTCTATCCTCTTTGAATCGTCGAGAAAAGCAGACATTGCTAGGAGTAATGATGTTGCAAAAAGAGACAATACCTCCTCATACATCCTCACGATCATTATCAGAATGGGAAGCGTTAGGGCCAACGATATTTCAAGTGCTGGAGAGATGCTGGGCTTGGTCCGAAACTTGATATATATTTCACGTCTCGCTAGAGCCACTCATATCATATCATGCATTTATGTAAAATAACCGTCGATTAAGGACCATGCGATTGAAAATTGCGCTTTTTAACAAACATTAACACCCTTATTTAATGACGTCGACGCACCACACACAAAATGAGGTGTGTACCTACGGTAGGCAGTCACACAATGCTAAATTAAGCACATATTGCCTTTCTAAATTTGGGCCGATGATCAGATCCTCAATTAGTGCAAGAGACTGTGTAAGTAATGGTATACATGTATACCTTATAATTTTCATATAAATTGACCTCTGACTTATATGGAAAAAATGCAGTCGTTAAACAATTAAATTTCAAATATAAAAAGTTATGGATGTACCTAGAACTGTTCTTCCACGATAAATGAATGAATAAGACAAATGATACATGGAATCTTCAATATTCTCTATTGTTGTAAAGTAAATCGTCTCACGAACCTCTTTGAATCGGCAAGAAAGACCGACTCTAAGGAGTAATGATGATGCAAGTGTCCTGTTTTATGCTAGTCTATGAAAACAATGCGTTCACTTTCGTTATCAGAAGGGTAAGCGTTAGGGGCAACGACACTTAAAGTGCTAGAGAGATGGTGGGCTTCGTCTGAAACTTGATACATAATTTACATCTCATCTAGAGCCACTCAGGATCCAAGGACACCTCCTACCAACCCTAAGAAACCAAAATGAGATTCACGCCGCAACCCTAATCGCTCAGTAAATATTTCCAGTCCACGTTATTTCGTGTGAATACAAGGTTCAAAGGTTAAAAACCCGCGTATTTCTGGAGTTAGGCGAAAGCGAAAACGTTTAGAAGCTTGATGGAAAGAGAGGGGGGAAGGAGAGGGAAAAGAATCAACAACCCCGTTGAATATGGCAGGACCTTATCCAAGCTGGACTCGATGGGCTTTCTGATTGAACTCTTTGAAAACCCAAACTAAGGATGTAGGAAAAAATCACGACAATCGCTGTTAAATAGGAGATAAAGTGTTGTGCGTTTCTTATGGGAAAGAGAAGAATCAAAATAAAAACAAACGTGTACAGAGCATATGATGGTAAAGATGATGGGTAGGAGTGATGGCAACTTACCCTGTGCGTAGGTGAGGACGGACTGGGTGAGTCATCCCCCTGTAGTGGCAACTCAGGCGCTTGCTCCTGGTTCCCCATGACGTCACAGCTCGATATTCCCTGCATCCTTTTCATAAATCTTCTCTCCTCCATCCCCGCTGTACCATCTCCCTTCACATTTACCCCCTCCACTTTGCCTGGTAGTATTTTGCGATTAACTCGCTACTACGTTTAATTACCCTATCGGCCCAATATCGTGTAGCTTAGGGTTTACCTTGTCCGGATTATACGGCGGGGAAAGGCCAAATTAAAAAGAATTGCGTTCGCCCCCCTTCCGGTCCACCGATCGTCAAAGGACGATCCTTCTGACGGAGGCCAATTTCCTTTCATTTACGTCTCCTAAAAAAAAGTAAAATATAAAGAAAAAGCTGTTTTTAAGAAGTTTTATACGCGTTTAATTAATCAATGTCAACGTGAAGGAGCTAAGTGCAATCAAGAAGATGAATTGCCTCATTACTGAATTTGCCAGCAGTAGGTAAAACAGAAGATGATCTAAATTCTGCAGGTATACCTGCAGTTATGTACACTGCTTGGCTACCCCTTAACTATCAGACACAGGACGCCCTGCCTAGGCTTAAAATGATTGGTGGAGTTCTGTGATTAAATATCACTTTAATTCTAAAAACCTCCTGGAAAAAATATTAGATTAAAAAAAGGTGTGCTTAAGATATTTTATGGTACTTATTTAATTTCTAATTTATTGTCTACTTGAAGAAGCGAAGCGCAATCAAGAATATGGATTCCCTCTATACTGGCTTTTCCAGCAGTAGATTTCTGATGGGATTATACTACCTATCTACTGGCAAACAAATAAAAATATGAATTCAATATATATAATATGTATAAATATAATATACATATTATTGAGACCCCCCCCCCCTCCTCTGGTCCATCTCCCTATACGAATGTCACTTCATTATTAGGGGTGAAAAGCTCCTGAAAATTCGGATGGATAGTTTGGGTTCCTCACTCACATAGAATTGATTAATGACAAAATTATATAGGGAATAATTATTGGAAGTGAAGTATAGGTGGTATTAATCATTAACCACTGTTGTGATTAATCATACCACGAATATATCAGCAGTCCAGTATAAATACAAAGCTACTTCATCAACATAAGTCTTAGATTTTTCAGGTGTTTTCAAAAAGAAGAAGAGAAGATGCATTTTTAGACGGTTTAAGACTTTGGTCGTCAATATAAATGTGAACTATTCTTTTAGAGGGTATTAATGACATTCAATGCACCGATTTTCAATTACCTCGGTCAGACAATTTTCAGGGGTTCGTGTGAGGGACTTATCAGCATGTGCGCACTTCTGAAGCATCCCTTCCGATTTGAAATGATTCGATTTGGCTCAACTTTGAATAAGAGTCGAGACTTGAACGATCTAGATAGATCATTGAGGCAGCAACAGCAACCACTGCTCAAGCAAAAATGTGAGACGCCATTGACCATATTTTCAACCTTGATGCTTATTATGTACCTTCAGTAGAGAGGTGGCAAAAAGGTCTACGGACTGAGCGAGCGAAAAAGGATCATCATCAACACTATGGGTGCATATTATAGGTTGGTACTAGATAGGTATTGCATGAGAACCCTATTTGTCTACCTTCTTAGACGCAGGGCAAAAAAAAAAAAAAAAAAAAAAAAAAGATAAATATAGAAGATTTTGTTTGGTTCTGACTAGAGAAGAAAGCCAAAGTATTTCACCGCTATTAACTGTTATAGTTTTAGCTCGATTCCCCCAACCCGTACTGGCAACTTGCTAAGCCTTACGGAATGTAATTTTGGTATGAGAGTGTGTGAGGAAAGATATAAGCGGCAATTCATCATGCTCTAAATATTATTCGGATCGTAGTAATAGGACCATCTTCCAGGTTAAATAACTGCACCAATTTGATTTGCCGAAGAAAACATTGGTGAGCAGCCTTGGTTTTTATAATTTTCTCACGTTCGAACACGGATTATGGTTTAAGGATTGAACTTCTGAAGATCCAGAGAACAATTTGAGGGTTTTATGGTCTAAAACGTGTTTTTGTAGAAAAAAACTTTAAAAAATCATATCTCGGCAATGGGTTGAGATAAAAAATTACGGTTGGTGGCATTCTACCCCATTTGGGATCTAGTTTCACCCAATTTTTTTACGGAGCCCATAAGTTATTGTTACAACACCCGAAAACTGAATGTTTGATTTGCGTCGTGTACGCATCAGCTGCGATTTCCCGAGGGGTCAATTTCTACTCGTGGAACATTTTAGCTCGATTCTTTAGCCTTATGGACTAACTAGCCGAAAAAGCATGGAACATGCTTTAGCCTTGGACTAACTAGCCGAAAAAAGTGACGCGGAAATGGAACGCGGATGGGGTGACGCGGATGTGTCACGAAAATTTTCTGATGATTTTCACGTACAACCAAGCCGTTTCTAGGGAAATGAAAGTTGTTCAGTTTTCGACGGACAAAAATCGTTCTCCATTCGTTGGAAAGCTCTCGATTTATCACGCAAGCCTTGCGTACTTGTTGTTGGTACTTAAGTCGTAATTTAATTTTATTTATGTTATTAATAGATGTAGTGTAGTAAACAATGCCGCTTGTTTTGTTGTCACTTGGTTGTAATGTTGGTCACAGTAGACGCTCACCGGAATAGAAAACCTACATCGTATAGTTACTCGCGAATTAACTATCGCGACAACTATAAGAAGTAGTGAGTAATCATATCAGAGTGTTTTCAATTCTAGAGGTTCAATTATCAGTCTACCTCCAGCCGTCGACCGGTAATGGTGTGTCCTGGACCAGATTGCCAACACGTTATTGAGCAAACACATTTAGTTCATCTTAATAAACCGTTCAATAACGATTTGATTTTTGATCACATTGATTTGAGGTGTCATCTTAATAAACCGTTCAATAACGATTTGATTTTTGATCACATTGATTTGAGGTGAAAATGTGAAATAGGTAAACCATGGCCACTTCAATTTGTTTTAATTTGAGGTAAAAACACGACTTACATTATCAGGAGACGTAACGCTAAGTAGTGGTCGATGGTGTGTAATGTAGGACACATAAGCAAGCGTTTGTAAATTGGATACGTTTCTCGTGAAGACACCGTCGACACACGTCATATTTCGTGTCGTGGAAACGTCCGAAGAACTATTCAATGTACAGCCGAATGTTTCATACATGATAGCATGGCTAAAGCATGTTCCATGTTTTTTTAATTTTAGCCGCAGGTTCTAAGCAGTAAGCATCTGGGGGTCCAGAGGGCTTGCCCCTGGAGGGGCGCGCAGCGCCGATTTCATTTTCTATTTATTTGATTATTTTTTTATTTTTTGTAACACTTTATGAACTTCGTTTGCTACATTATAGCTTAAGGCTTGATAATCGTGTATGGGGTTGGAAAATATAAGATAATAGGTACCTACTTGAATACCCGCTTTCTTCTCTTGCTCGTCCCAGTGGGTTTGAACCACAGATATATCTTCCTTCTCGTACCTCGTACGTTCTCACATCCTCTGGCCACCTAATTTTCAATCTTGTGACTCGGTACCTATTACCAATACCTGACATACTCAAGTAAACCTGCAAATTTATGAAGCAACGGTAACCCACAATCGTGAAACTACAAATTGTACCGAATTTGTTAGTACACACCCACTATTGAAGTGCTATGAATAGCACTATTGTAATGATTTTCAAATCACACAAAATAATCGTTATGACGCATGAAAGTGGAATTTTAACTTAAATTCCTTTTCAACACCTTTAGATCACGGATTCAATATGAACCCCTTCACTATCTATGATGAATATGACTGCTCTACGGTTGCTTTTCATCCCAAGTGTGTCTTGATGAACTACGTTAAGAAGATTTACCACACTGTGCTCCCCTTCGTAGAACGTAATGAATGAACTAAACCATTAGGGAACTTTCATCTGTAGAAATTTCGAGTTAGGCCCTCAGATTCGGATTCAGCACACTTGAGACCCCCAAGTAGTTCTTTAGCATAACAGAACAGGCCAATAAACGGGTTGGCACATCACGCATGACGTAATAGGGGAGGGAGCTGAGGGTTCCCCCAGGCGTGTCGGAGCCGTGACGTCATAGGGCAAATTAATTTCAAGATTAGTTTTACTGGTCAGATACCCACCATATGGCACCTTTTTGGAACGCTCTAGCTCATACATTTCTATTGTTTAATCATAAAATTACCTTGGAAATTCCCCATTAATGTAACAACATTACCATCATCAGAACTGTTGGATGTTGCTGATTTTATCTTCGACATCATAATCAGAATCTTGGATGACCCATCTGATGTTCTACAAACTCAGCAAACTCACCAAGGGAGCACAATAATCGAACCAATCTCCCCTGAACGAGCCGAAATTTCCTGCAAAACGAGATAGTTGATGTCGTCGAAGTCCGCCGACCCCACCCGACAATGATTAGAGTACTGATGTTGATGCTAAACAGAAATGTGGTGACCAAGAAGACGTATCTTACAGAATATTATCATCCAGACTACAGGAACCTACCAGACGAAGATGAGATTGCGGAATCCGGCCAAATACATAACGACGTGCTGCCAAAAATATTGACAAAAATGAGAATATTACAATCTCCGAGACAATATCTGATAACGATTTTGCAATCATTTTGATTCAGTAGGAAGATGAGTGTGCAGAATAAACTTATTTTGACAATGATTCAAAACCCTCTTGTGTTTCAAACAATAAATAAACAAATTCAATTTCCTCACAGCTTGAGTGTGGACTGAATTTAAGTTTAGTAAATATTCATATTCTTTAGGTTAATTGTTTTTAACTAACAAGTCACCAAACGTGACAGCCTACTGTAACTGTGATCAATGAGTTCCTGAAGAACTGGAGTTTTACAGCTCATTTTAACTTGAATATCTAACTACTAATATTTTTTTTCACTTTCACACATATTTGAATTTATTTGTATTTCGTGCCTATTACGATTTTTATGGCCTAATAATGGAATGGGAGAATTCACTAAGAGGACTGAAAAATGAGATAGGTAAACCGTGATGTGAAAAGCCTCATTGTGTATTAGATTCATTAATAACTAATTAGTTATTGATAAGAGGAAACATAGTTTGATGAAATTTATTTCATCAAGACGCAAATGGTTACTTTGTATGGTAAATTAACCTGCCTCCTACTGGAGTTGCGGCACCTACTATTGATGCCAAAATATGAGTCTGATTCTTTCAATTTAAAAAATTATTTTCGTCTATTACACCTACAGAAAACATAATGGTGACTAGTTTTGGGAGGAGTTGGAAAAGTCTGGACAAGCAATGAAAATAAAATATTTTGAACACCCGAAAACTGAAAAATTTTCCTTAAAGTGCCAACTACTGGTGCATCTACCTAAATTTGTTTGTTCACACCATCACAAGACTAACCGTATCGCAACAAACGTCTTATGACACTCAAAATTTGTCCTCGATCATAAATCGTAATTTTTTATAAACTAATAGTTTGTTGCGACGTACTTGTACACCAACTACTCAAGTTGAGTGTGTGCAACCCTCTCATTAATCAGCGTCCGGTAGCAAGGAAGTTGAATATAGATACCATCAGGCCACCTATTCAACTATTATTGTAAAAACTAGAACACCAAAGAATTTGAAGGTCATCAGAAGATTAGACACGATTTGAATACCTTGATAAGCGAATAAGCGTTCATTCACATGAAAAAAAGAAAGAAAAAACCCCGCTGATTATAATCTCAGCCATAATGTAGGTTGGTACCTATATTGTATACACAACCAGCAGCAGTTCTCGTAGTTTGGGTTTGGATGTCTAGCAATGAGAAGTGTACTGTTTACTGCGTTGGCAGTCATTTCCGTGCAGGTAGGTTTTTCACAATTCTGCCAAAAATTAGATTAGCTACCAACTCAGGACGTTTTGGCTTTCTCTGAGTCCTATATCGTTAGCTTCCACTCGAGTGGTTCTAAAAAAGTTCCGAGCATGCAGCATGATCATATGAGCAAATTTTCATAAACTATCGTATTATGTATATTGCTTTAAAATTTGAGCTCTTTGAGTACAAATTAATTGTTAACTACCAATTTTATGTAGAAAAAACTCGTTCTAAATATTTGGAATTTCAATTTGTTGTGTGTGTGTGTGTGTGTGTGTGTGTGTGTGTGTGTGTGTGTGTGTGCCAGCGCGCGCGCAGTTTTTATCGATTTTTCAGCAAATAATAATGATATTTAAATAGGTAGGTAGGTACCTTTTTCAACATAATTTATTTTGTACATCAATTTTCCTAATTCATTGTTTACAAACTTCTTTTGACTTGAATTCTATTAAAAAATATACCTACCTGATGTTAACGATTTACAGCCATTTTTAGTGATTTGTTAGCACATTTTATTTATCACAAACATAATTAATTCCTCATACCCATAGTTTGATAGTTTGATTTCTTCTGTATGCAATCACCACAAATACAATTTGATTCTCTTCGCCACTTTTTCCTTTCCCATATTCGTTTGAATTAATGAACAGATCAATAAACAGCATCAATTCCTCATACCCAACCCATAGTTTGATTTCTTCTGTAAGCAAGTTGCCCCAAATACAATTTGATTCTCTCCGCCATTTTTTCCTTTCAAATATTCATTTGAATTAATGAACAGATCAATAAACAGCATTAATTCCTCATACACAACCTTCAGTTTGATTTCTTCTGTAGGCAATCACCCCAAATACTATTTGATTCTCTCCGCCAGTTTTTTCCTTCCCATATTCGTTTGAATTAATGAACAGATCAATAAACAGCACTAATTCCTCATACCCAACTCACAGTTTGATTTCTTCTGTAAGCAAGTTGCCTCAAATACAATTTTATTCTCTCTGCGATCTTTTCCCTTTCCAATATTCATTTAAATTAGTTATTTTCATTATGCTGTATTTTCATTATCTATCTTGCCGCTGATTTTTGAATATACCTAAATAGGTGGGACATCTGCAATTATTGTCTGGCTATTGGGCTTCGCCCTCGAGTAATGTGAATTAATTTATGGCTGATATTTTGCTGGAATTGGTGATTAGTTTCAATAGCTCTTAATCAACTTCTTCGTTTTAAGGTAAACTCATCTTGCACAGACGTGAATATCCATCTTTCTAACACGATAATTCCATTCAGCTCTCACCAAAAATGTTCTTTAAAGGCATTTAGCCCTTTTCAACTCATTGTGTGCGTGAGGGCATCCATCAACCTAATCATGACTATCTTATCACACAATACGTCATGCCGGATACTGATCCATCAAGGCGGAAACCCTGCACCTTTTTTTTTTATCAAACAATAAAACTAGTGAGGAATCATTTAAAATTACTATTATCATTAATAACTACTACCTACCTAATGTATTTTCAGTGGTGATCATATAATAATTATTTCAACACTTTAAACTGTCAGAATAATGAAAAGTTCCATATAATAACACTGCCCAACAAAAAAAAATCAAAGTCGTGCTCCCGCGAATCTGGTACTGGTCTTGGGGGTTTTCGAGGTTGCTGAACCCGAATCCGAAGCCCGTTATTCATGCGGGCGTCTAATTTTTTAGATGCGTCACCTCCGTTTTTGAAAAAATCACTGAAATTCCAGGAAGATTTATGTTCAATTAAATTGTGCTATTCTTGATGGAAATTTAGCGCTGAACACGCCTGTACCACACATGATGGATCTAAAATGCCTCCTTAATGTGCCTTTTGCCTAAAAACTACCAAAAACATGGCTTTTCGACGATTTTTCTTCAGTTTTTTGTACAACTTACAACACTTGGCGACCTTGAAAAATTGTGCTATTAGTTGGACTATTTCTACGTCGAATGAGACCAACTGCTGCTCTGGAGGTGGGATCATTGATTTTTGCGATTTTTCAACTACCGTGTTTCTTGTCAGTTTTTTGACAACATATATATTTTTTCTCGGCATATTCCCAAAAAACATTTTTCGGTAGTTGAAAAATCGCAAAAATCAAATATCATACCTCCAGAGTTGCTGTTAGTCTCATTCGAAGCAGGAATGGTTCAAGTAATAGCACAATTTTTCTAAGGTCGCCAAGTGGTTTAAGTTGTACAAAAAATATCAAAACCTGTGGAAAAGTTATCAAAAATCGTTGGAAAACCAAGTTTTTTCGGCAATTTTTAGGCGAAAGGCACGCAAAGAAGGCATTTTAGACCTATTATGTGTGGTATAGGCGAGTTCAGTGTTGAATTTCCAACAAGAATGTACCTTTAATTAATAATAAATTATCCTGGAATTTTAGTGATTTTTTCAAAAACACAGGTGTCTTGCTAAAAAATTAGACGTCTAAAATTAAAAACGGGCTTCGAACTCAGCACCCTTGAAAACCCCCAGGACCATTAACAGATTCGAGGGGGCACGACTTTTTTTTCCAGTGTAATCAATGGTAAATACTACCTTCTCAATGTATTATCGGTGGTGATCATATAATAATTATTATTTCAACACTTTAAATTGTCCGAATAAAGAAACGTTGCTATTATAATTTAGCGGAATAGATAAGTCCTTGGATAACTGATAATAATAAAATATATTTTCCCGAATAATATTCGAACTGAATTTCAACATCAAACTAAAATCTCTGGCGTCCGCGAGATCACCTGTTGACAAGTTCACACCTGTTAACTTCTTAGGTACCTCGTGGAGTAGCTCGTTCTCCAATAGTTGCATATAATGATATATTCAGGATGGTTTAGATTTAGTTGAAAGTCACTGCTCCCAGCTGCCATATTTTTTGTAACATCTGTAAAATGGTTTTAGCACATGATTAACTTGATCTCAATTATTGGAGAGGCATGTCTACATTTATAGCAAAATCAATAACTTTATATTTCAAAAAATTAATTATAATAAATTGAAACAAGTCTAGGTACTAAGTTTGGCTTTGAAATGTGTCAGTAGGGATAATTTCATATACCTATGTATGCTGGTTCCTAGCGGGGAAAGGGAGTAACTCTAGTAGGGAGGATATTACCAAGTAGTCACTATACCTTGGTAAGACGTGACCACTGAAGGTGGGCGCGGTCTGGCCACGATATAGCTGCTTGAGGGGCGGACTATTGAAGATATTCGCTAAGTTGCTTACATGGGACTTATCTGTGGTACCGGGTGTGCATGAGCTGAATGGCCAATTGAAATAGGCGCTCTTCAACTCACCGTTACCACTGTGCCAAAAGAGAAGAACACTTGGACATACGGGTGTTACTATTCCTAATCGACTGTTAGAAATTGTTGGGAAGCTGTTTATTGGAAGGGACATTACGGAAATTATGACAATTACGAAAATTCACAGTGCACTTGACTATAATAATGATCTGGGCACTTACTGTCCTCTGCTTGGCAGCCCTCTCATGATGGCCTGGTAGTCTTCACAAGTAATGCTGAAAAGTTGAATTTTGCTATGCGTTACTCCAAATGAGCCGCGAGTCGAGGACTCTTACTATTTTCGTTGTTACCCCATGTAGTCACGGAAGGTGACTACTTGATGACTTGGTTTTCATAAACGATCTTGATGGTAAGACTTTCATAGTATGAAATATTCAATGTGACTATGTTACTGTTGGACCAAATGCTGTGAGTAACAGTATGGTTTAACATATACCGTGTTTAACACAATAGGTTTCGTGCCTATACCAAAAGGAAGTAATTTCAAACTCTGGGGATGTAATAGAGTGCTACTGAGCACAGATTAGAAAAATTAGCAACGTACGTGACTAAATAGTCAGTGTCTAAAACAACAATGTATAATATAAGTTACTCTCTGAACTGTTAAGCTCTAGGATTCGTTTCAGAATGTCTCGAAACGGATTTCAATGAAGAAATCGATCAAAAATTTTGATTTCAAAATTTTTTGGGCCATCGCAATAGCTTAACTTTCTACAAAAAAATCGCTAAAACCAATTTAAGGGCAGAAAGGCCTTATTTTGTAAAGCCTTGTTATAATTTGAACTGTCCAAATAGAGAAACCTTGCAATAGGTATTTCTTACATGATGGCTAAATATAATGATAACATAATAACAACAATGAATAATGACAACAAGGATCTTCCTACTATAGCCAAAGATTGGTTGAAAAATTATATTTCAGGGCAAAGCGCAAGGGCGTAATGCACATCTCTTGCTAATCTAACTACACTGCTGTGAAAAATTAAAGCATCACTCAGTTCAACTCAGTTTCGGATTCGAGGTGGCCGGATCGTAAAATACCTATTCACTGAGACAAATTCTAACTTTTCGGTAAATAGACATCTAGAAAAAGAGTTTACAAGAAATCCCAGCTCAATAGAGTGGTCCAGTCCGAAGTAAACCAAGAATACATTTTGTGAAAAAATCGATTTTCGCGTCTTCAAACAAATGGTCGCCCATCTGCTTTCTTTCAAAGGTTTACAAAAATTTTATAGATTATTGAAAAGCTGAGTTCATGCTGAACAATTATTTAAAAAATCTTTAAAACTGGTTAATTACTTAAGGGCTTACAGCCAAAAATTCATTAAAAAAAAGTAAGCGATTTTTTATATATCATGTTCAAAATTGAGGGATCACTGTGTTTTTGGTTTTTTATTGGGGTTTAAGTGTTAAACTGAACTGGAGGCCTGAAGATTGGTTGCTAGGAGTGCAACTGTCACAAAAAACCTTTAAAAAAAGTTATTAAATCGTGATTATTATATATTCCCCATGGTTCATAAGCTCCGACCCAAACTGGGTTGTACGTGAAACGCTTGCATACGAGTCTGCAACGCATTGGGACATTTTCATGTGTTTACCTATGAATGGTCAACGTCATTTCTGATGGTCATAATCATCGTTGTGGCCACTTGGGACAATTTTTTTCGTGACGATTTTTTTGTTATGTGCCATATGAAAGACATGAAAATGTCAAAATGAACTGTCCTCATACGATTCAAGTTCGAGATAACGGAGTGAAATGATACAGTATACAATTTCTTGCTTAAAACATTATCCGCGACATCCTGTCATTGACTGAGGACACTATCTTAATGACTGGATGATGCGGATAATGTTTAATACTAGGAATGGTATATTGTCCCATTTCAATCCGTTCTCTTGAACTTAAATCGGCTGAGGAGCAAAACAGTTCATCTTCCGAAAGTGACAATGTTGCTACCTACCTATGGGTAGACTCGAAAGCAACATAAAAAGTTCAGTCATGCAGCATGATCATTATGAGTGAATTTAAATTTTAAATTTTGAGCACTTTGACTAAAAAAAATCGTTAACTACTAATTTTATGGCAAAAAACTCGTTCTAAAAAATATTATGCAATTCAAAACATTTGGATTTATATTTGTTTTAGTCAGTTTTTATCGATTTTCAGAAAAAATTAATGGAATTTAAGTACACTGTTCAGCATTATTTTGTGCTAGGTCATCATTGATAAACTTCTTTTGACTGAATACTCGTAAAAAAAAGAAATATAAATATAACAACTTTCAGCCATTTTTAATGATTTGAGCTGATTTTTTTAAAATTTGATCAATTTAATGGGATCATAAAATTCTGGCTAACAACTTTTTGAGAGAGTGAGAGAGAGAGAGAGAGAGAGAGAGAGAGAGAGAGAGAGAGAGAGAGAGAGAGAGAGAGATCCTGGTTTTTTTGGTACAAGAACGGAATTTTTATGTTAATGCTAAGAAGAGTTTATCGTCTGGAATGACATATATACGTAGATATAAATACGAAATAGCACACATTTCAGGAGTCGTTGTATAATACATCAAAACGGATTTCCTCGAAGGAATTTGTCAGTGTTTATTTAAAAATTTTTGGAACCATTGCAATAGCTTCATTTTTTACAAAAATTCGCTAATAAATACGTCCGGAACGTCCGTCAAACGTAGGACACGGAGTGACAAGTTTGGCTGAAAAAAACTGTGTGGACCATCACGTAAAACGGAGATTACAAAAATACGGGATCACTATTGTAAATTAGTTTAAAAAATTAATATCTAAAGTCCTTTTTCTTTCTGTCTTTTTTTTTGCAAAAAAAAAGGGTTTTTACACATGCACAAATACGTAAAAAGCGTAAATTTGCTCCCTCATTTCGTAATGTATTACAATCCATTAAATCAAAAGGTGCCCCGTGAAGCTCTATGGATGAGCTCTCATGAAGTCAAGGCATGATCGGTTATATTAATTTTCGACTTTATTGTTACAGGGAAGACCTAACAATGAAAGATCAGGAGCATCTATCGGTAAAATGCCTCTTGGCATACGTACCGGAGATTCTCCTATTTCGGGGCTAGAAGGATGGAAAAGGCGATCCTATTCGATAAACGATATGGGTCAATTGCCACCTATGCCACCTGCTCCTGATGGGCTGCCATCACCTCCTGGATTCCTCCCAATATCATCTCTACAAGGAAGAAAAGGGCGATCCAACTCAATTACCGATATGAGCCAATTGCCACCTAGGCCACCTATGCCTGATGGGATACCATCACCTCCTGGATTCTTCCCAATATCAACTCTGCAAGGAAGAAAAGGGCGATCCAACTCAATTACCGATATGAGCCAATTGCCACCTAGGCCACCTATGCCTGATGGGATACCATCACCTCCTGGATTCTTCCCAATATCATCTCTACAAGGAAGAAAAGGGCGATCCAACTCAATTACCGATATGAGCCAATTGCCACCTATGCCACCTGCTCCTGATGGGCTACCATCACCTCCTGGATTCCTCCCAATATCATCTCTACAAGGAAGAAAAGGGCGATCCAACTCAATTACCGATATGAGCCAATTGCCACCTAGGCCACCTATGCCTGATGGGATACCATCACCTCCTGGATTCTTCCCAATATCAACTCTGCAAGGAAGAAAAGGGCGATCCAACTCAATTACCGATATGAGCCAATTGCCACCTGTGCCACCCACGCCTGACGGTGTCCCACCACTTCCACCACCACCAGGTAGGAAACGAAGGTCTCCAGGTGATATGAAGGAAAAAGCTAAAGAAAAGATAGAGAAAGCTAAAGAGAAGGGGGCGGCGGCACAAGAGAAAGTGGGCGAAGCTAAAGAGAAAGGCGATGAAATTAAATCCCAATCAGAAGGAATGAAAGATAAAATACCTGCTGGTCCACCAGATGGTATGCCTGCAGGTCCACCAGGTGGTATGCCTGCAGGTCCACCAGATGGTATGCCTTCTGGTCCTCCTGGAGCTCCTGAGATGCCAGAAAAGCCTTCTATGCCGATGGGCTAGTTGTAATTAGGTACTAACACTGGTACAAATACGTTTAGAGGGTTTGTATTCTTAATATCGACTTATGATATAGCAAAAGAAAACGATGATTTACGTTATGTAACTGCCGATAAATTCAGACAACAAGACAACTTTTTTAACCTTTTATTGCATTTTGAAATTTTTTTATTATCAAATGTCTTGTTTGGAGTATCAAGTTGTTAGAATTGGCAGTAGGTACCTAGGTAAACACCCTTCAATGCAATGGTGCATACCCTTCATAGTAGCAACATTGGTAGGTACAGGTCGTCATTAATAAAACAGTTGTTCCTAAATTGTTATTCGTTATTGTTATTGGTTCCTCAACTGAGAATGTCTAAAGTTCATCAATGAAACAATCATGCAAATTGCCAACAGGGTCGATGCGGATCAACTTCCCCCAGAAGTCGAATTCTAAAATCAGGTAGGTGACATGATTATAAATTAAAAACATGGTAGACTCTCGAGTCCAACGGGTCATTATTGCTGTACTATATTGCCCTTCTATGCAGAACGCTGGTAGTGTATAAGGCGATTTTGGTTTATTCAATATTAAACTTTTATAATCGACTAAGAAAAAATGTAACCCCCCCCCCCCCCATCAAAATTTGCTGATCTGCCATTCAAAATGCGTAGAATCCCGAAAAGGAATTTTAAAAGTCCTTCAGCCCGCCATCAGGAGCTTTTGTCTCTAAAACTACTGAACGAAAGTTTATGAAACTTAGATCTAGCAGTTTCGGAGAAAACCAGTGGAAACGTGAACCAACAAATTTTGAAGGGGTTAAACAATTTTTTTCATGGTCGATTACTTACAAAGGTTCATTATTGAAAATAATTAACCAAAACCACAAAAATCGATTGAACATTGAAGCTCGAGCAGCTGTAACAAAATTACTTATTGTTAAAAAAATTAGGTACGTATTTTTGCTTCAACTGATTCAATCTGCCACTAAAGTGAAAATGCTGCAAATTAGTACACAAACATATTATTTCTCTACTACATAGTCCTTATGCGCAGAACACCAAATCTTGTGTCTTGTGTGTGTGTGTCTTGTGATCTTGTGTCTATAACTATTAAACAAAATCTATTATACGAGTACATTACCTTCTAAGTACGAATCGTATAACTGCGAGAAATTAAGTACCTAAAATAAAATACCTACACTTAACCAGTCCTTCTCTATTTAGCAAGAGAACAGGAACATACGAAGAAGGTACATAAGAATCTAAGTTGGTAAATCGACATTCACGTAGGTATCTACCCACTAAGTGAAAATTAGTGGGATCAAATAAATCACCTACCTGTGCTAGTCCATCTACATGTATTAAAAGTTATAGTTAACTCGATTTCGTTTTAAGTGAGAATTTTATTGGAATCATGTCAGCTGATACGACGGTCTGATGATGATGATGTCCTTACATCGAAAGTGCTTGCCCCGGTACTGGACTTTCTAGTGACGACGAACTCCTCCGAAAAGGATGTACACGACAATAACTTCATGTATGCGAATACGCACACCCTACTATAAATCTAAATCCATTCACCTCATAAGGTAGGTACCGATACTTAGGTGACCGATAGTTATTACGGCACAATCTCTGATTTCATCAAAATTCCGGAGTTTCGTCTATAACAACAGATTTCAGGTTAGCACATGTGCAATGGTTACTACTCGTACAACCAATTGAAACTAAATTCATGAAATACAATCCCGAAACATGTACATACTTCCTCAAGTTCTCCTCTGGGTTTGAAAGAAATCAACATCAAATCAAAGAATAAATCGACGTTATAAGAACGCATGCGCACACACTAGTTACTATACTGATCCAACGGCAATTACATATGTAGAGGACCAATTAGGATCTAACCCACAAGACTCTGAAAAATTCATTAAAATCGAACTTAAACTTAGTAAGGTAGGTACCTATATATCTGGGCGTGACAAGGAATTGGTACACCAGACAAACAAAGAACCAAAATTGATCAGCAAGCTTTGAAGCGCGAAAGGTAAGTGGAAATTTTGATTTTGCCGGACCCAAATTTTTTACTTCTTGAACGAACACAAAACTTCCCTACCTTCGGTAAAAAATAAGGAGGGAGGGGGGGTGGGGGGGGATCTCTAAGTTGGTAGGAAAGTAGGTACAAAGATCGTCGCAGAATGCTAATATGCTGAACCGAATATTTAATAAGCTTCTTTTTTGCGTCCGAATACCTCTTCCTACCTACAGGTAGCGGAAGCACTGACTTCACTTTTGGGAGATAGAAAAACATTTTTGATGGCGTTTTCAGAGGGTGTAAATGGTTCCCTGTCAGTTTCGTTGTTTCCAAATCAATAGGTACTTCATTTTGCGCAAGCTCAAACGTAAATTCCACCGAGCATAATTTTGTCACGCTCTAGCCATCCGATTTCACTCAAATTTCAGGGATAGTTGGAAGACGACTATTAGATTATTCGATATGAATTTTAAAATGATCGTAACATTAGTTGCTCCTGCACAAATGAGAAATTCTTGAAACAAGCTTAATTTCCACAGTTTTAATCTGATTTTGATGAAATTTTCAGGGGATGTGCGGGCTAGGTAGTATATGGTCGCCCATCCCTTTCATTTTATATCCCAAATTAATACTTCACTCCGTGTATGCGCAAACGTAAATTCCATTAAGCTCCATTTTTTCACGTCCCAGTCGTCCAATCACGCTCGATTTGGTGGATAGGTAGGAGAAGACGATTTGATTATCCGATATAAATATCAATATTATTGTGTTACTAGTAGCTGCTGCGCATGCGTGAATGTGAAATCTTTGTAACAAGCATAATGTCCACAGTTTTTATCCGATTTTGATTCCATTTTGAGTTCCAGGGAATCTGGGAGCTAGGCTGGTAAATGGTTCCAATACCATTGTTCTCAAATCATTACTTTATTCTGCACATGCCCCAAAGTAAATTACTTCAAGCATCATCGTTTTGTTTCCTAATTCAACGCTATTGACGTTTCACGTTGCATTTTTCGTGACTATTTTCCATTATGGCACTCTTTAAGATCATTTAAAACTTTTCAATGATCTGTAAGTACATTCATATTACGGATACGAGGAAGCTATGTGCCACACCAAACTTGGTGCTTTGGGGGAGAGGGGGGGGGGGATTCCTTCACCCATCCCTCTCATCTTGTATACTGATTTGCAGAAAGAAAGAAAAAAAAGTCAGCCAAGGTAGTGTAGGTAACATATAGCTTCCCCGTATCCGCAACTCGAATGGGTAGGTAGATCATTTTAAGATGTTTTAAATAATCTTAAAGTTTAAACATTCAACTCTTCGAAAATGTCATCGAACCAGGATGAAAACTGCAGAAGTCATGCTTGTTACCAAGATGAGGGTCGCGCATGCGCAGCAGCAGCTAATGATACGATTTTGATGAAAGACATAAAGGGTAATCAAATTGTCATTTCACTACTATCCACCGAATCGGAGAGATATCAAATAAATTGGCAATAAGAAAATTACGCTTCATGGATTGTGTTTGCGCGTGAGCTGCAAACTGTTAATTGTTGAGTCTTGAAATTTATATAGGATAGGTACCATCCTTATCTTAACCCGCACATCTCCAGAGAATTTAAAAAAAATTAAATGGAAGTTGGAGCGGTGATGGTATGCTTGTTACGAGGATTTCACATTCTCGCATGCGCAACTGATACTAATAATACCAGGGTGAAGCATAAATTTATGAAGTATTGAGACCCCTAGCCTACCTAATCCGCACATTCCCTGAAAATGTCATTAAAATCGGATGAAAACGGTGGAAATTAAGCCTGTTTCAAGGATTTACGGAAAAACGGACAGACAGGTGACAACACGAACCAAAAACGTTCAGAACGGTCTAAAACGTAAAATGCGAGAGAAAATTTTGATTTTGGAAAAAACAATGTTTTCATGTCTCGGAAGAGAAAACAATGCTTCTGATACCCTTTAGGTAGGCTCGGAGACAATATCAACTTGCAATTGGTGCTTACCTAGAAAACAACGCAACAGTTTTCGGTATTTTGAGGGCATTTTACAGGGGGGAAAACCTAAAAATATTTTAAATAAAATTGGGGTAAACGAGGAGAGAAAGCATCACAACAAAATAAAACGAACAATCTAGACAGCTAAATTGGCTAGGTACCTACCTACTTTTAGCGAATTTTTGAAGAAAATTAAGCTATTGCTCTCGCCTCAAAATTTGTAGAATGTGAATTTTTGAAAAACATTTATGCAGAAATCCGTTTCAGGCTATTCTGAATCATATTCTGAAGTTTAACGCATTTTTTTATGTATGTATATATGTATATATGTATGTATGTATGTATGTATGTATGTATGTATGTATGTATGTATGTATGTATGTATGTGTCATTCCAGACGATAACTGTCCGTAGAATTGTGCTAGAAACTTCAAACAAATTTTAAAATGTTCAGGACACAAAACGAAAGTTCAAGTTCGTTGGCCAGCATGATCGGATTACATCTTCGGGTTGAAATTTTCAAAAATGTAGTCAAAAATTTCAAAATAGCCTGTTTTTTGCGATTTGTTGTGCGAAATAATTTTTTCAGCATACTAACATGTGGTATATTCGGAATCAGCGTGAAATTTCCTATAAGAATATGTATCAAGTTTTCAAAAATTTCAAAGTTGAAAAATCAGTCAAAAATCGAAATAATGCCGTTCGCTAGTTGTAAAAATCGGTAATATTTGCATGAAACATTTCCCAAATTCAGATTAAACTACTCTTATGGAAGTATCCCTGTATAAACAATCCTAGAACCATGCTGTTTAAGGCTAGAACCATGCTGTAGATAGAATTTGATTCCATGTTTGTCTACCAAAATCATAAACTAAAATTTCTCTACACGATCAATAGCGACTGAAATGTCGAAGATTTCTTCAAAAATTCGCTCATGGGGTCATGCTGCATGACTGGACTTTTTCTTCTTCACTTTTCTATTCAAAGCCTAGAGATAGCCTTTGGTGGAAAATTTGGGCTCGTAAAACACGATTTAGATTGTGTCCTTGGTGTATGAAGAAAATCTTGGAGTCAACCTATAATTCGACTTGACCACCAAAGTCAAGTCCAACCACCCACCAAATCCAAACAATCGAATAGCCTATGGAGAAAAAAGTTTGCGGATGCGCACAGGCTACTATTCATGTGACGGCAATGAAACTTACAGGGGATTGTCTTGAATTTATCCCGCAGAATCCCTGAAAATTTCATCAAAATCGTGCTATTAGATTCAGATAGGTATCGCCTGTGTCAACCGATTTTAGTTTCGCGCACGCGTAAAGGTTATTACTTTACCAATCGTAATATAATTGATAGGGTATTTTTCTAGAACATACACCTAATTACCTACCAAGTTAGAACGAAATCCGACCAACAGATGATGAGAAAACGACATTATGAGAAATTCACATATGCACATATGTGCTACTCACTGCTCATTTATTTATTTATTGAAATTACGGGCAAGTCTAATTACAGATTATACAGAATACAAAATATATATAATAAAAATCAGAAACAATAACGTAACACAGTTGTCTTCCAGAGCGCAGTACTAATCGCAAGGGGTAAATCGTAGGAAAAAATAATACCTAATTAAAGGGAGCTATACATATGATTTCTGAAACGGGACAGCGGACTCGTGAAGAAATCCAAGTCGGAATAGTTTTCTAACAATAAGATGATACTGCGGGGGATTCTAGAAAGCGGCCTATGGTATAGAAACTTGGTAGAAAGAATGTAGTTTTAAATAGTGTGGCAGAACGGGAATAAAATTGGGGGACTGAAAAGTTGATTTGTGCAAGGAGTGATGGGCAACAAATAGGCCCAATTATTAGCTTATACAGGAGACAGACGTCAACCACCATATTCGGTTCGACGGTATTGAAAATTACAGAGGACCGTCTAGAAACTAACCCACACAATCCCTGAAAACTTTATCGGAATCGGACTGAAACTTGGTAGGTATAGTTTTGGGCGTGAAAAGGATTTTAGTACCTCAGACAGACACGGAACCAAAATTGATCAGCAAGCTCTGAAATGCAATACCCACATGGACATTTTTATTTTGGAGGACAAACATTTTTTCGACTTCAATCACCAACACAAAGCGCAATGAACTTTCGGTAGTGAAGAAGCAATATAAATTGTTTACTAGGATGACATTTGATTATTTAATCGACGGACGAATCATTAGTATAAACCAATCTGCAATTTCTTCATTTCTAATCTTAATTGGATTTCCAGAAATTAAAAACCACGAACTGTAATAATAACTAGAAAGTGGAATAGGGAGGTATATCTGTAAAATCTATGAGGTCAGCATATCCGTCCTGTGCGTGCGGAAGAAGCTGAAAACTGTCACGCAATGTGATTGTATGTGCTGGGTCACGCTGCAGAAAAAAAGATCCCACCTACCAAGATAAATTCCTACGGCCTATTTCCCTGAAGTTGTGCTACCTCACTAACAGAAAGCTTTTTAATTGTGTTGGAAACTGTTCAAAATTTTCAATTATTTCTCACGGTTCACAGTTTCTTGGGCATTTTAGGTTCCATATTTGTATGTCGTCAATTTAGGTTCGCGGACAGTCTCCTGTACCCACGTTTCATCGCCGTTGAATCAAATGTGTGATCAAACAAAACGTGGATTTCATAATAAGTAGGTAGGCAATCTCTTTCTCACGATGTAATAATTCAACAAGACTGTACAAAAAAGGCCTTTCTGCCCTTAAATTGGTTCTTTTTATTAATCTCCAAAGTTTCTCCCCAGGAACTGGGGCTTCTTCAGGGAGACGAAATTCAAAATATCAAACTCAAAATTTGTATAATAAATAATTATCGTTTTCTTTTTTGTGAAAAAAAAACGGCCCTTCAAAAGAAAAAATTTGACACATCCGCGTAACGTTTTTCGCTAGTTAGTCCAGGCTAAAGCATGTTCCATGCTTAAAAAAACAGAGGTAGACCTACGGTTCTACAGTCAGATCATTTAATAACGATTAATTTTAGAAGCGGTTGCAATCATGTTCAAAATATCAATTGTTGAGAATGATCACCTCTGTGTAAACAATTATTCAAATAACAATGCTCATAACTCAGCTTGTTGGCCACTAAGTACCCTAGCAACGACTCGGTTGTAAGCGGAAATCATCATAAACTGGTGACCGTGGTATGACGGTCGGAAAATGGAACTGCCCTGTTATTCATTATTAAATCATAAAATCGAATTCAGAGTTATCAGTTCAAGGAAATCAAATTTAAAATTGCCTAAGTATTTAACAATGTTTTGCCGTATGTTTTACCTAGTTCGCTGGTGACGGTAATTATAAATTGAGAGTCCCTCAATCACACACGAGTAAATATTGCTCAAGTTTTGAGTGTCTTTTCGGAAGTTAATTGAGTTTGAATTTTGACAATTTATGTCTTTACTATGGCACATAGAATCGAAAAGTGTTACCGTTACAGAAAAGTGTTTGGTAGGTACCTGCTTTTTAGTATGGAACATGCCTTAGCCTTGGTCTAACTAGCGAAAAACGTTACGCGGATGTGTCACAGAATTTTTTCTTTTTTCTTACGATTTTAACGTAAAACCAAGCCGTTGCTGGGGAAATAACACTTGTTTAGTGTTTATGGGACAAATATCGTTCTCCATTCGTTGGAACTCTCGATTTATCACGCAATTCTTTCGTACTTGTTCTTCTATTTACGAGTATGTCGTAGTTTTATATTCATTTATGTTATAATGGATATAGTAAACAATGCCGCTTGTTTTTTTGTCTCATGGTTGAGAAGTTAATCTTGGTTAAAGTAAGTAATTGTAGACGCGCACCATAACAGAAAATTCCTACCTAGGTAATTCCTTCTAATTTCGATTCTATTTGTCGTATGAAGCTCCTGAAAAATTTGGTTTTTGTTACTTGGTCACTTCTGCCAGGCATATTCCATGTTTCTTGACTTTTAGCCACGGGCTCTAAGTAATAACATCCGGGGGGTCTGCCCCCCCCCCCAGCGGGGTGAAGGGGCAGAGTTATCGTTACGACGGAACTGAATCTTAGGCATTTATCAACGTACGAAAATTGTTCGCCAGTCGTTGGAAAGCTCTCTATTTATCTAACCGTATTATGTTAACAACTGCGCAGTGCATCGCCAACAATGTGGTTGTCTGAATATTGGTTTACATATAGGTGATCTTTCTCAGTTAATTTTGTAAACATGATTGCAACCACTATTAGACTGGAAAGAACTATTTGACAGTGAGACTCTTTGGGACATTAAGAGACGATTGAAGTGAAGACAAAATGTATCAATGTCTTGCAGACTCGTACGCAAGATTTTTTAAAGGGAGAACAACTATACTTGACATAAGCATATTAAGTTTGTATGGAGTTGTTCTTAAGTTCCTGTTATAACCAATAATAACATACCTATATGTAATAGGTACCTCATATGTAATAATTACATATTGAACTCGGTTTTTCATTAAGTATGAGGGAATGATGGAGGGTGCTCGACAATCTGTTTGCAGGCACTGTGTATACTAAACCCGCACAACGCCTGAGAAATGAATGTGTAGTATTTTCAGGTATTCGCCTGTAAGGTCTTTGCGTTCAATGGGTTATACGAAAATAAGCTCCGGGATTTTTGAAATTTGTGAAATTTTATTTTTAGGTGTTCAGAAAGTACTGTAGTATGAAATCTTGTATCTTAACCATTTCTAGAAAAATATTCTTTTTTGCAAATTAGATTCTCTTCCTACAATTTTGAAATTTTCAAAGTCCATAGTATGTCCTAAGGATCTGCAATCGGCAACCAACGCGTTTTTCGTAGGTACCTATCTTCTCGTCGTAGATCCGATTCATGTTTGGAAAAACGACGCCGGATGGACTTAGACGTTTCCCCCACATACACTTTTCCACACCCACAACTACCACAGGGGATCTGGTAGACCATTTTTTTTTTTTTTTTCGTGAAATCTTTTAGTTTGGAAAATAGAGCTCTGTCATGTAACAGAACATAATGTTTTTTGGGTATAATTTATAGAGAACTAACATCTCAAAGAATCGAATGAAACCACCCGGGCTGTACGTTAAACCGTTTGCTCTCCCTAAAGGATAGAACTGACTGGAAATGTGAGCCCTTTGAGTACAAAAAGTTGTTAACTACCAATTTTATGGCGAAAAAGAGTGTTCTAAAAAATATTATATGATTGAAAAAGTATTATAAATTTTGAGCTTTTTAGCAGTTTTTTTCGATTTTTTGAGCAAATTTTAGTGCAATTTAAGTACATTTTTCAGCATATTTTTATTCATACATTTTTTAATGTTCTAGTTAATTGTCGATAAACTTACTTTGTCCAAATGTAAGATTGTTTGTGCATATTTTTTGGAATGTTACCAATTCTATGTGCTCAAAAAGTGCTGCCCTACGAACTCATCCTTTCATTTGGAGAACTTGATATTTTGGCGCAAGGACGGAATTTTTTATCATAATCCTAAGGAGAGTTATTGTCTGGAATAATACCAAATACCCGTCTAGCAAGAGTTTCAGAAACTGATTTTCAGGGTGATACCTAGCAAGACTTTCTCTTCACCCTTCAGGTTAAGTAAGGAAAGTAAAAATAAATCAAGGCAGTAGACTGAATAGGCCATGAGAAAAAAGAACATGAAGATGACCACTTATAGGACATTTTCATCAGTCAGATAGAAATGCTTCAGTTCCTTCTTCAAGAAATGTATTTATTCATTTAGACATTGCTAGTGACCTATTTGCTATACCATTTTGAACAAGTCTGGGAAAACCAACAGAAAATTTATTTTGGTAAAGGTATATTTAAAATAGTGAATAAATAAACAAAATAGAATATATTATATATAAATGTAAAATACTCAACAAACCAAATAATCATTGCTGTCATGAAATAAAAACTTGACCAACATGTAAAATTGTATCTATTGTGATTATAGGCTATCACAATGCTCGCAACTCGTTTTAGTCTACATTTACTCGTACAAGTCTTGTATACACAGCACTGTAACAGTTTTATGTAATAGCATATTTAGTTGCTGTTACATATGACTTTCTATTTATCCTGATAACTCTCACCTACTTAGTCTCAATAATGAAGTTAATGAAGAGAGTCAAAATAAATTCTCAAACAATCATAGTGTTTTGGACTATCTATCAAACCTTACCCACAAAACCGAAAGTTAAAACGTAGTACCTATACAATTCAATGCATCAGCAAATATGAATATACCTACTTGTTCAGATTCCTATTTTTTCCTTTGAATTGGTCAGTGTCAGTTTTCAATTGCCAGTAACATGCACCTTTTCCTCTCTAATGTACTGAAATTACCTCCATGAAAGCAAGATTAGTAGAGTATACAGGAGGGACTTTGAAACAAGTAATTCCCTTGTTTCTATTTGATCCACGATTGAAGTATAGAACCATTATGTTGTGTTATTTAAGATATTAATAAAGTTCATCTACACCGATATTTCAAGTAAGATAATGAGTCCTACAACCTACTGAAGAAAAAAAAATCATCCTGTGTATCTTAAATAACACAACTGCCATGGATCACAACAAATAGTGCCCACATCCAGTGAATGCAAGGGCAGTATAAGAAGAAGAACAACAACAACTGAACGGGGAGATGATTAAAGGCGATAACCCAAAGAGCTTATAAAAGGATAGAGAAATAATTTGTCTGTTAAACTGTGGGTGCTGATGAACAGTTTTCTCGAAGGGGCGGAGCCTACAATCATATGGTCGAGGGTAACCTCCAACACTGTTATAAAAACTCATTCTCATTTCAAAACTTGGCTCAGTCGCGGACTCACCCTCCAGTTTTGTGATCATAAACTCTAAACTTTGTAAACGCTCCCACCACGGAATAACGATTGCCTATGTAAATTCGGTCGACTAAGATCTGAGTTCGAGTTGAGGCTTTATTATTCTTCTGTTATTTTCATTTTACTAGATTATTATATTATTTTCATCTGTATCTTCAACAAGGTAGCAGTGATATACCTACTGAATTATTTTTATTGTACTTGATTTCGAGCCTAGGATGGTGAAGCTATGCTGTGTTAAAGGATGCCATAGCATTATAACAGGATTTTAACAGGAAAATCGTTATTTTAACCCACTTTGCCCAGTTTGATTATAATCAAAGGAGTGAAGTTTGAAAATTAAGAACTAGTAAAAGCATGAAACAAATACACAGCTAATATGTACACCTATACCTAATGTGTTGTTGAGAGAAGAAACAACCGAAGACCAAAATAATCACGTGGGAAATAGATAAAATAATTGAATATTTATGAATTTAGCGGTTCGGGGAAAATTCAGTTTTAACACGAATTCAAATTGAAATGTCAGTAACGTACATCGATGCCCCGAAGCCATCAATAGTAGTTATCGATCTAAAAATATCGATACTGGTTTCACTCCCCGACTGGGCTGAGTCTCAAGGGGCGACCAGTCCTCTCTATCCTATTATAAGCTCTTTGTGATAACCAGCCAATCGCTTTGTTATCTGAATCCAACGAAAATTGGATCAACTTCAACTGATCCCCGTGTCGCGGAAAGAGCAAAAAGTGCAAAATGTAAAGGAAAATCAAAATTATATGGGGCAAGGGAACCTTTTGGGACCAATCTGATAGCGCATTTTTCCTTATTAACCTATCTATCCCTGAACACTGCGCAAAAGATCGTTCCACAAATAGAGCTATGGAAATATGAACCTCAAAAAATATATTAAACTGCGATAAAAATGCATTTTCAATTGAAAGTGAGGAACAAAGTTTAAAATTAAGATCAAGAAAATGTCCTTCTTTTCTAGTTTAAAAAATCCAGCCAGGAAATTATTTAATTTTTTTAAGGAACAATTCAGCCTGATTTGAAGTGACATCGCCATTAATTGTGTTTGTTGCTTTTCAAATAATACAGAAAATTTATACATGTTTCACTATTGATGATAATCGAAGTTTAAAGTCCGTCAATTTTAATAAAATTTTAACATTAGCAATCTATTGTAATTGGTACCTATTTCTAATTAAGGAGGACAGCCAATGGCTATGTTGCTCCTTCAAGTTTCATGTTAATTAGGAAGTTCCTACTCCATGTAAAAGACCTATAAATAGGTACCAATTGAGATGTTCATGATAATTTAAAAATAAAGTTTTCTTCCCTTAATGATAACATTCTTTTAAAAGAGAAAGTGGTTCTTTTCCGTTAATTCACTACCATTATTGTTTTGGTCTGGGATTCCGTTAATTCACTACCAATCATGTTTGTACTTAAAGTAGGTATGGTTTTGGTTTTGTATATAGTTTGTATATAGTTGTATATAGTTTGGTGGTCTGGATGCTCGCAAGCTCGCATCTAAAAAATACATTACATCAAGTAGTCAATCCCTTAGTAAAAACTCAGATTAGTTGGAATATGTAGGTCTGAATGATTTATATAGTTTGGTGGTCTGGATGCTCGCAAGCTCGCATCTCAAAATTACATACCATCAAGTAGTCAATCCCTTAGTAAAAATACAGATTAGTTGGACATACAGGTCAGAATGAATGAATGGTAGTGAATTAACGGAAAAGGTCCGAGAAAGTTTTATAAATGATTAATTTGCTTATGACCAATGTTGGGAAAGCCACATTTCATCAACCCATCATTAGACAATATAGTCAACTTTATCTTTCTTTCAAAGCTCTTGAGCTACGTTTTGTCTTCAGATAGTAAATGTTTACTTATGTTTAATTCAGTGAGATTATAATTTAATGTCACCTATTAACTGGATTGATTCTAATTCGACGAAATTTAGACAAAATCAGGCAGCGTAACATCAAGAGGGTTTTTTTTTTTTAATCCTATTAAACTAATGAGGGGCAACAACTACAGGAAAACAGAATTCATTCAAATAGATATTTTACTTTAGAATAAATAAATCACCATAACATTCAAGATCAGCACATTTGGGAGATGTTTGGACAAAGGAATCCGGAAAGTTGACTACCTGAATTTCAGAGTGATGTAGAGTATGAAAAACACAACGATGGAAAATATGAAAAGATAGAAGACGTAGTAATTGTGCGAGGCCTTGGACATGCGGAGGACGCGGTTAATGGTGTTACCCATGAAGCCACCAGTTCGTTCAAAATCTTCATCCATTCCCCGGATGAATTTGTTCTGGGATTTGACTTCATCCCCAATGTCGATGGAAAGTGATTTGAGGACGCTGATTTTCTCTTTGAGGTGCTCAGTCATTTCGTTGTTCTCCTCCTCGAGCTCGCCGGCAGGCAGCTGGTGGTATGCATAATTTCCTGCGCTTCGTCTCATTTTGCCTAGAAGAAAAATAAGTCGATTTTATAAAGCTAAATCTTATATTATGATGATTTTTGGTTTGGGGGCTTTCGACCACTGATTGATAGTATGCAAGTTTCTTATTCTAAGATTGCACATGTATTAGCCATCAACGACAGTATAAAAAACAACTTTATACTACGTTCGAAATTAACAACTCGGTTTTCCAATGTGCATGTTACGAGCAAGGAAGCTCCCACAGTCGAAGAGATTTGATTAATTGGCTTCGGTAGCTGATTGGTTTAGGTGACCTATACCTTCGACTTAAGGACATTGGAACTCGATTTTCAAACAACAAGATCAATGGTCAAAAATATCAAAATTATATTGGGCTGCGAAGAATCTCAAGGCTGAAAAGTATCAAATGTAAGAGAAAAAACTACAATCTTCTACAATTAAAATTTCTTGAGATTTTAAATTTGTTTACTCAAAACTGATTTTAGTTTAATTTATATTTAACCGACAATACTGAAGTTCGATATGTAGCCCTTTTAAAGCGTAATGAGACTTGAATGGGTAAGCTAAATGATCCTAGCCTATCACTGTTAAATCCTCGCACTAGGTATATTTATTATTTGTGTTATGAAAGTCTCGAAGTCTTTTTACCAAACTGCCTCAGCTTACTCAGCTTGTTTCATCGGGTTGAGTTCCAGTAAAACCTCACTATATTAATCTCACCGCTCTGGCTCAAGACTCTGCTCAAAGCACAAGTAACTGGGTAGTCAATTAGAAAAACACAACACTTTGTTTAAGAATTTTTCCTCCCTCATTAACCCTTCGATCTGTACCGCCGTACACCGACAATCTCGCATCTAATGAGTTTATGACTCGTCCATCACCTCATTACTGAAACAGAATGAGTCTGTTGTTATGCACATTCAAAATTTGAATAAGTCTGTGGGATGAAAACAATCTATTTGCAAAATTTCCAAGGATTCTGCTGAAGCAGAAGATCAAACTAAACCATAGATAAAGTCTCTGGGCAATCTCCTTCAGCATCCAGCTATCCTAGCTCTCCTCAAAACCTGGATCCAGCTCTTTTTGCAATGAACCGAACCGGGTTGAGTTCCAGTAAAACCTCACTATATTAATCTCACCTCTCTGGCTTAAGACTCTTCTGTGACGTTTATAGAGGATTAGGCATCCTGGAAATACTAGAAAGAGTGATTTAAACTATGAGGGAGGGGGGTCGTGATCGCATGCTCAAGTTTAATATCACAAGTTGTAATATTACATTAATACCAAATTTCTTTCATTTTTAGGGACCTACCTATTTCAAATGGAAAAGCCTATGAATCTACAGCCTTCATTACTACAATATGAAGGTTCTTCCAGTAGATCACACCATATCACTCTCAAACCTCTCACCCTTCACAGAGCCTTTTGTCCATTCAACCCTAACCCATCACCCTATGGCCTCGAGCCAAGTTCCTATACCACAAACATTCTTCTTGCTGCATCAACCCATGCCAAGCTGTAATGATAGCTAGCTTGTTTGATTTAATGTTTTGCGTCAAGCCGACATGACTTGGATTTTATTGTAATGGGGAACTTCCATGGCTATTTTTAATTCGCTCAATAGAAATATCTGAGCAAAAGCTTTCCAAAAAGGTGCCATATGATGGGTATTTGACCTGTAAAACGGCTCTTTAAATGCATATGCCTTATGACGTCACGAGCCCGCCCGCCTGGGGGGAACCCTAAGCTGCATGCCTTACTACGTCACCCGTGATCTTCCTACTTCTACCTGTTTATTGGCCAAACTAAACGGTCAGTTACGCTGAAAATTGCAACATAGAGGTTTTCAAGTACGCTGAATCCGAATTAAAGTACATTAACAATTTTATTTTTATGTTTTTAAGGAATAAGTTACCTGATATTTTAGCGCATACCCTACCTACCTATTTGTCGTTCCTCGGATTTCAGCCCAGATTAATGATACCGCTGGCATTCGTCTATTCTCAATTTCTTAGCAACCCTCTCCCTCCAAAATTAATCAAGTAAATAGAATAGAATTTATACAAGTATTAGGCAATTTTAGGCAATTCTATAAACTTTATGTATTTGAATGCATAAAAATATACCACCAAGTAGGTACTTACCAGTATTCATTCCTCACACCAAGATGTATTACGACGCCTCTACAACAGAACCAAATGACACTAAACC